>JARQOD010000005.1:149449641-149528985 GCA_033576555.1 Oophaga sylvatica | reverse complement strand
GCTGAAATTTCGCTTCCCGCGGATCGTTGCTTGTTTGGCAGTCAGATAAATGACCTCACAGCGCGTGATGGGGGGACCGAGGGCAAAGGCCCTGCACCTTGCTTTCCTTCGCTGTCTGTGACAGCTTGGGCCGACTACCACCGTGTTTACACCATGGTAAAAACAAAGCCATGCGGCGAGTCCGTCCGGTGCAGGAACGGCACCTTGCCATGACGGCTCGCACGCGTGGCAAAAGGGGGTTAATAACAAAACCCAAAAGAAAGAGAAATTGCTGCTGCCACTTTTCAGGCCAATAAAACCTTTAGCATAACCATATTGCTTTGGGAAACTCAAAAACCCCAAGATTTCACTTCTCTACTCCAGGGACTATTTTAATAAGAGAAAATAACATTTTAAAAATTTTTTAAAATTTTCCCAATGCTTTTAAAATTCGATTTGCAAAAAAGAAAACAGAAAAAAGAACACAAGGGTAAAATTTAAATTTTCATGAAATAAAGGGGTTATGATTCTTACCTTATTAGGTTAGTAGCACAACCCAAAAAATGTCGTAGATTATTGGCTACTGCAGCCCAACCTCAGATCAAGGTTTTTTTTTCGAATGTAATTGAAAAGTACAGATAGACATTCTGGTAGACTGCCGATGTGAAAAAGGAGTCTTTCCAAAAGAGGCAATACTTCAAATGCTTTTATAAATGCATTTCGGGTTTAAAAAAAACCATTTCCAAACGAACTCATTCCAGAATTTGTAAATGTAGTTAAATTTGGAGAAAGGGGTTCAATACAAACCAAAAAACTTTTAAAAGAGATACTTAAATTTTGACATACGGGAAAATTTCCCTTTTTCACAGAAACGGGTCTATTAGAATTTTATCTCCTAATTCCTAAAGGGAACCTTCACCAGTTTTTTGGGATACCAGGGAAAAAACATTCAATTTAGTGTCCCCTGGCGTACATAATACTTTTGATACTCCCTTGACCCATGTATGATCTAAGATACGTTTTTATTCCTCACGCGCTGAAATTTAAATATGCTCGGTCCGGTCCGTTTGGTGGGGCTTATCGTCCAGCTCCCCCCCCTACTCTTTGGCTTGCGTACGTATTCATTCCTGGAAAATCACAGATCTCATAGGGTTTGGCGCGTGCACATTCAAATGTCCTTCGCGCGTGGGGCAGTATGCTTTGCCCAACTGTGGGCAAAGCTGAAAACAGTATTGCGCATGCACTGGCATACCGATTGCTTTCTATTGCCCGGAAAATACTTCCAGTACGAAGTATAGCAGCCCAATACTTTTTCGGTTTTGCGATCTGAGATATTCATAAAATGAATACTACAGCAACCAGGAGGGGAGAGAAAGACAATAAGCCTGCCCATTGACCGCACCAAGCATATTTACATAGAGAGGGGGGAGGAATAAAAAGGGTATTTATGGATCACCGTGGGAGCCCAAGGGGTATCGAAAAGTACTTGGTAATGCATAGGGGACACTAAATTAAATTATATTTTTTACTAGTAGCCCAAAAAACTGGTGACAGGTTCCCTTAAATTCTTGATGTAAAACTACAGTATATTGTTGTGCAGCCTGAGTGGTAATGACAGCTGATTTTTCTTGTCTAAGTCAAGACTTAGGTTAACCTCTAAAACAAAAGAAAAGACCTCATTAAAAAAATTTCTTCTGCAAATTCGATTTGAACAAGCCAATGACGAAGATTTTAAAAGGGTCACTGCAAAAAAAACCAACTTACAGAATTAACTAAAGTAGGATAAATGGATGTATACAAACAAATGAGAAGGCAAATTTCACTGCAGACATCAGGTCCTTACTTATGTTAAGATTTTCCGAGAGTTTGCACAGAAGGGTCCCTCCCTTACTGAGCTTTTGACTTTCTCAAAGGAAAATAAGTGATTCAATGTCACATCTTTTTCTTACAGTTTTTATTTGTTTTCTTTTATTGTCAGATAGGGAAAAAAAAAAACAATCCGGTTTAATAAAGTAATCAAGTAAATTGGATTTTCAGGCAATTTTTGGTTCAGTTTTAGTTGCTCTCAAGAACTTCAGGACAAGAGAGACATACTGTCATAGCAGCATACATCAATGTTAGACGTTTTACCTCCTCCTTACAAATTTAACCCTGTAAAAACAACAAAGCCAAAATATAATGGGCATTTTAAATAGTGTAATAATCATACAACTTTTAAAGTGATGCAAAGGATAATTTTTTAAATGCCTTGTACAGTTACATCATGGACTGTAACAAATTTGGCGAAGGTTACCAAGTTGTAGCAAGAAGCAGAACAACCCCCTTTTTTACATCACTTCCGCTCACCTATTCCGAAACCACACAACTTCTTGTTCTAAAAAGCCCTGTACATGCTTTCCCCCAGATAACACGGTATAATAACTTAACTTCTTTTCTTTGGACAAAGTTAACCCAAAATGCCAAAAAGACGTAGAAAACTTGAAACCCAGCAAGGGAGGGGAAGAATGTGTATGAAAAATTAATAAATTAAAAATTGATAATTATTAATTATTAGAATAAGAATAGAATGGAGAGTTGGAGGGATTTGGGTTTGGTTTAATGTAAAGGGTTATAAATATAGAATATGTTAAGTGTTTTAAGTTATTGAAGAGAATAATTTGGAGGAGTTTTATTTTGATATAATGTAAAAAAGTTTTTTTAATTTAAAATTGTGTTTATTAGTTTATTATTTTTAGTTTTTTGTGAAATGGAAAAAAAATGATTTCTAAATGTGAAAGTAGATATTTGTAAAGTATTAAGTCTCCCTCAGTCTTCTTTTTGAAGCTAAACATTCCAAATTGCAAACGTTCCCTCATAGGATGGTTTGCAGACGGTCACATTCTGGGGCTTTCTCGAACTTGCTCCAGTTTTGTGCTCTTTTTTAAAATGTTGGTGCCCAAATGGCACAGTTTCCAATGAGGCTGCCAAAAAGGGAGTAAGGGCAATAAATTTACCTCACTGATTAGACGTATGCTTCTGTTGATATATCCTAGAATTGCATTTCCTTTTTGCTGCGCATCACACTGTGACTCATGTTAAGTCTGTGATCAATTAGTATACCCAAGTCTTTTTCACATGTCTGTTTACTTAGCCTTTTCCCTTTGTATATGCTTTTTTCATTTTTTGCCCAATGGTACTTTGCATTTTTCCTCTTTAAACCTTCTGTTAGTTGCGCCCACTGCTCCAGTTTATTAAACTTTTAATCCTCTCTCTTCTTCTCTGTATTAGACCCCCCCAGCTTTTGTGTCATCACAAATTTTGATCAGTTTACCCCAATTCCTTCACTAAATCATTGAAAAGTTAAAAAATACAGGGCCCAAAACAAGCCTTGTGGACCCCATTTAAAACATTCTTCCAACTGGATGTGCACCATTACACCCTCTTTGGTCCGATCACAACCAGTTAAATCCACCTAACTTTTTCCTGTCCATTCCAACTTATCATTTTTCAAAAAGGATTGTGTGAGATTTTTGTAAAAAGCATTGCGAAGCAAGATAACTAATCTACAGCATTCCCTGACCACCCATCAGTGATTTGTCAAGAAGGAAATTTTTAATTTCTACAGACTTATTATTAAAAAAACCCGCGACTCGTTTAATCATTTCTTTTATCCGGGACTTGCATACATTTTTTTTAAAATTTGTTAAAACTTTCCTGTTAGAATAGACTCCCGGCCGTAGTCCCGGGGCCACCTTTTTCCCCTTTTTGAAATAGAACAACATTGCCCCCAGCTTCGGGACTTCCCGTTCTCCAAAAATTTTTTTAAAGTTTTTTGGACAGGGGTTTTTAAGAATTTCTTTGCATCTCCTTAGTACCCTGGGGGGAAATTTCATCGACCTGGAGACTTAATTCATTATTTAAAAAAATTTTCCTCCTGTCTTTCTGTTTTAGATATCCGGGGTTCTTCATCCTTTTAAAGGACATGAAGATCATTGATTTTTCATTCCTTTCTGAGAGAAAACAGATGCAAAAAAGGAATTTAAAAGTTCAGCCTTTCAAATCCGACTTACCTTTCTATTTTCATCCTTAAAAATCCTATAGCACTTGACTTTTTTTAAAAATTTTTACTTCCCCCCAAAACCTTTTTTGTTTTTTTTTACGTCACTTCCCCAACCTTAATCATTTTCAGCTTTAGATAATCTATTTTGGGCCCGCAGGTTTGCAGACGCATTAAAACTTTTTTTGATATCCTCCCCCTTTCCATTTATAAAAATTTCTTTTTCCTTTTAGCATGTGTTTAAGTTTTATGTTCATCCATCCGGGGTTTCCTTAAATGCTTTCCCATTTTTCCCCCTTTTTTTGGGAATTTTAACATTGGCTTTGAGAACTCATTTTTAAATTTTTTCCCCCTTTTCCGGCATTTTTGTCCTAAGGAACCACCATTGACCCTCCAATTCCTTTCGATTTTTTAAATCTGCCTTCTGAAATCTAACCTGACGTCTGAGTTTTTACAGTTTTCCCCCCCTTTTTACCAAAAATTTCTAAAATACAGGGTCACAAACCTCCAGAGCCCACCACCTTACCCCTCCCCATTTCCTCCTTTTTTTGAGGATTAACCCAAAAGGAGCAGATCCCCTTGTTTCCCCCTCCCTTTTGGAAATAAAGTGTCGCAAGAGAGGAAAAAAATTTTCCTGGACCTGAAATTTTGCTGAGAGAATTCCCAAAAATGTCGGAAAAGTTAAATCTCCCCCGACCACATGTCAATTTTTTGAAAAAATTGGCCATTGATGCATAAAGAGTTATCCATATCTCACTTGCACAGGGCCCCCTAGAAAAGCCCCCAATTTTGGGCCTTTCCATTGTTCTTCCTTTTTTTCTTACCCAAACAAATCCACAGAACTCCCTCCCTAAGCGCAAAATCGTGCAGATAAAACCTTTTTTTTAAAACAAAGCAACACCTCCTCCCCCGTTTTTCAATCGGTTTCTTGCAAAAAAGTTGGGGGTCCTTCAGCCTTTATTCCAATCATGTTACTCCCCCAACTCAGTACCCTGACATCATATTTTTCTCCTCTTTTTACTCCCTTTTTTTTGTTTTTGCCCTGCTTTGGCATTTGATAGAAACCTTTTTTTGATTGGTTTCCCCTTCCTAATATTTTTATTTGTAAATTTTTTTGTCTTTGTTTTCCCCTTTTCTTCTAAAAGCAGAAACCAAAAATATTTCAAGTGTATGGGGTTTTTCTGGGGTTTTTGCTTCCCCCCACATTTTTTTATTTTTCCCCCCCCGTGAGGTACAAGGCGACTTCCAAAAACATTTTTCCAGTCTTTGAAGGTGCACCCCATCTCTAGAAAAAAGTCCCGTATGGTATTCACTCCGGCCAAAAAACCCAAACCTTGCTGACGGCCCATTGACGACCATTTTTTACCTGCAAAATCAAACCCCCTCCTTGTTCCCCGGGGCCCCCACGGGGGAAAGGAAGAGAAACCCCGCCTCCCAGTTTTTTTCTTTACCTAAGTTTTCAAAGTCACGCAGAGGTTTTTTCCGGGGGGTTTTTTTAGGGGTGTCATTGTCCCCAGGTATTAGCGAATGGGTAGTCATTTTTGGGGCTAAGAGTCCTGATATCCTGCAACACATCTTTAATTTTGCACCTGAAACAGCACATTTCCGAGGTTAAAACCGGGTTTTTGCAGATAGGGCCCCTTTTTCCTCTCAAAGGAATCGCCCATGACAACAACTCCTCCGTTTCTTTCACAACATTTTCTTTTTTCCTTCAAGGATTGGGGCGTAAAAGGGTTTTTTGTGGCAAAGTTTATCCTGATTTTTCTCATCTCTCCTGTTAAGACCCCGGTATTGGTTTCCCGAGCAGAATTGTGCTACGCCCCTGATCCCCCTGCTCTCGGGGGCACATGCTTCCTTCCCCCTGTTTTTCCCTTGCACTTCGAATTTTTCTTTTTCTGTACCTGAAGAGATAATTCTGTCTGTCTAAACTCTTCACCTTCCAAAAAGGGTTTTAAGTAATAACCTCTCCCAATTTTTTCAACTTTTTCCCCAACAGGACAAAAGCTTCTTTTTTGGCATGTAAAAATTTGGCTTTTCCACTGGAAAAAATATGAACAGACAAAAATGCAGCCACCACGGGCTCCTAGCCTTTCCCTGTTCTTATTGTTCAAGGATAATTTCCGGGAAAAAACCCCCCTTTTTCGATGTCCCCTTTCGCTGCAACACCAAAACCCCTGTTTCCCTTTACCGCGGGGGCTCTCACTTACCCCCAAAAGGACTGGGGAAAAGAAATTAAACCCCGGGGGTCCCCCCGGTTTACGATTCCTCCTTCAGCGCAACAGCCAAAACCAGTGTTCCTTAGCTCGCGAGACTCTTTTCACCCAAAGGCACTGGAAAAAATTTCAAATTATCTCCCGGGGCTCCTCCCCGGGGTTTTCTGATGTCCTCCTTTAGCGCAACAACCAAAATCCATTTTCCTTTTAGCTCGCGGGACTCTTCACTTTTCCCAGAAGGCACGGGGGGAAGCAAATTATCCCCGGGGGATCCCCCCCCCGGTTTACTGAGTCCCCCTTTCAGCCAACACCAAAAAAACCAGTTTCCTGAGCCGCGAGACTCTTCCTTTTCCCCAAAGGGACTGGGAATATGCAAATTATCCCCCTCGGGACTCCCCCCCCGGGGGGTTTTTTAAATCAATTTAACAGGGGGGGCTGTGTTTTATTTAAAAAAATCAAATTTTAAAGGGGTGAAAATTCCTATTTTAAGATTACAGGAAAACTTTCAAAAATGATTTTGCTCATGTAAATCTTCAAAACACACCAGTCTTATCCATCGAGCATCTATTTTGATATAGTTTTTGCACTTTGTTTCTGAAATAATTAATAAATAAGGAAGCACCATTTAGGGAAAATCTTCTTTACAATCCACTACAATGCAATTTTTTATTTTTTTATTTACTATTCGTTATAGGCCTAAAGTATAAATGAGCGCTTCGAAACATGCATTTTAGGAATGAAGAAAGGAATTAATTTTCCTGATAATGTTAAAATGACTGTAGTAAAAGTGGCCAGTTTTGATTATTTTATTCCTGTTGCTTCTTGACATTATTTTTTTTTAAATCCACCAACTGTTGGGCATAGCGCGCAAGCATTCCGCAATGCCTGTTCAGTGTGGTTCCATAAGACCCGACACAAATTTTACTCTCAAATTCTCTCAGGGGCCCCACCCCATAGTTTCCACATCTTCCCTTTTAGCAAATGTGCGCATGCACCTCCTGCAACGCATTGATATATTGCATCACTGTCTCCCCTTTCTCGCTAAACACGACCAAATAAATGCATGTGCAGCTCACCAACATTAGTGGGTTCCCGTGCATTTGTTCTAAAACCGTAACACCTTCTCCAACATATCCTACTCATGTGGAAACACAACATCACGGAACACCGGGCATCTCCATCTAGTGCCATTAACTCTATCTCCACATGCAGGGAATCACAGCATGCTCTTGACCCGTCCGGTCCAATCCCACAACATCATCTTATCTCCCGAGAACTTGGAAAATTACTAAGCATTGCCTCAGTTGCAAACTAGACCTGGGGCCACCTGCATCGCAGGGGCCATGGGGTGCATTCGCAGCATGTTCTTGACCCATTCGGTCCAATCCCACAACATCATGTTATCCCCGTGAACTTTGGGAAATTACTAAGCATTGCCCCCAATGGCAAACTAGACCTGGGGGTATCCATAGTGGACTGGTCTGCAGCATCGTGTGCACGAACTGTATCCTGCCGACTACGCCAAATGTAATACGTAGGTGCTGGGATGCAGTAATACAAATGCTGCAGAACAGGGATTAACTATATTTAATTATTTAACAGCAATGACTCCTCCAGAGAGATAGCAGGGGAAAAGGGTACAAAAAGAAAACTAAACTGAATAAATTGTTTAAACTGGACAGTCCTTTTGATAACAGTTTCATTTAAGTGGCTCCGCAGCCTATCACTCCTGAAGGTCCCGTGGGTAGTAGAAATGCCGGTGACGTTGGTGCAGCATCTTCAGGCATCCCAGCCCAACACATGGTCCTGCTTCTGTTTACAGCGGGCGGTCCTCCGGTAATGCCCCTGAGTCCCTAGTCCATTTAACTGCAAAGTGAAAGGGTAGAGCTTTTCGCCAGTTTCCATTCGGCATGGTCTCTCTGAGCAGCTGCGTCTCCTGGATGACTGTTCTGCATGGCTCTGCTCATCGTGTGCCAGCCCAACACCCGACGTCCGTGCTTGCGATTATCTGCCTGGCGTGCGTTACCCCTGCGCACCTGCCGATATCAGTAAGACTCTCATGCAGCTGCCCCTTCTCTGCATGCGCGGCCACCCCTTACGTGGCTGCATCTACACCTGTTGAGAATACTCTGGAGGCGAACTTCTGAGCTGGGGCTCCCTCCGGTGGTTGCTGAGGGTAATAAACTATTGCTGAATGCCTTCACTGGCTCTGAATGGTCTGAATAAAGTACCTGAACTCCCTTCAGCCTTGCCGGTAATCAAATTGTTCTGCCGGTCTTGCTTGGAGCTCAGCTTGCATTCCTGCTCTCTTTCAGATAAGTGATTTGCGTTTTTTTTTCCTCTGTTGGATTTTCTTGCTGTTTGCTGCTTAGCAGTAGACTTCACCTGGTCCCCTTTTGGGGCCTGGCTCTGCAATTGTGCTCTATTTGTGTTTGCACTTTTGCTCTGTTCCTATGTCACTTTTTTTGCTAATTGCTTTTGTTTACACCAGAGATCTATTTAGGTGGTAAGATCGGTGATCTCAGTTTTTTTTTTATCAAATGTTGGTTTTTTTGTCAGGGTTTTTTTTGAGTTGCAGCCGATTCTTTCCTATACTTTTCTATCTAGACAGATTGGGCCCCAGCGTTTGCCCTTTCTTTTTTCTGTCTGGTTCTATTTTTTTTCTTTTCTAACCACCATTACATTTTTTTGGGGCTTCCCTTTTCTTGGAGTTTCTACTACGGGAGAAACTTTCACTTGTAGCTATCTCTCCGGCTTGACGAGGCATCTAGATCACCGAGGTACGCCCCCCGCTACTTTTAGTGTGGCTTTATTGGGGTCCGCAATCCATAGTTTCCACCTCCTGTGAATTGTTTTTTTGGCTATTTTTGCAATCCTCCTCCTAGCGAAAATAACAAAACACCTGCTCAGCGTTCTGGTGGAAGACCTCTCTCTTTCCCTCACAGCCCCTTTTTGCTTACTGACTCTGGAAACGCCCTCTTCCCCAGGTTACTGGCTCGCTCCCTCTGCAATTGCATTCCCTCCAGCACAGGAGGGCGGCCAAAGCAGTTTTCCAGACATGGCACTTCAGCAGCCCTGGCAGCCCAGTCCTCCCTTCTACAAACTTACCCGATGGGATAGCTTATGTGGTATGGCGGGTATAGAACTGGAAGATAGTAGATGGTGTTACCAGAAACAGGCTTCCGAAAAAGACATTTTTCACTGTATGTGTCAGAGGATTACTCACAAATAAAATGTCAAGGAAAGAAATTGCCTAGACGGGGTACTGAGTCTAAACTGTAAATTGAATTCATTCTTATTAAGGTAGGAAACCAAACCTCAAAAGTAGATGTAGAACCTCCCAAACAAGATATAAAGTCATCCACATATCGACCAAACCAATTAATGGAATGGAAAAAAAAGGATTGTTATCTGAGAAAATGAAATTTTCCTTCCACCATGACATGTACAAAATTGCAAGTGATAGTCAAAATTTTGAGCCCATCAGGGCACCTTGTGTTTGAAGAAAAAAATTGGAATTAAAACTGGAAAAAATATTTGGATCAAAAATTTCAAGCAAAGGAATAAAGTTCTTGGAATGAGATGAATAGGTGCTGTAGGTGTCAAGGTAACCGTGAATAGCAGTGATTGCTAGAGAATAAAGAATGGAGGAATACAAACTGATGACATCACAGGTAATTAAAAGGAAATCATCACAAAACAGAAAGGTGGCAAAAACCTTTAATACTGTGGTCGTGTCCTGTAGATAACCTGGGGTCCAGACAACAAGTGATGGAGGTGCTCATCCAACCACTGCTGAGATGCTCCCTGAGAGAACTCAACCCAGAAATAATCGATCATAGGTGAGGTGGAAAAAAAACCCTTGTGAGTTTTGGGTAATCTATGAAAGATTGGTAATACCGTGTGTTAGCAACTTGAATGTACAGCATAGTGTCAAGAACAGTGATACAGCCTCTCTTGTATGATTGGCGTACAGTCAAATTGAGATTAGCTTGAGATTCCTTATTGTTTGAAATTCAATTTTGCTCCATATCTTTGTAGGATGTCGAGGAAAAGGATCATTACCTGCAACCTCAGGCTGGTCTAGGATGACCACATCTCCTGGGCATGGGAGTAAACAAAATGACAAAACAGCACAAAATTGCAAATAATTCTTTGTTTGAGGTAAAATACTGTAAAAACAGGGCAGGGAAAAGTTTACATCACAAAAGAATCCGATGCGATCCCATGCTGTAATGCCAGGTATGCTCTTTTTCTAACCTCCCTCAACCCCCCTGCCCAGGAGCTGTGGTATGATCAGACCATGTCTCTGTATAGTCAGACATAGCTATTACGCAGTACACAGCAAGGGCATATTTATAAGATTATTAGTGTTGAGCGACTATACTCATTGCTTGGGTTTTCCCGAGCATGCTCGGGTGTCCTCCGAGTATTTTGCGTGCTCAGAGATTAGTTTCTGTGGATGTAGCTGCTATAAAGCTGGAATAAATGTCAGGATTCCTAACAAACAGGCATTCCTCACATGCATTCAGGCTGTCCAGTAGCCATAAATCATGCAGCTGTGTCGACAGAAACTAAATCTCCCACCACGCCAAAATACTCAAGGACTCCAGAGCATGCTCAGGAAACCCAAGCAATGGTATAGTCGCTCATCACTAAAGATTTCTCAGCACAGGAACATTTTGATTAAACACATCCGATGTGGAACTTATAATTCCGAGATGTATTGATTAAAATTAACTTTTGTTCTTGGGAACTCCTTAAAGGCAATGTCCAGCTTATGTTATAGATGATGACTGCAACATTCATCTTGTTCAATGCAATCTCAGTAACAAATTGGCAATAAACGTGCATTAATTTATATGCCCCAATGTGCTTAAATATGGTTGTTTATCCACTATAGACACAATTTTTTAACAGGTATTAATTAAGAGTAACCTACTCGAGATAAAAATATATGTTCATAAGGCGAAGTGAAATGTACAGCTATATTTTTCACATTTGAGAACAAAAGCTCAATGTGAATCTCTGTTTGATGATAAGGACTTGCAAAAATGTCTCCATGTGAACAATTAATTTAACATAATGAAGCTAATAGTGCTGATTTCTTATAGAATTTCTTTTAGTCCGTACAATCAAAGAAACATCAATTAAGGTACAATATTTGGTTTTGTGTTTAGCTAAGCATTTATTTCAGAAGTTGTAAGAAAAGGTAGTCAGCAGTTGAGCTAACTCATGTAACCTTGTCGGAAGTAGTCAACGTAACCGAATAATGGTGTTTCAAATGAATTAGTTCAATATGCTTCAAGCTCAGGATGGCGAATTGTAACATGCTATTAATTGCCCATAGTAAAAGTCAATTAACTGTTGGCACAATGTGAGTTATTGAAAAGGGCCATAGTACTGTGAAGATATATATGAAATATTTCTCATCTATTAATACAAATAATATTAATTACAGTAAAGTGTTATTAACTGCTACAGAATGGTTATACTGACTTTTCTGGAAATTTCAAGAGGATCTTGAAGAGAAGAACTTTGGAAATTCAAGATTCAACTTCACTGAATTTTCCCTCAAAATTTGATTTGTTTGAAACAAATTAGTGTCCCAACACAGACAGCCTAGTGAGTAGAAGACCACATGTCTCCTCAGTTATAGCACTGTAGCACTTTATCTTTTGCAACAAGCCAGTCCCCTGATAAATTGGCTTGGAGGAAATGCGTTGGGACACCTGGTGAGGGAAAGTGCAGGACATGTTTAACTTAGGGTTAGCTGTGGACTGCCTTTGGCAGGGCGTGAGCTTGGGGATAGATGACTCCTAGCCCCATAGGGATTGACAGGGTATTGTCTTTCCTACGCTGCTAATCAGGGATCCATTTCAGCACTCAGGATTCCTGATTCCGTTCCTGCTCTTCATTGGCGGTGAGATTGTTCCTATTTATTTTATTCTCACCCCATTCTTTCATTTTACCATGTTATACAGTGTGGTTTTTGTCCTATTCTAGATTAATATATGTGTAATCTAGGTCATGCTTCACTTATGGTGGTCAATCTTATTGTGATACCCCAGTGGTTGTGTCCTGGAACACATTGATATCACTTTAGTGATTTTCTTAGTGGTTCACATTTGTACCCTGAAGTATTATGTTAGCCTCAGCTTATTTTTGGGTACTTTGACTGAGTTCAGCAACATAGTCTACTTATTTTAATTCACTAAGGTGACACATCCAAATATTGGTTATGCTTTTATGGATAATATTAAAAGTTATGTTTTATTTTTCACCTGTTGCTGTATATAATTGCTGTATTTGGTGAGAATTGTTTCTGTGAAGTTTGGTGTTTACCAAAAAACTTTTGGCTTGTTTTGTTTGTAAAAAAAATACAGGTAGCAAAGAAACCTGATTTAAACAACTGCTCATTTTATGGTGAAACAATCCCTTTAATATTTTATTCTAAATATACATTAAATTAGCTATATTAAAGGGAGTCTGTCACCCCATTTTTCGACCATCAGCAGAAGCCACTACCATCAGTGCGCCGGACGTCTCTGACCTTTCCTGGTGCCTGTGCACTGCAGTAGAGCAGTGCGCCTGTGCCGGAGCCGTGACAGGAAACTAAGAGGAGGGCTTCACTAGAAGATGGGAGGCACTGGATTGGACAGCGACGCCCATCGGACCGGACCAGATGGCGGATCGCCCTTGGGTGAGTATAATATAACTCGTTTTTCTTCTCTTTCATGTGACATCGGGGGCTTATCTGCAACTGATTGGTGCTTTTACTACTTCTTGAATGAAGACATCCACTCAGGCAAAATATTGATGGGCTTCTGTCGATCAACAACCACTCATTGGTTACAGCTGTCACATGGTACAACGATGTCACATCATTCACTCAGCACTGCAATGCCAATACATGGCTATAACAAAGCTCATGCGAGGGTGAGCATTAGGGTTGAGCATTCCGATACTGCAAATATCGGGTATCGGCCGATATTGGCTGTATCGGAATTCCGATTCCGAGTACCGATATTTTCGCCATATCGGATACCGGAATCGGAATTGTCACTGTCACTGTCAGTGTCCGTCGGTCGGGTCTGTCAGGAGTCAGCGGCACTTACCCGGCAGAAGATCTCCGGCGGTCACATCCCGGACTGCTTAATGGCCGCCATCCTCTTCTCCCCGGCGGTCATATGCAGTTTCTCGCGATAACTGCAGTGACTGCTGGGTAATCGCGGCCGTAAAGCAGTCCGATGACGTCACCGCCGGGGAAGCAGGTAATCAGCTGTGCTGCGTCGCGATGACAGGCTCTGCCTGTCATTGCGATGTAGCAGAGCTGGATCGTCGTGGGACTATCGTTACTATGGACTGCGTCGGACAGGTGGTATACTGTTGGTTTGTTTTTTTTATTTTTTTACAGGAGATCGATGGCGTCGCAGGAATGAGAGAGTAATAAAAAAAATGAAAACTGTGTTGTCTCTTTTATTTCATTAAAAGACTTTTTTCTTGCTGTGTCTTTTTTTTACACATTTAAAAACTTTGGGATTAATAATGGATCGGTGTCTTATTGACACCTCTCCATTATTAACCGGGCTTATTGTCACCGTGCAATCAACGGTGACATTAACCCCTTATTACCCCGCTTGCCACCGCTACAGGGCAAGTGGGAAGAGCCGGGTAAAGTGCCACAATTGGCACATCTTTTGATGCGCCAAATGTGGGGCTGCTGTAGCCTGGTATAATCAGGCTGTTGAGGGCCAAAATCCATGGGCCTTGACAGTCTTTTAATACCAGGCCGCAGCAGTCTGCATTTTACTTGGCTGGTTAACAAAAATAGGGGGACCCCTACGCCGTTTTTTTTTCGAGGGGATCCCCTATTTTTGTTAACCAGCCAAGCTAAGCAGACTGCTGTGGCCTGGTATTATCAGGCTGGCAAGGTCCATGGATATTGGATCCTTACCAGCCTGAAAAACCAGGCCTCAGCGGTCTGCTTCATCTGGCTGGTTAACAAAAATAGGGGGGACTCCACGCCAATTTTTTTCGAGGGGATACCCTATTTTTGTTAATCAGCCAAGATATGCAGACTGCTGTGGCCTGGTATTATCAGGCTGGCAAGGTCCATGGATCTTGGCTCCTTAACAGCCTGAAAATCCAGGCCTCAGCGGTCTGCTTCATCTGGCTGGTTAACAAAAATAGGGGGGACCCCACGCCATTTTTTTTTTCGAAGGGAACCCCTATTTTTGTTAATCAGTTCCCTCTGACGTCACTGATGGTGTCCCTGGCTGACCTGAAGTGAAAGTGGAAAGCAATCAATTAAGCTTTCCACTTCCTTTCCTGTCAGCCAGGAGAGGAGCTCATTCATTTGGGGGTTTACTGTGAGGCTGCAGCATTAGCTGCGGTCCCTGCAGTAAACATTAACCCTTTCTGAAGGATTACACCGTGGGACCTGACTGTGCATCGGATTGGTAAGAATAATTTTGCTTTATTATTTTATTTTTATTACAGGAAATGGTTTTAGCAGGTAAATAAAATATGGTCAAAAACTGTGTGATTATTTCATTAAACTTCTTTTTATTAAAGTGTGTGTGTTTGATTTTTCTTTCATACAATAGGATTAATAATTGATAGTTGTCTAATTGACAGCTCTCAATTATTAACCTGGCTTAAAGTGACCTTTCAATTGCAAGGTCATTTTAACCCCTTATTAACCCATTCGCCACCGCTACAGGGCAATGGGAATAGACGGGCAAAGTGCCAGAAAGGGCAAATCTAATTAGAGATTTGCCCTTTCTGGGGTGTCTGGGGGCAGATGTTAAGTAGCCGGGGGGGGCCAAAAAAAATGGTCCCTCTCTGGGCTATTATTATCTGCCCCCACTCACTGGCTTTGTCTGTCTGGTTGCGAAAATAGGGCGGGAGCCCACGCATTTTTTTTCAGCAATTTTACACCTCATATATATATATACATGTCATTGAATTTGTGACACATATATATATATATATATATTTATAGTTCATACACTTCTACATAGTATAATAGCCGCTAATTCAATTGCCGGCTTTTGTGAAAATGCAGAACCCGACATGAAATGACACTTGGTGTACATAGGGTTAACCATGTCTTTTCATGTAGTTTGATATCTGATTTGCACAAACAATTACATGAGTGTAAGTGTGCAAAATTTCACACCTGTAGGGGTTAATTAAAGGTGTAAATTCGTAGCAAAAAAGTCCGTTTTTTTTACAACGAATTTACACCTTTAATTAACCCCTACAGGTGTGAAATTTTGCACACATAGACTGATGTAATTGTTTGTGCAAATCATATAGCAAAGGACATGAAAAGACATGGTTAACCCTATGTACACCAAGTGTCATTTCATGTCGGGTGCTTCTGTCTTTTCACAGAAGCCGGCTTTACCCGGCAATTGAATCAGAGGATATTTTACTATGTAGAAGTGTATAAACTATACATATATGTATATATATATATATGTCACAATGACATGTATATATATATATATATATATATATATGTATTCTATGTGTGTATATTTAGTGTTTACAAGGAAAGAAAGAGGTTTTTTTAGTTGCGATATTTTGTTCCCATAGACTTACATTGGACTTCCGGTATTGGTATCGGGTATCGCCGATATTTTAATGGTATCGGCGATACCATTCCGATTCCGATACTTTTGGATATCGGAAAGTATCGCTCAACTCTAGTGAGCATCCATCGTTTTATTTTCTTTGGGGCACTGAAATAATTAAGCGTGATCCCTCCTAAAAGGGTGGTCAACTTTTTCTTCATTTTAACAAATATTTGCAATATACTAATATATAAATATAAAAAAACACAAAAATTGAGATTCGTTTATTTGGTATACAAGCAGCACATAAACACATATTTACTTTTGGTCATAAAGCATATAAAACCTACAAGAAGAAAAATAAGCATAAACCATGCTGTAACTAAATAAGTAAAAATCAAAAGTGTATTTAAATAACACAGGGTTAATAAATAATAATCTTTATTTTTATATAGCGCTAACATATTCTGCAGCGCTTTACAGTTTTGCACACATTATCATCGCTGTCCCAGATGGGGCTCACAATCCAAATTCCCTATCAGTATGTCTTTGGAAAGTGAGAGTAACTGGAGAAAACCCACACAAACACGGGGAGAACACATAAAATCCTTGCAGATGTTGTCCTTGGTGGGATCTTAGTAACTCTGTTTTTGGTCAAAAATAGCATAAAAGCCATCCCACCATTGATTGGCAAGGTGACCCTGATCGGGACAGTCCTATGCTGTCTAATAGAGTTGAGCGATACTTTCCGATATCCAAAAATATCGGATCGGAATGGTATAGCCGATATCACTAAATATCGGCGATATCCGATTCCGATACCGGAAGTCCCATGTAAGTCTATGGGAACAAAATATCGCAACTAAAAAAACACTTTCTTTCCTTGTAAACACAAAATATACACACATAGAATACATATATATATATATATATATATACATGTCATTGTGACATATATATATATATACATATATTTATAGTTTATTCACTTCTACATAGTAAAATAGCCTCTGATTCAATTGCCGGGTAAAGCCGGCATTTGTGAAAAGACAGAAGCACCCGAGGGTCCAGTCGCCACAGAGATGTTGCATCGCACCCAGCGGTGTGACAACTTACTCTCAGGTAAGGAGGAAACACCCCATTGACTCCAACCACTGCATTCAACAGTACACTATGCCAGCTGAGTGTAGGCGGACCCAATGGGATGGTCTAGCTCAGGCTGGTTAGAACAGGGTGTAGCTAGTTGGATGGGAGGGGTTGAGGCAGCCTTATGCTGCATGTCTTTGTAGTAAGAATTGTTTCCTTTCCTGCTTTCTTACTACGTCGCATACTCCACTCTGCTACATCACTCTGCACCATTGCTCTATCTCACATCTATCTGCCCTGGAAGGATACCGTCTTACCTGTAGAAGACTTATCACCTAGCTGCACTACACCATCCCTGCCAGAGGACCTGCACAGCAGCGCTGGACACCCTGACCAGGTACTACAGGTGGAGTCATGACAAACTACACAAACATTCTATATCATCCCCTGGAAATATCCCACATTCCAGTGAGCGACCAGGGCACGGACATAGCTGTGCTACCCGTCACATCCCCCATAGAAGTCGACGGGCTTGGTGCCGAGTACCCCCAAAACCTGTGGCTCTGTGCGACTCAACTTTGGCGTCACGAACAGGATTCAGAAGCTCGCTATAAGCGAGTCCTGTGTGCCTTAATTGAACTGTTTTTTTGCTTGAGAATTGCAAAAATCATCATAGACTGTATTTGCCATTTTTCCGTCATATCTGCGCCACGAGGCACAGGTGAAGAATAAGGGCGTGCTCTCGTGGGCGTACACTCACTCCGTGGCGCGAAAACGATGTCCACCCACTCTAAATGTTACTGCAATGTAAGATCGTGCCCCACAGCTCTGGAGTTCCGCCTCCTCATCCTCCTCAGTGGGGGAAACTGACGCGAAGGTCCCGCCTCCCTACAAAAGATGACGCCTCTCCTGATGCTAATGACACATGTGACTTGGCAGAGATGGCGAACGGACATGAGCAGAAGTGGGAAGGGATGGAGGAGTCAGAGCTCTCCCCCCACGGAAGCGACCCGATCGCCACGGAGCCACCGTTTGGCACCCGGCCTGGAAACCCTCCTACGCTGTAAGAAGCGGAGGATACCCTGAGAGACCTGGCCTGGCACCGGGAGGAGGTCGCCAGGATGGAAGCGAGCTGGCGGGCCCTAAAACTACACTTGGAGCGGCGCCAATCCCTCTTACCCCCTGAAGTGTCTGTACCGGAAGGTGAGGCACCCGTTCCAGTAGAGGAGGCTGTGCGGGCATCCCAGGCCTTGCAATCTGAACCGGTTGGCAGTATCTCAGTGGAGGCACCCGTTCCAGTAGAGGAGGCCGTGCGGGCATCCCAGGCCTTGCAATCTGAACCGGTTGCCAGTATCACAGTGGAGGCACCCGTTCCTGCAGAAAACGCCGCACCAGCACCCCAGATCCCGCTGTCTGCCCCCGTCGCTGAGGCAGAAGAAGCGACACCCATCCTCATGGAGGAGGCCGCGCAGGCACCAGAGCTCTACCTGCCTGTACCGGAGCCCCGACCGTCATCTGTTCCAGAGCTGGCTGCTTCCGCCACAGGTGAGCGCCGCCAGGACTGGCGGGCGCCAGGAGAGCTGCCGCAAACCGGACATCGAAGCTGGCATTTGATGGTGGAGACATGGAGCTGCTGGTGGAGGAGAATTACAACCGGCGTCAGGAGGAAGAGTGGAGACGTCGGGAGCGGGAAGCAGAGCGACAAAGGGAGCAGTGAGAATCCCAAAAGCTTCGGCAGCGTCACCTGGAGAAGGACCTGGCAGAGAAGGCACGTATGAGAAAGGATAAAAGTACGGTGAGGGAGCCGCGGCGTAAGGGTGCAGTACGGAACTTTAAGTTAAAAGGTGGTTGGGGCTTCATCCAGGAGCCTGGACTTTATTTAGAAGTCTTTGTAACCCGACGGGACATGGAGGCTCACCTCCCAGAAGGACACCCGGGGAGGGACCTGTTGGCAGGAGACTTGGTGACTTACACACGACACTGGGGTTACAATGGATGGTACGCCCTAAATGTTACCAGGTGCGACCCCTACTCCCCAGAGTGTCAGGAAACTGACAGACCCTCCGAGCCTTCAGCCTCCCCCAACCAGGCCTCTGCACAAGTGCCCACCCCACGCCGTAAATCTCCCCAGCCTCCCTCAGTGGTCTCCTCAGCAGCCCCAGCTATGGACATGATAATGATAGCTGGCCCGTACCCGGCGACTGTTAGGCCCCCTGGGGTTCGTACAGTCCGGGACATAGGGTTCCAGACCCAGAGGGAGACGAAAGAGGTGACCACACAGACCCAGATAGCGGGTCACAACGTAACTGTACAGGCCACACGACGTCATCAGGTCTGGGTGGACCCTCCTGTCACGGATGTTTGGCAAGCTCCAGAAGAGTACCAGGTGGTACCTGTAAGAGGCCAGCCAAAGAAGTCTAAATAACCCGGACAGGGTCTCTGTATGTAAATCGTTAAATTATTGATGTACCCGGACGGGTGAATGTTCATAAAAAGAAGTTTATTGTTGCCTTAATATACCCATGTTGGGTAATGGTTTGATGTACCCGGACGGGTGAATGTTCAGAAGAACAAGTTTATTGTTGCCTTTATATACCCAGGTTGGGTAATGGTGTTTCAATGTAATCAAAATGTTGAACTTTGAAGCCATGAACTGTACTGGCTCACAAACTTTTCTGTAAATAGTTGGCACTTCGGTGCTCCATCTTGGTTTTACAAAAAACTTAACTGTGCACTATTTTCAACTACCTCAGAAACTAAAAACCCGTTTGGTGTGGCCGAAAGTGAGGTCTGCTCAAGGAAAGTCTTGCAGCCCACCCAAGACCACAGTTGGAGGTTTGGAGCAGGTCCTCCACAAGCACAAGTAAAGGACACTGTGAAGTTATCCCGGTGGGGGTAGTCCTAAGAAGTCTCAACGAACTTCGGCAGTAATGCTATTTGCACTTTTGTAATGTTATTATTAAAAATTTTATTATGCAACGTTTAACTTGAAGTGTTTCCTGCTTTCTTACTACGTCGCATAGTCCACTCTGCTACATCACTCTGCACCATTGCTCTATCTCACATCTATCTGCCCTGGAAGGATAGCGTGTTACCTGTAGAAGACTTATCACATACCTGCACTACACCATCCCTTCCAGAGGACCTGCACAGCAGCGCTGGATACCCTGACCAGGTACTACAGGTGGCGTCACGACAAACTACACGAACATTCTATCATCCCCTGGAAATATCCCACATTCCAGTGATCGCCCAGGTCACGGACCGAGCTGTGCTACTCGTGACATCCCCCATAGAAGTCGACGTGATCGGTGCCGAGTACCCCCAAAACCCCTGTCTCTGTGCGACTCAACTTCCCTCACTGTGCTGGCACTTTACATTTACAATGCCTCTGGGTTTTTTTTTTGGGGGGGTGGGGAACATTCAGACTTTTGCTATGGGGCCCCATGATTTATATGTACGCCCCTGCTGCTGAGGCATGGTATTTAAGGCTAAGGGTCAACATACATGGACCTTGCCAGCAGCGTCGGACTGGAGTACCTTGGGCCCACCAGAGAAAATATATTCTTGGGGCCCACCATCATACTTCCCAACCTTTGAATAAGGGAAAGAGGGACAAAGGCTGTGGCACGCTGTGCATGCTGCAGAAAATTTTAGGCCATGCCACGTTGCACCACAGACTGTCCAGGAGTTGGTGGATGCTTTAGTCCAGGTGTGGGAGGAGATCCCTCACGAGACCATCCGTCGCGCTCATCAGGAGCATGGCCAGAAGTTGTAGGGAGGTCATACAGCATACCTCCCAAATTTGGAAGACAGGAAAGAGGATTAAAGGCTGCGGCGCGTGTTGCGCGCCGCTGAAAATTTTAGCCCACGCCCCGACAACACCCATTTCACAGCTAATCACACCCATATCCTCGCCCCAAGCGTAACCATTTAGCACTGCTGATCACACTGACTGGTAATGAGGGCACAGTGGCTGGTACTGAGGAAAAGAAAGAAAGAGCAGCGAGAGAGAAAGAACAAACAGAGAAAGAAAGAGAGGAAAGAAAGAAAAGAGAGAAAGAAAGAACAGAGAGAAAAAGAACAGAGAGCGAGAAGGAAAGAACAGAGAGCGAGAAACAAAGACTAGAGAGAGAGCCATAGGCGTAGCTAGGGTTTTGGTTTAGTGGGGGCAAAACTTCTGAGTGGGCCCATCATCAGAGAACCTCAGCAAATGACCGCGCTGTTGGCCAAAATAATCTATATAGAAAAAGACCAATATTGATATTACCGCCATATGGTCTATGTTAAATAATACCAGTCCTACAGAACATATAGATTACAGCACAGGTACAGATAATGACTTACCGCTGATGTTCTTTCTAATGGAATTGTTCACTTTTCATGTCTTTTCCATCTGGCCCACACCGACATGATGACTTCTCCAGCCAGGACTCGACTGCACCCCCATTAAAAAAAAAATAAAAAAATACTCACCTCCCGGCTCCTGTGCTGCTCACTGTTCTCCTTCTCAGCGTCTGACAGCGGGCGCCGGCAGGTGATGTTATTGCGCCCGCTGTCATACGCTGAGGGGGATTATGGGAGAGAAGGAGCGCTCGCTCCTTCTCTCTCTATGCGGTCAGCTTTATCGGCTGAATGCCGATACAGCTGACCCTCCGATGACGGGTGGGGGGCCCACTGCTGGCACCGGGCCCCCCCAACGCCTGTTCAGGCCCCATAACTTCCGGGCGGCAGAGCAGGGAGAGCGATTCTCCCTGCTCTGCCGCAGAATGTAACTGTATCGTAGCTCCGGGTGGGCCCCCTCAGAGTGCGGGCCCCGGGGCCACCGCCCCCTCTGCCCCGCAACCTATCCTTTCAAATCAGGGCCCACCACGCAGGAGCTGGGGCTCACCGTAGGTTTCTCCGGTGTCCCGGTGCCTCAGTCTGACCCTGCTTGCCAGCCTGATAATACCAGGCCACAGCAGTCTGCTTATCTTTGCTGGTTAACAAAAATAGGGGATCCCCTCGAAAAAAATTGGCGTGGGGTCCACCCTATTTTTGTTAACCAGCCAGATGAAGCAGACTGCTGAGGCCTGGTTTTTCAGGCTGGTAATGAGCCAATATCCATGGACCTTGCCAGCCTGATAATACCAGGCCACAGCAGTCTGCTTAGCTTGGCTGGTTAACAAAAATAGGGGATCCCCTCGAAAAAAAAAACGGCGTAGGGGTCCCCCTATTTTTGTTAACCAGCCAAGTAAAATGCAGACTGCTGCGGCCTGGTATTAAAAGACTGTCAAGGCCTATGGATTTTAGCCCTCAACAGCCTGATAATACCAGGCTACAGCAGCCCCACATTTGGCACATCAAAAGATGTGCCAATTGTGGCACTTTACCCGGCTCTTCCCACTGCCCTGTAGCGGTGGCAAGTGGGGTAATAAGGGGTTAATGTCACCGTTGATTGCACGGTGACAATAAGCCCGGTTAATAATGGAGAGGTGTCAATAAGACACCGATCCATTATTAATCCCAAAGTTTTTAAATATATAAAAAAAAAGACACAGCAAGAAAAAAGTATTTTAATGAAATAAAAGAGACAACACAGTTTTCATTTCTTTTATTATACTCTCATTCCTGCGACGCCATCGATCTCCTGTAAAAAAAGGAAAAAACAAACCAACAGTATACCACCTGTCCGACGCAGTCCATAGTAACGACTGTCCCACGACGATCCAGCTCTGCTACATCGGAATGACAGGCAGAGGCTGTCATCCCGGCGCAGCACAGCTGATTACCTGCTTCCCCGGCGGTGACGTCATCGGACTGACTGCTTTACGGCCGGGATTACCCAGCAGTCACTGCAGTTATCGCGAGAAACTGCATGTGACCGGCGGGGAAAGATGATGGCGGCCATCAACCAGTCCAGGCCGTGACCACCGGAGATCTTCTGCCAGGTAAGTGCCGCTGACTCCTGACAGACCCGACCGATGGACACTCACAGTGACAGTGACAATTCCGATTCCGGTATAGGATATATGGGAAATATCGAAAGTCAATATCGAAAGTCCGATACAGCTAATATTGGCCGATACCCGATACTTGCGGTATCATATCGCTCAACACTACTGTCTAATATTAAAAACCTTGTTGGTTTTGTAATCTATAAATATAATATCTTTTCTGACCCTTTTATAGTGTAGTTTTCCTCACAGATAATTCTTAAAATGTCAGTTGATGGGGGAGCATGTAATCAGACCAGTACTTCAGCAATTTCCAATTGAAAACCAACTTTCATCTGTCACAACAATATAAAATAAGTTAAAGGGAATCTGTCACCCTAAATTGGCGGGATATTTAAATGATGGCAGTCAGGTCAGATGGGCGGTGTTTTGGGTACTTGCCTTAACATGTTGTTCGCCGCTGTCTCCATTATTTCTGGGAATTGCAGTCGTTGCCCTCCATATAACGCACCTGCGCATTGTAATCTGTGGGCAAAGCGTACTGCACGTGCGCAATTCAAGATTGCAATGCGCAGGCGCGTTATATGGAGGGCAACGACTACAATTCCCAGAAATAATGGAGACAGCGGCTAACAACATGTTAAGGCAAGTACCCAAAACACCGCCCATCTGACCTGACTGCCATCATTTAAATATCCCGCCAATTTAGGGTTACAGATTCCCTTTAAACCAGTACTGTGATATAATTGGTCCTTGCTACATATATAAGGTTATGGAACCAAATCTGAGCAAAAAATCATAATGAATTCACAAGAATAATCATCAAAGTAGTGCTAAATAGGATTAAATTAGTTAATTAAACCTTGAATTACTTGTCAGCAACCTATTGGCACAATGTAGAACTGTATATACACAATAGCTCAAAAATGTTCTTTAGTGAAAAAGACATAATAAAAAAAACAACTAGCAGACTATCTTTAAAAACACTCTAATAAAATTCTTTCAGACAATGTGTCACATACATGACACAATATATATATTGTGACTGATATTTTATTTTCACATAAATTCCTGCTCCAGAGCTTTAGTTCTTTTAGTCAGATGTTTCTATGGTTACTGAAGTACAATTACAAGGATTTTACAAATTTTTAAACATTTATTGACAGACACATTAAGTTTATGCACAGACTCAATATTTACACTGTTGACCCTTATTATTCGAGACTTCATGAGTTGTCCTGACATGCTAGATATCAGCTTTGGGACTAAATCCTGACTGATGACAACTCGTTCTTTCCTGACTTTGAGTTTGTAACAATTTTTGTGTTTTTATTTGCTTACTTAATTTTTGAGGATCAACCACATGTTCTCAACCAGATTGAGATCTTGGAAGCTTCATGGTCATGGGCCCAAAACTTCAATGTTTTGTTCACTAAAGAAAGAATCGTCTACGACCACGATTTAGAGAATTATTGAAAAATTAGAGCCAATGCTGTAAATATTGAGTCTTTGCATAAGCTTCATGCATATGTCAATAAAAGTTGAAACACTTATGAAATGTTAGTAATTCCACCTCAGTGACTATAGAAACATTTGACAAAAAGGTCTAACAATGAAGCAGCAAACTTTGTGAAGATCAAACTTTCTGTCAATCTCAAAAACTTTTTGTCTTTTTGACTGCATATCACATATAATTAGAAATTGCAATCTTGCATATAAAGTACAAGCTGCATAACCCCTTCAAGACCCAGCCTATTTTGACCTTAAAGACCTTGCCATTTTTTGCAATTCTGACCAGTGTCCATTTATGAGGTAATAACTCAGGAACGCTTCAACGGATCCTAGCGATTCTGAGATTGTTTTCTCGTGACATATTGGGCTTCATGTTAGTGGTAAATTTAGGTTGATAATTTTTGCGTTTATTTGTGAAAAAAATGGAAATTTGGCGAAAATTTTGAAAATTTCGCAGTTTTCAAATTTTGAATTTTTATTCTGTTAAACCATAGAGTTATGTGACACAAAATACTTAATAAATAACATTTCCCACATGTCTACTTTACATCAGCACAATTTTGGGAACAAAATTTTTTTTTGTTAGGAAGTTATAAGGGTTAAAAGTTGACCAGCGATTTCTCATTTTTACAGCAAAATTTACAAAACCATTTTTTTTAGGGACCACCTCACATTTGAAGTCACTTTGAGGGGTCTATATGGCAGAAAATACCCAAAAGTGACACCTTTATAAAAACTGCACCCCTCAAACTACTCAAAACTACATTCAAGAAGATTATTAACCCTTCAGGTGCTTCACAGGAACTAAAGCAACGTGGAAGGAAAAAATGGACATTTTAATTTTTCAAACAAAAATTTTCTTTTAGCATCATTTTTTTCATTTTTACATGGGCAACAGGATAAAATGGATCCTAAAATTTGTTGAGCAATTTCTCCTGAGTACACAGATACCTCATATGTGGTCATAAACCACTGTATGGGCGCACGGCAAGGCTCAGAAGGGAAGGAGCACCATTTGACTTTTTGAATGGAAAATATGCTGGAATATTTAGCGGTTGCCATGTTGCATTTGGAGAGTCCCTGTGTGCCTAAACATTGGAGCTCCCCCACAAGTGACCCCATTTTGGAAACTAGACACCCTAAGGAACTTATCTAGATGCTTAGTGATCACTTTGAACCCCCAGGTGCTTCACAAATTGATCTGTAAAAAAAAGAAAGTACTTTTTTTTCACAAAAATTTTCTTTTAGCCTCAGTTTTTTCATTTTCACATGGGCAACAGTATAAATTGGATCCTAAAATTTGTTGGGCAATTTCTCCTGAGTACACAGATACCTCATATGTGGTCATAAACCATTGTTTGGGCGCACGGCAGAGCTCAGAATGGAAGGAGCGCCATTTGACTTTTTGAATGGAAAATATGCTGGAATATTTAGCGGTTGCCATGTCGCATTTGGAGAGTCCCTGTGTGCCTAAACATTGGAGCTCCCCCACAAGTGACCCCATTTTGGAAACTAGACCCCCTAAGGAACTTATCTAGATGCATAGTGAGCACTTTGAGCCCCCAGGTGCTTCACAAATTGATCCTTAAAAAAAAGAAAGTACTTTTTTTTCACAAAAAAATTCTTTTAGCCTCAGTTTTTTTCATTTTCACATGGGCAACAGTATAAATTGGATCCTAAAATTTGTTGGGCAATTTCTCCTGAGTACACAGATACCTCATATGTGGTCATAAACCACTGTATGGGCGCACGGCAGGGCTCAGAAGGGAAGGAGCGCCATTTGACTTTTTGAATGGAAAATATGCTGGAATATTTAGCGGTTGCCATGTCGCATTTGGAGAGTCCCTGTGTGCCTAAACATTGGAGCTCCCCCACAAGTGACCCCATTTTGGAAACTAGACCCCTAAGGAACTTATCTAGATGCATAGTGAGCACTTTGAACCCCCAGGTGCTTCACAAATTGATCCTTAAAAAAAGAAAGTACTTTTTTTTCACAAAAAATTTCTTTTAGCCTCAGTTTTTTCCATTTTCACATGGGCAACAGTATAAATTGGATCCTAAAATTTGTTGGGCAATTTCTCCTGAGTACACAGATACCTCATATGTGGTCATAAACCACTGTATGGGCGCACGGCAGGGCTCAGAAGGGAAGGAGCGCCATTTGACTTTTTCAATGGAAAATATGCTGGAATATTTAGCGGTTGCCATGTCGCATTTGGAGAGTCCCTGTGTGCCTAAACATTGGAGCTCCCCCACAAGTGACCCCATTTTGGAAACTAGACCCCCTAAGGAACTTATCTAGATGCATAGTGAGCACTTTGAACCCCCAGGTGCTTCACAAATTGATCCTTAAAAAAAAGAAAGTAATTTTTTTTCACAAAAAATTTCTTTTAGCCTCAGTTTTTTTCATTTTCACATGGGCAACAGTATAAATTGGATCCTAAAATGTGGTGGGCAATTTCTCCTGAGTACACAGATACCTCATATGTGGTCATAAACCACTGTTTGGGCGCACGGCAGGGCTCAGAAGGGAAGGAGCGCCATTTGACTTTTTGAATGGAAAATATGCTGGAATATTTAGCGGTTGCCATGTCGCATTTGGAGAGTCCCTGTGTGCCTAAACATTGGAGCTCCCCCACAAGTGACCCCATTTTGGAAACTAGACCCCCTAAGGAACTTATCTAGATGCATAGTGAGCACTTTGAACCCCCAGGTGCTTCACAAATTGATCCTTAAAAAAAAGAAAGTACTTTTTTTTCACAAAAATTTTCTTTTAGCCTCAGTTTTTTTCATTTTCACAAGGGCAACAGGATAAATTGGATCCTAAAATTTGTTGGGCAATTTCTCCTGAGTACACAGATATCTCATATGTGGTCATAAACCACTGTTTGGGCGCACGGCAGGGCTCAGAAGGGAAGGAGCGCCATTTGACTTTTTGAATGGAAAATATGCTTGAATATTTAGCGGTTGACCCCATTTTGGAAACTAGACCCCCTAAGGAACTTATCTAGATGCATAGTGAGCACTTTGAACCCCAGGTGCTTCACAGAAGTTTATAACGCAGAGCCGTGAAAATAAAAAATCATTTTTTTTCTCAAAAAATGATTTTTTAGCCCACTATTTTTTATTTTCACAATGGTTACAGGAGAAATTGGACCCCAAAAGTTGTTGTCCAGTTTTTCCTGAGTACGCTAGTACCCCATATGTGGGGGGGAACCACTGTTTGGGCACACGTCAGGGCTCGGAAGGGATGTAGTGACGCTTTGAAATGCCGACTTGATGGAATGGTCTGCGGGCATCTTGTTACGTTTGCAGAGCCCATGATGTGCCTAAACAGTAGAAACCCCCCCAAGTGACCCTATTTTGGAAACTAGACCCCGCAAAGAAGTTATCTAGATGTGTGGTGAGCACTTTGAACCCCCAAGGGCTACACAGAAGTTTATAACGCCCAGGCATGAAAATAAAAAAATCATATTTTTTCCACAATCAGGATCTTTTAGTCCCCAATTTTTTTATTTTCCCAAGGGTAACATGAGAAATTAGACACCAAAAGTTGTTGTCCAATTTGTCCTGAGTACGCTGATACCCCATATGAGGGAGAAAACTACTGTATGGGCACACGTCGGGGCTCGGATGGGAAGTAGTGACGTTTTGAAATGCCCACTTGATGGAATGGTCTTCGGGCGTCATGTTACGTTTGCAGAGTCCCTGATGTGCCTAAACAGTAGAAACTCCCCACAAGTGACCCCATTTTGGAAACTAGATCCCTAAGGAACTCCTATAGATGTGTGATAAGCACTTTGAATCTCCAAGTCCTTCACAGAAGTTTATAACGCAGAGCCGTGAAAATATAAAATCATTTTTTTTCCACAAAAATAATTTTTTAGTCCCCAATTTTTTTCCCAATGTTAACAGGAGAAATTAGAACCCCCAAAGTTGTTGTGCAATTTTTCCCGAGTACGCTGATACCCCATATGTGGGGATAAACCACTGTTGGGCATACGTCGGGGCTTGGAATAAAGGGAGCACTGTTTGACTTTTTGAACGCAAAATTTGCAGGAATCAATGGTGGCGCCGTGTCGCGTATGGAGACCCCCTGATGTGTCTAAATAGTGGAAATTCCTCAATTCTAACTCCAACCCTAACCCCAACACACCCCTAACCCCAACCCTAACCCCTACACACACCTAACCCTAATACAAACCCTAACCATAACCCTAACCCCAACACACCCCTAACCCTAATCCCAACTCTAACCATAAACCTAACCACAAGCCTAACCCTAATTCCAACCCTAACCCAAATTCCAGCCCTAACCCTAATTCTAACCTTAACCCTAATGCTAACCCTAACCCTAAGGCTGGGTTCATATTGCGTTTTACCAGCCCGTTCAACACGTAGTGTTGACAGGCTGGTAACGGTATAGCATAACGCGGTCGCGTTATGCTATACCCGCTAGCGCAGATGAATCAGCAGATGATTCATATGTGCTAGCGGTGACGGAGCCCAGACGCTGCAGCCCGTGTCCGAGGCTCCTTCACTGAATGACGGCACGTCGCGAGGATCCCCAGCAATATCCGCCGCGGATCAGCAGCAATATCCGCCGCGGATCAGCAGCAATATCCGCCGTGGACCAGCAGCAATATCTTCCGCGGATCAGCAGCAATATCCGCCGCGGATCAGCAGCAAAATCCGCCGCGGATCAGCAGCAAAATCCGCCGCGGATCAGCAGCAATATCCGCCGCGGATCCGCAGCAAAATCAGCCGCGGATCCGCAGCAAAATCCGCCGCGGATCCGCAGCAAAATCCGCCGCGGATCAGCAGCAAAATCCGCCGCGGATCAGCAGCAAAATCCGCCGCGGATCAGCAGCAAAATCCGCCGCGGATCAGCAGCATAATCCGCCGCGGATCAGCAGCAATATCTTCCGCGGATCAGCAGCAATATCCGCCGCGGATCCGCAGCAAAATCCGCCGCGGATCAGCAGCAAAATCCGCCGCGGATCAGCAGCAAAATCCGCCGCGGATCCGCAGCAAAATCCGCCGCGGATCAGCAGCAAAATCCGCGCGGGATCAGCAGCAAAATCCGCCGCGGATCAGCAGCAAAATCCGCCGCGGATCAGCAGCATAATCCGCCGCGGATCAGCAGCAATATCTTCCGCGGATCAGCAGCAATATCCGCCGCGGATCCGCAGCAAAATCCGCCGCGGATCAGCAGCAAAATCCGCCGCGGATCAGCAGCAAAATCCGCCGCGGATCCGCAGCAAAATCCGCCGCGGAGCAGCAGCAAAATCCGCCGCGGACCCGCAGCAAAATCCACCGCGGACCAGCAGCAAAATCCGCCGCGGAACAGCAGCAAAATCCGCCGCGGACACGCAGCAATATCCGCCGCGGATCCGCAGCAATATCCGCCGCGGATCCGCAGCAAAATCAGCTGCGGATTAGCAGCAAAATCCGCTAGGAAAAAAAAAAAATTCTTTATTTTTTTATTTGTCCCTACCTATGATAAAGGGGGGGTTCATTTACTTTTTTTTATTTTGATCACTGTGACAGTTTATCACAGTGATCAAAATAAATTTTTGAACATTGGGGGGCGCACTGCGCATGCGCCGGCCGGCGGGCGCACTGCGCATGCGCCCGCCATTTTCCAAGATGGCGGCGCCCATGAAGAGGCCCGGGCGGACGCCGGGACTGATCCAGGGACATCGGTGGATCGGGAGAGGTGAGTAGGGGGGTCGGAAGGTTAGGGGGGGATAGGAAGGTGGGTGCAGCGGAGGCCAGGACGAGGGGAGCTGTTAGTGGCGGCGGTGACCGACCGCTGCCATCTTTCGGTGGCGGCGGCCGATCGCCGCCGTGAGTACGTGTGGGGGGGTCAGTGCTCGGTGTCCAGCCATGGCAGATGCTATTGCAGCATTGGCCATGGCTGGATTGCAATATTTCACCAATGAAATTGGTGAAATATTACACATTGCTCTGATTGGCTGTTTCACTTTTAACAGCCAATCAGAGCGATCGTGGCCACGGGGGGGTTAAGAAAACCCCCCTGTGGAGAAGCACAAAGGGTCCTGTAACTGCGGGTCGGGTGACCTTTGAGTGACCCCGGTCTCCCGGCCCGTAGGAACGCGATCCTTTCATGACGCAGGGTATGCGTCATAGGTCGGAATGGCACCGACTTTCATGACGCATACGCTGTGTCAAAGGTCGGGAAGGGGGTTAATAAATGCCGGAAAAATAGAAAATAGTACAAGAGACACCTTGATGGCACATAAATAAAGTGTAAACCTGACACATAAGTAGACAGGAAAGGTCCGGGGCCTGTGCACTGCAGTACTCTGCTCTGTCCTCAACAGGGCAGAGCAATGCACCTGCGCAGGAGCCACTACGGGAAGCAAAGAAGAGGACGTCTTCGCTAGAAGATGGTAGGCGCCGGACCGGACCGCGACTCCCTCCGGACCCATAATGGACCAGGACCGCCCCTTGGTGAATATAATCTAACTCGGTTTTCTTCTCTTTCAGGTGACATCGTGGGCTTATCTACAGCATTCCAGATTGCTGTAGATAAGCCCCTGATGGCGGTGGCCGCAGCTTATAATCGAAAAATCGAGAGACAGTTTCCCTTTAATGTTATTGTGTTAACATTGCTCTTCATAATCATAACAAGACGCTGCAATAACCAATTATACATAAAAATATATTTTTGCGTTTAGCTGAAACCGTTAAAAATAGCTGAACTTGATTGGCACTTTTTCATATTTCCATAAAGTACACATTTAACATATTGATTAAATGCAGCAATTTCACTACTGAAAAGAAATAAAAAAAACTTTATTCCTGTAACATGAGGTCTAGTCGTATAATCTGCATAATAAACATTGTTGTTCCCTATTTTCACAATTTTTTCCAGCATTGTAATTTATCAAAGCCATAACTTTAATTAATCTCCTGTTTGTTCATTGATGCTACTCCCTTTAACATGCAAGATTACCGAGAATAGAATTTCTTCAAACGAAAGCAGCGAAATTGTGCAATCTCTGAAATCACATTTATTTTTATTAAGAATAAGAAATGGAAACACTTGAAGATAAATTGTAAATCAATGAATACATTTTATCAAATTGCACGTTTGAAAATTAAAAGGTTTTTTATCACATGATACAGAGAGAAAAGAAATAAAAATGACTGCGTCGTGCGCAGCGACACTGAGTTATGAAAGTTTCACTTGAAATTGAAAGTTTCTTTTATTTCTCATCTACCATCTTGTCAGGAGATATATGTTTCTCCTCCAATACAAGAATAAATCATATAAGAAAAATGAAATGTGTTTTCAGATTCACAAAGAATGTGTTTTGATGACCATGTATCATTGTGTCTTGAGCAAGAGCTTACACATATCAGGAGATGGGGAATTATGGAGAGCTGATATCGTGCACCAAACTACAAGAATAGAGAAAGATCTGGTATATCAACTTGCATTACACAATAGTATGCACTGATGAACAATAAAAAGGGATTTTTTTAAACCTATTTTTAGCCCCAAATAAAAATTGTTATCCTCCATTCTTAATTTTTCATTTGAGGACTGCATAAATCACTATCTTGCCTTGTGTTGCAAATTATACTTCTAGATGGGATATTTTCCTCCATAGGGCTGTGATCTCTCAAACGTGGATCTTTATCAAGTGAGGAAAACAACAAATACATAGATTTCCTCAAACTTGCCAAGATTTTTAAAAAAAATGGGACTGTTGGAAACAATGTCTTATGGCTGTCAAGAAGTAAAGTGGCATGTCAATTTTTGGGCAGCCTATACCTATGAAACAGCCAGCCTATGATCAGTAGGTGGCTGTTTGGTACACAAGTGCGCAAAAGATACAATCAGTATGCTGCTTAAAGGCACTGTCACACTTAGCGATCGCACTAGCGATCACGACAACGACATGACCTGGCGAGATCGCTAGTGCGATCGCTATGTGGTCGCTAGTTAGCTTCCAAACACAAAGATCTCATCAGAAATCAGCGATCTGTATAACGACCTCTGCGGTCGTTGGGAAAACCTAGTCCCACCTGCGACGCTGGTAAAGTCGTTCATAAAGGGTGTCACACTCATCGATTCAGGCTCACCAGCGGGACGTCAATGACCAAAAAGCGGCTCAGAACGTTCATAAGCGATCAACGACATCTCAGCAGGGGCCACATCGCTGCTACATGTCACACACAGCTGCGTCGCTAACGAGATCGCTACTGTGTCATAAATCGGTGACTCTTTAGCGATCTCGTTAGCGATCTCGCTTAGTGTGACAGTACCTTTATTCACACACAGAAGATTCAGAGCACCTGGCTTACAGCCTATTAATGATGCCCATACTCTTAGATCAGGTGGGCTGCCCAGTGCTAACTAAAATGCATCATGTAAACAAACCTGTCAGCAGGATTTTGATAAACTACAGACACTGTCAGGTTGGCGCTGTTATAATGATTAAAATGGTACCTGGGGTGAAGAAATCAGTCTTGCAGTTCTTGTGTCATTAGTGCTAGAAGTTTTCAATTAATGATATTCTCATGCTGCAGGGCAGGACAGTATGCAGAGGAAAGACCTACCCACAGGCCTGCCCTAAAGCACAAACATTCTGTCTCTATGATGAGGAACATGTTTGTACTTCGGGGTGGCCTGCGGGCAGATCTTTCCTTGGTTTCTCTGGCATGCAGATGTAATTAACTGAAAACTTCTAACACTGATTATACAAGAACTGCAAGATGGATATCTTCACCCCAGGTATCATTTTAATCATTGTAACAGCGCCAACCTAACAGTGTCTGTAGTTTATCAAAATCCTTCTGACAGTTTTGTTAACTGTTCAAAAAAACAGTAATTATTACTGACAGGAGGTAATTGCTCCCGCAGCATATCACTGAGCTGCTGTGAGAGTTCACTGGAGTTCATCAGCTCTGGTGCTCTCACTTGCAGCACCGTTGCATGAGATCTTTACCATGCAGTAGTGGTGCTGTAAGGGAAATCACCGGAGCCGATCAGCTGATGAACTCCGGTGATGTCTCTCACAGCAGCTCATGATACACTGCGGGAGCAGTTACCTCCTGTCAGTGTATCACTGGCTGTCTTCAAGAGCAGTCACATCAATGATGTGACTGCTCTTAAAGCGATCAGGATCATCGTGGGACATTATGGATTATCTTCTTCAGATAGATGAGGAATATTTGTCGCTTATTATTTTATATTTGTTGCTGGAGAAGTTGGCTTCAGTGGATTAGGTGTTCGGTAAGTATATTAACATAGTAACATAGTATTTAAGGTTGAATGGAGACTTTAAGTTCATCTAGTTCGATCCATGTTGATCTAGAGGATGGCAAAATACCCCATGCGGCAAACAATAAGCTCAACATTGGGGAAAAAAAATTCCTTCCCAACTCCACATACGCCAATCAGACTAGCTCCCTGGATCAACGGCCTATCAAGGAATCTAGTATAAATAACCTGTAATATTATACTTTTCAAGAAAGGGATCCAGTCCCTTCATAAAATTTAGTAATGAATCACTCATTGCAACATCATACTGCAGAGAGTTCCATAGTCTCACTGCTCTTACAGTAAAGAATCTGCGTCTGTGATTATGACTAAACCTTCTTTCCTCCAGACGTAGAGGATGCCCCCTTGTCCCTGTTTCAGGTCTGAGAGTAAAAAGATCACTAGAAAGGTCTTTGTACTGTCCTCTCATGTATTTACACATTATAATAAGATCTCCCCTAAGCCTTCATTTTTCCAAACTAATTAACCGCAAGTGTAATAACCTGTCCTGGTATTGCAGACCCCCTAGTGCTCTAATAACCTTGGTCACTCTTCTCTGCACCCGCTCCAGTTCAGCTATGTCTTTCTTATACACCGGAGACCAGAACTGCACACAGTATTCTAAGTGTGGTCGCACCAGTGACTTGAATATAGGTAAAATTATGTTCTCCTCATGAGCATCTATGCCTCTTTTAATGCATCCCATTATTTTATTTGCCTTTGCAGCAGCTGCCTGACATTGGCCACTAAATGTGAGTTTGTCGTCCACCCACACACCTAGGTCTTTTTCAGAGACAGTTTTGCCTAGTGTTTTACAATTAAGCACATAATTATACATCTTGTTTGTTCCACCCAAGTGCATGACCTTACATTTATCCCCATTAAAGCTCATTTGCCATTTATCAGCCCAAGCTTCTAGTTTACATAAATCTTCCTGTAATATTAAAATGTCCTCCTCTGTATTGATTACCCTGCAGAGTTTAGTGTCATCTGCAAATACTGAAATCCTACTCTGAATGCCCCCTACAAGGTCATTAATAAATATGTTAAAAAGAAGCAAGAACAACACTGACCCCTGTGGTACCCCACTGCTAATCGCAACCCAGTATGAGTGTGCTCAATTAATAACCACCCTTTGTTTCCTAATCCTATTGTTCTCATTTTATGTATCAACCTTTTATGTGGCACCGTATCAAAAGCTTTTGAAAATTCCATATACACCACGTCCACTGCGTTCCCTTGGTCCAGTCCGGAACTTACCTCTTCATAGAAGCAGATCAGATTAGTCTGACAGGAACTGTACCTCGTAAACCCATGTTGATATTGGGTCATAAGGTTATGAGGTTATGGCCAGATAAGGTTTTTAAGGTTGTTAAAATGATATTTCCCAGTTAATGCATTTGTATTGGTTGAAACCAATGCTAAAGTTGAAAAATGTTATGTGTGAACATAGCCCAAGTGGTGAAGGTACATTTTTGTTTTGTGTTATTTATTTTGCATTACTTACAAATCATTACCCTGGAAAGAATGTTCCTTAACATATTTCCCAGGAAAATCCATTTTGGTTTTGTTTTTGTATGTTTTAGTGTGCACCTGTAAAAGTGGCGGAAATCTCTGACAACATTGTTCACAGCAGTAACCAAAGAGTCAGAAATGCTTCCAGGGGTCTACCCCATGATGTTCCCATGTAATTTGAGCACTGTTCCCATTGATTTCTGACGTTTTTAGACTCTAAAAAGACCCCGGGGGTCACGGGAAAAATCCTCGGGTTTCCCACAGACTTACAGTGGGATCGTTGCTCAGGTCAAGCACCCAAGCATTCCAATTTGCTCAACCCAAGCATTTTAGTGCTCGCAAATCACTAGTGTTGAGCCAAGAAATTACATGACAAAACTTTTTTTCAAATTTCTTTATTTAGCTCAAAAAAGCATTCATTGCTGTACAAAAACGCATGCAAAAACACACACAAAACCGCATGCAAAACATGCAGTCAAAAACAGCAAAAACACACCAAATCGCAGCAAAAACACGCGTTTTTGCCACAGCGTTTTTCCTGCCAAGAAATGCAGAAACCTTGCAGAAATTTCTGCAAGCAAATACTCAATGTACCCACATAGCCTAAGGGCCCCATAGGTAGATTGCTTTGGTTGTTTATTGAGGGGGGTGTGTGGGGGCTCATATTGTATGTAGGGGGTTATGTGGTAGATCATATTGTATATAGGAGATGTCAGCATACTTAATTCTGCTCAATATTAAGTCATACAATTATTAATATATAGTTTTTAATTATATTTAATATGGAGCAGAATTCATTTCAACCTATTGGTGCGGCCTCCACAATAGTCACAGTCTGTAATGTGGCCCCTAGGGAAATTTAACCTCCCACCCTTCAGTATTTTGTAATGTTCTATGTTATTTACAGTGATGTACATAAGAGAAAAATTTGTGTAGATCTAACAGGGGAATCATGTGACATATCACATATCACTCTTAATCTGCCCCTTCTCCTTCCTGTGTTTCCACAAAGTGACCATTTGAGAAAGATTCTCGTGCACCAAAATGTCACCTTCTGTACACGAACACCTACTGTATGTGTATTTGCACATGCTTGTAGCACTTTAATAAAATTATTTCACCTTCTCAAGAAACGAGTGAGCAGCGAATATTTCTTCTTGCACCTGGGGAATCCACTCCCATTTCGCTAGCACCTCAAAGAAAATGTGGTTTGCTCAGACGGTATGGTGTTCAGAAGGTAAAAAATGTAGGAATGCTACACGATGATATGAGAAGCAGTCACTGAAGAAGTTTACAGAATGGCATGGAACAGACTTATATCCTCAATGGTACAAGCCTGTAAGATTCAGAGCAGCCACTAGAAAGTGGAAGACATGTATATAGCAAACTGCAGAACTAGCAGAAGAACTACAGCTCTTTCAAACAGTGGATTAGCATGGCATATCAAAAGTTGGACTACCATCATTCTGATATTGAGTGCAGTGCAGCTTACTGTATCACCACTGTTAGGATTCAGCACTGCTTGCCTATTTAAGCAGTTGAATGACCACAAGTACAGGTCCTTCTCACAAAATTAGAATATCATCAAAAAGTTAATTTGTTTCTGTTCTTCAATACAAAAAGTGAAACTCATATATTATATAGAGTCACTACAAACAGTGATCTATTTCAAGTGTTTTTGTCTGTTAATGTTGATGATTATGGCTTACAGGCAATGAAAACCCAAAAGTAATTATCTCAGTAACTTAAAATGCTTTACAACACCAGCTTGAAAAATGATTTTAAAATCTGAAATATGGCCTACTTAAATGTATGTTCAGTAAATGCGCTCAATACATGGTCAGGGCTTCTTCAGCATCAATTACTGCATCAATGCGGTGTGGTATGGAGGTAATCAGCCTGTGGCACTGATGAGGTGTTATGGATGCCCAGGTTGCTTTGATAGCAGCCTTCAGCTCGTCTGCATTGTTGAGTCTGGTGTCTCTCATCTTCCTCTTGACAATACCCCATAGATTCTCTATAAGGTTAAGGTCAGGCCAGTTTGCTGGCCAATCAAGCACAGTGATACTGTTGTTTTTAAAGCAGGTATTGGTACTTTTGGCAGTGTGGACAGGTGCCAACTGCCAAGTCCTGCTGGAGAATTAAATTTCCATCTCCAAAAAGTTTGTCCGCAGAGAGAAGCATGAAGTGCTCTATAATTTCCTGGTAGATGGCTGTGCTGACTTTGGTCTTGATAAAATACAGTGGACCTACACCAGCAGATGACATGGCTCCCCAAACCATCACTGATTGTGGAAACTTCACACTAAACCTCAAGTAGCTTTGTGTGCCTCTCCACTCTTCCTCCAGACTCTGGGACCTTGATTTCCAAATGAAATGCAAAATTTACTTTCATCTGAAAACATTACCTTGGACCAATGAGTAACAGTCAAGTTGTTTTTATCCTTGGCCCAGGTTACATGCTTCTGGCCTTGTCTATTGGTAATGAGTGGCTGGATACAAGGAATGCGACACTTGCAGACCATGTCCTGGATACATCTGTGTGTGGTGGCTTTTGAAGCACTGACTCCAGCAGCAATCCACTCATTGTGAATCTTCCCCAAATTTTTCAATGGCCTTTTCTTAACAATCCTTTCAATGCTGCGTTTGTCCCAGTTGCTTGTGCACCTTTTTCTAATACACTTTTTCCTTCCACTCAACTTTCCCATTAATATGCTTGAATACAGCACTCTGTGAACAGCCAGCTTCTTTAGCAATGACCTATTGTGGCTTACCCTCCTTGTGGAGTGTATTAATGACTGCCTTATGGACATCTGTGAAATCAGCAGTCTTCCCCATGATTGTGGAGCCAACTGAAACAGACTAATTGACCTTTTTAAGTGTTTAAGAAACCTTTGCAGGTGTTTCTGTTAATTATTCTCTTTTACTGAGATAATGATTTGGGGTTTTCAATGGCAGCAAGCCATAATCATCAACATTAACAGAAATAAACACTTGAAATAGATCACTATGTTTGTAATGACTATATAATATAAGAATTTCACTTTTGTATTGAATAACTGAAATAAATTAACTTTTTGATGATATTCTAATTTTGTGAGAAGCACGTGTATGTGATTTGCATTATTCTAGTTTAATGCTGACTAGATTCCCATTCAGTTTTCTCAATAACATTTGGCATATGAATGAAAGAATCCTAATCAAACACTTGAGGTCTAGTGACAACTGCTCGAATTTGCAAGGACAAAGAAAATTAAGAGAATGGGATGAGAAGTTAGTCAGTAAAAGAGATGATCAGATTGAGTCATGGAGACTTGACATCAAGTCAAATTTCCTGAAATTCATAGTTACATATATTAAGATACAAATTGAGTTTCAGAAAAATGTCCTGGAGCTATGACATCTCACAGATTCTCTTAACTTGTACAATAGTGGTCAGTACCTGGGTCATCAAACAGCAGTTTCCAGTGGAGCTCATTTTGTACAGAGTCCTCTCTCTCTCTTGCCTGTAGAGTGTAATGTCTGATAGTCAGCATGATCCTTTCTCTCCCCTGTAACGTGTAAGCTCTTATTGTCAGCGGGGTCCTCTTGCCTGTAAAATATAAGCTACTATGGTCAGTGGGGTCCTCTCTCTGGCCTGTAGAGTGTAAGCCTTATGGTCAGAAAGGTTCTTTTTTTTGCCTGTAACGTATAAGATCTTATGAGCAGTCAGGTCCTCTCTCTCACACCAGTAAAATTTAAACTCTTATGGCCACTGGGGTTCTCCCTCTTTCTGTTTCCTCTCCACCATGTGTATTTAGAGTATTGAGATTTGCGCAAACTTATTCACTGCAAATACAGTTTTGAGGAAAATTTGGCAAAGTCTGCAAATTAGAATTTCAAAAGATCTATTTATCACTTGTCAGTACCTGACCACAAGAATGCAAATTGTATACTAGTTTTCACAAGATGACTGCTTGAACCAGAAAGGGAAGTGTCAAACGGCCATATAACTCGGATGAGAATCACAGACAACCCTCAGACCGGCCAGTGGCTCTCCTCACCCGAGCGTGACAGCATCTATTTCTATTGAGCTGTCATGCTTGGGTCATGAGAACTGCCAGCCAGTTTGAGCATTGTGTTATATTTCTCATGCTAGTTATGCGGCTGCCTCACTCTTCCCTTAGGATTTTGCAAGTTACACTGCTTTCTAGAAAGTTTCCTCATCTGAACAACCCCCATTAGGTTAATGAATTCTTATTTATGAGATTCTTGCTCTAGTCATCAAGTAGGTAAAAGTGAGCCAAATAATAGATTCAATGTTTGCTGTAACCATAACCTCCATTTAATGTGGAAACAACAATGTTTCATACAATACAGAAACAATTTTTTTTCATCTCTATCTAAAAAAATCATTTGCATGCAAATAGTTGTTAAAATAAAGTTAGAGGTTTACTTTTAAAATCATAAAATTATTTATGCCAAGTTATTTTCATAAATATTGTGATAAAAAAGCATCGTCATAATTTGTATGCATTCTACAAAATAATTGTTTATAAGTAAAGGATCGGCAATCCTGAAAACTTGTATTCAAATGTATCTTTCCCTATTTACATTTAAATGAAGACATGGCAGAGGGCAAATGCAAAGCACTGTCTCATCAATGCATTTTTATTTTAGATGAATTATAATATTTCAAAGCAATTGAACTCACTGAATAATATAATTATAACGTAAAGATTCAAAATAATTATTGGGTGTATTTTTGTCATTGATGGAGGGTTATGCTTCAGATTACACAAACACATTCTTCACTATAAAATAGACAATACCACACATCTGTTGCTGCAGCTGTTTAATAATAAATAGTTTAGGTCTTTAGCAGCTTTTAGGCAGAAGAAAGCACTGTTAATTCTACACTGAGCTGACATGAATCTCACAAGTGGACCCAAACCATCAGAGATTTCAAGATAGTACCCACTATTCATTGATTTGACAGCCACAAAATCTTGACAACCACATAAAGGACTGCAGGGGGATTAAGCAATCCCAACCATACTAGTGTACTGCATTGATATCTCCTTTTGATGTTCAGAAACAACCTGTTCCATATGTGAAAACCTCTTTTTAGATTTAATCAGCATCTGTCATATGTGTCAAGTGAATGACGAAAATGTACCAGTTTTAGGAAGATTTGGATTCATATTTAACATAACCTACGTATTGCATAAAACAGTTGATGTCATTTTTGCTCATAGCTCTTTCTAATTTTTGCATAGCTTAACAGAAATGTACATTATTTATTCCAAAAGTTTTAAGAATTTAATGATCTCAGTATTTTGCTTTTCTTTTTGGAATCATAAATTTTACAAAGACAAAAGCTGGGCAGCAGAACAGAAAATTCACACTTGCTGCACCAACAGTCACTTCATAATCCATAAATCGGCATTTGGAGGAAACAAATACGTACGTGCATGAATTTTGGGCTCACTATTTTTTTATTATGACAATGAGAAAACTGCTGTGCCTTTAAGCCCTTCTATGCACATTGATCTGGTCACATTTCTCATTTTAATAGTCCATTTTATACTTCTCCAATTAAATAAATTGATAGAAGAATAAAAAGTGTAGAAGGAGTTAATGACCATTGTAGTGACAGGATTTTTATGGGCTTAGGAAGGTATTGTTTTTGAAGGCTCACCCTCTATCTATAAAGATCTTTTGCATCTCCAGGTTTTTTTGTTTGTGTAATTTCTTGAATTCTGAAAAGATTATGAGGATAAGAGCATTTTGAAAAATGTAATGGCACCCCAGCAAAAGGTTTTATGCTGGATAATTCTATTTGTGGAACATAATGGTCGGAAAGACCATTGTAGTCTGATGAAATTTTATAGCATGTCATAATAAAGGAATTAATTTGTATCATTAAGATTTGGAGTCATTTATGTCATTCATGAGAAGTTAAGGATTGCCATACTGTTAAGGTCTGCGGAACGCACCAAATATATGAGGTAGAGAGGTGCGTTCGCAGCCCGGGGTCCACCGTGCAGGCGGGGTCTGCTGCTAGTAAAATGGCGCAAGACGCGAACTCTGTTATCCCGCAGAGTCGCCAAAATAGTAATATAGTAGGATGGTGTGCACTCAGGGTAGAAAAATTAGGTGCTGGTGAATTGGACCAAATTGGTACCAATAAGCATAAGTAAAGTTTAAATTCACCGCACTCAGAAAAATTGATAATCATGCAACAAAATTTAGTTTATTGAACAATATCCAATCCAAAAAGAAATCAGTGTCAGTGCCAAATGAGAAAATGTATAATATACAGATACCCAACGTTTCGGCCTCTCCCAGGCCTTACTCATGGGTAACTAAAGGGAATAAGCAAAGAATATAGTGTGAGATATATATACAGTGACACAATATAGTAATATACAATATGTACAGTTAAGTAACACGGATTGAATAGTATACATAGATTTTGACTATTATTAGATTAATGTTTATATATGGTTTTTCCAGATAATGAATCTATGCAAAGGTAAAGCTCGTATAAATGCAGCTTGGAACATTGAAACAATAGTTATGAACATTGATTTAAAGAGAGCACAATCATAAGGTGAAACAAAGAACTATAGGGCGGTTTACCTGAATAATATAGGTACAGAGAAGAATTGGCACCATGCACTATGATGTCAATAGTATCCCTTTTCTTGCTACTCTTGTTCAAAAGGATTTGATGGGTAACTTAACAACTGATTTGTACAGCAAACCAACTGATTGTAACAGTCTGCTACATTACTCCAGTAGCCATCCCAGATCAACTAAGGACAGTTTACCTCGATCTCAGTTTACACGTATATCTAGGATTGTCACAAATTCAGATCTTCTCTCGATATGCCTGGATGAAACATTTCAGAAATTCAGAGAAAGAGACTATCCCACTAGACTTCTAGAGCGCGAGAAAATACATACCCTAAATCCACCACCAAGTAATCCCTCCATAGTTAAGATTGAGAGAGTACCCTTCGTCCACACGTACCATCCGCCTAATGTCTAAAGTACATTCTGCTATACGTAAACATTGGCCTTTGCTATCCAGGGCATATCCCTCAATTGAGGCTTTTAAGGCACCAACACTGATGTGTAATAGAAGAGCCCCCAATATTAAGGACAAACTGGTACGTGCCGACATTGGGAGCTCTCGACACACTTCAATACAAAGTCAACTGGCCACACGCCGTCAAGGCACTTTCCCATGCTTAAACTGTGCATGCTGTTCCAATATCATCAAATCAGATGCAGTCACTCACCCACGTACGGGTAAATCCTTCCCGATCCATGGATACCATACCTGTAATTCAAACTATGTTGTATATGTGATTAAATGCCCCTGTGGTCTCCTGTACGTGGGTGAGACAACTCAACATGTAAAAGATAGAATTGCAAGCCATAAATCGACGATTCGATGTGGTAAGAACTGGTTACCATTACCGGATCATTTCTCCAAATTCAAACACACCGTGGCTCAACTGAAATTCCAAATTATCGAGCAGGTACCTAAATCTCGTAGGGGAGGTAACCGTGTGAGACATTTGAAGTTACGAGAAAGTTACTGGATCCACAAGTTGGATACATTATCACCACGAGGTCTCAATAGGGAAATGGATTGGCTTTTATAATCTATTATATTTTCTAACCATTATACCCATTTTTTTCAGACACGCTGACTTCTGTCTATTATCGGTAAGTCGCTGAATTTCCCTACATTTTTACATTTTTTCAATTTTCTATTTTTTATTTTCTTTTTTCTTTTATTTTTATTTTTACTAATTTTTCAATTTTAATTTTGATCTTCAATTTTCATTATTAATTTTCATTATTATTTTTATTTTTATTTTTTATTTATTTTCCCTGTTTATTTTCCATAAATAAAGCTTCCCTAGTTCGTGCACCTTCAATTTTTCTCATTAATTTTTTTATTTTTTTTACCTTTTCCCTTCTTTTTCTAATTTTTTATCTCATTGTTCATAAAAAGATCTTTTTTATTTTTTCTCCATATATAATTAAGCCTCTTCCATCCCCTCTTATAATCTCTAGTTATCTCCTCTTATTTTTATTTTATTTTATTTTATTTTTATTTTTACTATAGAATCTACATGTCTCTTTCTAAAAGACCTCCTTCCCTTTATTTATTGTCATTTCACAAGTGTGAGCATTTCAACTACTTAATTTTATGCCTCCACCACAAGATGGGTTTACCTGTGCTACCGCGCATGCCCAGACTCTATTATCTAATATACTTGGGGTCACTTTTCTCCCACCAACAAAATGGCGATTGCCATCATTACTGCGCATGTCTGACAGCATCCGTGACATCACTTCCGGTCCGGATGACGCACATCCGGCCCGGCGATACTCAGCGCCGTCTATATAATCCCCATATCTTCACACTGCAGTGCAGACACACAGCAGAAGGCAGGGCGCGGGAGCGCCGCCTGCAAACGTCGTGAGGACCTTCCCTGGGTATGTTACATAATTCCTCCATACAATGACATGACAACGCAGTTTCAGACCTTAGATTGACCCCTAATTAGTCTCCTATATTTATCTACAACAGGCTGCATACATTAAGCGATATAGGACACTGAAACGCCACCCTATACTGACATAGTGTCAAGGTATGATATATTCCTCTCTCACATATCCCCTTTGTTGGACCTTTACTTTATCATAATATGTCTCACATATAGGCTATTGACATTCCACCCAGGGCAATTTTGTCTACATTCAAGATTTATCCTAATTTTGCTCTTTTACCACGCACAGGTATTTTCTATTTTCTAGAAAAATTTATATTATGCCCATTGATTGATCTCTTTACTAAATATCTGATTTCAATATTATCTACAGTCTCTATTGTGCCACAAGGGATATTACCAGGAACCATATATTGTGTTTTCTGTGCCAATTCTTCTCTGTACCTATATTATTCAGGTAAACCGCCCTATAGTTCTTTGTTTCACCTTATGATTGTGCTCTCTTTAAATCAATGTTCATAACTATTGTTTCCATGTTCCAAGCTGCATTTATACGAGCTTTACCTTTGCATAGATTCATTATCTGGAAAAACCATATATAAACATTAATCTAATAATAGTCAAAATCTATGTATACTATTCAATCCGTGTTACTTAACTGTACATATTGTATATTACTATATTGTGTCACTGTATATATATCTCACACTATATTCTTTGCTTATTCCCTTAGTTACCCATGAGTAAGGCCTGGGAGAGGCCGAAACGTTGGGTATCTGTATATTATACATTTTCTCATTTGGCACTGACACTGATTTTTTTTTGGATTGGATATTGTTCAATAAACTAAATTTTGTTGCATGATTATCAATTTTTCTGAGTGCGGTGAATTTAAACTTTACTTATGCTTATTGGTACCAATTTGGTCCAATTCACCAGCACCTAATTTTTCTACCCTGAGTGCACACCATCCTACTATATTACCATTTTGTTATTGGTTTTGCACCGGGTTACCAGATGTCGACAGATACTTTTGCATATGATGCCACTACTAGTTCAGGAATCTTATCACAAGTCTCTAACAATAATGAGTTCTTATTAACACCTGCACATGAATTAAGAACAAGGGACTATGAGAAGGAGAGACGTAAATTACTCTCATATGACCTCCACTGTATCACACTGGCTGAATATCACAAGCAAGGGAGGATTCCTAGGGGCCTGAGATGCAACTTACACCCCACTCTATTCAAAGAGAACGAAGAATTTTGTGATAAATATAAGAGAATACTTAACAAATGCTCTCTTGATATTATAATACTTACTGTTGAATATTTACAGAAGGCTATAGCTGAGATGAAAGAAAACATTAAGGCGGTGGAAACTCAACTTTCTTCGACCCTTTCATCATCGGACTGGTCAAACCTGAAAGAAAAGACTGAGAAGATCATATCTGATCAACAAAAATTCTTACAAGAAAGAAAACGACAAAAATTCCAAAGAGACACCGACGATTATTTAAACAACAGAGTGTATAGATGGAGCGATTACTCTGGATCAAATACATGGCGACGCCAACCAAATCGGAGACAAGGATCTTTCAGTACAGAAAGCGACTCTTCCACAGGCTCTATGAGATCCCATTTTTTAGGACAAGGCCGCAGGGGAGGACAACATCGCTACGACAGACGCGACGATCGAGGCGAAAGAATGACAACCAGGTCACAGGTAGGACCGCATCGAACTTGGTGATTAATATCTCTAATCATACACTTTCCCCAGCGGAACTGAGTATACTGCAGAAAGGATTATCTTTCTGCCCCACCCCAAGCTGGAACGCCTTCCAATTGGAGAAAGATCTCCAACGCTTTTACCGTACTATCAGACTCAAAACATAGTTTGGAACCAAAATGGATAGCTCTACTATTGGAACACCCTCCAACGGGGACGTCTCCGTGGCAGAGTGTTCCATTGTTAATCTGGTTCTACGAAATCCAAGCTCGTTTAATCCACCACAGACTGCACATGCCGCCGAAACATTTATTTCCTTTGTAGATCGCGATGTTAAATCTTTGATACATGATCAACGTTTAGGTTTCTTTCCCCATCGCAAGAATCTGACATCTTCTGAAAATCAGGCACTAATGGCTTTACATAACAACAAGAATATTATCATCAAGCCCGCCGACAAGGGGGAGCTACCGTTATCATGGATCGCTCCCTCTATGTCAATGAGATAAAACGTCAACTCTCGGACCCGGATACTTACCAAATACTTCCAAGGGACCCCACTATAGAGATAAATCGTAAAATTCAATCTCTTCTCAGTGTATACCTTGATAATCATATTATCGACAAAAAAAACAGTTACATTCCTAACTAATTTACATCCAAATATTCCGGTCTTTTATGTTTTACCAAAAATACATAAATCTCTTACAAATCCCCCGGGCAGACCCATCGTAGCATCTACGGATTCGATTTTTTCACCACTCTCAATCTTCCTAGAGAAGATTTTGACACCATTAGTTAAGACAACTCCATCTTTCTTACTAGACACTGGGCATTTCCTCAGAGTTATCAGAAGTTTCCAAAATACTTCACCAGACAGTATACTGGTTACTATGGACATTAATAGCCTCTACACCTCCATTTCACATGCCAAAGGCATACAGGCTACTAAAACACTATTGGAGACTTCAACTATGTCCCAGGGTTCTATTCAATTTTGTTTGGATCTCCTAACTATGGTTTTGAATAAAAATTATTTCCTGTTTGAAGACACTTATTATTTACAATTATGTGGGACTGCCATGGGTAGTAACGTGGCGCCAGCCTATGCAAATGCGTATATACATGCATTTGAATCTACTTTCATATACCCATCTGTACCATACAATGAGTACATACAATGTTATCACAGATATATTGATGATATCTTTTTTATCTGGTCAGGTACTACTGAGTTATTGAGATTATTTCATTCATATTTAAATTCTATAGATCCTGATTTACAATTCACCATGCAGTATGATGTCAATAGTATCCCTTTTCTTGATACTCTTGTTCAAAAGGATTTGATGGGTAACTTAACAACTGATTTGTACAGCAAACCAACTGATTGTAACAGTCTGCTACATTACTCCAGTAGCCATCCCAGATCAACTAAGGACAGTTTACCTCGATCTCAGTTTACACGTATATCTAGGATTGTCACAAATTCAGATCTTCTCTCGATACGCCTGGATAAAACATTTCAGAAATTCAGAGAAAGAGACTATCCCACTAGACTTCTAGAGCGTGAGAAAATACGTACCCTAAATCCACCACCATGTAATCCCTCCATAGTTAAGATTGAGAGAGTACCCTTCGTCCACACGTACCATCCGCTAATGTCTAAAGTACATTCTGCTATACGTAAACATTGGCCTTTGCTATCCAGGGCATATCCCTCAATTGAGGCTTTTAAGGCACCAACACTGATGTGTAATAGAAGAGCCCCCAATATTAAGGACAAACTGGTACGTGCCGACATTGGGAGCTCTCGACACACTTCAATACAAAGTCAACTGGCCACACGCCGTCAAGGCACTTTCCCATGCTTAAACTGTGCATGCTGTTCCAATATCATCAAATCAGATGCAGTCACTCACCCACGTACGGGTAAATCCTTCCCGATCCATGGATACCATACCTGTAATTCAAACTATGTTGTATATGTGATTAAATGCCCCTGTGGTCTCCTGTACGTGGGTGAGACAACTCAACATGTAAAAGATAGAATTGCAAGCCATAAATCGACGATTCGATGTGGTAAGAACTGGTTACCATTACCGGATCATTTCTCCAAATTCAAACACACTGTGGCTCAACTGAAATTCCAAATTATCGAGCAGGTACCTAAATCTCGTAGGGGAGGTAACCGTGTGAGACATTTGAAGTTACGAGAAAGTTACTGGATCCACAAGTTGGATACATTATCACCACGAGGTCTCAATAGGGAAATGGATTGGCTTTTATAATCTATTATATTTTCTAACCATTATACCCATTTTTTTCAGACACGCTGACTTCTGTCTATTATCGGTAAGTCGCTGAATTTCCCTACATTTTTACATTTTTTCAATTTTCTATTTTTTATTTTCTTTTTTCTTTTATTTTTATTTTTACTAATTTTTCAATTTTAATTTTGATCTTCAATTTTCATTATTAATTTTCATTATTATTTTTATTTTTATTTTTTATTTTATTTTCCCTGTTTATTTTCCATAAATAAAGCTTCCCTAGTTCGTGCACCTTCAATTTTTCTCATTAATTTTTTTATATTTTTTTACCTTTTCCCTTCTTTTTCTAATTTTTTATCTCATTGTTCATAAAAAGATCTTTTTTATTTTTTCTCCATATATAATTAAGCCTCTTCCATCCCCTCTTATAATCTCTAGTTATCTCCTCTTATTTTTATTTTAATTTTATTTTTATTTTTATTTTTACTATAGAATCTACATGTCTCTTTCTAAAAGACCTCCTTCCCTTTATTTATTGTCATTTCACAAGTGTGAGCATTTCAACTACTTAATTTTATGCCTCCACCACAAGATGGCGTTTACCTGTGCTACCGCGCATGCCCAGACTCTATTATCTAATATACTTGGGGTCACTTTTCTCCCACCAACAAAATGGCGATTGCCATCATTACTGCGCATGTCTGACAGCATCCGTGACATCACTTCCGGTCCGGATGACGCACATCCGGCCCGGCGATACTCAGCGCCGTCTATATAATCCCCATATCTTCACACTGCAGTGCAGACACACAGCAGAAGGCAGGGCGCGGGAGCGCCGCCTGCAAACGTCGTGAGGACCTTCCCTGGGTATGTTACATAATTCCTCCATACAATGACATGACAACGCAGTTTCAGACCTTAGATTGACCCCTAATTAGTCTCCTATATTTATCTACAACAGGCTGCATACATTAAGCGATATAGGACACTGAAACGCCACCCTATACTGACATAGTGTCAAGGTATGATATATTCCTCTCTCACATATCCCCTTTGTTGGACCTTTACTTTATCATAATATGTCTCACATATAGGCTATTGACATTCCACCCAGGGCAATTTTGTCTACATTCAAGATTTATCCTAATTTTGCTCTTTTACCACGCACAGGTATTTTCTATTTTCTAGAAAAATTTATATTATGCCCATTGATTGATCTCTTTACTAAATATCTGATTTCAATATTATCTACAGTCTCTATTGTGCCACAAGGGATATTACCAGGAACCATATATTGTGTTTTCTGTGCCAATTCTTCTCTGTACCTATATTATTCAGGTAAACCGCCCTATAGTTCTTTGTTTCACCTTATGATTGTGCTCTCTTTAAATCAATGTTCATAACTATTGTTTCCATGTTCCAAGCTGCATTTATACGAGCTTTACCTTTGCATAGATTCATTATCTGGAAAAACCATATATAAACATTAATCTAATAATAGTCAAAATCTATGTATACTATTCAATCCGTGTTACTTAACTGTACATATTGTATATTACTATATTGTGTCACTGTATATATATCTCACACTATATTCTTTGCTTATTCCCTTTAGTTACCCATGAGTAAGGCCTGGGAGAGGCCGAAACGTTGGGTATCTGTATATTATACATTTTCTCATTTGGCACTGACACTGATTTCTTTTTGGATTGGATATTGTTCAATAAACTAAATTTTGTTGCATGATTATCAATTTTTCTGAGTGCGGTGAATTTAAACTTTACTTATGCTTATTGGTACCAATTTGGTCCAATTCACCAGCACCTAATTTTTCTACCCTGAGTGCACACCATCCTACTATATTACCATTTTGTTATTGGTTTTGCACCGGGTTACCAGATGTCGACAGATACTTTTGCATATGATGCCACTACTAGTTCAGGAATCTTATCACAAGTCTCTAACAATAATGAGTTCTTATTAACACCTGCACATGAATTAAGAACAAGGGACTATGAGAAGGAGAGACGTAAATTACTCTCATATGACCTCCACTGTATCACACTGGCTGAATATCACAAGCAAGGGAGGATTCCTAGGGGCCTGAGATGCAACTTACACCCCACTCTATTCAAAGAGAACGAAGAATTTTGTGATAAATATAAGAGAATACTTAACAAATGCTCTCTTGATATTATAATACTTACTGTTGAATATTTACAGAAGGCTATAGCTGAGATGAAAGAAAACATTAAGGCGGTGGAAACTCAACTTTCTTCGACCCTTTCATCATCGGACTGGTCAAACCTGAAAGAAAAGACTGAGAAGATCATATCTGATCAACAAAAATTCTTACAAGAAAGAAAACGACAAAAATTCCAAAGAGACACCGACGATTATTTAAACAACAGAGTGTATAGATGGAGCGATTACTCTGGATCAAATACATGGCGACGCCAACCAAATCGGAGACAAGGATCTTTCAGTACAGAAAGCGACTCTTCCACAGGCTCTATGAGATCCCATTTTTTAGGACAAGGCCGCAGGGGAGGACAACATCGCTACGACAGACGCGACGATCGAGGCGAAAGAATGACAACCAGGTCACAGGTAGGACCGCATCGAACTTGGTGATTAATATCTCTAATCATACACTTTCCCCAGCGGAACTGAGTATACTGCAGAAAGGATTATCTTTCTGCCCCACCCCAAGCTGGAACGCCTTCCAATTGGAGAAAGATCTCCAACGCTTTTACCGTACTATCAGACTCAAAACATAGTTTGGAACCAAAATGGATAGCTCTACTATTGGAACACCCTCCAACGGGGACGTCTCCGTGGCAGAGTGTTCCATTGTTAATCTGGTTCTACGAAATCCAAGCTCGTTTAATCCACCACAGACTGCACATGCCGCCGAAACATTTATTTCCTTTGTAGATCGCGATGTTAAATCTTTGATACATGATCAACGTTTAGGTTTCTTTCCCCATCGCAAGAATCTGACATCTTCTGAAAATCAGGCACTAATGGCTTTACATAACAACAAGAATATCATCATCAAGCCCGCCGACAAGGGGGGAGCTACCGTTATCATGGATCGCTCCCTCTATGTCAATGAGATAAAACGTCAACTCTCGGACCCGGATACTTACCAAATACTTCCAAGGGACCCCACTATAGAGATAAATCGTAAAATTCAATCTCTTCTCAGTGTATACCTTGATAATCATATTATCGACAAAAAAAACAGTTACATTCCTAACTAATTTACATCCAAATATTCCGGTCTTTTATGTTTTACCAAAAATACATAAATCTCTTACAAATCCCCCGGGCAGACCCATCGTAGCATCTACGGATTCGATTTTTTCACCACTCTCAATCTTCCTAGAGAAGATTTTGACACCATTAGTTAAGACAACTCCATCTTTCTTACTAGACACTGGGCATTTCCTCAGAGTTATCAGAAGTTTCCAAAATACTTCACCAGACAGTATACTGGTTACTATGGACATTAATAGCCTCTACACCTCCATTTCACATGCCAAAGGCATACAGGCTACTAAAACACTATTGGAGACTTCAACTATGTCCCAGGGTTCTATTCAATTTTGTTTGGATCTCCTAACTATGGTTTTGAATAAAAATTATTTCCTGTTTGAAGACACTTATTATTTACAATTATGTGGGACTGCCATGGGTAGTAACGTGGCGCCAGCCTATGCAAATGCGTATATACATGCATTTGAATCTACTTTCATATACCCATCTGTACCATACAATGAGTACATACAATGTTATCACAGATATATTGATGATATCTTTTTTATCTGGTCAGGTACTACTGAGTTATTGAGACTATTTCATTCATATTAAATTCTATAGATCCTGATTTACAATTCACCATGCAGTATGATGTCAATAGTATCCCTTTTCTTGATACTCTTGTTCAAAAGGATTTGATGGGTAACTTAACAACTGATTTGTACAGCAAACCAACTGATTGTAACAGTCTGCTACATTACTCCAGTAGCCATCCCAGATCAACTAAGGACAGTTTACCTCGATCTCAGTTTACACGTATATCTAGGATTGTCACAAATTCAGATCTTCTCTCGATACGCCTGGATGAAACATTTCAGAAATTCAGAGAAAGAGACTATCCCACTAGACTTCTAGAGCGTGAGAAAATACGTACCCTAAATCCACCACCATGTAATCCCTCCATAGTTAAGATTGAGAGAGTACCCTTCGTCCACACGTACCATCCGCTAATGTCTAAAGTACATTCTGCTATACGTAAACATTGGCCTTTGCTATCCAGGGCATATCCCTCAATTGAGGCTTTTAAGGCACCAACACTGATGTGTAATAGAAGAGCCCCCAATATTAAGGACAAACTGGTACGTGCCGACATTGGGAGCTCTCGACACACTTCAATACAAAGTCAACTGGCCACACGCCGTCAAGGCACTTTCCCATGCTTAAACTGTGCATGCTGTTCCAATATCATCAAATCAGATGCAGTCACTCACCCACGTACGGGTAAATCCTTCCCGATCCATGGATACCATACCTGTAATTCAAACTATGTTGTATATGTGATTAAATGCCCCTGTGGTCTCCTGTACGTGGGTGAGACAACTCAACATGTAAAAGATAGAATTGCAAGCCATAAATCGACGATTCGATGTGGTAAGAACTGGTTACCATTACCGGATCATTTCTCCAAATTCAAACACACCGTGGCTCAACTGAAATTCCAAATTATCGATCAGGTACCTAAATCTCGTAGGGGAGGTAACCGTGTGAGACATTTGAAGTTACGAGAAAGTTACTGGATCCACAAGTTGGATACATTATCACCACGAGGTCTCAATAGGGAAATGGATTGGCTTTTATAATCTATTATATTTTCTAACCATTATACCCATTTTTTTCAGACACGCTGACTTCTGTCTATTATCGGTAAGTCGCTGAATTTCCCTACATTTTTACATTTTTTCAATTTTCTATTTTTTATTTTCTTTTTTCTTTTATTTTTATTTTTACTAATTTTTCAATTTTAATTTTGATCTTCAATTTTCATTATTAATTTTCATTATTATTTTTATTTTTATTTTTTATTTTATTTTCCCTGTTTATTTTCCATAAATAAAGCTTCCCTAGTTCGTGCACCTTCAATTTTTCTCATTAATTTTTTTATATTTTTTTACCTTTTCCCTTCTTTTTCTAATTTTTTATCTCATTGTTCATAAAAAGATCTTTTTTATTTTTTCTCCATATATAATTAAGCCTCTTCCATCCCCTCTTATAATCTCTAGTTATCTCCTCTTATTTTATTTTAATTTTATTTTATTTTTATTTTTACTATAGAATCTACATGTCTCTTTCTAAAAGACCTCCTTCCCTTTATTTATTGTCATTTCACAAGTGTGAGCATTTCAACTACTTAATTTTATGCCTCCACCACAAGATGGCGTTTACCTGTGCTACCGCGCATGCCCAGACTCTATTATCTAATATACTTGGGGTCACTTTTCTCCCACCAACAAAATGGCGATTGCCATCATTACTGCGCATGTCTGACAGCATCCGTGACATCACTTCCGTCCGGATGACGCACATCCGGCCCGGCGATACTCAGCGCCGTCTATATAATCCCCATATCTTCACACTGCAGTGCAGACACACAGCAGAAGGCAGGGCGCGGGAGCGCCGCCTGCAAACGTCGTGAGGACCTTCCCTGGGTATGTTACATAATTCCTCCATACAATGACATGACAACGCAGTTTCAGACCTTAGATTGACCCCTAATTAGTCTCCTATATTTATCTACAACAGGCTGCATACATTAAGCGATATAGGACACTGAAACGCCACCCTATACTGACATAGTGTCAAGGTATGATATATTCCTCTCTCACATATCCCCTTTGTTGGACCTTTACTTTATCATAATATGTCTCACATATAGGCTATTGACATTCCACCCAGGGCAATTTTGTCTACATTCAAGATTTATCCTAATTTTGCTCTTTTACCACGCACAGGTATTTTCTATTTTCTAGAAAAATTTATATTATGCCCATTGATTGATCTCTTTACTAAATATCTGATTTCAATATTATCTACAGTCTCTATTGTGCCACAAGGGATATTACCAGGAACCATATATTGTGTTTTCTGTGCCAATTCTTCTCTGTACCTATATTATTCAGGTAAACCGCCCTATAGTTCTTTGTTTCACCTTATGATTGTGCTCTCTTTAAATCAATGTTCATAACTATTGTTTCCATGTTCCAAGCTGCATTTATACGAGCTTTACCTTTGCATAGATTCATTATCTGGAAAAACCATATATAAACATTAATCTAATAATAGTCAAAATCTATGTATACTATTCAATCCGTGTTACTTAACTGTACATATTGTATATTACTATATTGTGTCACTGTATATATATCTCACACTATATTCTTTGCTTATTCCCTTTAGTTACCCATGAGTAAGGCCTGGGAGAGGCCGAAACGTTGGGTATCTGTATATTATACATTTTCTCATTTGGCACTGACACTGATTTCTTTTTGGATTGGATATTGTTCAATAAACTAAATTTTGTTGCATGATTATCAATTTTTCTGAGTGCGGTGAATTTAAACTTTACTTATGCTTATTGGTACCAATTTGGTCCAATTCACCAGCACCTAATTTTTCTACCCTGAGTGCACACCATCCTACTATATTACCATTTTGTTATTGGTTTTGCACCGGGTTACCAGATGTCGACAGATACTTTTGCATATGATGCCACTACTAGTTCAGGAATCTTATCACAAGTCTCTAACAATAATGAGTTCTTATTAACACCTGCACATGAATTAAGAACAAGGGACTATGAGAAGGAGAGACGTAAATTACTCTCATATGACCTCCACTGTATCACACTGGCTGAATATCACAAGCAAGGGAGGATTCCTAGGGGCCTGAGATGCAACTTACACCCCACTCTATTCAAAGAGAACGAAGAATTTTGTGATAAATATAAGAGAATACTTAACAAATGCTCTCTTGATATTATAATACTTACTGTTGAATATTTACAGAAGGCTATAGCTGAGATGAAAGAAAACATTAAGGCGGTGGAAACTCAACTTTCTTCGACCCTTTCATCATCGGACTGGTCAAACCTGAAAGAAAAGACTGAGAAGATCATATCTGATCAACAAAAATTCTTACAAGAAAGAAAACGACAAAAATTCCAAAGAGACACCGACGATTATTTAAACAACAGAGTGTATAGATGGAGCGATTACTCTGGATCAAATACATGGCGACGCCAACCAAATCGGAGACAAGGATCTTTCAGTACAGAAAGCGACTCTTCCACAGGCTCTATGAGATCCCATTTTTTAGGACAAGGCCGCAGGGGAGGACAACATCGCTACGACAGACGCGACGATCGAGGCGAAAGAATGACAACCAGGTCACAGGTAGGACCGCATCGAACTTGGTGATTAATATCTCTAATCATACACTTTCCCCAGCGGAACTGAGTATACTGCAGAAAGGATTATCTTTCTGCCCCACCCCAAGCTGGAACGCCTTCCAATTGGAGAAAGATCTCCAACGCTTTTACCGTACTATCAGACTCAAAACATAGTTTGGAACCAAAATGGATAGCTCTACTATTGGAACACCCTCCAACGGGGACGTCTCCGTGGCAGAGTGTTCCATTGTTAATCTGGTTCTACGAAATCCAAGCTCGTTTAATCCACCACAGACTGCACATGCCGCCGAAACATTTATTTCCTTTGTAGATCGCGATGTTAAATCTTTGATACATGATCAACGTTTAGGTTTCTTTCCCCATCGCAAGAATCTGACATCTTCTGAAAATCAGGCACTAATGGCTTTACATAACAACAAGAATATTATCATCAAGCCCGCCGACAAGGGGGGAGCTACCGTTATCATGGATCGCTCCCTCTATGTCAATGAGATAAAACGTCAACTCTCGGACCCGGATACTTACCAAATACTTCCAAGGGACCCCACTATAGAGATAAATCGTAAAATTCAATCTCTTCTCAGTGTATACCTTGATAATCATATTATCGACAAAAAAAACAGTTACATTCCTAACTAATTTACATCCAAATATTCCGGTCTTTTATGTTTTACCAAAAATACATAAATCTCTTACAAATCCCCCGGGCAGACCCATCGTAGCATCTACGGATTCGATTTTTTCACCACTCTCAATCTTCCTAGAGAAGATTTTGACACCATTAGTTAAGACAACTCCATCTTTCTTACTAGACACTGGGCATTTCCTCAGAGTTATCAGAAGTTTCCAAAATACTTCACCAGACAGTATACTGGTTACTATGGACATTAATAGCCTCTACACCTCCATTTCACATGCCAAAGGCATACAGGCTACTAAAACACTATTGGAGACTTCAACTATGTCCCAGGTTCTATTCAATTTTGTTTGGATCTCCTAACTATGGTTTTGAATAAAAATTATTTCCTGTTTGAAGACACTTATTATTTACAATTATGTGGGACTGCCATGGGTAGTAACGTGGCGCCAGCCTATGCAAATGCGTATATACATGCATTTGAATCTACTTTCATATACCCATCTGTACCATACAATGAGTACATACAATGTTATCACAGATATATTGATGATATCTTTTTTATCTGGTCAGGTACTACTGAGTTATTGAGATATTTCATTCATATTTAAATTCTATAGATCCTGATTTACAATTCACCATGCAGTATGATGTCAATAGTATCCCTTTTCTTGATACTCTTGTTCAAAAGGATTTGATGGGTAACTTAACAACTGATTTGTACAGCAAACCAACTGATTGTAACAGTCTGCTACATTACTCCAGTAGCCATCCCAGATCAACTAAGGACAGTTTACCTCGATCTCAGTTTACACGTATATCTAGGATTGTCACAAATTCAGATCTTCTCTCGATACGCCTGGATGAAACATTTCAGAAATTCAGAGAAAGAGACTATCCCACTAGACTTCTAGAGCGTGAGAAAATACGTACCCTAAATCCACCACCATGTAATCCCTCCATAGTTAAGATTGAGAGAGTACCCTTCGTCCACACGTACCATCCGCTAATGTCTAAAGTACATTCTGCTATACGTAAACATTGGCCTTTGCTATCCAGGGCATATCCCTCAATTGAGGCTTTTAAGGCACCAACACTGATGTGTAATAGAAGAGCCCCCAATATTAAGGACAAACTGGTACGTGCCGACATTGGGAGCTCTCGACACACTTCAATACAAAGTCAACTGGCCACACGCCGTCAAGGCACTTTCCCATGCTTAAACTGTGCATGCTGTTCCAATATCATCAAATCAGATGCAGTCACTCACCCACGTACGGGTAAATCCTTCCCGATCCATGGATACCATACCTGTAATTCAAACTATGTTGTATATGTGATTAAATGCCCCTGTGGTCTCCTGTACGTGGGTGAGACAACTCAACATGTAAAAGATAGAATTGCAAGCCATAAATCGACGATTCGATGTGGTAAGAACTGGTTACCATTACCGGATCATTTCTCCAAATTCAAACACACCGTGGCTCAACTGAAATTCCAAATTATCGATCAGGTACCTAAATCTCGTAGGGGAGGTAACCGTGTGAGACATTTGAAGTTACGAGAAAGTTACTGGATCCACAAGTTGGATACATTATCACCACGAGGTCTCAATAGGGAAATGGATTGGCTTTTATAATCTATTATATTTTCTAACCATTATACCCATTTTTTTCAGACACGCTGACTTCTGTCTATTATCGGTAAGTCGCTGAATTTCCCTACATTTTTACATTTTTTCAATTTTCTATTTTTTATTTTCTTTTTCTTTTATTTTTATTTTTACTAATTTTTCAATTTTAATTTTGATCTTCAATTTTCATTATTAATTTTCATTATTATTTTTATTTTTATTTTTTATTTTATTTTCCCTGTTTATTTTCCATAAATAAAGCTTCCCTAGTTCGTGCACCTTCAATTTTTCTCATTAATTTTTTTATATTTTTTTACCTTTTCCCTTCTTTTTCTAATTTTTTATCTCATTGTTCATAAAAAGATCTTTTTTATTTTTTCTCCATATATAATTAAGCCTCTTCCATCCCCTCTTATAATCTCTAGTTATCTCCTCTTATTTTTATTTTAATTTTATTTTTATTTTTATTTTTACTATAGAATCTACATGTCTCTTTCTAAAAGACCTCCTTCCCTTTATTTATTGTCATTTCACAAGTGTGAGCATTTCAACTACTTAATTTTATGCCTCCACCACAAGATGGCGTTTACCTGTGCTACCGCGCATGCCCAGACTCTATTATCTAATATACTTGGGGTCACTTTTCTCCCACCAACAAAATGGCGATTGCCATCATTACTGCGCATGTCTGACAGCATCCGTGACATCACTTCCGGTCCGGATGACGCACATCCGGCCCGGCGATACTCAGCGCCGTCTATATAATCCCCATATCTTCACACTGCAGTGCAGACACACAGCAGAAGGCAGGGCGCGGGAGCGCCGCCTGCAAACGTCGTGAGGACCTTCCTGGGTATGTTACATAATTCCTCCATACAATGACATGACAACGCAGTTTCAGACCTTAGATTGACCCCTAATTAGTCTCCTATATTTATCTACAACAGGCTGCATACATTAAGCGATATAGGACACTGAAACGCCACCCTATACTGACATAGTGTCAAGGTATGATATATTCCTCTCTCACATATCCCCTTTGTTGGACCTTTACTTTATCATAATATGTCTCACATATAGGCTATTGACATTCCACCCAGGGCAATTTTGTCTACATTCAAGATTTATCCTAATTTTGCTCTTTTACCACGCACAGGTATTTTCTATTTTCTAGAAAAATTTATATTATGCCCATTGATTGATCTCTTTACTAAATATCTGATTTCAATATTATCTACAGTCTCTATTGTGCCACAAGGGATATTACCAGGAACCATATATTGTGTTTTCTGTGCCAATTCTTCTCTGTACCTATATTATTCAGGTAAACCGCCCTATAGTTCTTTGTTTCACCTTATGATTGTGCTCTCTTTAAATCAATGTTCATAACTATTGTTTCCATGTTCCAAGCTGCATTTATACGAGCTTTACCTTTGCATAGATTCATTATCTGGAAAAACCATATATAAACATTAATCTAATAATAGTCAAAATCTATGTATACTATTCAATCCGTGTTACTTAACTGTACATATTGTATATTACTATATTGTGTCACTGTATATATATCTCACACTATATTCTTTGCTTATTCCCTTTAGTTACCCATGAGTAAGGCCTGGGAGAGGCCGAAACGTTGGGTATCTGTATATTATACATTTTCTCATTTGGCACTGACACTGATTTCTTTTTGGATTGGATATTGTTCAATAAACTAAATTTTGTTGCATGATTATCAATTTTTCTGAGTGCGGTGAATTTAAACTTTACTTATGCTTATTGGTACCAATTTGGTCCAATTCACCAGCACCTAATTTTTCTACCCTGAGTGCACACCATCCTACTATATTACCATTTTGTTATTGGTTTTGCACCGGGTTACCAGATGTCGACAGATACTTTTGCATATGATGCCACTACTAGTTCAGGAATCTTATCACAAGTCTCTAACAATAATGAGTTCTTATTAACACCTGCACATGAATTAAGAACAAGGGACTATGAGAAGGAGAGACGTAAATTACTCTCATATGACCTCCACTGTATCACACTGGCTGAATATCACAAGCAAGGGAGGATTCCTAGGGGCCTGAGATGCAACTTACACCCCACTCTATTCAAAGAGAACGAAGAATTTTGTGATAAATATAAGAGAATACTTAACAAATGCTCTCTTGATATTATAATACTTACTGTTGAATATTTACAGAAGGCTATAGCTGAGATGAAAGAAAACATTAAGGCGGTGGAAACTCAACTTTCTTCGACCCTTTCATCATCGGACTGGTCAAACCTGAAAGAAAAGACTGAGAAGATCATATCTGATCAACAAAAATTCTTACAAGAAAGAAAACGACAAAAATTCCAAAGAGACACCGACGATTATTTAAACAACAGAGTGTATAGATGGAGCGATTACTCTGGATCAAATACATGGCGACGCCAACCAAATCGGAGACAAGGATCTTTCAGTACAGAAAGCGACTCTTCCACAGGCTCTATGAGATCCCATTTTTTAGGACAAGGCCGCAGGGGAGGACAACATCGCTACGACAGACGCGACGATCGAGGCGAAAGAATGACAACCAGGTCACAGGTAGGACCGCATCGAACTTGGTGATTAATATCTCTAATCATACACTTTCCCCAGCGGAACTGAGTATACTGCAGAAAGGATTATCTTTCTGCCCCACCCCAAGCTGGAACGCCTTCCAATTGGAGAAAGATCTCCAACGCTTTTACCGTACTATCAGACTCAAAACATAGTTTGGAACCAAAATGGATAGCTCTACTATTGGAACACCCTCCAACGGGGACGTCTCCGTGGCAGAGTGTTCCATTGTTAATCTGGTTCTACGAAATCCAAGCTCGTTTAATCCACCACAGACTGCACATGCCGCCGAAACATTTATTTCCTTTGTAGATCGCGATGTTAAATCTTTGATACATGATCAACGTTTAGGTTTCTTTCCCCATCGCAAGAATCTGACATCTTCTGAAAATCAGGCACTAATGGCTTTACATAACAACAAGAATATTATCATCAAGCCCGCCGACAAGGGGGAGCTACCGTTATCATGGATCGCTCCCTCTATGTCAATGAGATAAAACGTCAACTCTCGGACCCGGATACTTACCAAATACTTCCAAGGGACCCCACTATAGAGATAAATCGTAAAATTCAATCTCTTCTCAGTGTATACCTTGATAATCATATTATCGACAAAAAAAACAGTTACATTCCTAACTAATTTACATCCAAATATTCCGGTCTTTTATGTTTTACCAAAAATACATAAATCTCTTACAAATCCCCCGGGCAGACCCATCGTAGCATCTACGGATTCGATTTTTTCACCACTCTCAATCTTCCTAGAGAAGATTTTGACACCATTAGTTAAGACAACTCCATCTTTCTTACTAGACACTGGGCATTTCCTCAGAGTTATCAGAAGTTTCCAAAATACTTCACCAGACAGTATACTGGTTACTATGGACATTAATAGCCTCTACACCTCCATTTCACATGCCAAAGGCATACAGGCTACTAAAACACTATTGGAGACTTCAACTATGTCCCATGGTTCTATTCAATTTTGTTTGGATCTCCTAACTATGGTTTTGAATGAAAATTATTTCCTGTTTGAAGACACTTATTATTTACAATTACGTGGGACTGCCATGGGTAGTAACGTGGCGCCAGCCTATGCAAATGCGTATATACATGCATTTGAATCTACTTTCATATACCCATCTGTACCATACAATGAGTACATACAATGTTATCACAGATATATTGATGATATCTTTTTTATCTGGTCAGGTACTACTGAGTTATTGAGATTATTTCATTCATATTTAAATTCTATAGATCCTGATTTACAATTCACCATGCAGTATGATGTCAATAGTATCCCTTTTCTTGATACTCTTGTTCAAAAGGATTTGATGGGTAACTTAACAACTGATTTGTACAGCAAACCAACTGATTGTAACAGTCTGCTACATTACTCCAGTAGCCATCCCAGATCAACTAAGGACAGTTTACCTCGATCTCAGTTTACACGTATATCTAGGATTGTCACAAATTCAGATCTTCTCTCGATATGCCTGGATGAAACATTTCAGAAATTCAGAGAAAGAGACTATCCCACTAGACTTCTAGAGCGCGAGAAAATACGTACCCTAAATCCACCACCATGTAATCCCTCCATAGTTAAGATTGAGAGAGTACCCTTCGTCCACACGTACCATCCGCTAATGTCTAAAGTACATTCTGCTATACGTAAACATTGGCCTTTGCTATCCAGGGCATATCCCTCAATTGAGGCTTTTAAGGCACCAACACTGATGTGTAATAGAAGAGCCCCCAATATTAAGGACAAACTGGTACGTGCCGACATTGGGAGCTCTCGACACACTTCAATACAAAGTCAACTGGCCACACGCCGTCAAGGCACTTTCCCATGCTTAAACTGTGCATGCTGTTCCAATATCATCAAATCAGATGCAGTCACTCACCCACGTACGGGTAAATCCTTCCCGATCCATGGATACCATACCTGTAATTCAAACTATGTTGTATATGTGATTAAATGCCCCTGTGGTCTCCTGTACGTGGGTGAGACAACTCAACATGTAAAAGATAGAATTGCAAGCCATAAATCGACGATTCGATGTGGTAAGAACTGGTTACCATTACCGGATCATTTCTCCAAATTCAAACACACCGTGGCTCAACTGAAATTCCAAATTATCGAGCAGGTACCTAAATCTCGTAGGGGAGGTAACCGTGTGAGACATTTGAAGTTACGAGAAAGTTACTGGATCCACAAGTTGGATACATTATCACCACGAGGTCTCAATAGGGAAATGGATTGGCTTTTATAATCTATTATATTTTCTAACCATTATACCCATTTTTTTCAGACACGCTGACTTCTGTCTATTATCGGTAAGTCGCTGAATTTCCCTACATTTTTACATTTTTTCAATTTTCTATTTTTTATTTTTTATTTTCTTTTTTCTTTTATTTTTATTTTTACTAATCTTTGAATTTTAATTTTGATCTTCAATTTTCATTATTAATTTTCATTATTATTTTTATTTTTATTTTTTATTTTATTTTCCCTGTTTATTTTCCATAAATAAAGCTTCCCTAGTTCGTGCACCTTCAATTTTTCTCATTAATTTTTTTATATTTTTTTACCTTTTCCCTTCTTTTTCTAATTTTTTATCTCATTGTTCATAAAAAGATCTTTTTTTTTTTCTCCATATATAATTAAGCCTCTTCCATCCCCTCTTATAATCTCTAGTTATCTCCTCTTATTTTTATTTTAATTTTATTTTTATTTTTACTATAGAATCTACATGTCTCTTTCTAAAAGACCTCCTTCCCTTTATTTATTGCCATTTCACAAGTGTGAGCATTTCAACTACTTAATTTTATGCCTTCACCACAAGATGGCGTTTACCTGTGCTACCGCGCATGCCCAGACTCTATTATCTAATATACTTGGGGTCACTTTTCTCCCACCAACAAAATGGGATTGCCATCATTACTGCGCATGTCTGACAGCGTCCGTGACATCACTTCCGGTCCGGATGACGCACATCCGGCCCGGCGATACTCAGCGCCGTCTATATAATCCCCATATCTTCACACTGCAGTGCAGACACACAGCAGAAGGCAGGGCGCGGGAGCGCCGCCTGCAATACTCGTGAGGACCTTCCCTGGGTATGTTACATAATTCCTCCATACAATGACATGACAACGCAGTTTCAGACCTTAGATTGACCCCTAATTAGTCTCCTATATTTATCTACAACAGGCTGCATACATTAAGCGATATAGGACACTGAAACGCCACCCTATACTGACATAGTGTCAAGGTATGATATATTCCTCTCTCATATATCCCCTTTGTTGGACCTTTACTTTATCATAATATGTCTCACATATAGCTATTGACATTCCACCCAGGGCAATATTGTCTACATTCAAGATTTATCCTAATTTTGCTCTTTTACCACGCACAGGTATTTTCTATTTTCTAGAAAAATTGATATTATGCCCATTGATTGATCTCTTTACTAAATATCTGATTTCAATATTATCTACAGTCTCTATTGTGCCACAAGGGATATTACCAGGAACCATATATTGTGTTTTCTGTGCCAGTTCTTCTCTGTACCTATATTATTCAGGTAAACCACCCTATAGTTCTTTGTTTCACCTTATGATTGTGCTCTCTTTAAATCAATGTTCATAACTATTGTTTCAATGTTCCAAGCTGCATTTATACGAGCTTTACCTTTGCATAGATTCATTATCTGGAAAAACCATATATAAACATTAATCTAATAATAGTCAAAATCTATGTATACTATTCAATCCGTGTTACTTAACTGTACATATTGTATATTACTATATTGTGTCACTGTATATATATCTCACACTATATTTTTGCTTATTCCCTTTAGTTACCCATGAGTAAGGCCTGGGAGAGGAAGAAACGTTGGGTATCTGTATATTACACATTTTCTCATTTGGCACTGACACTGATTTCTTTTTGGATTGGATATTGTTCAATAAACTAAATTTTGTTGCATGATTATCAATTTTTCTGAGTGCGGTGAATTTAAACTTTACTTATGAGTCGCCAAAATAAACTCCGCAATGCGCTGTGGCAATAAGTGCGAACTCTGTTCTTTCAAAGAGCCGCTAGAAGGAGTGCCGCAGCGCTATATGGCGATGTGTGCGAACTCACTTGACACCACTGAGTCGCAAAATAAACACGCTAGGGCGCTGTCTAGCGTTGAAAGCGAACCCTGTTACGTCACAGGGCCGCTGAGAAAAAGTTCTGTGTCCTGTCAGGCACCCAGGTACACAGTTAAGTGGTAAGCGAACATAGAACGTGATCATGCGCTAATGTCCTCGCGGGAGTCACCCGCAATCTATGGCATCTGAACGCCAGACCCTGAATACGGCAATCAAACTCCTCACCGGTTATGCTGGTAATCTAGGGCATCTAGGACACCGACCCTGACCAGCTAGCATACCAAACTCCTCACCGATTAAGTCGGTATTCTAGGGGCTTATTTCAGCTGGGCCCTAACCACACACACGCATGACCACACTGGTGCAAAACATATAATGGTTGATACTAGCGCATGGCGGCTCAGCATTGCCACCCTTTTATAATAACAGCTACAGGACCTGCCAGAAACAAGGACCAATGAAACTTGTTCCAGAACACCAGTAGTCACAGGACCTTCCAGGCAGACCAATAGGAGCTGCTGAAGTACCTGAGCATGTGACCCCTGATCTCCAATGAGAGATCTCACCCTGGGCAAGCTCAGAAGGGAAAAACAAGGACTTTGTCCTAAAGACATTTGCTCGCCGCTAACCAGTACTGGCCACAATAGCAGAATCTGAAGGAGCAGCAGTAATCCTCTGCACACTGCCAGACTGGGCGACACGCTGGGACCGACGTCTAAGCTGAGCAGAGTCCACTACAGCCGGAGACGAATGGGAGACCGCAGCCGTAATGGCTTGAGATTCCCCTTGTGCAGAAGCGGGAACTCGACCCCTAACATTACCCCCCCTCCTAGGGCCCCCCTTCTCTGGGCCTCGCTGCGTTCAAAAGCAGCGATGAGCTGCGGAGCGTGAACGTGCTCGGCAGGCTCCCAGGACCTATCCTCAGGCCCATAACCCCTCCAATCCACCACAGAGCGAGAGAGAGCGTCTGCACGAATGGAGTGTGAAATTAAACCGGGAGAAGAACAAGGACCATCTGGCCTGGCGAGAGTTAAGCCGCTGGGCTGTCTGCAGATACACCAAATTTTTGTGGTCGGTGAAGACTTGGAAGGGAAAGCGGGCCCCCTCCAACAGATGTCTCCACTCAGAGAAGGCCAACTTCATGGCTAGCAACTCCCTATCCCCGATGGAATAATTCCTCTCCGCTGATGTGAAGGCCTTAGAGAAGAAGAAGCAAGGATGCTTCCGACCTTGAGCATCCTTTTGGAAGAGGACTGCTCCAGCACCAACGGATGAGGCATCCACCTCCAATAAAAATGGCTTATCAATATCGGGGTGATGTAGGATGGGAGCGCTAGCAAATTGAGACTTAATAGAAGTGAAAGCCTTGGAGACCTCTTCCGACCACAATTTGGGATTTGCTCCCTTCTTGGTGAGGGCTACCAAGGGAGCTACCAAGGTAGAGAAATGGGGAATGAACTGGCGATAGTAATTAATGAACCCCATAAAGCGCTGCACCACTTTAAGAGAGTTGGGTTCCTGCCAGTCCATCACAGCCTGTAGTTTGGCCGGATCAATAGCCAATCCCTGAGTTGAGATGATATAACCAAGGAAAGGTAAAGACTCCAGCTCAAACATACATTTCTCTAACTTAGCATAAAGGGAATTAGCCCGTAAGAGGTCGAAGACTCTGCAGACATCTCTCCGGTGGGAGTCAATATCTGGAGAGAAGATGAATATATCATCCAGATAGACTACGACCGAGGTGGAGAGCATATCCCAGAAGATGTCATTGACAAAGTCTTGGAAAATGGCTTGGGGCATTACAGAGCCCAAAGGGCATCACCAGATATTCGTAATGCCCATCCCTGGTATTAAAAGCCGTCTTCCATTCGTCCCCCTCACGGATGCGAATCAGGTTATAAGCACCACGCAGATCTAGTTTAGTGAATACCCTTGTTCCCCGAAGCCTATAAAAGAGCTCAAAAATCAGGGGCAACGGGTACTTGTTTTTAACGGTGATGGCGTTAAGACCCCTGTAATCAATACACGAACGTAATTCTCCATTCTTCTTCTGCACGAAGAAGAATCCCGCCCCTGCCGGTGACACCGACTTCCTAATAAACCCTCTTGCCAGATTCTCCTGAATATATTGCGACATGGCCTCTGTCTCAGGAAGAGAGAGGGGATAGACCCTTCCCCGAGGAGGTTCTGCGCCTGGCAAGAGGTCGATAGGACAGTCATAGGGGCGATGAGGCGGAAGAGTCTCCGCAGCCTTCTTGGAGAACATTTTTGCATATGACCAGTAGCACTTGGGAAGTGGAGTAAGATCTGCGGGTAACTCAGTAGTGGTAACCTGAACGCAAGTCCTGACACATCTGCTCTACATGCATCACTCCAAACCAGTATCCTACCCGAAGTCCACTCTATATGTGGGGAGTGGAAAGGAGCCAAGGTATACCTAGTAGGATCTCGTCTATTCCCTCGGGAAGGACGAGTAGGGAAATAAGCTCCTGATGGGAAGGAGATACAAACAATGCAAGTGGAACAGTCTGGTGTGTAATTTGTGAGGGCAATGTCGACCCATTCACTACCCAAACAGTCACTGATTTGTCAAGCGCCACCAGAGGTATTGCGTGAAGGTGAGCAAAGTTAGAGGACATGAAGTTCCCCTCTGCTTCTGAGTTAACGCAAAGGTCGACTGTGAGAGTGGAAGTGCCTACAGTGATTGTCCCTTTAAGTGTCATCTTGGAGGAAAATGCCGCTGTCTCTAGTGAGCCTCCTCCCAGGGTCACTAGACTTGATCGCCTCTGCGATCGCTGTGGACATCTGTTAGTATAATGTCCTGTCTGTTGGCAAAAATTACAGACCACCGTTGCTCGAGCAGTCCGGGACTTAGGTCCTGCTCGAGAAACCTCCATGGCTTCAGAGAAATCAGACGCCTGAACGGAAGATTCCAAAGGTTTGGCAAGGTGGGAGCCAACCGAAACCTATGCCTGCACTGGGTCCGCTCTAACCTCCGCTCGTTAAAACGGAGATCAATGCGGGTGGATAGGGAAATGAGTTCCTCCAGTGTGGCGGGAATCTCCCTGGTGGCCAAAGCATCCTTCACATGATCCGCCAGTCCTCTCCAGTACACCGGAATGAGGACTTTATCCGGCCACTCTAGCTCAGAGACCACAGTCCGAAATTGGAAGGCGAACTGGCTGACCATGGATGAACCCTGTGATATTGCCAGCAGTTGTAGCGTCGTATCATGGGTGACATGAGGTCCTAAGAAGACCTGTCTCAGAGCCTCCAGGAAGAGAGAAGCACTCTGTACCACACGATCGTCGCGCTCCCACAGCGGCGTTGCCCACTCCAACGCCCTGCCCGACAGGAGGGATAAGACAAAACCCACCTTTGCCCGTTCCATGGGAAAACGTGCAGCCAGAAGCTCAAGATGAATGGAGCACTGACTCACGAATCCCCGACATTGCTTGCTGTCACCAGCAAACTTGTCTGGAAGCGGGAGACGGGATAAAGTCGGAGCAGGGGTGGCAGAGGACAAACTGGCTGCAGCCATGCTAGCAGCCTGAACAGCGACAGCTGTAACATCCACAGATGAGGTTGTGCGCTCTAGAGCCGCCAACCTACCCTCCAGCTGCTGGATGTACTGCTGTAGACGTTGGTCGTCCGCCATTTTACTAGCCAGACCCTGGCGCTAGTATTATGTTAAGGTCTGCGGAACGCACCAAATATATGAGGTAGAGAGGTTTGTTCGCAGCCCGGGGTCCACCGTGCAGGCGAAGCCTGCTGCTAGTAAAATGGCGCAAGACGCAAACTCTCTTATCCCGCAGAGTCGCCAAAATAAACGCCGCAATGCGCTGTGGCAATAAGTGCGAACTCTGTTATTTCACAGAGCCGCTAGAAGGAGTGCCGCAGCGCTATATGGCGATGTGTGTGAACTCACTTGACACCACTGAGTTGCAAAATAAACACGATAGGGCGCTGTCTAGCGTTGAAAGCGAACCCTGTTACGTCACAGAGCCGCTGAGAAAAAGTTCTGTGTCCTGTCAGGCACCCAGGTAGACAGTTAAGTGCTAAGCGAACATAGAACGTGATCATGCGCTAATGTCCTCGCGGGAGTCACCCGCAATCTATGGCGTCTGAACGCCAGACCCTGAATACGGCAATCAAACTCCTCACCGGTTATGCCGGTAATCTAGGGCATATAGGACACCGACCCTGACCAGCTAGCATACCAAACTCCTCACCGATTAAGTCGGTATTTTAGGGGCTTATTTCAGCGGGCCCTAACCACACACACGCATGACCACACTGGCGCAAAGCATATAATGGTTGATACTAGCGCATGGCGGCTCAGCATTGCCACCCTTTTATAATAACAGCTACAGGACCTGCCAGAAACAAGGACCAATGAAACTTGTTCCAGAACACCAGTAGTCACAGGACCTTCCTGGCAGACCAATAGGAGCTGCTGAAGTACCTGAGCATGTGACCCCTGATCTCCAATGAGAGATCTCACCCTGGGCATGCTCAGAAGGGAAAAACAAGGACTTTGTCCTAAAGACATCTGCTCGCCGCTAACCAGTACTGGCCACAATAGCAGAATCTGGAGGAGCAGCAGTAATCCTCTGCACACTGCCAGACTGGGCGAGACGCTGGGACCGACGTCTAAGCTGAGCAGAGTCCACTACGGCCGGAGACGAATGGGAGACTGCAGCTGGAATGGCTCGAGATTCCCCTTGTGCAGAAGTGGGAACTTGACCCCTAACACATACCTATCAAATATTTTATTTTTCATGAAAAAAAATCAAAGCGAATAAGAAAAACAACAACACGACACCTGTGTAGTAGACCAAAACCCTATGAGATGCAATTCAATGCAAAAAATATATTCAGGAGGGCTGCTTACAGTAGAATTAATGTTCAACTGTTTCTCCATTGAATCGAGAGCCAACAATAAAATACACAATGCATTATTGCACTCCTAAGTGCCACTCTAACCTGGCGAAAAATACTGTACTATACTAAAAAATGCATGAGTAGATGATGTTGCTGTTAATTATTATAGACAGTGCCACAATCAATATGTGTAGCCCTAATACCAGTAGGGGTGAAAGTACTAGAACAAAATCATGAATCAACTTGTGAATCATACTAATGGATAGATACAATACATGGGGTTCCATCGGTGATACCATCTAGTTTTATTGATCTACTTCTAGAAAAGTCCAGCTTCCAAAAAACAATACAAATTCAAAAAAAGAAAAACTGTAGGTTTACACTTGATGTGAATGTGCTTCATACAGTAGGAATTCAGCTGGCTAGGAAAGCAATATAGCTGTGCCTAGTAACATTACTGTAACAGTATTATGGTATTCCAAGAAGAAACCTTGCCATTCAGCCTCTTTCTGACACTTTGCAATAATAATAGTTTCCTACTGAAGGAAACCTGAGCAGACTAGAGATGAGCGAATTTGTTCAGATTTTGGCCCCGAATCTGATTTTGACATATGTTGGCCATATTCGAAAACTATTCGTGCCAAATGTATCTTCGGTTCCGAACATATTCGGTAATTTCTACTCCCATTGACCCTAATGACGTTCGGCTGTGTTCGACGAGTATTGCAAAAACAGTATTCGATTCCAATCATATTCGGAACCGAATCCGAACAAATTCACTCTTCTCTAGTGCAGATCCATCCATATCTGTGAAAGTTTTCATGAATGTGCTCAAATATTTGTATTCTTATGTCAGAAAGTCGGGTATTATTCATTAATAATATAAATATTATCCATCAAAATACTGTTCAGGGTGCTGGGAGCGAGCAACATTCATACAAATTCTGAGGATGTTCAAATGGGTTTATTCATCTCTAGTACAAAATTCTGAATAGCAATGCTCTTGTTTGATTTAACTGAAGGAAAACGTTTGTGACCTTGTAGCTTAATTCCAGTATTTGCAATTTCTGAAAATAAAAGATTTAGAGAACAATCTCTTTCTGGACAGCAATTTGCAAAAGACATGTTAACAAGTCGGCAAACGCATTATTAAAACTATATTTTATGTGTGACATTATGACTAATGAAATGTCCTCAATATCTTCCTGGGTATATTGTTTTTAAGTCTATTCTGTCTATTCTGTGCCTGCGCTGATACATTTACATTGCTATAAATATTAAAAGATGGCATAATTGATGTCTTCTTACATCCTGACAACACATTATAATTATCTTTGTCTGTACACAGAGGATAACAGCATGTAACACACTTGTAGCAGATATTTTTCTTAGGAAGTTGAGTGTAATGGCTCATCACAAAGAATACATTTGTTCTGCTGAAAATAAAGGAAAAAATACATTTTTTGCATAGTTATTTTTTTAAATTATTCATTGACTTATGTAATGCATATGAACAGTGTATATTATCATATAAAAAACAAATGTACAATAGAATCAACAAGTACAAACACATACATTTTTATTAAATATCAATAAAATACACATATAAAGGCTAAGCATATTAAAAAGTGGAAAACCACGAAATGGCACCAAAGTGCTAAGAAGCTCTACACATGGAGCTTACAGAGTCATTGTTGAATGGTGAGTGGAGACATAAAAATTACACAGATACATATAGTGGGGATATACAGTATAAGACTAAGGATAAAACACCTATGGTTATTAACCTAATGCACTGCAAGGCCAAACATTATTTGCTACTAAAACAAACCCACATCTAATGTTAGACGCCAGACTCACTCCATGTCAACGGCAATGTACAAAGTACATTATACATGAAGCAATACCTGTAGTGTAGGATACAGTACACACCATGAGACCCTACATGAACGGTGTATGTACAGCTTAAAAAAACTGGTGCATGAAGCATACAATACATAGTGATATGGAGTAAAGCTATTAGCCTCTTATTAGGTGTCATGCACAATGGCTACATAGAAGTATATTGGGTCCGTTTCAGCAATGTGCTTACAAACGAATGTAAATACTGAAAAACTAGCAAAATTGTGCTGCAAAAGTGTTCCAAGTTTTGGTGTTTTCACTAGAATGATGGCCAGCTCAGCTAAAGAAAATGAAGCAATGTCGGAATTGGGCATGGTGGCGCCCAATGAATTTGTCAATGGTATAACTTTCACCAGAAATGTTACTCCACTCCCCTCCTGGAAGCCGGGGTGTAGTATTTCTGGTGAGAAACACAGATGCACACGCCACTGAGAAGATGTTCCTAATTCATTAAGTGTCATATGTCTCTTAATGAATTTGGCATATTTTACCCCACTATGCCCCTTTATTAAGAGTGATATATACAACACAAGTCCTAATTAATTGGTAACAGAGTTCCTGTGGCTTTTTGTTATATGTGTTTCTAAATAGTACCTTTGCTTTCTTATGCACAGTATTTTGGTTCGCGCATGCAACCGATTTTCTATTACAAGTGCTATCTGTGCTGATATTCTATGCTGCCCTGCACATGTCTGATTTTTTTTCCTTGGACCTAGTGGTCCACAGAGAGAATCGGAGTCTTGTCTGATTTGATCGGCAAACTTCGCAATTTAAGTCTAAAAGTCTAAGGTAAAAAGTTGTTGAAAAGTTGCATGTAACACCAAAATATTAAAGTTTTGCATGTAGTCAAACTTGATTTGAAAGTTTATCTATTCAAAAATCAAAATAAAAATATTATGGCCCTGATTCATCAAAGCAATTAAGGAAGAAATTGGTATAAAACGCTTTGAAAAGCAGCAAAAAATATGCACAGTAATAAGTTGCGTTAAATGGGCAGATTGTAACAGCACAACTCATCTAATACATGATGAGCTGAGGTATTCCTTATTGCATGTACAGTATATATACAGTTTATATATATATATATATATATATAATATATATTCTGCAGTTCCTGACTGTATTAACCCTCTAGACAACGTCTGCCGTACATGTAAAGCACACATCGGAAGAGGGTGTATGGTGTGGGCTCCTGCAGTGAGACCCCCATATCCAGCAGGTGATGGCTGGGTATTACAGCCAGGATCTTCTGCTAAAAACCATGGCTGGGGCAGTGCTCCACCCATGATTGTTAACCTGTTAATTGGTAAAGTGAGGCAGAGCAGTATTCATGACTGAGCTACTATCTGGTGTGAGACAGTGAGTGAATATGTGATGAATGGGGTGTGCATTTCACCTAGGTATAAGGGAAATGTGTGGCTTTGTAAACCTAGTGGTAGAGAAAGGTCACTACACCTCACATTCAGCACACACTTGCAGCACAAGCCTGAAACTACTCAGGTCTTAATTAGGAGACCAGAAGTAGGTGTCTGCAAACACAATCTGGGAGCTAGTTTAGCCTGGACACAGGAAGGTGTCCTGGCACAAGAAACAGTCTCCAAGAGTGTTAGAGCTGTCTTTAGCCTGGACACAGAGAGGTGTCCTGGCACAAGGAAGCAGTCTCCAAGAGTGTTAGAGCTGTCTTTAGCCTGGACACAGAGAGGTGTCCTGGCACAAGGAAGCAGTCTCTTAGAGTGTTTGAGCTATCTCAGTTTGGGTGCAGGAAGGACCCCGGACATAGGAGTAGTCTCAGTGCGAATCCGTGTGAAGAGCGGCTGAATAGGAGTGGATCTCTCTCAAGTCTGGACATGGAAGGTGCCTTCAGACACAAGGAGGAGTATCTGTGAAGCTCCAAACTGGTAACATATGTGATATGTGTTGTTTTGTGCACAGACTGGTAGAGTCTGGGTCCCGGATAGAGAGGGCCATCTATCTAACTGTAATTAGAGGCTAGACAAGCCCAGGTTTTCTGTTTATGCTTTGTTTTAATCTGTTTGCTGTGGACTTTAATAAAGCTGGTTGCGGCCAGTTTTGCACCAGAACTGCTGTCTGAATGAACTGTTTTCATGCCATTCTGTCTACCCAGACAGCGATCCTAGAGCTAAATCCCCTGGAAGGCTACACTGGTTACACTCTGGCACTTTAAAGACAAACAATACCCCAGTGTGCTGTCAGATGTGGGGCACAAAAAACTCACTTGCAGGCTACAGGCCAGGGATTTCAGGATGGCCTCCCACTGCCTCAAATGATTGGCCCTAGCAGCCCACTGCACCTGAACTTGACCTTGCACTTCTCTAACCACCCACTAAGAGGATGTGCCCGCCTTTTCATTATCACTAGTTCCCACCCAAAGACTAGTTCAATCATTAACTATTTACTATCCTATAGAGTTAACCTAATGTTTCTATCCTATGCCCTATGCTGTTGCTAAACCACTCACTATATACCATATATACTCGAGAATAAGCCGACCCGAGTATAAGCCGAGGCACCTAATTTTGCCATGGAAAACTGGGTAAGCTTATTGACTCGAGTATAAGCCGGGAATGCATTGTCCCCTCATCCCTGTCCTGACATGTGTGGCTCCCCCCATCCTGTCCTGCCCCATCCTGTATGCATGGCTCTGCTCACCCCATCCTAGTATGCATGGCTCTGGTCACTCCCATCCTAGTATGCATGGCTCTGCTCACCCCCCATCCTAGTATGCATGGCTCTGCTCCCTCAACCTAGTATGCATGGCTCAGCTCACCCCCTATCCTAGTATGCATGGCTCTGCTCACCCCCTATCCTAGTATGCATGGCTCTGCTCACCCCCATCCTAGTATGAATGGCTCTGCTCCCCCATCCTAGTATGCATGGCTCTGCTCAGCCCCCATCCTAGTGTGCATGGCTCTGCTCACCCCCCATCCTAGTATGCATGGTTCTGCTCACCCATTCCTAGTATGCATGGCTCAGCTCATCCCCCCATCCTAGAATGCATGGCTCTGCTCACCCCCCATCCTAGTATGCATGGCTCTGCTCACCCCCATCATGATATGCATGGCTCACACACACACGTGCACACACACCCTCCTCGCACTCACACTCCTCGCGATTTGCACCTCCAATGGTCATGATGCCAGTATCCTCTTACTGTGCAGAGCGGTCACATGGTACTGCTTATTAAAGTCATGAAAATGCGCTCCAAGCTGTTGTGAATGGGTTTGAGATGAGTTCTGATCAGAGGCTCCCTCTGGTGGTTACAAGCGGTGCTAGTGAGGATTGTGAGGACTGGGAATCAGGTGTTACTGACTGGTCTTATATAAGGGAGTCATTTTCCCATCAGGGTTGCCGGTGATCAATTGTTCTGGTCTGAATCCTTCATTCCAGTTTCCCTTGTAGCCTGCTGTGTCGTGTCTGCATCTCCTGCTTACAGATAAGACTTTTGCTTCTTTTGTGTTTGTGCTATATTTTTGCATTTTGTCCTGCACTTCTTTGGGGGCCTTCGGGGTCCCCTCCGGGGGCTTCTGCCTTCTCAGTTTAGTTCAGCCACTGAGTTTTGTTCTTTTGCTTTTTCCAGTTTTTTCAGTGGCTGCTGTTTTGATTTTGTTACACCAGAGAACTAATTTAGGTGGTAGAGGTCGTGTGATCTCAGGTGATTTTGAAATTAGTAGAGTTGGTGCCTTTCAGGGTTTTCTGGGATTGCAGTAAGTACCCTTCCTATCCTTTTCTATTTAGATAGTTTGGGCCCCAGCGTTTGCTCATACTATTTTCTGTCTGTGTCAGTATTTCGTCTTGTCTAACCGCCATTACATGTTTGGGGGCTTTCTGTTATCTTTGGGGTTCTGCTCCGGGGCAGATAGCTTTCCTATTTCTATCTTTAGGTGTAGTTAGTTTCTCAGGCTGTGACGAGGCGTCTAGGACCAACGTAGGAACGCTCCACGGCTGCCTCTAGTTGTGGTGGTTAGTCAGGGTACTGCAATCTCATAGATTCCAACTGCTCTGGTGTATTGCCTTTTTTACCTGCACTCCTCAGCTACCTAAACATAACATTATCACCGGCCCAAAAAAATTAAAATTGTATGGTACTCACAGAAGGGAAAAAAATATTGTGAAAGAAAAAAGGTTGTCAGAGTTGTCAGAGATATTTTTCTGTTTGTTGCATTTTTTTTTTCCTCTGTATCTCTGGGTGCTGGGGAGGATCTTTTCTCCCAATGGAGTTTGCACAGTTGTCTGGCCGTGTGGATCAGCTTGCCACTGAGGTTCAGAGTATTGCTGCATATCTTGCTAGGTTGCCTGTTGTGGAAACTAGGATCCCCATGCCAGATTTGTTTTTAGGGGATCGAGCTAAGTTTCAGAATTTCAAAAATAATTGTAAATTGTTTTTTGCCTTAAAATCTAAGTCCTCAGGAAACGCAGCGCAGCAGGTTCAAATTATCATCTCTCTCCTGTGCGGCGATCCTCAGGATTGGGCTTTTTCCCTGATACCTGGGGATCCTGTTTTGAGTGATGTTGATGCGTTTTTTCAGGCTTTGGGGTTATTGTACGATGAGCCTAATGTCACTGATCAAGCTGAAAAAACCTTGTTGGCATTAAATCAGGGGCTTGATGACGCTGAGTTATACTGTCAGAGATTCCGTAGGTGGGCAGTCCTGACCAAATGGAATGACAACGCTTTGGCGGCCCTTTTCCGGAAGGGTCTGTCAGATAATGTAAAGGATGTTATGGTGGGATTCCCTGTCCCCTCTGGTCTCAATGATTCTATGTCATTAGCGATTCAAATTGACAGACGTTTGCGTGAGCGGAGAAGTATGCGTGGAATGGTGTTGCCTTGTGAACCAGCTTCTGAACCCATGCAGTGTGGATAGAGTGGTGTCTGGGGCACAGCGTCATGAGTTTCGAAAGCGCAATGGGTTATGTTTCTACTGTGGTGATGCCTCTCATGCTATTTCAGTCTGCCCTAAGCGGGGAAGACGTTTTGCACGCTCAGTTGTCTTGGGTAGTGTTCAGACTAAGTTTTTATTAACTGTCACTCTGATATGCTCTCTGTCCTCATTTTCTGCTCAGGCTTTCGTTGATTCTGGAGCAGCTATTAACCTGATGGATTATGATTTTGCTAAACGTTGTGGGTTTCCCTTGATACCCCTACAGAAGTCTATTCCCTTACTGGGGATCGATTCTACCCCTTTGGCTGAGAATAAACCCCAGTTTTCTACTCAGGTGATAATGAGGGTTGAACCTGATCACCAGGAGTGCTGCAAATTTTTGGTTCTATATAATCTGCATGACATTATCGTGCTGGGTTTCCCTTGGTTACAGTCTCATAATCCTGTTTTGGATTGGAAATCTGTGTCTGTAACCAGTTGGGGCTGCCAATGTGTTAATACCAACACTCCTGTTTTTTCTGCCTCCCCCCAGGCTTAGGTTGTTCCTGACTTTTTGTTTGATTTTTCTGATGTGTTTAGCGAAAGTAAATCTGCATCCTTGCCTCCCCATAGGAGCTATGACTGCGCTATTGAATTAGTGCCGGGTAGTAAATTCCCTAAAGGTCGCCTTTTTAACTTGTCTGTACCTGAACATGACGCTATGCGGTCTTATATCAAGGAATAATTGGAGAAGGGTCATATCAGACCATCCTCTTCACCCTTAGGTGCCGGTTTTTTCTTTGTGGCCAAAAAAGATGGTTCATTAAGGCCGTGTATTGATTATCGTCTCTTGAACAATATTACTGTGAAATATCAATACCCGTTACCCTTGATTTCTGACCTGTTTTCCAGGGTGAAAAACGCTACTTGGTTTACCAAGCTTGACCTCAGGGGGGCGTATAACCTTATTCGCATTAAGCACGGGGATGAATGGAAGACGGCAATCAATACCCCTGAAGGGCATTTTGAGTACCTAGTGATGCCCTTTGGGCTCACTAATGCTCCTTCCGTCTTCCAGTCCTTCATGAATGACATTTTCAGGGATTTTGTGGACAAATTTCTGATTGTTTATTTGGATGATATCTTGATTTTTTCTAATGACTGGGACTCTCATGTGAAACATGTTCGAACTGTATTCCAGATTTTGAGAGAGAATGCTCTGTATGTGAAGGGATCAAAGTGTCTTTTTGGCGTACAGAGGATCTCATTTCTGGGATTCATTTTGTCCCCATCTGTTATTGAAATGGACCCGGTCAAGGTTCAGGCCATCTGTGATTGGGTCCAACCTACTTCATTAAAGGCTCTTCAGAGATTTTTGGGTTTTGCCAATTTTTATCGTAAATTTATTGGTAATTTCTCGGTTATTGTTAAACCATTAACTGATTTGACCAGAAAGGGTTCTGATGTGGTGAATTGGCCTCCTGAGGCAGTCTCTGAATTTCAGGAACTTAAGCAGAGATTCACTTCTGCTCCTGTTCTACGGCAGCCTGATGTTTCTCTGCCATTTCAGGTGGAGGTTGATGCCTCTGAAATTGGGGCAGGTGCCGTTTTGTCCCAAAAAGATCCAGAGACCTCTAAAAGTAACCTTGTGCCTTTTTCTCTCGAAAATTTTCTCCTACTGAACGTAATTATGACGTAGGTAATCGGGAGTTATTGGCCATGAAGTGGGCTTTTGAAGAGTGGAGACATTGGCTGGAGGGAGCCAAACATCAGGTGGTGGTCTTACGGACCATAAGAATCTGGTCTATCTGGAATCTGCCAAACGACTCAATCCTAGACAGGCCAGGTGGGCCTTGTTTTTCACACGTTTTAATTTTGTGGTTTCCTTTCTTCCTGGCACTAAGAATGTTAAGGCGGATGCCCTCTCGAGGAGTTTCCTTGCGGACTCTCCTGAGTTATCTGATCCTTCTGTTATTTTGAAAGAGGGTGTAGTTCTTTCCGCCATCTCGCCCAATTTGAGACTTGCTCTGGAGGGGTGTCAGGAGGATAGGCCCGAGCGCTGCCCTGTTGGAAAATTGTTTGTCCCGGACCAATGGAAAAAGAGTGTGATGTCTGAGATTCATTGTTCCGCATTGGCTGGGCATCCCGGAATTTTTGGTACCAGAGACTTGGTTAGCCGGTCCTTTTGGTGGCCTACCTTGTCTCGTGATGTCAGGGAATTTGTGCAGTCCTGCGGGACTTGCTCTCGCTCCAAGCCTTGCTCTCGCTCTAGTGGTTTGTTGATGCCATTGCCTGTGCCCAAGAGACCATGGACCCATATCTCTATGGATTTCATTTCCGATCTTCCTGTTTCTCAGAGAATGACCACCATCTGGGTAATTTGTGATAGGTTTTCCAAAATGATACATCTTGTGCCATTACCTAAGTTGCCTTCCTCCTCTGAATTGGTGCCGTTGTTCCTTCAGCACGTGGTTCGTTTACACGGCATTCCTGAGAACATTGTGTCTGACAGAGGAGTCCAGTTTGTTTCCAGATTTTGGAGGACTTTTTGTTCTAAACTGGGTGTTCAATTGTCTTTCTCCTCGGCATTTCATCCTCAGACCAATGGTCAAACTGAGAGAACAAACCAGACATTGGAGACTTATCTAAGATGCTTTGTGTCTGCTGATCAGGATGACTGGGTCTCTTTTTTGCCTTTGGCTGAGTTTGCTCTTAATAATAGGGCTAGCTCTGCCACTTTGATGTCTCCGTTTTTCTGTAATTCTGGGTTTCACCTCGATTTTCTTCAGGACAGACGGAGGCTTCTGTCTGTCCAGGTGTTGACTCTGTTGTGGAGCGTATGCAACAGATTTGGGACCAGGTAGTGGAGAGATTGTCCCTCTCTCAGGAGAAGGCCCAGCGGTTTGCTAACCGGCATAGGACTGATGGTCCTCGGTTTAAAGTGGGGGACTTGGTCTGGTTGTCCTCAAAGAATATTCCTATGAGAGTAGCATCTCCTAAATTTAAGCCTAGGTTCATTGGACCTTATAAGATCATGGAGATTACTAATCCTGTTTCTTTTCGTTTGCTTCTTCCAGGGACATTTAAGATCCATAACGTGTTCCACAAGTCCTTGTTGAAGAGGTTTGTTGAGCCAGTGGTTCCTGCTGCTGTGCCTCCTGACCCTGTTTTGGTTGAGGGCAATCTGGAGTATGTGGTTGAGAAAATATTGGATTCTCGTTTTTCTAGACGGAAACTCCAGTATTTGGTTAAATGGAGAGGTTATGGTCAGGAAGACAATTCTTGGGTGTTTGCTTCGGACATCCATGCTAGGAGACTTATCCGTGCGTATCATAGAACTCATTCTGACCGACCTGGTTGCTCAAATGAGGGTTCGGTGACCCCTCCTCAAGGGGGGGGTACTGTTGTGAATGGGTTTGAGATGAGTTCTGA
>JARQOD010000005.1:149408405-149449541 GCA_033576555.1 Oophaga sylvatica | reverse complement strand
GGGATTTCGCTTGTCCCGGGGGTTTCCTGCTGATAGGCACGATTTCCTGCTGACCGCGGATTTCGCTGCGTATCCGCGACTGATTTCGCTGCGTTCCGCGACTGATTTCGCTGCGCATCCGCGAATGATTTCGCGCGGATCCGCGACTGATTCGCTGCGGATCCCACTGATTTCGCTGCGGATCCGCGACTGATTTCGCTGCGGATCCGCGACTGATTTCGCTGCGGATCCGCGACTTATTTCATTGCTGATCCGCAGCGGATTTCCTGCTGATCGGCGGCGGATTTCGCTGCTGATCCGCGGGCGGATTCGCTGCGCATCCCCGACATGATTTCGCTGCGGATCCGCGATGATTTTAGCTGCGGATCCGCGACTGATTTCGCTGCGGATCCGCGACTGATTCGCTGCGGATCCGACTGATTTCGCTGCGGATTCGCGGCGGATTTCGCTGCTGATCCGCGGCGGATTTCGCTGTGATCCGCGGCGGATTTCGTGCTGATCCGCGGCGGATTTCGCTGCGGATCCGCGGCTGATTTCGATGCGATCCGCGGCGGATTTTCGCTGCTGATCCGCGGCGGATTTCGCTGCGATCCGCGGTGGATTTCGCTGCTGAACCGCGACTGATTTGCTGCTGATCCGCAGGTGATATCTGCTGATTCATCTGCGCTAGCGGGTATAGCATAACGCGATCGCATTATGCTATACCGTTACCAGCCGGTCAACGCTACGTGTTTGAACGGGCTGGTAAAACGCAATATGAACCCAGCCTTAGGGTTAGAACTAGGGTTAGGGTTAGCATTAGGGCTAAGGTTAGAATTACGGTTGGGTTGGAATTTGGGTTAGGGTGGAATTAGGGTTAAGGCTTGTAGTAGGTTTATGGTTAGGTTGGATTAGGGGGGGGTTGGGGTTAGGGTTATGATTAGGGTTGTATTAGGGTTAGGTGTGTGTAGGCGTTAGGGTGTGTTGGGGTTAGGGTTGAGTTAGAATTGAGGGGTTTCCACTATTTAGGCACATCAGGGGGTCTCCATACGCGACATGGCGCCACCATTGATTCCTGCAAATTTTGCGTTCAAAAAGTCAAACAGTGCTCCTTTATTCCAAGCCCCGACGTATGCCCAACAGTGGTTTATCCCACATATGGTATCAGCGTACTCGGGAAAAATTGCACAACAACTTTGGGGGTTCTAATTTCTCCTGTTAACATTGGGGAAAAAAATTGGGGACTAAAAATTATTTTTGTGGAAAAAAAATTAATTTTATATTTTCACGGCTCTGCGTTATAAACTTCTGTGAAGGACTTGGGATTCAAAATGCTCACCACACACTAGAGGAGTTCCTTGGGGGATCTAGTTTCCAAAATGGGGTCACTTGTGGGGAGTTTTCTACTGTTTAGGACATCGTGACTCTGCAAACGTAACATGACGCCCCGAAGACCATTCCATCAAGTGGGCATTTCAAAAGGTCACTACTTCCCATCCGACCCCGACGTGTGCCCATACAGTAGTTTTCTCCCACATATGGGATATCAGCATACTCAGGACAAATTGGACAACAACTTTTGGGGTCTAATTTCTCATGTTACCTTGCGAAAATAAAAAAATTGGGGACTAAAAGATCCTGATTGTGGAAAAAGTATGATTTTTTTATTTTCATGCCCGGGCGTTATAAACTTCTGTGTAGCCCTTGGGGGTTCAAAGTGCTCACCACACATCTAGATAAGTTCTCTGCGGTGTCTAGTTTCCAAAATGGGGTCACTTGTGGGGAGTTTCTACTGTTTAGGCGCATCAGGGGCTCTGCAAACGTAACAAGATGCCCGCAGACCATTCCATCAAGTTGGCATTTCAAAGCGTCACTACATCCCTTCCGAGCCCTGACGTGTGCCCAAACAGTGGTTCCCCCCCACATATGGGGTACTAGCGTACTCAGGACAAACTGGACAACAACTTTCGGGGTCCAATTTCTCCTGTAACCATTGTGAAAATAAAAAATAGTGGGCTAAAAAATCATTTTTTGAGAAAAAAAAATGATATTTTATTTTCACGGCTCTGCGTTATAAACTTCTGTAAAGCACCTGGGGGGTTCAAAGTGCTCACTATGCATCTAGATAAGTTCCTTAGGGCGTCTAGTTTCCAAAATGGGGTCACTTGTGGGGGAGCTCCAATGTTTAGGCACACAGGAACTCTCCAAATGCGACATGGCAACCGCTAAATATTCCAGCATATTTTCTATTCAAAAAGTCAAATGGCGCTCCTTCCCTTCTGAGCCCTGCCGTGCGCCCAAACAGTGGTTTATGATCACAAATGAGGTATCTGTGTACTCAGGAGAAATTGCCCAACAAATTTTAGAATCCAATTTATACTGTTGCCCATGTGAAAATGAAAAAAACTGAGGCTAAAAGAAAATTTTTGTGAAAAAAAAGTACTTTCTTTTTTTTACGGATCAATTTGTGAAGCACCTGGGGGTTCAAAGTGCTCACTATGCATCTAGATAAGTTCCTTAGGGGGTCTAGTTTCCAAAATGGGGTCACTTGTGGGGGAGCTCCAATGTTTAGGCACACAGGGACTCTCCAAATGCGACATGGCAACCGCTAAATATTCCAGCATATTTTCCATTCAAAAAGTCAAATGGCGCTCCTTCCCTTCTGAGCCCTGCCGTGCGCCCAAACAGTGGTTTATGACCACATATGAGGTATCTGTGTACTCAGGAGAAATTGCCCAACAAATTTTAGGATCCAATTTATACTGTTGCCCATGTGAAAATGAAAAAAACTGAGGCTAAAAGAAAATTTTTGTGAAAAAAAAGTACTTTCTTTTTTTTACGGATCAATTTGTGAAGCACCTGGGGGTTCAAAGTGCTCACTATGCATCTAGATAAGTTCCTTATGGGGTCTAGTTTCCAAAATGGGGTCACTTGTGGGGGAGCTCCAATGTTTAGGCACACAGTGACTCTCCAAATGCGACATGGCAACCGCTAAATATTCCAGCATATTTTCCATTCAAAAAGTCAAATGGCGCTGCTTCCCTTCTGAGCCCTGCCATGCGCCCAAACAGTGGTTTATGACCACATATGAGGTATCTGTGTACTCAGGAGAAATTGCCCAACAAATTTTAGGATCCAATTTATACTGTTGCCCATGTGAAAATGAAAAAACTGAGGCTAAAAGAAAATTTTTGTGAAAAAAAAGTACTTTCTTTTTTTTACAGATCAATTTGTGAAGCACCTGGGGGTTCAAAATGATCACTATGCATCTAGATAAGTTCCATAGGGGGTCTAGTTTCCAAAATGGGGTCACTTGTGGGGGAGCTCCAATGTTTAGGCACACAGGGACTCTCCAAATGCGACATGGCAACCGCTAAATATTCCAGCATATTTTCCATTCAAAAAGTCAAATGGCGCTGCTTCCCTTCTGAGCCCTGCCATGCGCCCAAACAGTGGTTTATGACCACATATGAGGTATCTGTGTACTCAGGAGAAATTGCCCAACAAATTTTAGGATCCAATTTATACTGTTGCCCATGTGAAAATGAAAAAACTGAGGCTAAAAGAAAATTTTTGTGAAAAAAAAGTACTTTCTTTTTTTTACAGATCAATTTGTGAAGCACCTGGGGGTTCAAAATGATCACTATGCATCTAGATAAGTTCCTTAGGGGGTCTAGTTTCCAAAATGGGGTCACTTGTGGGGGAGCTCCAATGTTTAGGCACACAGGGACTCTCCAAATGTGACATGGCAACCGCTAAATATTCCAGCATATTTTCCATTCAAAAAGTCAAATGGCGCTCCTTCCCTTCTGAGCCCTGCCGTGCGCCCATACAGTGGTTTATGACCACATATGAGGTATCTGTGTACTCAGGAGAAATTGCCCAACAAATTTTAGGATCCATTTTATCCTGATGCCCATGTAAAAATGAAAAAATTGATGCTAAAAGAAAATTTTTGTTGGAAAAATTAAAATGTCCATTTTTTCCTTACACGTTGCTTTAGTTCCTGTGAAGCACCTGAAGGGTTAATAATCTTCTTGAATGTAGTTTTGAGTAGCTTGAGGGGTGCAGTTTTTATAAAGGTGTCACTTTGGGGTATTTTCTGCCATATAGACCCCTCAAAGTGACTTCAAATGTGAGGTGGTCCCTAAAAAAAATGGTTTTGTAAATTTTGCTGTAAAAATGAGAAATCGCTGGTCAACTTTTAACCCTTATAACTTCCTAACAAAAAAAAATGTTGTTCCCAAAATTGTGCTGATGTAAAGTAGACATGTGGGAAATGTTATTTATTAACTATTTTGTGTCACATAACTCCCTAGTTTAACAGAATAAAAATTAAAAATTTGAAAATTACAAAATTTTCAAAATTTTCGCCAAATTTCCATTTTTTTTCACAAATAAACGCAAAAATTATCGACTTAAATTTACCACTAACATGAAGCCCAATATGTCACGAAAAAACAATCTCAGAATCGCTAGGATCCGTTGAAGCGTTCCTGAGTTATTACCTCATAAAGGGACACTGGTCAGAATTGCAAAAAATGGCAAGGTCTTTAAGGTCAAAATAGGCTGGGTCTTGAAGGGTTAAAATCTTTCGTGACAGCAAGAACGGAAGGATGAAAATTCAGAGTTTTACAGATTACAAGTACAGGAATGTCTGTCACAAATAAGAATATGATGAAAAGGATGAATAGGAAGAAGATGAAGAAGTAGAATATGAAGAATAATAACTGTTTAATAAGAACAATATAAGTAATGTTAACAAAAAGATGAATAGCAAGAAGATTTAGAAGATTAAGAAGGTGAAGATGAAGAATAATTTGATGAGAAAGATGATGCTGCTGAAGATTATGAAGGAGAAAGTGTGTGAAAAGTTAAAAAGGTGAAGAGCATGGAAGTTGTGAAACAGACATATTTGACAAAATAGAAAAAAGGTTAACAACATTGTCAATTTCTTCGTCAATCCAAACGTATTTCAAAAAAGAAATATTAATGCTATTCCATTGCATTGTGTTAAACATCTATGCCTTTAATGTCTCCTCAACCTCCCCCAATAAATTCTACATTACTCTTTGTTGTTTTCCTTCATGTACAATTAACCAACAAGGCAAGAATGGGTTTTTTTTAATTCCGATATTTTGTTCCCATAGACTTACATTGTATTTCCGGTATCGGTATCGGGTATCGCCGATATTTTTTGGGTATCGGCGATACCATTCCGATTCCGATACTTTTGGATATCGGAAAGTATCGCTCAACTCTACCCATAATACTTTATTCAAAATGTCAGCAACTCCCCTTCCCCCCAAAAAACAAAATGTCCATTGTTGTTGTCACAGTAGAAGATCAAACTCACCCATAGAAGTATAAGTAGCATTGAGAAACATGGCGTATGGATGGCATCTTAGTTCCATTTGTGTGCTATCTACTTTTCACTGACTATTTCATAGAAGCTTAATGAAACCTCCATCAGTTTTTCTTTGCATACAAGAAAAACTAGTCAAACTGTCATGGTAAAAACTGACACATTGATCAAACTTTGATAAAAATCAAATCTTAAACACTGATAAAGTTTTTAACGTATGTAAAAAAAAACAGCAAAAAAAATGGTCGCGTGAAGCAGACCTAACTCTAAGGCCTCTTTCACACATCAGTTTTTTTTATGTCAGGCGCGATCCGGCACTTTTGTAAAAAAACGGATCCGTTTTTTTAATCCGCCAGATCAGTTTTTTTGTCATTGACTATCATTATTCCCGGATTGTGCCGGATGTCCTTGCGTTGCGTCCGTTTTTTGCCAGATCAGGCAGAAATGTACATTCTGGAGGCCAGACAAAACGGTCACTGCAACGTTTTTTTTTTTCTGCCGCACCCGCCTGATAGCGCCTGAAGCGGCGTATCAGGCGGCCGCAAACAATACAAGTCTATGGTGCCGGATCAGTCTTTTGTGCAATCTGGCAAAAGACTGATCCGGATTCTGGAAACCAAGGACTCTCTCTCTCCTCGGTCCGGACATGCGTACCAAGCATTTCCAAAATCAGCGCCGGATCCATCCTTTCCGTTTTTGGACGGATTGTGCCTGATGCCAAAAACCGGTGTGTGAAAGAGGCCTAAGGCAGGGGTCTCAAACTGCATTTCTTGAGGGCAGCAAACCATGCGTGTTTTCAAGATTTCCTTAGCATTGCACTAGGTGCTGGAATCATTATCTGTGCAGGTGATTAAATTATCACCTGTGCAATAGAAAGAAATCCTGAAAACATGACCTGTTTGCGGCCCTTGAGGAAAGCAGTTTGCGACCTCTGCTCTAAGGGTAGGATCACAGGAATGATTTCTCCACATACGAGAAAAACTGTCCGATTATTCTGATCAGACTTTGATCAGAGTGACATCAGTGTTTCACAGACGTGGAGAGAAAACAAAGAAAAAAGTTTTTCCACCTTCTCCATTATGTCAGTCCATGAAGATCAGACCACACTCGGATGTCATCCGAATGCAGTCTGGTTATCTTTTCACAGATCCATAGACTTGCATTGCCAATTTTGATCTTAAACTTGGATCAAAATCAGATGTCTCCCGTTACTTCCACATACCACTCCGTCTAAGGAGAAAAACAGAAATGTGCACAGCCCCACAGAATATCATAGGTTCGAGTTCTATCTGTGAAATCCACAGATGTACAATAAAAGAGAATCAGAATCTGGAATTAGTCAGCTCCTGCCTGTCTGGCTGGATTGACAGATCTCTTGGTTTACACAAATAGGAAAATGCCTGTATGAGTAACTGAGCCAAGGTGAGAAGAAGCTGGCTGAATTCTCTCCCTCACCTTTTAAAACTAAGTTTTTATGAAACACAACAGTAAACAACTAATAGGCCTTTGCAGTTACATTACAGAAAAAACTATTTGAAAATATTAAAATGACCAACTTGCCTAGAAATAAAAGGTTGAGAATTATCCAGTACGCACTCAATATCCTCTACATTTCTTATTGCATAAAAATATACATACTCCGCTATTTCCATAAGACCTTGCATCTTTATTGGTACTTTCTGAGAATCCTCTTAGAGCACCACATAAAGTATAAAACAACTATGGGTTTTAGGCCGGCGTCACACTGGCGAGTGTGATGCGAGTAAGTCGCACGACTTTCTCTCATCAACACCCGGCACTGCAGCCCACTTTCGGACCCGAGTGCGCGGTGGCATAGAAATACATGCAGCCGCACACTCGGGTCCGAGAGCGGGCGGCCGTGCCGGGTGTTGATGAGAGAAAGTAGTGCGACTTACTCGCATCACACTTGGAAGTGTGACGCCGGCCTTATACTTTTTTGAGGAGTTACAGGGAGATTTTAAACATGTTCCAATAAGGACACAAGAAGGCTTTATGCGTATGATGGTGCACATGTATTATGTGTGTGTTGCATACAAAGTTGTGTAAAGTTCATGCTTTATGTTTTATTTTCCTAATGGATTACTTTTAATTTATTTAGCTATTTTCTATAGGGAAAATATTAGGGCTTTTATTTTATCATGTTTAATGCATACTATATCTGTTTTTCTACTTGGTATTCTCTGTGTAAGTCCATTATTGGATGCATCCACCTGCAGAGTCACAGCCTTTGTTGTATCAATTAATTTAAGAACTGGGGTTTCAATTACAAACTCTCTGAGTCACTCAAGCGTGTCCTGATTGACACGTTCCCAATTTCACTGCTCTTATGTCTCACTAGCTTCTAATAAACCAATCACTTTGAGATTGCACACAAACGGCACAAATTCAATTCCACAGCAGCTTTCCTTGGTTTATGTCCAAGCACACAAGTTTTGCTTTTTATTTATTTTCATCTCTCAGAAGTTAATACGTGTCCACACTTTTACCGGTTACAATATGCAACTTTAAAACACGTCATTACACATTACATTTCAAATAGAAGCTATAGGTGTTGTGATAAGAAGGATCGCAGCAAATAAACCTTTGGCCTCACTTCCAGGATTTTACTTAATCCCTTAACCCCCAAGGGTGTTTGCACGTTAATGACCGGGCCAATTTTTACAATTCTGACCACTGTCCCTTTATGAGGATATAACTCTGGAACACTTCAATGGATTTTTGCGATTCTGAGAATGTTTTCTCGAGACATATTGTACTTCATGTTCGTGGTAAAATTTCTTCCATATAACTTGCCTTTAATTAAGAAAAAAAAACTGAAATATGGTGAAAATTTTGCAATTTTCAAACTTTGAATTTTTATGCCCTTAAAACAGAAATATGTCACACAAAATAGCTACTAAATAACATTTCCCACATGTCTACTTTACATCAGCACAATTTTGGAAACAATTTTTCTTTTGTTAAGAAGTTATAAGGGTTAAAAGTTGACCAGAGATTTCTTATTTTTACAACACCAGTTTTTTTAGGGACCACATCAGATTTGAAGTCACTTTGAGGGGTCTATATGATAGAAAATACCCAAAAGCGACACCATTCTAAAAATTGCACCCCTTACGGTGCTCAAAACCACAATCAATAAGTTTATTAACCCTTCAGGTGCTTCACAGGAATTTTTGGAAGGTTTAAAAAAAGTGAACATTTAACTTTTTTTCATAAAATATTTAATTCAGATCCAATTTTTTTTATTTTACCAAGGTTAACAGGAGAAATTGGACTGCAAACGTTGTTCAATTTGTCCTGAGTACGCTGATACCACATATGTTTGGAGGAACCACTGTTTTGGCGCACAGCAGAGCTCGGAAGGGAAGGAGCGCCATTTGACTTTTCAATGCAAAATTGGCTGGAATTGAGATTGGATGCTATTTTGCGTTTGAAGAGCCTCTGATGCACCTAAACAGTGGAAACTCCCCACAAGTAACACCATTTTGAAAAGTTGACCCCCTAAAGAACTTATCTAGATGTGTGGTGAGCACTTTAAACCCCCAGTGCGTCACAGAAGTTTATAACGTAGAGCCATAAAAATAAAACATAATTTTTCCACAAAAATGTTTTCTCGCCCCCAATTTTTTATTTTCCCCTGGCTAACAGGAGAACTTGGACCCCAAACTTTGCTTTCCAATTTGTCCTGAGTACGCTAATACTCTATATGTGGGGGTAAACCTCTATTTGGGTGCATGGCAGAGCTCGGAAAGGAAGGAGCTCTGTTTGACTTTTTCAATGTAGAATTGGCTGGACGCCATGTCACGTTTGGAGAGCCCCTGATGTGCCTATACAGTGGAAACCCCCCACAAGTGACACCACTTTGGAAACTAGAACTCTCAAGGAACATATCTAGATGTGTGGTGAGCACTTTGAACCCCCAAGGCTTCACAGATATTTATAACATTGAGCCATAAAATTCTAAAATCATGTTTTTCCACAAAAGTTATCTTTTCAACCCTAATTTATATTTTCCAAAGGGTAACAAGACCACAAAAGTTATTGTGCAATTTGTCCTGAGTACGCTGATACCCAATATGTGGGAATAAACCTCGGTTGGGGTGCATGGCAGAGCACGGAGGGGAAGGAGCTCCTTTTGACTTTTTTCAATGAAGAATTTGCTGGAATTAAGATCGGACGCCATGTCACGTTTGGAGAGCCCCTGATGTGCCTGAACATTGGAAACCCCCCACAAATGACCCCATTTTTAAAACTAGAACCCCACAAGTAACTGTCTAGATGTGTCGTGAGAACTTTGAATCCCCAGATGTTTCACTAAATTTTATAACGCTGGAGCGTGAAAATAAAAAAATTATATTTTTTCAACAAATATGATCTTTTATTCCCCAATTTTTTATTTTCCCAAAGGTAACAGAATAAATTGGACCCCAAAAGTTATTGTGCAATTTGTACTGAGTATGCCGATACCTCATATGTGGGGGGTAAACCACTGTTTGGGCACATGGCATAGCTCAGAAGGGAAAGACCACCATTTGACTTTTTCAACGCAGGATTGGCTGGAATTGAGATCAGACGCCATGTCACGTTTGGAGAGCCCCTGATGTATCTGAACAGTGGAAACCCCTCAATTCCAACTCCAACCCTAACTCCAACACACCCCTAACCCAAATCCCAACCCTAACCATAACCCTAACCACAAACCTAACCCTAACACACCCCTAATCCCAACCGTAACCCTAATCCTAACCCTAACCCTAATTCTAACCCTAACCCTAATGGGAAAATGGAAGTAAATAATTTTTTTTAATTTTATTATTTTTTCCCTAACTAAGGGGGTGATAAAAGATGGTTTGATTTACTATTTATAGCGGGTTTTTATATCGGCTTTTTATGATTGGCAGCTGTCACATGCTAAAAGACGCTTTTTATTGCAAAAAATAGTGTTTGCATCACCACATTTTGAGAGCTATAATTTTTCTATATTTTAGTCCACAGAGTCAATTGAGGTCTTATTTTTTGCAGGGCGAGTTGACGTTTTTATTGATATCATTTTTGGGAACATGACATTCTTTGATTGCTTTTTATTATGAGTTTTGGGAGGCAGAATGAAAAAAAAACAGCAATTCATGTATTTCTTTTTGAGGGGCGTTTATACCGTTCCGCGTGTGGTAAAATTGATAAATCACGTTTATTCTTCGGGCTAGTATGATTACAGCAATACCTCATTTCTATAATTTTGTTATGTTTTGGCGCTTTTATACAATAAAAACTTTTTTATATAAAAAAAAAATATTTTTGCATCGCTTTATTCTGCTATAACTTTTTTACTTTTTTACTGATGATGCTGTGTGGTGGCTCTTTTTTTGCAGGACAAGATGACGTTTTCAGCGGTACCATGTTTATTGATATACGTCTTTTTGATTGCGTGTTATTCCACTTTTTGTTCGTTTGTATGATGATAAAGCATTGTCTTTTTGCCTTGCTTTTTTTTTTAAGGGGTTCACTAAAGGGGTTAACTAGTGGGACAGATTTATAGGGGGTGTTATGGACGCGGCGATACTAAATATGTGTACTTTTAATGCTTTTTTTTTTAATAATAATGTGTTATGGGGGAAATAATTTTTTATTATTTATTTAGGGATTTTTTTATATATTTTTACATGTTATTTATTTATTTTTTACATTTTTACATTGTCCCAGGGTGGGACATCACTATATATTGTCAAATCGCTGATCTGGCAGTTTGCAGAGCACTCTGTCAGATCAGCGATCTGACAGGCAGTGCAGGAGGCTTGCCGGTGTGTAGCCCAGCTGTGACTGGAGCCACATGTTACCCTGGAGTATGCACGAAAGGTAAATCCATGATAACCTATAAGCACACAACACTTCACATTTTCCCTGGTTCCACCAGAGGGAGCCCTTGAGACGACAGTAGTGAGATGAAGGCAGTCTAGCTGCAAGTTAGCTAGTCGTTGGTTTTACCTTAGAACGGCAGTTATCTCAGATCAGTTTAGCCAGAGGGCTGAGACAGACAAGCTAGTTACCTCAGACGAGTAGAGAGGGAAAGACTAGCCAAAGAAAGACTTATCTGAAAGCCTGAGGACTTCAGGACTTACTCAGCTTACATCGTGGAGTCCAGTGTAGTGGAAAGGATTGCCACTTAGTCTGGTCAAAGTTGAGTCCACTGAGAGTGCTTCAGTGAGCGTTTCAGTAAATAAACGTGCCGACGCTTGGAGAGCGGTGAAGAAAAGAAAGCTGACATCTGCTGCTAGTTTGTGCTTATGATAGTGGTGAGAGTAGGACGAAAGGCAGGTGGAAGAAAGAGGAAAAGAGAGTGACCGAGGTCAACCAGCATTGATAGCTTACCTCCACTCTGCATCACCGGACAACGGGTCCGCGCTTACCAGCATCTGCACGACTGGTAGGAGACACCGGAGACTCTGGACTTCAAGTCGCAGGGGCCCAGCAGTGCTGATACGTAACCGAGGTTAGGAAGACGGGGGTCTGGCAGGTACCACCACAGAGACACTGTTCTGTTCACAAGAAGACCTCACCACAAGGTCAGCCGGGCGTAGCTGAAAACACGGAGTTAAGCTTTGTTTTATGCAAGTCAGAAACTCACACACATTAAAGGCGTAAGGAGGCCCTACACCTACTCAGTGGATTACTGGACGTGTATCCTCCACCCTGGCGGCTTCCCGGGATGTGCCTGCAAATATCACCAGTAAAGGTACAGAAAGAGACTTGCTTGTGTGTGTCTGCATTATTGCTCCTGCACCCCTACACCGCCATTTACTCCGAGGGATCAGTCTCGCCTGTGGGAGACTTAACACCTTGCTGCCCCATACCTCAGAGGATCTACACTGCAGCGCTGGTCACCCTGACCAGGAACCACAGGTGGCGTCACGAACATGTCTATCATCCCCTGTAAATATCCCCCTTTAGTGAGCGCCCAGGGCAACGGACCGAGCTGCGCTACCCGTGACATCCCCCAGTGAAGCGAACGGGCTCGGTGCCGAGTACCCCAAAGCCCTGGTACGTGCGACTCATCTTTGGCGTCACGAACAGGATTTGAAGCTCGCTATATGTGAGTCCTGTGTGCCTGAAGTGGACTGTTTTTGTGCTAGAGACTGTGTTGCTGTTTTTGAGATTTTTGGCGCCAATTGTCCGCCATTCTCCATCAAATTACAGCGCTACAGCGCAAAGAGAAGGGGCGTACCTGCAGATAGCGCGCGGAGTCCCGGACATGCCCCCAATGCTGACGCGGCGGCAGGTCCTGTGGAAAACTTCAGTGAACGCTCTGACGTTAGAGCGCCGGCGATGCAGGTCCTTCTACATCGCTGTACCCCGCAGAGCTGAAGCCTTCAGGAGAAGGTAGGCCACGCTTAACTAGGGGGGCGCAGACATGTCGCAGCCACAAGCTGACAGCGCGGCCGAGGGCGACCGCTCCAATGACTTACCCGCCGGCCCTGCCGCGCAGGATGGAAACGTTGGCCCCTCACCTGGCCCTGTGGCCCCGATAGTACCGCTGACGCTGCCATACCTGCCTGGAGCAAAGTGGCTCCCTCAGTATAGCGGTATGCAAGACACCCTGTCAGGGTTTAAGCGTAAAATATGCAGCATAATGGCCATGTACCCTATGACAGAGAAACAAAGAGCTGCAGTGGTATTAGGACAACTGACTGGTGCTGCAGAAAGGGAAGTAGAGACATGGTCAGCTGCAGACCAGGAATCAGTGCTTTCAATTTTCTTAAAACTACAGACTATTTTGAGGACCGTACTGAAACAGATCTCCGGATGAGGTTTTACCAATGCTCCCAGAGACCAGATGACAGTATTAGGGACTACGCCTGCCGACTACAGGGGGCCCTGCGAGCTCTCAAACAGGTTAACCCTATAAGTGCCATTAATGAAAGCAAAATGTTGAAGGAACAATTTGTACGAGGACTGAGGTCCCAAGCTGAAAGCAGAACTGTGCACTGGTGGTCCTTGGATCATCCTGACGCTACCTTTGATGCCCTAAAGGATATGGCTATAAAAGGACTGCGACCCCTGGAGAAGCCTGAGGTGGCAACCCAGTGTCACCCGGGTGAAGCCACTCTAAATCCAGCAGCATCCACCTTTTCCCCGCTGGTGGCGGAAGCCAAAACGCAGGTGGCGCCCCCTACTGAGTTAGACTGTCTGCGCTCAGAAGTGCGCCAGCTGACTAAAAACCTGTCCGCTGTAATGAGTGCCCTGCAACTGCGGAAGGGGGAAGGAGGAAAGATCCTGCTAGCTGACTGCCCAGAGGATGTCCCTTGGATGAACCGGAGGAAAAGGAGGACGTCGCCCCACCGGAGGAGGACAATGCCACCCCCAGGAGCGACCCTGAACAGTACCATCCTCGCCGAGAGATCATCTGCTACCGTTGCAACAGAGAAGGTAATCTAGCCCGACAGTGTCATTTAAACGAGCAGATCCTGGGTCCGAGGGCCAACACCCAGGAATAGACTCATCAGGCCCCTCAGACTGGAACCGCAGGTTTGTGGGAGGAAGACCCTACCTGTCCATCATCCTGGACGGGATCGCAATCCCTGCCCTGCTGGACACTGGATCTCAGGTGACCGTCATACCTGATGTCCTGTATAATAAGTTTTGGTCCATGTACAGTCTCCAGCCCCCGAGCCCTGACTTTGCTGTGTATGCCTCTAATGGTCTCCCTGTTGATATACTCGGAGCCAAAAACGTGGACGTAAAGGTGGGCAGAGTGGAGCTGAAGGACCAGGGACTCTTAGTAGTAAAAACTGTAAATGAGGAAAATGGCTTAAATGTGGTTTTAGGTACAAACATTATCAGTAACTGTCTGGGAGAAGTTGTGTTTTTGCTCCAACAGCTGTCCGAAGTTGCCAGGCCAAAGCAAAAGGGAGTGATCCAGAGGGAGATCCAGGCCCTGATGTGCCAGCAGCAAGCGAAACTGACAGATGGTGAAATTGGTAATGTACGGGTAACATAGCCGAATCCCATTGTGATACCCCCAATGAGTGAAATGCTTATATGGTGTAGAGCAGCAATAGGTCTGAGTGGACAGAACTACCAAGCAGTAGTAGAGCCCCATTGTTCAGAGCACAGACCTACACTCTTGACTGCTAGAGGGGTAGTGGAAGTACGGAATGGGAGGGTGCCAGTACGTCTTCTCAACTGGGGAGAAGATGAAGTGAATTTACCACGTTATGCTACTGTTGCTAAATTACATACTGTAGATAACAACTCCATTCTCACTACGGAGTCCTTAGCCTCCCGCCAGCCAGCGGAGGATAAGACCCGGCAACCCAGGTGGAGGATTGGTGTCAGCAGCTCCATGTCGGGACAGACACCACTCCAGCCCACCAGAAACAGGGAGTACTACGAGTGGTACAGGAGTACACACAGGTATTTAGGAAACACCCACTTGACTTTGGGACAATAAAGGGAGCACAACATCATATCCCTACAGGCAGCCATCCTCCCATCAAAGAGCGGTACAGGCCTATACCTCCAGCACACTACCAGAAAGCTAAGGAGATGTTGCGTGACATGAAGGAAGCAGGGGTGATAAGGGATAGTTGTAGTCCCTGGGCAGCACCTCTAGTCCTAGTTAGGAAAAAGGATGGAAGCATGAGAATGTGTGTAGATTACAGACAAGTAAATCGCATTACACATAAAGATGCATACCCTTTACCACGCATTGAGGAATCCTTAGCTGCCTTAAAAACTGCTAACTACTTTTCCACCTTCGACCTCACTAGTGGGTACTGGCAAGTAGCTGTAGCTGAGGAGGATCGGGAGAAGACGGCTTTCACCACCCCGATGGGACTCTGTGAGTTTGACAGAATGTCGTTTGGACTCAGCAGTGCCCCGTGAACTTTCCAGAGAGTGATGGAGAGTTGCCTGGGACATCTTAACTTTGAAACCGTCTTGCTGTACCTGGACGACGTAATTGTGTACTCCAAGACGTATGAGGATCATCTGAAGCACCTGGCAGAGGTATTTCAGTCACTGTCCAAGTATGGGATGAAACTGAAGCCTTCAAAGTGCCATCTGCTCAAACAAAAGGTACAGTACTTGGGACATATTGTCAGCTCAGAAGGAGTAGCGCCAGACCCCGAGAAGGTCACTGCCATCCAGAAATGGCCGGAGCCGAAGAATCTCAAGGAGGTGCGCCAGTTCCTGGGACTGACAGGTTACTAGAGGAGGTTTGTAAAGGACTACACCAAGAAAGCAGCGCCTCTGCAGGACCTTCTGGTAGGACAGCCCCTCAAGAGCAGAAATCCTCCATTCCACTGGGGTAAAGAACAAGCTGAGGCATTCAAGGAAATGAAGGAGATCCTGACAGGCGATGAGATCTTAGCCTACCCCGACTACAGCCAGCCGTTCCTGCTGTATACTGATGCCAGCAATGAAGGATTGGAAGCTGTCCTCAGTCAGAAGCAAAATGGCCTGGAGAAAGTCATCGCATATGCAAGCAGGAAGCTCCGCCCGACCGAGAGAAACCCAGAGAACTATAGCAGCTTCAAGTTGGAGTTCTTGGCGCTGGTCTGGGCCATTACGGAAAGATTCAAGCATTACCTAGCCTCCAGCAAGTTCACTGCTTACACTGATAATAACCCCTTGACACATCTTGAAACAGCCAAGCTGGGAGCCATGGAGCAACGTTGGGTGGCTCGGCTGTCGAACTATCAATTTACCATCAAGTACAGGTTGGGCCGTAAGAATGCCAACGCTGATGCCTTGTCCAGAATGAGTCTGACACGGAAGAGGAATTGGATGACCTAGAAGAGATTGAGCTACCTGCATTCCACAGAAATGGGATGATCCACAAACAACGAGCCTACAGGAGGCAACGTGGTAAGACGTTAAACCCTTTACCTCACCACAGCTGGAAGAAGATCCAGAACAGTGACCCGGTTGTCAGCCGCATCAAGGAGTTGATAACTCAGGAAGGTTCCTCCTTGGAGGAGCATGCGTCTCAACAAGCAAAGCAGCTGTGGAATGAGAGAAGCTGGCTGTTTATCTACCGAGAGAAGCTGTGCTGAAGGTACGTCAACCCCAGAACCCATGAGATGGTATGGCAGATAGTAGTCCCAAGAACAGACATCCAGATGGTGTTGGAAGCCTACCACGATCGAGCGGGGCACTATGGCTGGAAGAAGCTGAAACCCTGCTGAAGTGTCGTTTCTACTGGGTGGGAATGCGCAGTTCCATCGAGAAATAGTGTAAGAACTGTGCGTCCTGTAGCCTCCGAAGAAAAGACTACAGCAGTCAGAAAGCACCCCTGCAACCCATCAAGACGACTCATCCCTTGGAGATCGTGGCCTTGGACCATGTCAAGTTGTCACCCAGGATACTCATATGCCCTGACCATGGTGGATCACTACTCCAGGTTCCTGGTGGTCGCCCTGTCAAAGATCTGACAGCTGAAACAGCAGCAAAGACGTTTCAGGCGTATTTCTGCAGACCCCATGGATATCCAGAGCAAGTGTTAACTGATCAGGGTCCTGCCTTTGAAGCTGAGTTGTTTAAGGAATTCTGTCATCTGCATGGATGCAAGAAGATAAGAACCACACCGTACCACCCCCAAACAAATGGTCTTTGTGAAAAGATGAATCACATAGTCATTGATCTGCTGAAGATGGTACCAATTGAGGAGAGGAATCGGTGGCCAGACCTACTACCTGACCTGGTAGATCTGTACAATCACATACCGGTGAGTTCCACCAACTGCACTCCAGCCTACCTCATGCGAGCAAGACCAGGAAAGCTGTCCATGGATTTGGAACTTGGTGTTGTAGAACCAGAAGCTGATGTTACTACTGAAGATTGGGACACGAACCGACAGGAACAGTACAGGAGAGTACAAGCCTGCGTGGAAGATAGTCTCAATAAAGTAAGGGAAAAGCAAGAGGAAAACTACAACAAAAGTGCGCCAGCTAAACCTTTTGCACCTGGAGAAATTGTGCTAAAAAGAAAAAGGAGAATGCACAAATTGGATGATCAGTGGGAAAAAGAGCCATATGTCGTGCAAAGTTCCAAGTTTGACAACAGGAAAACCTGTACCATTAGCAAAGATGGAGGAAAGACGACCACCACGGTATCCAGAGACCACCTAAAACTGTGTCCTGACATGTTAAAACTTCATGAGGAAGAACTTGTTATGGAAAAAGAGAAACCAGGTGAAGTCATACACACGGACTTAGGAGATTTTCCTGCAGATTGGCCTTGTATCGGGGACGCTGTGATTATTCCAGTACTTCAATTTTACCAACCACAAGAAGCACCCCAATGTCGAGTTGAACCAGTTGCCGCAGCAGAAGAAATAGTTTGTGAGGAACTTGCTCCTGTATCATCTCCAGAAGTAGAATCTCAAAGAATGGAATCTCAAAACGTGGAACCTTCAGATGTAGGGTCTCAGGAAGAAGAATCCCCTGGCGAAACAGAACCGCATCGCCCAGTCGCTAGTATGCTTGCCAGATCCCTAGAGAGGAGGAGGCAGATTTACAGTTTGCCGGCAAGCAGGACAGATAGGCCAGAGGCTACTATACCTGACATCACACCAAGTAGGTCAGTACGCACAACAAAAGGAAGGTTACCTGTTAGGTACCAAGAGTAGGCCTAGCAAATTAATCCAGTGAACCAATATCCAAGTGTAAAAATGTAAATAAGATTTGTGTAAATATTCTATATATGTTACTTGTATTATGAAACGTTTGAAGTGTCCTTACCTCCCGCAAGGGAAGAGTTATAATTATGTTTATTTGTTGATGTTATAAAAATTGTTTTCTTTTTCAGCCCGGGAGTGCTGATATTAACTAGGGGGAGATGTGTAGCCCAGCTGTGACTGGAGCCACATGTTACCCTGGAGGATGCACAAAAGGTAAATCCATGATAACCTATAAGCACACAACACTTCACATTTTCCCTGGTTCCACCAGAGGGAGCCCTTGAGACGACAGTAGTGAGATGAAGGCAGTCTAGCTACGAGTTAGCTAGTCATTGGTTTTACCTCAGAACGGCGGTTATCTCAGATCAGTTTAGCCGGAGGGCTGAGACAGACAAGCTAGTTACCTCAGACGAGTAGAGAGGGAAAGACTAGCCAAAGAAAGACTGATCTGAAAGCCTGAGGACTTCAGGACTTACTCAGCTTACATCGTGGAGTCCAGTGTAGTGGAAAGGATTGCCACTTAGTCTGGTCAAAGTTGAGTCCACTGAGAGTGCTTCAGCGAGCATTTCAGTAAGTAAGCGTGCCGACGCTTGGAGAGCGGTGAAGAAAAGAAAGCTGACATCTGCTGCTAGTTTGTGCTTATGATAGTGGTGAGAGTAGGACGAAAAGCAGGTGGAAGAAAGAGGAAAAGAGAGTGACCGAGGTCAACCAGCATTGATAGCTTACCTCCACTCTGCATCACCGGACAACGGGTCCACGCTTACCAGCATCTGCACGACTGGTAGGAGACACCAGAGACTCTGGACTTCAAGTCGCAGGGGCCCAGCAGTGCTGATACGTAACCGAGGTTAGGAAGACGGGGGTCTGGCAGGTACCACCACAGAGACACTGTTCTGTCCACAAGAAGACCTCACCACAAGGTCAGCCGGGCGTAGCTGAAAACACGGAGTTAAGCTTTGTTTTATGCAAGTCAGAAACTCACACACATTAAAGGCGTAAGGAGGCCCTACACCTACTCAGTGGATTACTGGACGTGCATCCTCCACCCTGACGGCTTCCCGGGACGTGCCTGCAAATATCACCAGTAAAGGTACAGAAAGAGACTTGCTTGTGTGTGTCTGCATTATTGCTCCTGCACCCCTACACCGCCATTTACTCCAAGGGATAAGTCTCGCCTGTGGGAGACTTAACACCTTGCTGCCCCATACCCTCAGAGGATCTACACTGCAGCACTGGTAACCCTGACCAGGAACCACAGGTGGCGTCACGAACATTTCTATCATCCCCTGTAAATATCCCCCTTTAGTGAGCGCCCAGGGCAACGGACCGAGCTGCGCTACCTGTGACATCCCCCAGTGAAGCGAACGGGCTCGGTGCCGAGTACCCCAAAGCCCTGGTACGTGCGACTCACCGGCACCTGCTCTCAGCAGGCACTGAGAAGCCATCTGCCTGCAGGACCCGGAAGGACCCCGCGGCCATCTTGGAACCGGGGGCCTGCAGGGAGGAGGTCCTCGGAACAACGCAATCACATTGCATTGTTCTGAGGGTCTCAGGGAAGCATGCAATGAGCCCCCTCCCTGCTCGATGCTCCCTATGCCACCGGAACGCTGCGATCATGTTTGCCGGGGGTCAGTGACCGCTCCTGGCACTTAATGACGAGTTTCCGCTATAAGGATCAGCTGACACACGACCGTGATCGGCCAGGGCACATGGACGGGATAGTATGTCAGATGACAGAAATGGGTCAAAGAGCAAGAGGAATAAAGCTATTAATTTTATAGATTTAATCAATTAGGCAATGCTTATATAAATAAACAAAATATGTTACAAAGGGGACAAGACAATACCGTATATTTAGTCAAAGCTACTAGACCTGTTCTCACTGGAATGGTGAAGACCTTGTGAATGAGAACAGACCTTTATTGAAAATTGCAAAGTCCTTACAGAATGCTGTATCTCTCAACAATGATCAATGGTTCTAGGTCCAAAGCTACTTTTACCAGGTACCAGTTACTCCCACCTACCTCCACCGGTGACCTCAGATGGGGACCAGTAAATGAGATGCTGGCTGATGAGAAGCATTCCCATCAAAGTTTTTATCCTCTTATGTTGAATTCATCATATTATAAAGCACTGCATACTAACAGTTTCTCATTTTCCTTTCTACACAGCTAATTCTTCTCTTTGTAGAAATAAAAAGTCTCTTGCACCTCCATGACTTATTCCCCTCTTCAGCTCCTGACTAGAGTTGAGAGAATATCTTCGGCTCCCTCCTTATTATGCAAGCTATAGCGTTTACTGAATAAGCTGCAGCGGGAACCCGGATACCTGGAGCGCTCCTGCTGATCAGTTGTTCACCACCACAGCTGCATGTGTCGCGGCTGTGTGACAGTCACAACACATGCATGGAGAGTCCAACAAACAGGCTCTCCATGCATGTGTTGTGACTGTCACACTGCTGCGACACATGCAGCTGCTGCGCTGAACAGCTGATCAGTAGGAGTACTCCAGGTATCTGGGTTCCCGCTGCAGCTTATTTGGTAAGCAGTACAGCTTGGCAAATAAGGAGGGAGCTGAATACATTCACTCATCTCTACTCGTGACCCAGCTGTTCCGCTCCTCTCCTCTGCCATAGACTTTTGCAGTGATTTATGACTTGTGTAGAGATAATTCAATTCCTGTTTCTACATAGAGCTTTGAAGGATTCACTTAATCAGTTTTTAATCATCTGATGTCATAAACCTAATGGAAAACAGAAGAATTAACTTAGTAGAAGGACAAAATGAGCAATTGTAAGTACACAGTGCTACATAATATGATGACTGCAATGTATATAGAGGATAAAAACTTTGATGAGAGTGCTTAAGGATATCTGCCTCCCAGAAGGTCACAGGCAGGAAATACTAACACCATATTTCCTAACACAATAGCTTTCCATACATATGAGACCTTACATATACTGGCCTACTGGTTAATATTAATTTTGGGCTAATAAGCAGGCCGCAAAGCAATGCAAGTGAATGCATTGCATTCGGCACTGAGCCACGATGCCAAAAATATGTTTCCCATACCTGTAGAACCTACATTTATTAATTGTTATTGCAGTTTATCACATATCAATCAATTTTCTGTAACATGTGACTATTCATGTACACCACCTCCTAATCATTAGAGATGAGCAGACATGCTCGGAAAACATTCACCAATCTCAAATTCAGAACTTACGGAGCACATTCGGATTCGTGTTCGCTTTCACAAACATTTTTACTCAAAGTCAGCAAAAGTCGGTAACAGTTGGTTAAATCATCGTGCTTCCACTAATGCTTTTGTATTACTTTGGCTATGATAGTGGTTGCTGTATGATGTGCGGAGGGAACGTGCTTGATGAGGCGAGGGGGTATGGAGGGGTTAAAGGAGTGTCTGAGGAGATTAAAGGAGCAGCGAGTGCTTTTTTTCTTTTTCCAGCAACCAATCACTGTGCAGAAACCATCCACAACATCATGACACAAGGTCTTCTGTGATTGGTTGCCAACGTCACATGTCCCTGGCTATAAAAAAGTGGACATCTTGTTTTGCCAACGCCATTTGCTCAGTGTCAGAGTACAGGGAGGTCTAGAGCTAGTGAACTTGTCAGTAAAATAGATAGGATCTAGTTCTGTGTGAAATCGATGTTTCAGCATTGAAATAAATTGTTCAAAAACTGTTTGGCAGTCTCTGCAAGCCCCATTTGCTATTCCAAATTGTTTGTGCTAAAACTGTGCTTCAATGGCAGATCAGAAAGCCAGATTTCCACTTAAAAATCTTTAGGCCTAATTTAGTGGTGCAGTCACGTAGCCTAATTAGCTATCCAAATCATTTGTGCTAAAATATGTCTCACTGGAAAATCATAAGTCCAGATTTCCACTTAAAAATCATTAGGCTTAACAAAATAGCTGAAGCCACTACACACAATTAACTACTCCGAATCCATTGTGCTAAAACTGTTTCAGTGGCAAATCAGAAGGCCAGATTTCCACTTAAAAATCATTAAGCATAACAGAGTTGTTCAGGAACACTAGCTAAGAAAATAAATAGTGATTGTTCATTTAGTGACAGGTGACTGATAGCTGTGGGCCTAAAAATGTGAAACAGCAGGGTACAAGAGGGGAAGGCTACTTACAACAGGAGTTGGAAAAAGCGAAGTTGTGGTGGGAGGGGGAATAGGCTTGGTGTGCGACGTGTACGTGGGTTAGGTGTCAACGTGAATGAAAGCTCACCTGAAAAAAAACCGTCTCATCCTATCCAAAGACCATTGACATCTGATACATTTTTTCATGTTGGATCCGGTGCTGGACAAAGTGAGGTCCGAGCAGAATCCAGACCCTTTTCACCAGACGTTAACCACCAAGGGTGGAGGTGATCCTGATGAGACTCAGATACCAGAGGCGTACACAGACTGCACTGTGGTCTCAGGGCAGGAAGAGGAGGAGGGTGACTCTAAGGGTGAGGAGTGTGAAAACAGAAAGGATGACGATGAGGTTGTAGATCCTACTTGGTGTGAACTCAGAGGTATGCAGCTGAGTAGTTCAACAGAAGAAATGGAGGAGGAGGAAAATAAGATTACATTGCGATTCCCACACAGAAATGAGGTGATGCAACCATGACATGCACTGCATTCTCAGCCCCAACTCTGGCTATGGCCAGCGTCGGTCACGAGTGTGCAGTTCGCAGGGGCAGCAAGGGTTGCCTAGCCTGGGCAATTTTTGAGACTGCAAAGGATGACCAAACACACATTACCTGTCAAATTTGGAAAAATAATTCAGTAGAGTCAAAAATTTCAATAATTTGACAGCTACATGCATGAATCAGCACATGTACGATCAACATGTCTCACTGCACTAAAATGCAGACTAGCGGGCCTCGCCAACAACCAGCTGTCGCATCAATTCCATCTGTTGCTTCTTCCTCCTCTATCACCATTCCAAGTGTTCACACACAGGTCTCCGGATGCAAAAACTACAATTGTTTACCCACCACAGTCAGGGTGAGTGAGAGCCAGTCAGCTGTTATGGAAGTAGATGTTTAGAGGTCGAGTTCCCGCTTCTGCACAGGGGGAATCTCGAGCCATTCCCGCTGCGGTCCCCCATCCGTCTCTGGCCGCAGTAGAGCCTCCTCAGCAGAGACGTTGGTCCCAGCGTCTTGCACAGCCTAATACTGTGCAGAGGATTACTGCTGTCTCTCCAGGTTCTGCTATTGTAGCCAGTACTGGTCAGCAGCGAGCAGACGTCTTTGGGACTAAGTCCTGCGTTTCCCCTTCTGAGCATGCCCAGGGTAAGATCTCTCATTGGAGATCATTGGTCACATGCTCAGGTACTGCAGCAACTCCTATTGGTCCGCCAGGGAGGTCCTGAAACTGCTTTGTTCTGAAACAGTTTCTCATTGTTTCTTTTCTGGAAGGTCTTATAGTTGCTGCTATAAAAGGGTTGCATGGCCGCACGGTCATGCGCTAGTATCAATTGTGTTATATGCTTTGCGCCAATGTGATCATGCACGTATGCGGTTAGAGCTCAGCTGAAATAAGCCCCTAGAATACCGGCACCTCCGGTGAGGAGTTTTGTATGCACGTGTTCAGGGCTTGGCTGAAATAGCTTCTAGAATACCGGCTACTCCGGTGAGGAGCAGCTTGTTTGCGTTGCTGACTGCATGACCACGGACTGCTATCTGCACAGCAGTTATCTGTGTACCCCTGTGGTGTTAACAGGACACAGTCTCTATCTCTGCATCTCTACCTCAGCGACTCTGTGGTGTAAGAGAGTTCGCTCATACCGCCATATAGTGTCACAACGTCTATGTCTGCGACTCTGTGAAGTAACAGAGCTCGCTTATACCGCCATATCCTGTCATCTTATTAGCAGAAGGCTCTGCCTGCACGGTGGACCCCGGGCTGCGAACGCATCTATTATATATTTATTTGGTGTGTTCCGCAGTCCCTAACAGTAGACATGACTGCTGATTTTGTGTCATCTAGCACAACATATCTTTCTCAATCCACCATAACATCTCTGCCTTTACCTCACTCACAGTCCAGCAGTTTGTCCTGTTCTCCATTCTCTGCCCTCTCTCAGCACAGCAGCCAGCTCTCGGTCCCTCAGTTGTGGTAACATAAAAGGATGTTTCCTCATACATGTGGCAAAGCTAAGATCTTGAACTCCACCATCTCCAATCTGTAAGCCACGGAAATGCTGCTTTTCTGCCTGAAGGGTAAAGACTAGTGTTGAGCGATACTGCTCGATATCTAAAAATATCGGATCGGAATGGTATCGCCGATATCACTAAATATCGTCGATATCCGATTCCGATACCGGAAGTCCAATGTAAGTCTATGGGAACCAAATATCGACATTAAAAAAAAACATTCTTGCCTTGTTGGTTAATTGTACATGAAGGAAAACAACAAAAACGAATGTAGAATGTATTGGGGAGGTTGAGGAGACAATAAAGGCATACATGTTTAACCCAATGCATTGGAATAGCATTAATATATTTTTTTTGGAAATACGTTTGGATTGACTAACAAATTGACAATGTTGTTAACCTTTTTTCTATTTTGGCAAATATGTATGTTTCACAACTTCCATGCTCTTCACCTTTTTAACTTTTGCCAGTACCACACTTTCTCCTTCATAATCTTCAGCAGCATCATCTTTCTCATCAAATTATTCTTCATCTTCACCTTCTTAATCTTCTTCTTAAACTTCTTGCTATTCATGTTTTTGTTTACATTACTCATATTGTTATTATTAAACTAATTAATCTTCTTCATATTCAAATTCTTCATCTTCTTCCTCTTCATCTTCTTCATCATATTCTTATTTGTGACAGAGATTCCTGTACTTGTAATCTGTAAAAGTATGAATTGTTCATCCTTCCGTTCTTGCTGTCACAAAAGATTTAAATTACAACAGTATTTGTCCGTGTTCAGTTTAGCCTGCAGCAGCAGGCATTTTCCAGGGGCACCACGAGGAGGGACGGACTCACCCCCATACACTGCTTAGTCTTCTTCTGCTTAGAATTTAGAGCATATATTTTGCTCTTCATTTTGGTCTTATACTTCATGTTCTTCTGCTTTTTGATCTTCTGCTTATTGTTCTTCTGTCTCTTGTTCTGTATCTTGTAGTTTGTCTTAACCTTCTTTGTCCTGTTGGTGATCTTCTTCTGGGTAATCTTTTATTTTTTCTTTGTGATGGTGTTCAGGCTGGTTGGCTTCATGCTCGTCGTCCTTGTTGTCGTCATCTTCTTCTGGGTGGTCTTTAAGGTCGTCTAATTTCCGAGAAACAGCTGACGTTACTGGAACCCTGACGGGTATCAGATGGAGCAAGAGACAATGGAAGTAACGAGGACCAGCTGACTGTGCTGGAACCCGGACGGGTAGCAGAAGGAAAAGAGGCAATGTCACAACCGAGTACCAGCTGACGTTACTGTGACACGGTTACTAAGCAGGAGGTACCTGTGCTCCAAAGCACTACCAAGGACCAGCAGACGTTGGTGGAACTCGGATACAGAGATGGAGGCACCTAGGCCAAAGGCACTGGGGAGAACCAGTTGACGGTACTGGACCCCGGACGGGTAGCAGAAGGAAAAGAGGCAATGTCACAACCGAGTACCAGCTGACGTTACTGTGACACGGTTACTAAGCAGGAGGTACCTGTGCTCCAAAGCACTACCAAGGACCAGCAGACGTTGGTGGAACTCGGATACGGAGATGGAGGCACCTAGGCCAAAGGCACTGGGGAGAACCAGTTGACGGTACTGGACCCGGACGGGTAGCAGAAGGAAAAGAGGCAATGTCACAACCGAGTACCAGCTGACGTTACTGTGACACGGTTACTAAGCAGGAGGTACCTGTGCTCCAAAGCACTACCAAGGACCAGCAGACGTTGGTGGAACTCGGATACGGAGATGGAGGCACCTAGGCCAAAGGCACTGGGGAGAACCAGTTGACGGTACTGGACCCGGACGGGTAGCAGAAGGAAAAGAGGCAATGTCACAACCGAGTACCAGCTGACGTTACTGTGACACGGTTACTAAGCAGGAGGTACCTGTGCTCCAAAGCACTACCAAGGACCAGCAGACGTTGGTGGAACTCGGATACGGAGATGGAGGCACCTATGCCAAAGGCACTGGGGAGAACCAGTTGACGGTACTGGACCCCGGACGGGTAGCAGAAGGAAAAGAGGCAATGTCACAACCGAGTACCAGCTGACGTTACTGTGACACGGTTACTAAGCAGGAGGTACCTGTGCTCCAAAGCACTACCAAGGACCAGCAGACGTTGGTGGAACTCGGATACGGAGATGGAGGCACCTAGGCCAAAGGCACTGGGGAGAACCAGTTGACGGTACTGGACCCCGGACGGGTAGAAGAACGCACCCATGAAAATGTAAGTTGACAGGACGCAAGCCGTCCGCAGTTACTGAATCACACAGTCCTACAGTGGGTGCTTGTCCTATTGTCACAATGGAAACCGCCTTTATTTACATATCCCACAGCACACATAGGAATCACCTAAACTGCAGGCACCATAGAGTCGGCTAACCCGAATGCAACACGACAGCACAACTTATTGGAGGATAATTGACGTTCACACTGCCAGGAAACAGCTGTTGTGCTGTAACCAGGCTGGCCATGAGTCAGTACCTCTGCCAATTACTTACGAGCAACAAATGGCGGTGTTGTAGCCCAGGGAGTAGAGTTCAGGTGGTAGAAAGATGAACATAACAGGAGACATGGAAAACGTTGCCAAACAGTTATTTAATCTGAAAACGGACAGGCAAATTCAGGTGAGATCCATGCCTTGTTCATTTTCAGAAAAGTAAGCCGGTCTACATTCTCTGAGGATAGTCGCATGCGACGGTCTGTTACTACACACCTGCAGCACTAAAGACCGCTCAGATAATACACTGGCAGCAGGGCAAGCCAGCACCTCCAATGCATACTGGCTAAGCTCTGGCCATGTATCCAACTTAGAGACCCAAAATTTGAAAGGGGAAGAGGCATCTGGGAGTACACTTAGAGGGAAAGCCAAGTAGTCTGTCACCATCTTACGGAAACGTTTCTTCCTGGTGACTGGAGCCGTCTCGGATGGTGTAGACCTTGCTGGCGCTGTCACAAAACTTTGCCACATTTGTAACATACAGCTCTTGCCCTGTGCAGAGGCGCTGCTTCTGCTCCCTCTTGTTGTAGAGGTGTCTACACTGCCTCGACGCACAGAGCTGCTTTGTAAAGCAGTAGCAGCAGCAGCTCTCTCGGCTGGAATGTACAACAGTATGGATTGAAACCCAGTGTGTCTTGGTACTCCTGCATTTTACGGTCCCGGTTCACCGGTGTGATGAGGGTTTGTAAGTTGTCCCGGTAGCGAGGGTCTAGGAGGGTGTACACCCATAATTGACGTGGTGAGAATGTGGGCGATGCGGCGGTCGTTTCTCAGGCACTGAAGCATGAAATCAACCATGTGCTGCAGACTCCCAACTGGCCAACAAAGGCTGTCCTCTGGAAGAGGCGTCATCTCTGCCTCCTCTGCATCACCCCACCCTCGCTCTACATACTGACTAGAGCGTTGTGTACCTCCCTCTGTAGGGATTTCTTCCTCCTCCATTGACTCCTCCTCCTCCTCTCCTCACAAAGTGAGCCCTGCCCAGCCCTTTGTGAGGAACCACGTTGCGCTGACTGTCCTGAAGGTAATTGAATTTGTGACTCCTCATCCTCCACCTCTTCCAAAACCTCTTCCTTTAGTGCTTTCAGTGATTTCTGAAGCAGGCAGATAAGGGGGACAGTCATGCTGACTAGTGCATCATCTGCACTCGCCATCCGCGTTGAGACATCAAACGCACGCAAAACGTCGCAGATGTCCTTCATAGAGGCCCACTCAGTAGTGGTGAAGTGTGAACGGCGCAAATTGCGAGTTGATTGCGCCTGTTGCAGCTGATACTCCATTACTGCTGGCTGCTGCTCACACAACCGCTCCAACATATGTAACGTGGAATTCCACCTGGTGGGTACGTCACATATGATGCGATGTTCAGGAAGGCGAAATCTGACTTGCAGAGCTGCAATGCGCGATCTGGCCATGCTGGAACGTCGCAAGTGAGCGCACTCTAGGCGGACCTTGTGCAGCAGTGCATCAAGATCCGGATAGTCCCTCAAAAAACTCTGCACGACCAAGTTGAGCACATGTGCCAGACATGGTATGTGAGTGAGGTTGCCAAGGCCCAGAGCTGCCACCAGATTTCGGCCATTGTCACACACTACCAAGCCTGGCTGGAGATTGCTGACAAAAACCACACGTCGCTCTCCTGCTTGATGGCATCCCAGAGCTCCTGCGCTGTGTGGCTTCGATTCCCCATGGAAATTAATTTCAGGACGGCCTGTTGACGTTTGGCCACGGCTGTGCTCATATCGGTCGCAACAGGTAAGCGTTCACGGGTCCATGTGGAGGTATACCGTGACGGCTCGTGCAGCGATGATTCTGAGGAACTGGAGTAGGAGGAGGAATCAATGTGTACAGACTGGATTCCTGCAATCCTTGGAGTTGGCAGAACACGTACAGCGCCACTGGCAAGATCTGTACCCGGCTCCACAACATTGACCCAATGGGCAGTGAGGGAAAGGTATCGTCCCTGGCCATGGGTACTGGTCCACGCATCGGTGGTCAGGTGGACCCTGCTACTGACGGCGTTTAGTAGCGCATGTTTAATGTTTCCCTCGACATGTTTTTGCAGAGCAGGGACAGCTTGCCTGCTGAAATAAAATCGGCTTGGCACATTATATTGTGGGACTGCCAATGCCATAAAGTTCCTGAAACTGTCAGTCTCCACCAGCCTGAATGACAGCATTTCAAGGGACAGGAGTTTTGCAATGCCAGCATTCAGAGCCTGTGCTCGTGGATGGTTTGCCGAGTATGGCCGTCTTTTATTCCCATGCCTGTGGTACCGATGGCTGTTTTTGTTCTGGGAGTGTGACGATGACTGTGAACTTGCTGCTGTGGGTGGAATAACAGTTTGTCTATGGACAACAGTGACCGAGGTTCTTCCATGGAGATCCTGTGAGGAAGCCGAACCAGGTGTGTGTGAGCTGGAGGTAGAGGCTCGAACACGACCTGAAGATGTAGGTGCTGCTGTAGGTTGGCCTACATCTCCAGTGTGTCTTTTCAGAGGCTTGCCGCTGATAACTGGCTTTGAATTTTTTACCTGCTACATGCATTAACTGAAATTCATCTACAGCTGAATGCAATCATGGAGGATATTTGCAAGAGATTCAACCGTGCCTGGAGTTGCAATGGGTCTTTTACCCTCTTTGTACGTGGGACTTTTTGGCTGGTTCACGAGCTGTGCACTTGCACATACATTATCATTCAACAACAGTCTTTGGTTCTGGGAGCAACCTGGTGTAGTAGAGAGTCGCCGACTGGTGTTGCTGTATGGCACTGCTCCCGTGTTCTGATGAGATGTTTGGAAGATTCTGTTGCGAATGCTCCCTCTTTCTGGGTGTGCTTACAAGCCGACAGATACTAGAGTCAGGATTGGGAATCATGTTGTGAATGGGTTTGAGATGAGTCTGAGCAGAGGCTCCTGGTGGTTACAAGCGTATGTGGGATTAGAGGGAATCAGGGTACTGATTGTTTATAGGATCATTTTCCATCAGGGTTGCCGGTGATCAATTGTTCTGGTCTGAATCCTTCTTTCCAGTTTCCCTTGTAGCCTGCTGTGTCGTGTCTGCATCTCCTGCTATCAGATAAGACAATTTCTTATTTTGTGTTTTTGCTATATTTTTGCATTTTGTCCTGCACTTCTGTGGGGCCTTCTGGGTCCCCTCCGGGGGCTTTTGCCCTCTCAGTTTAGTCCAGCCACTGTGTTTTGTACTTTTGCTTTTTGCAGTTTTTTCAGTGGCTGCTGTTTTTGTTACACCAGAGAACTAATTTAGGTGGTAGGGGTCGTGTGATCTCAGGTGATTTTGAAATTAGTAGAGTTGGTGTTTTTCAGGGTTTTCTGGGATTGCAGTAAGTACCCTTCCTGTCCTTTTCTATTTAGATAGTTTGGGCCCCAGCGTTTGCTCATACTATTTTCTTTCTGTGTCAGTATTTCCTCTTGTCTAACCGCCATTACATGTTTGGGGGCTTTCTATTATCTTTGGGGTTCTGCTCCGGGGCAGATAGCTTTCCTATTTCTATCTTTAGGTGTAGTTAGTTTCTCAGGCTGTGACGAGGCGTCTAGGACCATCGTAGGAACGCTCCACGGCTGCCTCTAGTTGCGGTGGTTAGTCAGGGTACTGCAATCTCATAGATTCCAACTGCTCTGGTGTATTTCCTTTTTTACCTGCACTCCTCAGCTACCGTAACATAACAGTATCACCGGCCATAAAAATTGTATGGTACTCACAGAAGGGAAAAAATATTTTGAAGGAAGAAAAGTTGTCAGAGATATTTTTCTGTTTGTTGCATTTTTTTTTTTTTTTTTTTTCCCTCTGTATCTCTGGGTGCTGGGGAGGATCTTTTCTCCCAATGGAGTTTGCACAGTTGTCTGGCCGTGTGGATCAGCTTGCCACTGAGGTTCAGAGTATTGCTGCATATCTTGCTAGGTTGCCTGTTGTGGAACCTAGGATCCCCATGCCAGATTTGTTTTCAGGGGATCGAGCTAAGTTTCAGAATTTCAAAAATAATTGTAAATTGTTTCTTGCCTTAAAATCTAAGTCCCAGGAAACGCAGCGCAGCAGGTTCAAATTATCATCTCTCTCCTGCGCGGCGATCCTCAGGATTGGGCTTTTTCCCTGATACCTGGGGATCCTGTTTTGAGTGATGTTGATGCATTTTTTCAGGCTTTGGGGTTATTGTACGATGAGCCTAATGTCACTGATCAAGCTGAAAAAGCCTTGTTGGCATTAAATCAGGGGCTTGATGACGCTGAGTTATACTGTCAGAGATTCCGTAGGTGGGCAGTCCTGACCAAATGGAATGACGACGCTTTGGCGGCCCTTTTCCGGAAGGGTCTGTCGGATAATGTAAAGGATGTTATGGTGGGATTCCCTGTCCCCTCTGGTCTCAATGATTCTATGTCATTAGCGATTCAAATTGACAGACGTTTGCGTGAGCGGAGAAGTATGCGTGGAGTGGTGTTGCCTTGTGAGCCAGCTGCTGAGCCCATGCAGTGTGATGGAGTGGTGTCTGGGGCACAGCGTCATGAGTTTCGAAAGCGCAATGGGTTATGTTTCTACTGTGGTGATGCCTCTCATGCTATTTCAGTCTGCCCTAAGCGGGGAAGACGTTTTGCACGCTCAGTTGTCTTGGGTAGTGTTCAGACTAAGTTTTTATTAACTGTCACTCTGATATGCTCTCTGTCCTCATTTTCTGCTCAGGCTTTCGTTGATTCTGGAGCAGCTATTAACCTGATGGATTATGATTTTGCTAAACGTTGTGGATTTCCCTTGATACCCCTACAGAAGTCTATTCCCCTACTGGGGATCGATTCTACCCCTTTGGCTGAGAATAAACCCCAGTTTTCTACTCAGGTGATAATGAGGGTTGAACCTGATCACCAGGAGTGCTGCAAATTTTTGGTTCTATATAATCTGCATGACATTATCGTGCTGGGTTTCCCTTGGTTACAGTCTCATAATCCTGTTTTGGATTGGAAATCTGTGTCTGTAACCAGTTGGGGCTGCCAATGTGTTAATACCAACACTCCTGTTTTTTCTGCCTCCCCCCAGGCTGAGGATGTTCCTGACTTTTTGTTTGATTTTTCTGATGTGTTTAGCGAAAGTAAATCTGCATCCTTACCTCCCCATAGGAGCTATGACTGCGCTATTGAATTAGTGCCAGGTAGTAAATTCCCTAAGGGTCGCCTTTTTAACTTGTCTGTACCTGAACATGACGCTATGCGGTCTTATATCAAGGAATCATTGGAGAAGGGTCATATCAGACCATCCTCTTCACCCTTAGGTGCCGGTTTTTTCTTTGTGGCCAAAAAAGATGGTTCATTAAGGCCGTGTATTGATTATCGTCTCTTGAACAATATTACTGTGAAATATCAATACCCGTTACCCTTGATTTCTGACCTGTTTTCCAGGGTGAAAAACGCTACTTGGTTTACCAAGCTTGACCTCAGGGGGGCGTATAACCTTATTCGCATTAAGCACGGGGATGAATGGAAGACGGCATTTAACCCCCCTGAAGGGCATTTTGAGTACCTTGTGATGCCCTTTGGGCTCACTAATGCTCCTTCCGTCTTCCAGTCCTTCATGAATGACATTTTCAGGGATTTTGTGGACAAGTTTCTGATTGTTTATTTGGATGATATCTTGATTTTTTCTAATGACTGGGACTCTCATGTGAAACATGTTCGAACTGTATTCCAGATTTTGAGAGAGAATGCTCTGTATGTGAAGGGATCAAAGTGTCTTTTTGGCGTACAGAAGATCTCATTTCTGGGATTCATTTTGTCCCCATCTGTTATTGAAATGGACCCGGTCAAGGTTCAGGCCATCTGTGATTGGGTCCAACCTACTTCATTAAAGGCTCTTCAGAGATTTTTGGGTTTTGCCAATTTTTATCGTAAATTTATTGGTAATTTCTCTGTTATTGTTAAACCATTAACTGATTTGACCAGAAAGGGTTCTGATGTGGTGAATTGGCCTCCTGAGGCAGTCTCTGCGTTTCAGGAACTTAAGCAGAGATTCACTTCTGCTCCTGTTCTACGGCAGCCTGATGTTTCTCTGCCATTTCAGGTGGAGGTTGATGCCTCTGAAATTGGGGCAGGTGCCGTTTTGTCCCAAAAAGATCCAGAGACCTCTAAAAGTAACCCTTGTGCCTTTTTCTCTCGAAAATTTTCTCCTACTGAACGTAATTATGACGTGGGTAATCGGGAGTTATTGGCCATGAAGTGGGCTTTTGAAGAGTGGAGACATTGGCTGGAGGGAGCCAAACATCAGGTGGTGGTCCTTACGGACCATAAGAATCTGGTCTATCTGGAATCTGCCAAGCGACTCAATCCTAGACAGGCCAGGTGGGCCTTGTTTTTCACACGTTTTAATTTTGTGGTTTCCTTTCTTCCTGGCACTAAGAATGTTAAGGCGGATGCCCTCTCGAGGAGTTTCCTTGCGGACTCTCCTGAGCTATCTGATCCCTCTGTTATTTTGAAGGAGGGTGTAGTTCTTTCCGCCATCTCGCCTAATTTGAGACTTGCTCTGGAGGGGTGTCAGGAGGATAGGCCCGAGCGCTGCCCTGTTGGAAAATTGTTTGTCCCGGACCAATGGAAAAAGAGTGTGATGTCTGAGATTCATTGTTCCGCATTGGCTGGGCATCCCGGAATTTTTGGTACCAGAGACTTGGTTGGTCGGTCCTTTTGGTGGCCTACCTTGTCTCGCGATGTCAGGGAATTTGTGCAGTCCTGCGGGACTTGCTCTCGCTCCAAGCCTTGCTCTCGCTCTAGTGGTTTGTTGATGCCATTGCCTGTGCCCAAGAGACCATGGACCCATATCTCTATGGATTTCATTTCCGATCTTCCTGTTTCTCAGAGAATGACCACCATCTGGGTAATTTGTGATAGGTTTTCCAAAATGATACATCTTGTGCCATTACCTAAGTTGCCTTCCTCCTCTGAATTGGTGCCGTTGTTCCTTCAGCACGTGGTTCGTTTACACGGCATTCCTGAGAACATTGTGTCTGACAGAGGAGTCCAGTTTGTTTCCAGATTTTGGAGGACTTTTTGTTCTAAACTGGGTGTTCAATTGTCTTTCTCCTCGGCATTTCATCCTCAGACCAATGGTCAAACTGAGAGAACAAACCAGACATTGGAGACTTATCTAAGATGCTTTGTGTCTGCTGATCAGGATGACTGGGTCTCTTTTTTGCCTTTGGCTGAGTTTGCTCTTAATAATAGGGCTAGCTCTGCCACTTTGATGTCTCCGTTTTTCTGTAATTCTGGGTTTCACCCTCGATTTTCTTCAGGACAGACGGAGGCTTCTGTCTGTCCAGGTGTTGACTCTGTTGTTGAGCGTATGCAGCAGATTTGGGACCAGGTAGTGGAGAGGTTGTCCCTCTCTCAGGAGAAGGCCCAGCGGTTTGCTAACCGGCATAGGACTGATGGTCCTCGGTTTAAAGTGGGGGACTTGGTCTGGTTGTCCTCAAAGAATATTCCTATGAGAGTAGCATCTCCTAAATTTAAGCCTAGGTTCATTGGACCTTATAAGATCATGGAGATTATTAATCCTGTTTCTTTTCGTTTGCTTCTTCCAGGGACATTTAAGATCCATAACGTGTTCCACAAGTCCTTGTTGAAGAGGTTTGTTGAGCCAGTGGTTCCTGCTGCTGTGCCTCCTGACCCTGTTTTGGTTGAGGGCAATCTGGAGTATGTGGTTGAGAAGATATTGGATTCTCGTTTTTCTAGACGAAGACTCCAGTATTTGGTTAAATGGAGAGGTTATGGTCAGGAAGATAATTCTTGGGTGTTTGCTTCGGACATCCATGCTAGGAGACTTATCCGTGCGTATCATAGAACTCATCCTGACCGACCTGGTTGCTCAAATGAGGGTTCGGTGACCCCTCCTCAAGGGGGGGGTACTGTTGTGAATGGGTTTGAGATGAGTTCTGAGCAGAGGCTCCCTCTGGTGGTTACAAGCGGTACTAGTGAGGATTGGGAATCAGGTGTTACTGATTGGTCTTATTTAAGGGAATCATTTTCCCATCAGGGTTGCCGGTGATCAATTGTTCTGGTCTGAATCCTTCTTTCCAGTTTCCCTTGTATCCTGCTGTGTCGTGTCTGCATCTCCTGCTATCAGATAAGACAATTTCTTATTTTGTGTTTTTGCTATATTTTTGCATTTTGTCCTGCACTTCTGTGGGGGCCTTCTGGGTCCCCTCCGGGGGCTTTTGCCCTCTCAGTTTAGTCCAGCCACTGTGTTTTGTACTTTTGCTTTTTGCAGTTTTTTCAGTGGCTGCTGTTTTTGTTACACCAGAGAACTAATTTAGGTGGTAGAGGTCGTGTGATCTCAGGTGATTTTGAAATTAGTAGAGTTGGTGTTTTTCAGGGTTTTCTGGGATTGCAGTAAGTACCCTTCCTGTCCTTTTCTATTTAGATAGTTTGGGCCCCAGCGTTTGCTCATACTATTTTCTTTCTGTGTCAGTATTTCCTCTTGTCTAACCGCCATTACATGTTTGGGGGCTTTCTATTATCTTTGGGGTTCTGCTCCGGGGCAGATAGCTTTCCTATTTCTATCTTTAGGTGTAGTTAGTTTCTCAGGCTGTGACGAGGCGTCTAGGACCATCGTAGGAACGCTCCACGGCTGCCTCTAGTTGCGGTGGTTAGTCAGGGTACTGCAATCTCATAGATTCCAACTGCTCTGGTGTATTTCCTTTTTTACCTGCACTCCTCAGCTACCGTAACATAACAGACCACGCAGTGCAAGTCATGGGAGTGCCAATTTTGACATTTCTAAGAGAACTGCTCCCAACAGGTGCCAAACTGGAGGCTACAGGCAAGCGAGTCTGCAGCCTACCTCTCCCTCCTCTTTGTACCGTTGATACAATCTCTTCCTCAGAGCTGCTCCCACCACCTTCCTGTTGCTCACGCCATGTTGGGTCTCGGACTTCATCATCTCCACTACCCTCTTCCAACACCTGCTGCTGTTGGATGGTCTGGGCAGCACCATGCTCCACAAAACCTGGCACCTGAGTCTCATCATCATCATAAGATGCGTTCTGCGGTGTGCTGTCCATCGGCACTGGCTCACCCGCCTCTTCAGATTGAGAGAGACACAGCTGTTGCGCATCACTGCATACTCCCTCTTCTTCAAATTGCAGAATGCTGCTTGCCTGTGCCCGTGTTTGCGAGCCAACAGATTCTGAGAACAGAAGCAGAGACTCAGCTGGCTCCTGTACAGAACTCTCTGACTGCCTGGGCAATTTGACAGGCGGTGAACAGACAGATGGTTGCTCAACAGTGTTGTGTTCCTGAGAGGAGGTGGAAGGAATTGAAGTCGATGCATTGGCTGCCATCCAACCAACAACGGCTTCAATTTGTTCTTCCCACAGCAGGGGGGCATGCCGAGCTCCTACCAAAGTGCGCATAAAGGAACGCTCATGGGTAAAACTGGTGGATGCTGTGTCACTGAGGGCGGCAGCAGCCACAGAATCCCCACGTCCTCTCCCTGCTGAAACTCCACGGCCACGACCACGTGCCTTACTCAATGACTTCTTCATCTTGGTATATTGATAAAGAAAGTCAGAAAAGTTATAAGGCCTAAGTGTGGTTATTACGCAGAGACTGAAGTGAACACTGAAACACAACTGTTCACAATCTGTTAAAGGCTACTCCTTTGTCTACTTCTATAGTGTTTGCAACCAATGTATTGGATACGGATGGAAGCGCGTCACACTAATAGATTATATTTTAAATGGAATGGAGCAGAACCAATTGGAGATAAATTAAAAGGATGAGCACTGAGACACGCTCAGCAGAGTACAAGCAGCAGTGCTTGAACAAGTAACTGGAGCGTGATGTGCACTCAAAAAATAAAAAACACAGACTGAAGTGAACACTGAAACACAACTGTTCACAATCTGTGAAAGGCTACTCCTTTGTCTACTTCTATAGTGTTTGCAACCAATGTATTGGATACGGATGGAAGCGCGTCACACTAATAGATTATATTTTAAATGGAATGGAGCAGAACCAATTGGAGATAAATGAAAAGGATGAGGCACTGAGACACGCTCAGCAGAGTACAAGCAGCAGTGCTTGAACAAGTAACTGGAGCGTGATGTGCACTCAAAAAATAAAAAACACAGACTGAAGTGAACACTGAAACACAACTGTTCACAATCTGTGAAAGGCTACTCCTTTGTCTACTTCTACAGTGTTTGCAACCAATGTATTGGATACGGATGGAAGCGCGGCACACTAATAGATTATATTTTAAATGGAATGGAGCAGAATCAATTGGAGATAAATGAAAAGGATGAGGCACTGAGACACGCTCAGCAGAGTACAAGCAGCAGTGCTTGAACAAGTAACTGGAGCGTGATGTGCACTCAAAAAATAAAAAACACAGACTGAAGTGAACACTGAAACACAACTGTTCACAATCTGTGAAAGTTTACTCCTTTGTCTACTTCTATAGTGTTTGCAACCAATGTATTGGATACGGATGGAAGCGCGTCACACTAATAGTTAAATTGCATGGAGCTGCAAGAATTACACTGAAGAAAAAAAAAAGAGTCTGTGAGTGACACGTGCAGATGCCTACAGACAGCGTTGCATGCAGAGCAAACTGCAGCGTCACCTGCACTCACACACACCTTGCAGAGCTGTTAAAACAACACTGCAGGCAAAAGGAAACTTTACACAGCGGTTGGTGCTAGCCTGCCTACAGCACAGTACACTAAATCGCAATCTCTAACTGTCCCTCAGAGTCAGCACAGCAGCTTCTGTCCCTTACTGAATTCACAGCACAGTGACGCTAAAATGGCGGCGGCGCCTTTTATAGTGCATTCTGACATCATTTCAGCATCCAATCACAGCCATGCCATTAGTTAGCATGACCGCAGCAGTACAGGATGTGCCCACACTTCTTAGGATTCCTCATTGGCTGACTAAAATCACATTGCCTCTCAAAGAATTATGGGAACTTCCGATTCCGGTATACGATATATGGAAAATATCGAAACTAAGTATCGAAAGGCCGATAGAGCTAATATCGGCCGATACCCGATACTTGCAGTATCGTATCGCTCAACACTAGTAAAGACAGTTTCTGAATGTTGATGGCTGTCGCCATCCCTCAGTGCCAGTTGCCCAGTCACCATTATTTCTCAAACAGAGCTGTGACTGCTCTACACCAGCATGTCACTGAGAAGATCACCTGTTCCCTGAAAAAATGTATGTCTACCAGGGTGTATTTCACCACTAACACCTTGACGAGTAAACTTGATCAGGGGCGTTACATCTCGCTGACTAGGCACTGGGTGACTCTGGTGGCTGTGGAGGCAGCCAATCAAGGGTTTGCTCCACAAGTCTTTGAATCTCCAAGGTTTGCGGGAAAAACCTCTGTATCTAATAGTTCCTCTACTGCTTGTCTTTTCCACCTGTGATCTCAACCCCTCCCTTAATCAGACACGTGTTCATACAGTGCAGATAGAATCTCCCCCACCTCTGTACTCTGCAATCATGGCTAACAGCATTCAGGCAGTGTTTAAATTAATATGCCGTGGAGATCACACTTTCACAGCTCAAGAGTTGTGAACAGCTGTCCAGGCTGTGTTAGAGCAACGGGTGTCTCCATTAAACCTGGAGCCAGGGAAGTCCATATGTGATAACTGTGCAAATCTGGTGGCGGCACTACACTGTGGCAACCTCATACACATGCCTTGCATGCCTCACATCCTCAACCTGGTGGTACAGCAACTTCCCCGCCACTATCCTGGACTGGATGCGCTGCTGCAGAAAGCATGGGTGCTGTGTGCCCACTTCTGATGACCGCACCCTGCAGGTCATCAACTTGCATTGCTACAGCGTTCTTTCGGCCTACCGGTTAATCATTTGATTAGCAGTGTTCCAACACGGTGGAATTACACTCTGCACATGTTGCAGCATTTGTGGCAGCCACAATAAGCCCTGTTGCAGTATGTCCTTTTGCATAGCATGGGCCAACGCAGTCCAGACATGGTGCGAGTCACGCTTGTGGAGTGCGCATAGGTGAAGGACCTCTCCACTCTTCTACATAGTTTTGAAATGGCTACTAAGATGGTTAGCTCTGACATTGATGTCATTAGCATCAATATTCCGGTCTTCTACATGCTGGAGCACACTTTGAATGGTCTACGTGAGGAGGAAGAGTTGGAAGCAAAGGAGGATGTAAAAGGGATAACAATATCTCAAATTTCCAGACTGTCATCACACAGGCAGGTGCCAAGGGAGGGTGGCATACAGCAATCAAGTGGGGCTCATGGTAAAGAACAAACTGTTAGCGAAGAAGAAGGAGCCAAGAAATAACTGGAGGAGGATGAGGTGATGGACACGCAACAGTTAGGAGATGAAGAGGATAATGATTTGCACTTTGTTGTCTGTGAGTGTTACCCCGCCCCCAAAATAGCATCGACTTGGACCTCATGGAAATGCCAGACACATGAGCGTCTTCTTGTGGCATCTTCAACGTGATGTTTGTATTCTTACGGTTAGAAATAAGGCTGACTATTGGGTTGCCAGTCTGTTGGATCCACGGTACAAGAGTAAATTTAGCCAGATGCTCCCAACCAGAAAGGGATGCATGCACGCTGGAATATCGAAACACATTTGTAGATAATCTTAAGAGTGGTTTTCCCCAAGACAGCTTTTTGTCACCCCTTAAGGTGTTGTGTATACATTTGGTTTGGCCTTCAATTGAATCTAATCAACCTTGAAAGGTTCGCTCATCTCTAATACAGATTAGACATCAGAAAAAACTTTTTGACAGTGAGGGTGAACAATAAGTGGACAGGCTTCCATGTGAGGTGATGATTTCTTCTTCAATGGAAGTATTCAGAGGAAGGATAGACATCTTAGATTCAAAATCAAAATAGTTTTAAGAGATAAACCATACATGTGAACATAAATCCCTTAAAATTTCAAAACTTTAATATATTATATATAAAAAACACCATCCCAGTGACAACAAACGGTTTTTGATACCCAGATTGTAAGACCAATTATAACAATTTGCCTGTGGATACTCTACAGTATTCCTGGATGTCCCTGCCTTGCCGTGGAGGTTGGCACCCTAAAAGTATGATCTGGCGCCCCCACTCAACGTGAGCTATCCCTCACACCCCTGTTAAGGCTCTAACGCTATAGGCAGGAAAACAATATCCAAATAGAAAGAGATGAAGAGAGCCTTTGTTTAATTAGTTAGGCACACAATATATACATATCTTACCCCACAGACAATCAGATATTTTGAAACCATACATATGCCAGCCTCATATTAATCCTCATACTGATAAATATAATTGAATATATCTCAAAATTGTGGCAGCACTTAGAAAAATAGGAGCAACCATAGATAGATAAATATACTCCTTCCCCTGTTATTGCTGTTCTGCATTGAATAGATAAATTTCACAGGAACGTAACCTCAGATGCACCACAGAAAAAAGAAGTATATACTCAAAAAAAATAGATGAGGTAAACTTAACATGAGCTGGGCAACCCCAGTATCTAGGCCATCACAGATCAGCAGTTCCCAGAGGAGCAAAGTTTGCACGGTAAAGTCATTTTCCATCCCCAGAGTCACTGGCCAAGCCTCTGTCTCTACTGGAGAATATAAGCTCTGATGTTCAGCAGGGTCCTTTCTCTCTCTCTATCCTGTATAGTACACTTTCACACATACAGTGTAAACTCTTATGATCAGCGGAGTCTTCTCTTTCTTTTGTAGAATGTAAGCTCCTATGGTCAACACGCTTCTCTCTCTCATTCCTCTTTCCCACCTGCATTTTCTGAGTAAATTGAAGCTTTCTAGTATTGATTATTGTCATCTATTCTGTAGAACTGCTACTGTTTCAGCTACCACTGCTGAACATAAACTGCCAGACATCTCCATGTCTGCCCTTTTCTACGTATTCACCATGTAGCTGCTGCCACTGTCTTGGATCAATCAAGCCAGCCACACATCTGACTGCCTGCCTGTCATGCTGTGACTGTACGTGATTAAGGAAAGGGGCCCTGAACTATCCCAACTCCAAAAGGTACCTCTAAAGGTAAGGAAGATTAGGCCACCAGCCTTATTGTTCTCCTGTATTCCCTATTCTAGCTTCTCCCCCTCCCCCAGGAGGCCTAGGACAGAAATGCTTGTGTATTAACATGTAAGACAGACAGGAATAACAGAAAGCAACAAACATACAAAACACTCAACAATGGTGAAGAGATATATAGGGAAAGATAGGAGGAATGTATCAACTAAATGGGAATAGGACAAGGATGAAAGCATACACCCAAAAACAGCATGCAACTATCTCCAGTAGCAACAACAACCTCCAACTCAGCACAACGACTCCAAGGAGCTAGGAAGCAAAGCTTTCACTGGCAAGGAAGAGAAG
>JARQOD010000005.1:149242970-149408305 GCA_033576555.1 Oophaga sylvatica | reverse complement strand
TGCTGCCAGGTATTATCTGAGCGCGTCTTTAGTGCTGCAGGTGGTTTTACTAACAGACCGTCGCATGCGACTATCCTCAGACAATGTAGACCGGCTTATTTTTCTGAAAATGAACAAGGCATGGATCTCACCTGAATTTGCCTGTCCGTTTTCAGATTAAATAACTGTTTGCCAACGTTTTCCAAGTCTCCTGTTATGTTCATCTTTCTACCACCTGAACTCTACTCCCTGGGCTACAACACTGCCAGTCACAGGGGAATGATCATTTACAAAACAAAATGTTATCCCCAACAAATAGTAGCGCAACGACTCCAGTGCCCACTTTATCGCCAGGCACTCTCTCTACAATGCTGTCTCTGTTTTTTGATGGAGTAAGTTTTCGACTCAGGAAACTAATGGGATGCTCCTCCCGTTAAGCTCCAGTCCTGAGACAACACGGCACCCAGACCTACCTCTGACGCATCAGTCTGGACAATGAATTCTCTTTTGAACTCGGGTGTGCTCAAAACTGGTGACCCACACAGTGCCCCTTTTATTGCCCCTGTTGATGACCCCTTGCTATTTATTAACCGGCTCCACCAGATCCATGGGTATTCTCTCAAACTGGACCTCTAAAATTTTTAATGGCACCAAGGGACTCACTAAATGAGGCTGAGGACTGTGTACCTGGCGCATGCGACAAGAGTTACAATACCGTTTAACTTCTTGATAGACCCCCAGCCAGTAAAACCTTGTATAATTCTGTGTAGGGTTTTCTTTTGGCACAAATGTCACCCTAGTACATGCGCATGCGCTAAGTCCATTACCAACCTCCGATATGACTGCGGTAGCAGCAATTCTAAAAAATTTCAACATGTATTTTATAAACCTGATACAGCAAATCTTGGTTCAGCTCTAATTGTTTAAATACTGTAGCTGCCCCGGGGTGTTGGGGTTCCCCATTGACAACCAGTAAATTTTCACGGGCTAGACTCAACGTAGGGGCCGCGGAGTTGCGCCTTAACAAATTTGTCACCTGTCACATTTAAGTATTACAATTCAGGTCCCGGTGTCAAATCTTCCATCTCCCCAACTAACACTTCGATAGGAGAGGGGTTTTCCTACTCCACCGAAGGCAAAGGTAATACTGCCCACTGCACACATGTGTTATGCATAGTGAGACTGATAGTAGCCAACAAAGTAGCTAACAAAGGCCACTTGTGATCGCCCTATCAGCGTAGGAACAATGCTACTCAAAAGATCTGCCATGATCCTGGACAAAATCTTGATATAATGGTCAATGAGTGAGAATGTACGATAGGATCCAGGCAGATGTGAATGTTTGTTTGGTTTTAGTAGCAACTTCATGTGTGACATGTTTGAATGGCTGGGCAACCCTCCTGTCTCCAATATATGATTGAAGGTGTGTACCAATGTGGACGGGATATCCTCACTCAATAATTTTAATAATTTGGCTGTAAACCCGTCAGGTCCTGGAGCTTTCCCGTATTTAAAGTAACTTATCGCCGCTGTCACTTCCGTCACCTCAATTTGTTTTTTTAAAAGGAGAAGCTGATAGTTTGTGATGGATGGTAACCGTATTCCATCTACAAAGGTGTTACCCTCCGCACTATCCGTATGTTCCACCTTATATAAGTCTGAGTAGTATTCTTGTAGAATGGTGTTTATGGTTCGAGGGTCTGTGTTCATGATCCCATGTTTATTTGTTAACGCTGTAATATGTTGATGACGAATGTGATTTCCTTTCGCTAGTCGTGTAATAGTCTCCCTCATTTGCTACCATAACGATATACATCGGCTCTATAATTGTTATTACTGCTTGTCTCTCGTCGATATACCCATACGTGTAAGTCAGCCTTAGCCTGCTTACATCTATTTTTCAACCTGTGTTGATGAACTTGTCTTGTTTGCCGTGTACCTATCGCGTAATATCCTGCTAGCCTGCGAGTAGTTTGTCGCGATCTTCTTTTTTAGCGTTGTCTGATAACCTATTAGTTTCCCGCGCATTACTCCCTTCCCTGCTGCCCATAAAAGTTCCGGCCTATCCCTAGTATCTCCATTATCCCTTACATATTAAAAACAGCATTGCTTCACGTGATGTCGAAACTTCTCATCCATTAACAAATAGGTCGGGAAGCGCCAAGTTTGGTTTGGCCCCATCTGCACCATATCTGGCAGGGTCACTGATACGGGCGCGTGGTCATATATAGCTACGTTGTGCACATCTGCCTCTTCCACTCCCCTTAATAGCTCCTGTGCTAGCAATATATAATCTATTCTGGACCAAGAGTCATGTAGCGCCGAATAGAATGAATATTCACTGCCATCTGGGTTCAGGTGTGTCCAAATGTCTACAAAGTTACTCGTGTCTAGCAAGGGTTATTATAAACGTGTGTCATGTGATCGCACATTCATTCGCATCGACCTACAGTTCTTCACTGGTTCGATTCACCATATTTAAGTCACCACCGTGGGTGGTTTTAATGCTCTCCTATCGGCCTGATATGCTTGGATACCTGGGATAAATTCAGGAACGTCTCCAAACTCCCTACTCACATGTCAGCGCAGGAACAGTAAGAGGGAACGTGCTTGTTTTGTTGCGCATAGGTGGAGTTTTATACAGTAAATGATTACTGCTGTCTTATTTTTTGCGTCCCAAGGGCAGAATAAGTCTGCGTAACGTTACATTTTACAGACACTCATATAATAGACACACGCTACCCTAACCGTGACACAAGGAAGGTATTGTTGCCGGATAAAGCCGCCATTTTAGCGTCACTGTGCTGTTAATTCAGTTTGGGACAGAACGCTGCTCTGCTGACTCTGAGGGACAGTTAGAGATTGCGATTTTGTGTACTGTGCTTTAGGCAGGCTACTTTACCAACCGCTGTGTACATCTTCCTTTTGCCTTGCAGTGTGTGTGTGTGGAGTGCAGGTGACGCGCTGCAGTTTGCTCGGCATACAACGCTGTATGTAGGCATCTGCACATGTCACTCTCACACTCTTTTTTTTTTTTTTCTTTAGTGTAATTCTTGCTGCTCCATTCAATTGAAATTATAGTGTGACGTGCTTCCATCCGTATCCAATACATTGGTTGAAAACACTGTAGAAGGACACAAAAAGCCCTTTCACAGCTAAGAGTTGTGTTCACTGTAGTCTGAGATTTTAATTTATTCAATTTTGATCACGCTCAAGTTACTTCTTCAAGCAATGCTGCTTGTACTCTGCTGAGCGTGTCTTACTGCTTCATCCTTGTCATTTTTCTCGAATTGGTGTACATGTACATCAAAGTAGTCTTCATTTTGATCGAAATCCAAGCAGGTACCCGGACACTGTATGGCTGCTTTTATACGGTGGACTGGCTCCAACATTCAATAACACTTAAGATGCAATCGGGCACCTTGTCAAGGCCCAATCCTCTTCTCCCTCTGATAATAATAATAATAATAATAATAATCTTTATTTATATAGCGCCAACATATTCCGCAGCGCTTTACACTTTAACAGTTTCAAAACACAAGTCATAGGTAACAACGTTAACAATACAATAATTAAAGTAAAATAAGCCGACCCTGCTCGTGAGAGCTTACAATCTACAATGAGGTGGGGGAGATACAAAGTACAGGTGTGTATATATAATGGTGCATTTCCAATGATGGTCCAGCCATCTTGAGGGAGTGAGGCATGGATGGAGATAGTGAATGGGCTCCACATACACACTTAAACATAGAACGACTTTGGTTATTGAATGTGATAGGCCACTCTGAACAAATGTGTTTTGAGGGAGCGCCTGAAACCAGGCAAATTGTGGATAGTCCTAATTTCTTGTGGTAGAGCATTCAAGAGGATTTGCGCAGCGCGGGAGAAGTCTTGTAGTCGGGAGTGGGAGGTACGGATTACTGCAGAGGTTAGTCGAAAGTCATTTGCAGAGCGCAGCAGTCGGTTAGGCCGATAGATAGAAATGAGGGAGGAGATGTAGGGGGGTGCTGCACTGTGGAGAGCTTTGTGGGTGAGAACCAGTACTTTGAATTGGATCCTATAATGAATGTGCAGCCAGTGTAAGGACTGGCGAAGAGCGACGCGTCCGAGTACCGATTAGCCAGATGGATGACCCTGGCTGCTGCATTAAGGATGGACTGGAGAGGGGATAGTCGAGTAATGGGGAGGCCAAGTAATAGAGCATTGCAGTAGTCCAGGCGGGAGTGGATCAATGCTACAGTGAGGGTTTTTGTTGTTTCCATGGTGAGAAAAGGGCGGATTCTAGAGATGTTCTTTAGGTGTGTAGACGTTAAATATCTAACAAACAGGTCATGCTGGAGAGACTTGCACCTACTGCCACTCAGGGTCTTCAGCTCCTTTGTGAGAAACTAATGTTTGGCCAGCCAGTATATCAAATAAAGTTCATGAGAAATGGGAACTGTGGTTGGCTTCACTTTGGTACTGGGTGCTAATACCAAACCATGGTGTGGCATTCAATGGATATTCCTGGCTGGTTGGAGACAACCTATTCCCACAGAAAAGTACCTGAAAGCTAAGGAGATGGTGGCCTCTCTCAACATGAAGGAGTTTGCTTGTTGTCTAGGAGACCGACCACCCCTGCTGTGTACCTTGTCAACGTTGTGTTGAAGCTTGCAAGGATTAAGAGAAGGTTTCAGTGGTTACAGATCCTGCTGTGTATTATAGATTTTATGTTTTAAAAAAAAATTATCTTAGGAATGTTAAATAAATTTGTTATTTTTTTGGTTAAATACAATGTATGTTATGAATGTTAAATAATTTTTTGGGTTTTTTTATAAAATAAATGTATGTTATGAATGTTAAATAACTTTTTTTTTCAGGTATTTGATCTACCGTGTAAGCTAGAGTTGAGCGATACTTTCCGATATCCTAAAGTATCGGAATCGGAATGGTATCGCCGATATCACTAAAATATCGGCGATACCCGATACCGATACCGGAAGTCCCATGTAAGTCTATGGGAACAAAATATCGAAATTAAAAAAAACCCATTCTTGCCTTGTTGGTTAATTGTACATGAAGGAAAACAAGAAAGAGTAATGTAGAATGTATTGGGGGAGGTTGAGGAGACATTAAAGGCATAGATGTTTGACCCAATCCAATGGAATAGCATTAATTTTTTTTTTTTTAGGAAATACGTTCGGATTGACGAACAAATTGACAATGTTGTTAACCTTTTTTCTATTTTGTCAAATATGTCTGTTTCACAACTTCCATGGTCTTCACCTTTTTAACTTTTCACACACTTTCTCCTTCATAATTTTCAGCAGCATCATCTTTCTCATCAAATTATTCTTCATCTTCACCTTCTTAATCTTCTAAAACTTCTTGCTATTCATCTTTTTGTTAACATTACTTATATTGTTCTTATTAAACAGTTATTATTCTTCATATTCTACTTCTTCATCTTCTTCCTATTCATCCTTTTCATCATATTCTTATTTGTGACAGACATTCCTGTACTTGTAATCTGTAAAACTCTGAATTTTCATCCTTCCGTTCTTGCTGTCACGAAAGATTTTAATTACAACAGTATTTGTCCGCGTTCAGTTTAGCCTGCAGCAGCATCAGGCATTTTCCAGGGGCACCACGAGGAGGAACGGACTCACCCCCATACACTGCTTAGTCTTCTTCTGCTTAGAATTTAGAGCATATATTTTGCTCTTCATTTTGGTCTTATACTTAATGTTCTTCTGCTTTTTGATCTTCTGCTTATTGTTCTTCTGTCTCTTGTTCTGTATCTTGTAGTTTGTCTTAACCTTCTTTGTCCTGTTGGTGATGGTACAAAAGCCAATGGAAGTAACGAGGACCAGCTGACTGTGCTGGAACCCGGAGGGTCAGCAGAAGGAAAAGAGCCAATGGCACAACCGAGGACCAGCTGACGTTACTGGGACAGGGTTACTAAGCAGGAGGTACCTGTGCTCCAAAGCACTACCAAGGACCAGCAGACGTTGCTGGAACTCGGATACCGACATGGAGGCACCTAGGCCAAAGGCACTGCGGAGAACCAGCTGACGGTACTGGAACCCGGATGGTAGCAGAAGGTACAAGAGCCAATGAAAGTAACGAGGACCAGCTGACTGTGCTGGAACCCGGAGGGTCAGCAGAAGGAAAAGAGCCAATGGCACAACCGAGGACCAGCTGACGTTACTGGGACAGGGTTACTAAGCAGGAGGTACCTGTGCTCCAAAGCACTACCAAGGACCAGCAGACGTTGCTGGAACTCGGATACCGACATGGAGGCACCTAGGCCAAAGGTACTGCGGAGAACCAGCTGACGGTACTGGAACCCGGATGGGTAGCAGAAGGTACCCATGGAAATTAAAGTTGAGGCAGCAGGACTGTTTGCCGTTCACACAGCAGGGGAACAGCTGACATTACTGAACCCCAGTAACACAGGAGCAAGTGTAGACTGTGCTAACAGCACTTCCGAGAAACAACTGGCGGTGTTGTAACCCAGGGATGAGAAGAGAACAGGGTGGAGGCAGCAGGACTTTTTGCCGTTCACACAGCAGGGGAACAGCTGACATTACTGAACCCCAGTAACACGGGAGCAAGTGTTAACTGTGCTAACAGCACTTCCGAGAAACAACTGGCGGTGTTGTAACCCAGGGATGAGAAGAGAACATGGTGGAGGCAGCAGGACTTTTTGCCGTTCACACAGCAGGGGAACAGCTGACATTACTGAACCCCAGTAACACGGGAGCAAGTGTTAACTGTGCTAACAGCACTTCCGAGAAACAACTGGCGGTGTTGTAACCCAGGGATGAGAAGAGAACATGGTGGAGGCAGCAGGACTTTTTGCCGTTCACACAGCAGGGGAACAGCTGACATTACTGAACCCAGTAACACAGGAGCAAGTGTAGACTGTGCTAACAGCACTTCCGAGAAACAACTGGCGGTGTTGTAACCAGGGATGAGAACAGAACAGGGTGGAGGCAGCAGGACTTTTTGCCGTTCACACAGCAGGGGAACAGCTGACATTACTGAACCCCAGTAACACGGGAGCAAGTGTTAACTGTGCTAACAGCACTTCCGAGAAACAACTGGCGGTGTTGTAACCCAGGGATGAGAAGAGAACATGGTGGAGGCAGCAGGACTTTTTGCCGTTCACACAGCAGGGGAACAGCTGACATTACTGAACCCCAGTAACACGGGAGCAAGTGTTAACTGTGCTAACAGCACTTCCGAGAAACAACTGGCGGTGTTGTAACCAGGGATGAGAACAGAACAGGGTGGAGGCAGCAGGACTTTTTGCCGTTCACACAGCAGGGGAACAGCTGACATTACTGAACCCCAGTAACACGGGAGCAAGTGTTAACTGTGCTAACAGCACTTCCGAGAAACAACTGGCGGTGTTGTAACCCAGGGATGAGAAGAGAACATGGTGGAGGCAGCAGGACTTTTTGCCGTTCACACAGCAGGGGAACAGCTGACATTACTGAACCCCAGTAACACAGGAGCAAGTGTAGACTGTGCTAACAGCACTTCCGAGAAACAACTGGCGGTGTTGTAACCCAGGGATGAGAAGAGAACATGGTGGAGGCAGCAGGACTTTTTGCCGTTCACACAGCAGGGGAACAGCTGACATTACTGAACCCCAGTAACACGGGAGCAAGTGTTAACTGTGCTAACAGCACTTCCGAGAAACAACTGGCGGTGTTGTAACCCAGGGATGAGAAGAGAACATGGTGGAGGCAGCAGGACTTTTTGCCGTTCACACAGCAGGGGAACAGCTGACATTACTGAACCCAGTAACACGGGAGCAAGTGTTAACTGTGCTAACAGCACTTCGAGAAACAACTGGCGGTGTTGTAACCAGGGATGAGAACAGAACAGGGTGGAGGCAGCAGGACTTTTTGCCGTTCACACAGCAGGGGAACAGCTGACATTACTGAACCCCAGTAACACGGGAGCAAGTGTTAACTGTGCTAACAGCACTTCCGAGAAACAACTGGTGGTGTTGTAACCAGGGATGAGAAGAGAACATGGTGGAGGCAGCAGGACTTTTTGCCGTTCACACAGCAGGGGAACAGCTGACATTACTGAACCCAGTAACACGGGAGCAAGTGTTAACTGTGCTAACAGCACTTCCGAGAAACAACTGGCGGTGTTGTAACCCAGGGATGAGAAGAGAACATGGTGGAGGCAGCAGGACTTTTTGCCGTTCACACAGCAGGGGAACAGCTGACATTACTGAACCCCAGTAACACGGGAGCAAGTGTTAACTGTGCTAACAGCACTTCCGAGAAACAACTGGCGGTGTTGTAACCCAGGGATGAGAACAGAACAGGGTGGAGGCAGCAGGACTTTTTGCCGTTCACACAGCAGGGGAACAGCTGACATTACTGAACCCCAGTAACACGGGAGCAAGTGTAGACTGTGCTAACAGCACTTCCGAGAAACAACTGGCGGTGTTGTAACCCAGGGATGAGAAGAGAACATGGTGGAGGCAGCAGGACTTTTTGCCGTTCACACAGCAGGGGAACAGCTGACATTACTGAACCCCAGTAACACGGGAGCAAGTGTTAACTGTGCTAACAGCACTTCCGAGAAACAACTGGCGGTGTTGTAACCCAGGGATGAGAACAGAACATGGTGGAGGCAGCAGGACTTTTTGCCGTTCACACAGCAGGGGAACAGCTGACATTACTGAACCCCAGTAACACGGGAGCAAGTGTTAACTGTGCTAACAGCACTTCCGAGAAACAACTGGCGGTGTTGTAACCCAGGGATGAGAACAGAACAGGGTGGAGGTAGCAGGACTTTTTGCCGTTCACACAGCAGGGGAACAGCTGACATTACTGAACCCCAGTAACACAGGAGCAAGTGTAGACTGTGCTAACAGCACTTCCGAGAAACAACTGGCGGTGTTGTAACCCAGGGATGAGAAGAGAACATGGTGGAGGCAGCAGGACTTTTTGCCGTTCACACAGCAGGGGAACAGCTGACATTACTGAACCCAGTAACACAGGAGCAAGTGTAGACTGTGCTAACAGCACTTCCGAGAAACAACTGGCGGTGTTGTAACCCAGGGATGAGAAGAGAACATGGTGGAGGCAGCAGGACTTTTTGCCGTTCACACAGCAGGGGAACAGCTGACATTACTGAACCCCAGTAACACAGGAGCAAGTGTAGACTGTGCTAACAGCACTTCCGAGAAACAACTGGCGGTGTTGTAACCCAGGGATGAGAACAGAACATGGTGGAGGCAGCAGGACTTTTTGCCGTTCACACAGCAGGGGAACAGCTGACATTACTGAACCCCAGTAACACAGGAGCAAGTGTAGACTGTGCTAACAGCACTTCCGAGAAACAACTGGCGGTGTTGTAACCCAGGGATGAGAAGAGAACATGGTGGAGGCAGCAGGACTTTTTGCCGTTCACACAGCAGGGGAACAGCTGACATTACTGAACCCCAGTAACACGGGAGCAAGTGTTAACTGTGCTAACAGCACTTCCGAGAAACAACTGGCGGTGTTGTAACCCAGGGTCAAGGAGGGTGTAGGCATAAAATATTGAGTTATTGCCTTGTTACGTGGCCATTGCAAATGTATGTACTTCAAACAAGAATAAATGAAGTTTTACTACAACAATAAAATGATAAATTTCAATTACAAGAATAGAAAAATATTTATACTTGACAGTCCTCTGTGGTTGATAACGTTTAATGGCTAACTGAAAATATGGTAACAAATTCAAAGCTTTCGAGACTACTCAGGTGTCTTCATCAGGCTAAGAGTAAAGCCAAAAATGAAGAATCACATATTTCTACACACAACAGGACACAGGAATAGCTAAGACAAGTGAGGGAGGGACAAGTGAGGGGAGACCGGCAACAAAAAGGAGAACAACGATGAATTTTCAGCGCCACACAATCACAGATAAATTAATGAATTTAGCTGTGGCAAAAGACTTTTGTATGCCCGCCCGGTCATAGCATCATGGATATGGAATTACTGTTATTAAAATATAACTTCAAATATGAGAAACGTACAAAGGTTTCAGAATATAAGCTCATCATGACCTTTGACACTGTTAGTGATGGAATGAATAGATCACATGGATTTATGTCATTCTATATCAATTAAGGAATCTGCGTCTATGCCCTTCCAGGGTCATGAAAACCCCAAAAAATACGCCAATGAGAGGGCAATCAAACTTTCTATCCTTATCTAGGAACTGTTTGAATATTTATGTTCATCCCTGTGAGATAATGACAGTTCTGATACACGTCACTTACTTGTCTTACCTATTGCAATATTCCTGTGTCCTGTTGTGTATAGAAATATGTGATGCTTAATTTTTTTAGTTAGTCTTTCCCTGATGAAGAGACGTGAGTAGCCTTGAAAGCTTGCAATTTGTTTCCATCTTTTCAGTTATCCATAAAAAGGTATGAACCACTGCTGACTCTGAAGTCTAAATATTTTTCTATCTACTGGCTAACACGGTACAAAGATACACATGTTTTCTAATTTCAAGAAGGAAAAATAAAGAAAATACAAATCTAAACGCATATATGCACATGCCAAAAATAAATGGAACAACACAACACCCAAAAAATTGGTAACAAAATATAGTGTTGTAAATTTAAGAATAAAAGTACATTTTTTTTTTTATGAATAATGCTTAAGGAACGCAATGTTAAACTATAACATAGTGAAGACAATGGATTTTGTAATAGTCACTCATCATCATCATCGCAAATTTTATGTGACAGTCACAGACAATTTAATTATTTAAGTTCATAAAATCGTAACTTTCTATAGCATGTATGACATGTCCAGCATGGACTCATCAATGTGATTGATGACACAATAATGTACAATAAAAAATAACCATTTAAAAAAACATTAGGCATTGTTTGTCACAATTTAAGTGTGTGCCTGCAAGTGTAGGTGAAACAAAGGCTACGGATAGCAAAGGTATATTCTATGTCTGTATCACACAGTGGACAGCCTCTGATGGGTAATGCCGATGTTATACTGTACGTCAATAAAGTCTGCGGCTGAAATCATGCATTTTTTGCTTGTAGAGTGTTGAAGAGGGTAAAAGAATGTCTGTTTGCGCAAAGCTTTATCCGTCAACACTACCTTCCTACTGTCACGCGTAGGGTAGGGTAGCGTGTGGCAATTAGCTGACTATCAAATGTGAGGTTAGGCTGCGTTATTGCGCACTAGGGACGCCAAAAAAAATACAGCAGTAATAATTTAATGTGTAATACTACACCTATGACAAACCAAAAAATTACGTTCCCTCTTTAACAATGTACAAGACTAACAAGCCTAATGGTTGACGCTGACTTAATTGAGATACAGTATTACATCAACATTGTCCATGAGTAACTATGCACTGTGATACCTATATACCAGTATTAATTTATATCTCTTGTGGTTGTTTCAACAGCACTTGCAGGTATAAGTACCTATTGTCAGTATGCATGATGCACTTTCTAGATGTAATAATTTATTATTGGACATTATTACCATGTTTACATGCTGGCCATTTCATATATGGTGTTTGAAGTTACAGTTGGCATCAGTATGTGTATTTTATAATGTCTGTCATAAATAAAACTCGTGCATGATGATGATGAGGATGTAATGATTCGTACATCCATTGAGTGCATTATCTTACAGGTACAGATAAAGTTCCTTTAAAAGCATTAATTCATAAGTCTGAAATGTACTTTTATGCATTAATTTAAAATGTGAAGAGTAGACTATGTTTTATTTTTTGTTACCATTTCTAATAGACATGTGCAGATATGCGCTGTGATGACAAATTATTATTTGTCCATATTTTCTAAAAATTTATCATTCTAGGCCTGCAAAACTTCACAATTTCATGTTTTCAGCATAACAAGCAGGGTGACGGCTCTTCCCTATTTGGAGCATGTTGGTCATGTGTTTTTCTGTCCATGTGTCGGGAACAGGACACTTCTTGCCGTTGACACAGCAGGGGAACAGCTGGCGTTACTGAACCCCACTAACAGTAGAGCTTGTGTTTTGTTCTGTGGACACGACACTTCTGAGCAGCAACTGGCAGTGTTGGAGCCCAGGGAGTAGAGTTCAGGTGGTAGAAAGATGAACATAACAGGAGACATGGATAACGTTGCGAACCAGTTATTTAATCTGAAAACGGACAGAGAAATTCTGGCGAGATCCATGCCTTGTTCATTTTCAGAAAAGTAAGCCGGTCTACATTATCGGAGGATAGTCGCATGCGACGGTCTGTTAGTACACCACCTGCAGCACTAAAGACGCGCTCCGATAATACACTGGCAGCAGGGCAAGCCAGCACCTCCAATGCATACTGGCTAAGCTCTGGCCATGTATCCAGCTTAGAGACCCAAAACTTGAATGGGGAAGAGCCATCTGGGAGTACACTGAGAGGCAAAGCCAAGTAGTCTGTCACCATCTGACGGATACGTTGCCTCCCGCTGACTGGAGCCCTCTCGGATGGTGTAGACATTTGTGGCGCTGCCACAAAACTTTGCCACATTTTGAACATACTGGTCTTTCCCTGTGCAGAGGCACTGCGTGTGCTCCCTCTTGTTGCAGAGCTCTCTACACTGCCTCGACGCACAGAGCTGCTTTGTAAAGCAGTAGCAGCAGCAGTGCTCTCGGCAGTAAGGTAGAACATTAGGGATTGCACCAGTGTGTCTTGGTACTCCCGCATTTTACGCTCCCGGTTCAACGGTGTGATGAGGCTTTTGACGTTGTCCCGGTAGCGAGGGTCTAGGAGGGTGTACACCCAATAATCAGACGTCGTGAGAATGTGGGCGATGCGGCGGTCGTTTCTTAGGCACTGCAGCATGAAATCAACCATGTGCTGCAGACTCCCAACTGGCAAAGAAACGCTGTCCTCTGCAAGAGGCGTTATCTCTGCCTGCTCTGCATCACCCCACCCTCGCTCTACATACTGACTAGAGCGTTGTGTACCTCCCTCTGGAGCGATGTCTTCCTCCTCCATTGACTCCTCTCCTCATCCTCCTCACAAAGTGAGCCCTGCCCAGCCCTTTGTGAGGAACCACGTTGCGCTGACTTTCCAGAAGGTGATGGAATTTGTGACTCCTCATCCTCCACCTCTTCCAAAACCTCATCCCTTATTGCTTGCAGTGTTTTTTGAAGCAGGCAGATAAGGGGGACAGTCAGGCTGACTAGTGCATCATCTGCACTCGCCATCCGCGTTGACTCATCAAACGCACGCAAAACGTGGCACATGTCCTTCATAGTGGCCCACTCATTAATGGTGAAGTGTGGACGGCGCAAATTGCGTGTTGATTGCGCCTGATGCAGCTGATACTCCATAACTGCTGGCTGCTGCTCACACAACCGCTCCAACATATGTAACGTTGAATTCCACCTGGTGGATACGTCACATATGATGCGATGTTCAGGAAGGCGCAATCTGCGTTGCAGAGCTGCAATGCGCGATCTGGCCATGCTGGAACGTCGCAAGTGAGCGCACTCTAGGCGGACCTTGTGCAGCAGTGCATCAAGATCCGGATAGTCCCTCAAAAAACTCTGCACGACCAAGTTGAGCACATGTGCCAGACATGGTATGTGAGTGAGGTTGCCAAGGCCCAGAGCTGCCACCAGATTTCGGCCATTGTCACACACTACCAAACCTGGCTGGAGATTCGCTGGCAAAAACCACACGTCGCTCTCCTGCTTGATGGCATTCCAGACCTCCTGCGCTGTGTGGCTTCGATTCCCCATGGGAATTAATTTCAGAACGGCCTGTTGCCGTTTGGCCACGGCTGTGCTCATATCGGTCGCATCAGGTAAGCGTCCACGGGTCCATGTGGAGGTAGACCGTGACGGCTCCTGCAGCGATGATTCTGAGGAACTGGAGTAGGAGGAGGAGTCAATGTGGACAGACTTGATTCCGGCAATCCTTGGAGTTGGCAGAACACGTACAGCGCCACTCGCAAGATCTGTACCCGGCTCCACAACATTCACCCAATGGGCAGTGAGTGAAAGGTATCGTCCCTGGCCATGGGTACTGGTCCACGCATCGGTGGTCAGGTGGACCTTGCTACTGACGGCGTTTAGTAGCGCATGTTTAATTTTTGCCTCAACATGCTTTTGCAGACCAGGACGGCTTGCCTGCTGAAATAAAATCGGCTGGGCACATTGTATTGTGGGACTGCCAATGCCATTAATTCACGGAAACTGTCAGTCTCCACCAGCCTGAATGACAGCATTTCAAGGGACAGGAGTTTTGCAATGACAGCATTCAGAGCCTGTGCTCGTGGATGGTTTGCCGAGTATGGCCGTCTTTTATCCCATGCCTGTGCTACCGATGGCTGTTTTGTGGCCTGGGTGTGTGAGGATGACAGGGAACTTGCACCTGTGGGTGGAATAACACTGTGTCTCTGGACAACAGTGACAGAGGTTCTTCCATGGCGATCCTTTGAGGAAGCCTTACCAGCTGTGTGTGAACTGGAGGAAGAGGCTCCAACAGGAGCTGAAGATGTAGGTGCTGCTGTAGGTTGGCCTACATCTCCAGTGTGTCTTTGTAACTCAACAAAGTGCTTTGACCGCACATGTTTCCACATATTTGTTGTATTAAGGTTACTGACACTTTTACCTCTTTTAATTTTTTGATTACACAGCTTGCATTTGACATAGCAAATATCATCTGCAACTGTATCAAAAAAGGACCACGCAGAGCAAGTCCTGGGAGCGCCCGGTTTGGCTGTTGTAAGAGAACTGCTCCGAACGGGTGCCAAACTGGAGGCTACAGGCAAGCGAGTCTGCAGCCTACCTCTCCCTACTGTTTGGACCGTTGGGGCAATCTCTTCCTCAGAGCTGCTCCCACCACCTTCCTGTTCCTCACGCCATGTTGGGTCTTGGACCTCATCATCTCCACCACTACCCTCTTCCAACACCTGCTGTTGTTGGGTGGTCTGGCCAGCACCATGCTCAACAGAAACTGGCAACTGAGTCTCATCATCATCAGATGCGTTCTGCGGTGTGCTGACCATCGGCACTGGCTCACCCGCCTCTTCAGATTCAGAGAGACACAGCTGTTGCGCATCACTGCATACTGCCTCTTCTTCACATTCCAGAATGCTGCTTGGCTGGGCCCCTGTTTCCAAGCCAACAGATTCTGAGAACAGAAGCAGAGACTCAGCTGGCTCCTGTACAGAGCTCTCTGACTGCCTGGGCAATTTGGCAGGCGGTGAAGAGACTGATGGTTGTTCAACAGTGCTGTGGTCCTGAGAGGAGGTGGAAGGTATTGAAGTCGATGCATTGGCTGCCATCCAACCAACAACGGCTTCAATTTGTTCTTCACGCAGCAGGGGGGTACGCTGAGCTCCTACAAAAGTGCGCATAAAGGAACGCTCACGGGGAAAACTGGTGGATGCTGTGTCACTGGGTGCGGCAGCAGCCACAGAATCCCCACGTCCTCTCCCTGCTGCAAATCCACGGCCTCGACCACGACCACGTGCCTTACTCACTGACTTCTTCATCTTGGTAGATTGATAAAGAAAGTCAGAAAAGTTAAGGCCTAAGTGTGGTTATTCCTCACAGACTACAGTGAACCCTGCAGACAACTGTTCAGTATCTGTGAAAGGCCCCTTTGTGTAGTTCTATAGTGTTTGCAACCAATGTATTGTATACGGATGGAAGCGCGTCACACTAATAGATTATATTTTTTTCCACTAAAATGGAGCAGCACCAATTAGAGAAAAATGTGAAGGATGAGCAGTGACACACGCTCAGCAGACTACAACCGGCAGTGGTTGAAGTACAAACTGGAGCGTAATCTGCACTCACAAAATGAAAAGCTCACAGACTACAGTGAACACTGAAACACAAACTATTCACTATCTGTGAAAAGCTCCTTTGTGTAGTTCTATAGTGTTTGCAACCAATGTAGTTGTATACGGATGGAAGCGCGTCACACTAATAGATTAGTTTTTTTCCACTAAAATGGAGCAGCACCAATTAGAGAAAAATGTGAAGGATGAGGCAGTGACACACGCTCAGCAGACTACAACCGGCAGTGGTTGAAGTACAAACTGGAGCGTAATCTGCACTCACAAAATGAAAAGCTCACAGACTACAGTGAACACTGAAACACAACTATTCACTATCTGTGAAAAGCTCCTTTGTGTATTCTATAGTGTTTGCAACCAATGTATTGTATACGGATGGAAGCGCGTCACACTAATAGATTAGTTTTTTTTCCACTAAAATGGAGCAGCACCAATTAGAGAAAAATGTGAAGGATGAGGCAGTGACACACGCTCAGCAGACTACAACCGGCAGTGGTTGAAGTACAAACTGGAGCGTAATCTGCACTCACAAAATGAAAAGCTCACAGACTACAGTGAACACTGAAACACAACTATTCACTATCTGTGAAAAGCTCCTTTGTGTAGTTCTATAGTGTTTGCAACCAATGTATTGTATACGGATGGAAGCGCGTCACACTAATAGATTAGTTTTTTTTCCACTAAAATGGAGCAGCACCAATTAGAGAAAAATGTGAAGGATGAGGCAGTGACACACGCTCAGCAGACTACAACCGGCAGTGGTTGAAGTACAAACTGGAGCGTAATCTGCACTCACAAAATGAAAAGCTCACAGACTACAGTGAACACTGAAACACAACTATTCACTATCTGTGAAAAGCTCCTTTGTGTAGTTCTATAGTGTTTGCAACCAATGTATTGTATACGGATGGAAGCGCGTCACACTAATAGATTAGTTTTTTTTCCACTAAAATGGAGCAGCACCAATTAGAGAAAAATGTGAAGGATGAGGCAGTGACACACGCTCAGCAGACTACAACCGGCAGTGGTTGAAGTACAAACTGGAGCGTAATCTGCACTCACAAAATGAAAAGCTCACAGACTACAGTGAACACTGAAACACAACTATTCACTATCTGTGAAAAGCTCCTTTGTGTAGTTCTATAGTGTTTGCAACCAATGTATTGTATACGGATGGAAGCGCGTCACACTAATAGATTAGTTTTTTTTCCACTAAAATGGAGCAGCACCAATTAGAGAAAAATGTGAAGGATGAGGCAGTGACACACGCTCAGCAGACTACAACCGGCAGTGGTTGAAGTACAAACTGGAGCGTGATCTGCACTCAAAAATCAAAACCTCACAGACTGCAGTGAACACTGAAACACAACTATTCACTATCTGTGAAAAGCTCCTTTGTGTAGTTCTATAGTGTTTGCAACCAATGTATTGTATACGGATGGAAGCGCGTCACACTAATAGATTAGATTTTTTTCCACTAAAATGGAGCAGCACCAATTAGAGAAAAATGTGAAGGATGAGGCAGTGACACACGCTCAGCAGACTACAACCGGCAGTGGTTGAAGAACTAACTGGAGCGTGATCTGCACTCAAAAAATCAAAACCTCACAGACTGCAGTGAACACTGAAACACAACTATTCACTATCTGTGAAAAGCTCCTTTGTGTAGTTCTATAGTGTTTGCAACCAATGTATTGTATACGGATGGAAGCACGTCACACTAATAGATTTGATTTTTTTCTAATATAATGGAGCTGCACCAATTCCACTAAATAAAATAAAAAAAAAGAGTCAGTGACACGTGCAGATGCCTACAAACAGCGGTGGATGCAGAGCAAACTGCAGCGTCACCTGCACTGTCACACACACACCTTGCACAGAGCTGTTAAAACAACACTGGCAAAATGAAGCTTTACACAGCGGTTGGTAAACTAGCCTGCCTCAAGCACAGTAGTACACAAAATCGCAATATGTAACTGTCCCTCAGAGTTAGCAGAGTAGCGTTCTGTCCCTTACTGAGTTCACAGCACAGTGACGCTAAAATGGCGGCGGCGCCTTTTATAGTGCATTCTGACATCATTTCAGCAGCCAATCACAGCCATGCCATTAGTTAAGATGACCGCAGCATTACAGGATGTGCCCACACTTCGTAGGATTCCTCATTGGCTGACTAAAATCACATTGCCTCTCAAAGAATTATGGGAACTTCCGATTCCGGTATACGATATGGAAAAAGTATCGGAATTAAGTATCGGAATTCCGATAACGCGAATATCGGCCGATACCCGATACTTGCGGTATCGGAATGCTCAACACTAGTGGTAAGTCTGGTTTTTACTAAAGATCCTGCTGTGTATTATAGTTTTTATGTTTTAAAAAAAAATTATCTTAGGAATGTTAAATAAATTTCTTTTTTTTTTTTAAATACAATGTATCTTATGAATGTTAAATAACTTTTTTTTTTTTCAGGTACTTGATCTACCGTAGCTAGTTGCTGATCGTTGACTAGGGTTGAGCATTCCGATACTGCAAATATCGGGTATCGGCCGATATTGGCTGTATCGGAATTCCGATTCCGAGTACCGATATTTTCGTCATATCTGATACCGGAATCGGAATGTCACTGTCACTGTCAGTGTCCGTCTGTCGGGTCTGTCAGGAGTCAGCGGCACTTACCCGGCAGAAGATCTCCGGCGGTCACATCCCGGACTGCTTAATGGCCGCCATCCTCTTCTCCCCGTCGGTCACATGCAGTTTCTCGCGATAACTGCAGTGACTGCTGGGTAATCGCGGCCGTAAAGCAGTCCGATGACGTCACCGCCGGGGAAGCAGGTAATCAGCTGTGCTGCGCCGGGATGTCAGGCTCTGCCTGTCATTCCGATGTAGCAGAGCTGGATCGTCGTGGGACTGTCGTTATGGACTGCGTCGGACAGGTGGTATACTGTTGGTTTGTTTTTTTTTATTTTTTTACAGGAGATCGATGGCGTCGCAGGAATGAGAGAGTAATAAAAAAATGAAAACTGTGTTGTCTCTTTTATTTCATTAAAAGACTTTTTTCTTGCTGTGTCTTTTTTTTACACATTTAAAAACTTTGGGATTAATAATGGATCGGTGTCTTATTGACACCTCTCCATTATTAACCGGGCTTATTGTCACCGTGCAATCAACGGTGACATTAACCCCTTATTACCCCGCTTGCCACCGCTACAGGGCAAGTGGGAAGAGCCGGGTAAAGTGCCACAATTGGCACATCTTTTGATGCGCCAAATGTGGGGCTGCTGTAGCCTGGTATTATCAGGCTGTTGAGGGCCAAAATCCATGGGCCTTGACAGTCTTTTAATACCAGGCCGCAGCAGTCTGCATTTTACTTGGCTGGTTAACAAAAATAGGGGGACCCCTACGCCGTTTTTTTTTCGAGGGGATCCCCTATTTTTGTTAACCAGCCAAGCTAAGCAGACTGCTGTGGCCTGGTATTATCAGGCTTGCAAGGTCCATGGATATTGGATCCTTACCAGCCTGAAAAACCAGGCCTCAGGGTCTGCTTCATCTGGCTGGTTAACAAAAATAGGGGGGACCCCACGCCAATTTTTTTCGAGGGGATCCCCTATTTTTGTTAATCAGCCAAGATATGCAGACTGCTGTGGCCTGGTATTATCAGGCTGGCAAGGTCCATGGATCTTGGCTCCTTAACAGCCTGAAAATCCAGGCCTCAGCGGTCTGCTTCATCTGGCTGGTTAACAAAAATAGGGGGGACCCCACGCCAATTTTTTTCGAGGGGATCCCTATTTTTGTTAATCAGCCAAGATATGCAGACTGCTGTGGCTGGTATTATCAGGCTGGCAAGGTCCATGGATCTTGGCTCCTTAACAGCCTGAAAATCCAGGCCTCAGCGGTCTGCTTCATCTGGCTGGTTAACAAAAATAGGGGGGACCCCAGCCATTTTTTTTTCGAAGGGAACCCCTATTTTTGTTAATAGTTCCCTCTGACGTCACTGATGGTGTCCCTGGCTGACCTGAAGTGAAAGTGGAAAGCAATCAATTAAGCTTTCCACTTCCTCTCCTGTCAGCCAGGAGAGGAGCTCATTCATTTGGGGGTTTACTGTGAGGCTGCAGCATTAGCTGCGGTCCCTGCAGTAAACATTAACCCTTTCTGAAGGATTACACCGTGGGACCTGACTGTGCATCGGATTGGTAAAAATAATTTTGCTTTATTATTTTATTTTTATTACAGGAAATGGTTTTAGCAGGAAAATAAAATATGGTCAAAAACTGTGTGATTATTTCATTAAACTTCTTTTTTATTAAAGTGTGTGTGTTTGATTTTTCTTTCATACAATAGGATTAATAATTGATAGTTGTCTAATTGACAGCTCTCAATTATTAACCTGGCTTAAAGTGACCTTTCAATTGCAAGGTCATTTTAACCCCTTATTAACCCATTCGCCACCGCTACAGGGCAATGGGAATAGACGGCAAAGTGCCAGAAAGGGCAAATCTAATTAGAGATTTGCCCTTTCTGGGTGTCTGGGGGCAGATGTTAAGTAGCCGGGGGGGGCAAAAAAAATGGTCCCTCTCTGGGCTATTATTATCTGCCCCCACTCACTGGCTTTGTCTATCTGGTTGCGAAAATAGGGCGGGAGCCCACGCATTTTTTTTCAGCAATTTTACACCTCATATATATATTACATGTCATTGAATTTGTGACACATATATATATATATTTATATTTATAGTTCATACACTTCTACATAGTATAATAGCCGCTAATTCAATTGCAGGCTTTTGTGAAAATGCAGAACCCGACATGAAATGACACTTGGTGTACATAGGGTTAACCATGTCTTTTCATGTAGTTTGATATCTGATTTGCACAAACAATTACATGAGTGTAAGTGTGCAAAATTTCACACCTGTAGGGGTTAATTAAAGGTGTAAATTCGTAGCAAAAAAGTCCGTTTTTTTTACAACGAATTTACACCTTTAATTAACCCCTACAGGTGTGAAATTTTGCACACATAGACTGATGTAATTGTTTGTGCAAATCTGAAAGCAAAGGAATGAAAAGACATGGTTAACCCTATGTACACCAAGTGTCATTTCATGTCGGCTGCTTCTGTCTTTTCACAGATGCCGGCTTTACCCGGCAATTGAATCAGAGGATATTTTACTATGTAGAAGTGTATAAACTATACATATATGTATATATACATGTCACAATGACATGTAATATATATATATATATGTATTCTATGTGTGTGTATTTAGTGTTTACAAGGAAAGAAAGAGGTTTTTTTAGTTGCGATATTTTGTTCCCATAGACTTACATGGGACTTCCGGTATCGGTATCGGGTATCGCCGATATTTTAGTGATATCGGCGATACCATTCCGATTCCGATACTTTTGGATATCGGAAAGTATCGCTCAACTCTATCGTTGACTCTACACCCCTCTCCCCAGAATGTTACTCGGGTTATGGGGAGAAAATCACCGCTATTCCAGACTGATTTCATGTTAATGTGTCTGGCTCTTACACAGCACACAGCACTTGATGTTAGTTTATCTTTTTCCTAAATTATTTGTTACACTGCCCTTCTCACATTTTATTTGCACTTTTTTTTTTAAGCACAAGTTTTTTTACACTTCCATGTTCTGTAAGTAGGCTTAATGGTTAAATGTTTTATACTAGATGTAAATATGTAACATGTAAATTTTATATTAAGATTTTGCAAATTATTAGGTGCCACACCATCAGGCTCTTTCGTCCCCTCTCCCTCAGAGTAGCGGTAATATATCGGACCCCAGGCTCGCCCACACAGTTCCTTGACCACTTCTCTGCCTGGCTGCCGCACTTTCATGTCCTCAGAAGTACCAACCCTTATCCTTGGAGACTTCAACATCCCCATTAACAGCCCTACTTCCACACTCAAAACACATTTGTTCAGAGCGGCCTATCACATTCACTAATCAAAGTCATTCTATGTGTAACTGTGTGTGTGTGTAGCCCATTCACTATCTCCATCCATCCCTCACTCCCTGAAAATGGCTGGACCATCATTGTAAATACACCATTGTATATAAACAACTGTACTTTGTAGCTCCCCCTCCTCATTGTAGATTGTAAGGTCTCGCGAGCAGGGGCGCTTATATTGCTTTAATTATTGTATTGTTAAGTTGTCACTTATGACTTGTGTTATGAAACTGTTAAACTGTACAGCGCTGCGGAATCTGTTGGCGCTATATAAATAAAGATTATTATTATAGAGGCCCACTCAGTAGTGGTGAAGTGAACGGCGCAAATTGCGAGTTGATTGCGACTGATGCAGCTGATACTCCATTACTGCTGGCTGCTGCTCACACAACCGCTCCAACATATGTAACGTGGAATTCCACCTGGTGGGTACGTCACATATGATGCGATGTTCAGGAAGGCAAAATCTGCATTGCAGAACTGCAATGCGCGATCTGGCCATGGTGGAACGTCGCAAGTTAGCGCACTGTAGGCGGACCTTGTGCAGCAGTGCATCAAGATCCGGATAGTCCCTCAAAAAACTCTGGACGACCAAGTTTAGCACATGTGCCAGACATGGTATGTGAGTGACGTTGCCTAGGCCCAGACCTGCCACCAGATTTCGGCCATTGTCACACACTACCAAGCCTGGCTGGAGATTCGCTGGCAAAATACACATGTCGCTCTCTTGCTTTATGGCATTCCAGAGCTCCAGCGCTGTGTGGCTTTGATTCCCCATGGAAATTAATTTCAGGACGGCCTGTTGACGTTTGGCCACGTCTGTGCTCATATCGGTCAACAGGCTCGCTGTCTGGGTGTTATGTTTGACACCAATCTCTCCTTCACCTCCCATATACAATCTGTTGCCCGCTATTGCCGCCTACACCTAAAGAACATCTCTCCCGAATCCAAGACTTCTCCCGCGCTGCGCCAATACTGTGGAATGCTGTACCCCAAGAAATTAGAACTATCCACAATTTGCATGTTTTCGGGCGCTCACTCAAAACACATTTCTTCATAGCGGCCTATCACATTCACTAATCAAAGTCATTCTATGTGTAAGTGTGTGTGTGTAGCCCATTCACTATCTCCATCCATCCCTCACTCCCTCAAAATGGCTGGGCCATCATTCTAAATACACCATTGTATATAAACACTTGTACTTTGTATCTCCCCCACATATTTGTAAATTGTAAGCTCTCACGAGCATGTGCGGATTATATTGCTTTCATTATTGTATTGGTAACGTTGTTACTTATGACTTGTGTTCTGAAACTGTTAAACTGTAAAGCGCTGCGTAATCTGTTGGCGCTATATAACTAAAGATTCTTATTAAGCGTTCACGGGTCCATGTGGAGGTAGACCTGACGGCTCCTGCAACGATGTTTCTGAGGAACTGGAGAAGGAGGAGTCAATGTGTACAGACTTGATTCCCGCAATCCTTGTAGTTGCCTGAACACGTACAGCGCCACTCGCAAGATCTGTACCCGGCTCCACAACATTGACCCAATGGGCAGTAAGGGAAAGGTATCGTCCCTGGCCATGGGTACTGGTCCACGCAGCGGTGGTCAGGTGGACATTGCTACTGACGGAGTTTAGTAGGCATGTTTAATTTTAACCTCAACAACATGCTTTTGCAGACCAGGGACGGCTTGCCTGCTGAAATAAAATCAGCTTGGCACATTGTATTGTGGGACTGCCAATGCCATTAAGTTCTGTAAACTGTCAGTCTCCACCAGCCTGAATGACAGCATTTCAAGGGACAGGAGTTTTGCAATGCCAGCATTCAGAGCCTGTGCTCGTGGATGGTTTGCCGAGAATGGGCCTACACCCGATACGCCACAACCTGACACCCACAGATAAACAAGCCATAAAATCTCTGATAGATAACCCCAACATTATTATTAAACCAGCAGATAAGGGGGGTGCTATCGTTATTATGAATAAGACCCAATCTATTGCCGAAATTCATAGACAACTGTCAGTTAACCTAACCTACAGACAACTCAATTGTGACCCTACATTTTACATCTGTCAAAAAATTGATCGTATCCTGACAAAACATCTTTAATTGATCACCATAGACTGTAAGACTATGACATTCCTTAATATTCAATACCCCATCACCCCTGTTTTCTACACACTCCCAAAAATCAACAAAAAACTACATTATCCACCCGCATACCCTAGAGGGATAATTTTCCGTGTTCTACAGTATCACCCAAATGTTTAACATGTTGCCTAATTCCTATGTATATATATTCTTCACCCTATGTATATATTGTATATTTGTATATATTATACATTGTCATTGACTGTAAGTTTTTCTATCTCTTCCAGCGACTATTTGATAAAGGCCACTGCGTTGCCCAAAACGTCAGTCAGTAGTCTCATAGCTATTTTCTTTTTTCACATCAAATTTCAAATTTAACCATGACATATGCAGTTAAACTTGTGCAGTGATTCTCTATAGACTGTACATCTTCAGTGTGTCTTTGTAACTCAACTACGTGTTTTCTCCGCACATGTTTACACATATTTGTGGTATTGAGGTTACTGACACTTTACCTCTTTTTACTTTTTGATTACACAGCTTGCATTTGACATAGCAAATATCATCTGCAAGTGTGTGAAAAAAGGACCACGCAGTGCAAGTCCTGGGAGCGTCCGTTTAGACTTTTGTAAGAGAAATCCGAACAGGTGCCAAAATGGAGGCTACAGGCAACAGAGTATGCAGCCTAACTCTCCCTCCTGTTTGTACCGTTGGGGCAATCGCTTCCTCAGAGCTGCTACCACCACCTTCCTGTTCCTCACGCCATGTTGGGTCTTGGACCTCATCATCTCCACTAACCTCTTCCAACACCTGCTGCTGTTGGGTGGTCTGGCCACCACCATGCTCAACAGAAACTGGCACCTGAGTCTCATCATCATCAGATGCGTTCTGCGGTGTGCTGACCATCGGCACTGTCTCACCCGCCTCTTTAGATTCAGAGAGACACAGCTGTTGCGCATCACTGCATACTCCCTCTTCTTCACATTCCAGAATGCTGCTTGGCTGTGCCCCTGTTTGCAAACCAACAGATTCTGAGAACAGAAGCAGAGACTCAGCTGGCTCCTGTACAGAACTCTCTGACTGACTGGGCAATTTGGCAGGCGGTGAAGAGACAGATGGTTGATCAACAGTGCTGTGTTCCTGAGAGGAGGTGGAAGCAATTCAAGTTGATGCATTGGACCCTGGGCTCCAACACCGCCAGTTGTTGCCTGTAAGTGCTGTTAGCACAGTCAACACTTGCTCCTGTGTTACTGGGGTTGAGTAATGGCAGCTGTTCCCCTGCTGTGTGTACGACAAAAAGTCATGCTGCCTCCACCCTGTCCTCCTCTCATCCCTGGGCTCCAACACCGCCAGTTGTTGCTCGGAAGTAATTGGCACGGGTACTGACTCATGCCCACCCTGGTTACAGCACCACAGCTGTTTCCTGGCAGTGTCAACGTAAATTAGCCTCCAATAAGTTGTCCTGTCATGTTGCATTCCGGTTATCCGACTCTATGGTGCCTGCAGTTTAGGTGATTCCTATGTGTGCTGTGGGATATGTAAATAAAGGCTCTTTCCGTTGTGAAAATAGGACAAGCACCCACTGTAAGACTGTGTGATTTGGTAACTGCAGACGGCTTGCGGCCTGTCAACTTACATTTTCATGGGTGCCTTATGGTACCCGTCCGAGTTCCAGTACCGTCAGCTGGATCTCCACAGTGCCTTTGGCCTAGGTGCCTCCATCTCGGTATCCGAGTTCCTGCAATGTCTGCTTGTCCTTGGTAGTGCTTTGGAGCACAGGTACCTCCTGCTTAGTAACCGTGTCCCAGTAACGTCAGCTGGTCCTCGTTGTGCCATTGGCTCTTTTCCTTCTGCTGCCCCTCCGGGTTCCAGCACAGTCAGCTGGTCCTCGTTACTTGCATTGGCTCTTGTACCTTCTGCTACATGTCCGGGTTCCAGTACCGTCAACTGGTTCTCCGCAGTGCCTTTGGCCTAGGTGCCTCCATCTCGGTATCCGAGTTCCAGCAAAGTCTGCTGGTCCTTGGTAGTGCTTTGGAGCACAGGTACCTCCTGCTTAGTAACCGTGTCCCAGTAACATCAGCTGGTACAAGGTTGTGCTACAAATACAAGATACAGAACAAGAGACACAAGAACAATAAGCAAAAGATCTAAAAGCAGAAGAACATGAAGTATAAGACCAAAATGAAGAACAAAATATATGCTCTAAATTATAAACAGAAGAAGACTAAGCAGTGTATGGGGGTGAGTCCGTTCCTCCTCGTGGTGCCCCTGGTAAATGCCTGATGCTGTAGGCTAAACTGTTGTAATTTAAATATTTTGTGGCAGCAAGAACGGAACGATGAAAAAATCATACTTTTACAGATTACAAGTACAGGAATCTATGTCACAAATAAGAATATGATGAAGAAGATGAAGGACTATAATATGAAGAGAATAATAGTTTAAAAAGAACAATATGAGTAATGTTAACAAAAAGATGAAAAGCAAGAAGTTTTAGAAGAAGATAAAGAAGGTGAAGATGAAGAATAATTTGATGACAAAGATGATGCTGCTGAAGATTATGAAGGAGAAAGCGTGGCAAAAGTTAAAAAGGTGAAGAGCATGGAAGTTGTGAAACATACATATTTGCCAAAATAGAAAAAAGGTTAACAACATTGTCAATTTCTTCGTCAATCCGAACGTATTTCCTAAAAAAAAAATTAATGCTATTCCATTGGATTGGGTTAAACATCTATGCCTTTAATGTCTCCTCAACCTCCCCCAATACATTCTACATTACTCTTTGTTGTTTTCCTTCATGTACAATTAACCTACAAGGCAAGAATGGGTTTTTTTAATTTCGATATTTTGTTCCCATAGACTTACATTGGACTTCCGGTATCGGTATCGGGTATCGCCAATATTTTTTGGGTATCGGCGATACCATTCCGATTCCGATACTTTTGGATATCGGAAAGTATCGCTCAACTCTACCGGCAACATAACCTTGTCCTTGTAATAATCCAATTCTCATCTTTGCTGTCTGGTCTCTCTTTCAAAGGACAATGCAATTTTCCAAAAATAAGAGACAATGAATAGAATGGTAATATAAATGGTAAATAATCATAAATTCAACTAAATAGCCTAAAACCACCATTGAAAGTAAAATGCTAATATCACAATTATCTGTGAGTTTTATTGCAGAAAATTCCCACGGTTCAGTCAACCGTGAAGTAGTTAGGATCTGTCGAAAAGAATGTACCTGAACATTTTTTACTGTTTGTTCACTCTGGGAATACTGCTGCTGAATAGCTCAAAACCATTTTGTTAACATGGAGCTTGTTTTGTTTTAACACAGAGCCTGTAAATATTAGCTGTAACTAAAGATAAGCTCTAATGCCAATAATGCAGCATTCTAGGTGATTCAACAAAATACAATGATAAGGCTACTTTCACACTTGCGTTTTTTAGCGCTGCGTATCGATCGCACATAAAACGCATGAAAAAAACGCGTGCAAACGCGTGTAATCGCAGCGATATTTTGCAGTCGAAGAATGCGCATTGCTTTAAAAAATGCAGCGATTGTATGCATTTATTATTAAAGCGTTTTTTTATGCGTTTGTGTTTTTTCTGTGCAAAACACATGATCAAAATCCTTGAAAAATTCTTGCAACAGAACCCACCAATGGGACACCAGTGGGCGTGTCTTATTGAAAATATTTATATAGAGCCTGTTCACAGCCCTTTTTTACATTTGCTTGCATTTGCCTTGGTGAACATGGATCTGCTTATGAAGACTTTCCACTTCAACCTGGATCTGGACATGGCTATGGCTCAGGCTTATGCCGTTGCTTGCCATGAAGAAAGGGAGAGACAGAGACATCGGAGACGTCAGCGGCGGCGTTTGTGGTACATCCCATTGTAGAACTCTGGGAAAGCCGTGGAGCGTATCACACCCTCTACAGTGAGCTGCAGTCAAACCCGGAGAAATTTACGACTACACCCGGATGTCACAACAAATCTTCATGGATTTACTTGCTCGGGTACAACAATTAATCAGGAGACAGGACACACAGCTCCGTCGGGCTATTCCTCCAGAGGAAAGACTCCTGGTGACATTACGGTACATAATATTGAGAAACCAATGCCTGCATCATTGTATTACTTATGCCATGTACTATTACAAAGATGACAGAATTATTGTTCTGCCACCTAGTAAACAAAGACCTGCAGAATTATTTTTATGCCATTTTTTGTTTCGAAATGTTTTACAAAAATATATACAATAATATTTTTTTTGTTGTTTCTCTAGATTCCTTGCTACTAGAGAGAGCCTGTCTTCACTCCACTTCCAGTACAGGATTGGTATCTCCACGTTGTCAGGAATTGTTGTTGACACCTGCCGGGCATTGTGGACTGTTCTCTGTCTGGAATTTATGCCCCTGCCCACCACCGAAAAGTGGCTAGAAATAGCCGACAAATTCTGGACAATCTGCAATTTCCCTAACTGTTTGGGAGCAGTTGATGGGAAACACATCCGCATCATCAAACCTAAAAGAACAGGCTCGGAGTATTACAATTACAAGAAGTACTTTTCAACAGTTCTCATGGCCATTGCAGATGCAGACTGTATGTTTGTTGCCGTGGACATTGGTGCATTTGGCCGTGGGAATGACTCACAGGCGTTTAAGAACTCTGACATGGGACGGAGGTTGTATGGAAACCAGTTTAATTTCCCCATGCCACGGCCTCTTCCCCACACCGAAGGTCCACCCATGCCATTTGTAATGGTTGGGGATGAGGCATTCCAGATGAGGCAACACCTGCTTAAACCCTACTCCAGCCGGGACTTGGACCACAACAAAAAAATTTTCAATTACAGGCTGACCAGGGCAAGAAGAACTGTAGAGTATGCCTTCGGTATACTGGTTTCCAGATGGCGCATTCTGGGCACAGCCATTCATCTGAAAGTGCAAACAGTGGATGAAGTTGTCAAGGCCTGTGTGGTGCTACATAACTTTGTCATGGCGAAAGAGCACCCAAACTTTGAACTTGATGATGCAGCTCCTAACCCATTGCCTGAGTTCACTCAGCACCCTCTCAGGTCTTCTGTTGAAGTAGGCCAAATGAGAGACCAATTTGCGGCCTACTTCATCACAGATGTAGGACGGGTGATTGGCAAGATCAAATGGTGTAAAATAATGTTCTTGTCTGTATGTTAATAAACTTTTTTTTTTTTTTTGGATGTTAATAAAATACCTCTGTTTATACCTGTACCACGTGCAGTCTCTGTTTTTAAATTAAAAAACAATTATGAAATGGCCAGGTTTACCAGTGAATTCATGATGCATATTTTTGGGTGCATCATGAATTTATTTGTAATCCTGACTAGGTAGTTAACTATACATGCACACAAGTTGTATGACCTTGATTATCTCTCCACTTTTGCTTCCATTTTCAGTGATGGTGGACATAACACAACAATTATTTGTGTCACCTGGCCTGCTGTTTACAAAAAATTGATTTGGGGATGCACAAGCATCTGTAACTTTTTATTCCTGATCATGTGACTATAAATATAATTTGTATTTTCATCACTGACTTGATTTGGAACGCAGAGATAATAAAGATTATACATCTTGTTCAATACCAAGGGCTGGTGGCATGTGAAGTGGTGATGCCCAATAACGCATCGTCACTTCAGAATGTATCAGGGATGGGCAGGTGAGTACACATGAGTTATAAACAGCAGCATCGCTACAGTATGCGTCAAATAAATGCAGACTGAAGCAACGCTGCTGGTTAAAACTCATGTCTATTCACCTGGCCAGGTGTGATAGTAATGATACAAGGCCAGGGTATTGTACATATATAAAGTGTATTTTCACCATCATCTCCTCTGTTTCTTCAACACACACTGAATAGAGGATGTGCTCAATTACTAGCTATATCTAGAATACATGGCCTTGTATCATAAAGTGAAATAATGTCAAAAACACACCATACTCATTTCACTTTTTAGTATATCTGGCAAGGTTAAATAGATATGCCTTGCACTCAACACCATCCTCTATTCAGTCTGTGCAATATTACCAGACAGACAGACTGGTGGTGAACAAAAAAAGTAATATATATGTGTTTTGTAGTAAACATATCTCCATGAAGTACACAAACATGTGTCATTCCTGTAGTTATGTGTAGTCAAAAACGCAAAGTGTACGTCGCAGTGTGTGTACGTCGCAGTGTGTAGGCGGCGAAATAAACACAAAGCAAACCAAAATTACTAAAAGAAGATTGGCACATTTATTTTTTACAACAGAAAAACAACATTTGAATTGGCAATGATTTTTTTGAAGACATTTGTATAGATCACATTAGTACTTTTTTTGAGTACAAAAAGAAAATATGTATATTCACACAAAGGTTTTGGATAGATCAGATTAGTACAATATGTGTCAAAGATGCCATTGGTATAGTCACTGCCCCAGAAGTTCTAGAAAAATCAGATTAGTACAATATGTGTACAAGATGCCATTGGTATCGTCACTGCCCCAGAAGTTCAAGAAAAATCAGATTAGTACAATATGTGTACAACATTACCAGTTTAATAGTCACTGCCCAGAAGTTCTGGAAAAATCAGATTAGTACAATATGTGTACAAGATGCCATTGGTATCGTCACTGCCCCAGAAGTTCAAGAAAAATCAGATTAGTACAATATGTGTACAACATTACCAGTTTAATAGTCACTGCCCAGAAGTTCTAGAAAAATCAGATTAGTACAATATGTGTACAACATTACAGTTTAATAGTCACGCCAGAAGTTCTAGCAATCAGATTGTACAATATGTGTACAGATGCCATGGTATGTCACTGCCCAGAAGTTCAAGAAAAATCAGATTAGTACAATATGTGTACAACATTACCAGTTTAATAGTCACTGCCCCAGAAGTTCTAGAAAAATCAGATTAGTACAATATGTGTACAAATTCCATTGGTAATAGTCACTGCCCAGAAGTTCTAGAAAATCAGATTAGTACAATATGTGTACAAATTAGCCATTGTATAGTCACTGCCCAGAAGTTCAAGAAAAATCAGATTAGTACAATATGTGTACAAGATGCCATTGGTATAGTCACTGCCAAAGAAGTTGTAGAGAAATGTGATTTTTACAGATAATATTACAAATTTTTATTGCGACGGACGTTTTGGTGGTGATTTCGATACTCTGGGGGTGTGCAGAGATGAAGAGTGGCTGGAAAGCGATGAAGGGGTTCGAGGGGAAGGGGCAACAAAAGTAGTGGGTGAAGGAAGATCAGACATCAAATGAGAGCCAGTTTGAGACACATTAGGAGGAGAGGGTGGATGGACCAACAACGTTTTGCTTTTTTTCTTCTTGGGGACAGGAGTACCATGCATGGACCGACTTCTCTGTGTCCGCCTTGAGCTGGTTGACCGTGGCCTTGACCCAAAAAAGAGTGAATGTGGGTCACCGCTCTCATGCTCGGTGGTGGCAGTGGCGGTGGAAGTGTTGGCAGTGCTCGGAGTACCACAAGGGTTGGCGGTGTTCCAAGGAGGAGAAGTGGGTGCCATTGAAATTGATTGTTGCTGACTGGTGGCTGTACTCATAGGATCAGTGGGTGCTGTGGCCGGAAATTGTTGACGACTGGTGGCGGTACTCCTAGAAGGAGAAGTGGGTGCGGTAACAATAAATGGTTGCTGACTGCTGGCAGTACTCCTAGAAGGAGAAGTGGGTGCGGTGACAATAAATGGTTGCTGACTGCTGGCAGTACTCCTAGAAGGAGAAGTGGGTGCGGTGACAATAAATGGTTGCTGACTGCTGGCAGTACTCCTAGAAGGAGAAGTGGGTGCGGTGGCCCAAGCAGGTACTGCGGTGGCTTGAGTCCATGACTGTGGACCAGTGTCTGTGGTGGTGTTGCTCCACACAGGAGCAGCGCTTGCCATGGTGGTGGCGACGGTGGAGTGTCCAACAGTACTCGGACTTGTGGTGGTGTAGTGGTGACTCGGAATGCTGGTGGCCGTGCAGTGGTATGCAGCAGAAGTCGGTAGTGATGTGTGGCGAATCAGTGGTGGCACTGTTGGATATGCAACCACTGACTGCTGCACGTACCGATTCTGCTGCATAGCCTGCAAGTAAGCAGTGTTGCAGGCCTGCATCACACTCAGCTGTTGCTCAGGACTAAGGTGTTCCGCCATGCCCCATTCAATTTTACTGAAAAAATGGTGCGCTGGTCTGTTGAGGTCGGCCTCCAGGCGATCAAGACGCTGTTCGACACAGTTGAAGCGGTGATCCATGTGGGTAAAACCACGTTCCATCAGTGAAAAACCGCTTCCAACTGTGCCTCCAAGCGTCTTCATATTGCCTTGAAAGGCCTCGCTCAAGTGAACAAACTCGGGAAAGACATTCCTCTCCATGGCCCTCTGCCGCTGGCGGGAAGTGCCCGCATAACCAGTGGCAGAGACCTGGGAGAGGGGAAGACCTGATGGACCAGCTTCCTGGTCACCAGCTGTCCGTGTTGCTGACCTGCAAGTTGCTTCCAGGCTGTCGGATGGCTGGGACGAGTCCAAGGTCGTCCGAGGAAGGACGCTTCAGGGACAGGCTGCATGGTGCTGCTCCAGGTGCTGTTGAAAGAAACCAAAACATTACTATAATGCATTAACAAGAAGCATCAGCTGTAGAAAAAATAAATAAATAAATAAATTAAAAAAAAAAAACAAAACTACGCTCTGCTGGCAAGGACCGGTCTCAGGAACGCCAACTCACGATAGTAGCAATATTTCTTTCTGGGCCTTGCTGCAGAACCACTGCGAACCTGTCCCTCTGCTCGAACATCAGTGTTGAAGCGGTCCTTCATCGAGCGCCATCGTGTGTGGACTTTGTTCACTGTTGAGAAAAAAAGAAAACAATTATACAATGCAGTCAGGGCAAAATCAGTCTCAACACACATACCTGAATGAAAATGTCAAACTGTCAATGCAGCATTATAAAAAGCTATACAATACACAGGATAGTGACTGTTGACCCAGATGACACTGTTGTGTTTGTTGTTAGAATATATCTGGCAGCAAAACCAACATTACCATGAGGACCAAGAGTGACTGGGCAATAACAAAAACCAATAGAATGCACAACACATAGCTCAAGAAACCACAGGTCAGTGACTGTTGACCCAGATGACACTGTTGTGTTTGCTGTTAGAATATATCCGGCAGCAAAACCAACATTACCATGAGGAACAAGAGTGACTGGGCAATATCAAAAACCACTAGAATGCACAACACATAGCTCAAGAAACCACAGGTCAGTGACTGTTGACCCAGATGACACTGTTGTGTTTGCTGTTAGAATATATCTGGCAGCAAAACCAACATTACCATGAGGAACAAGAGTGACTGGGCAATAACAAAAACCAATAGAATGCACAACACATAAGAAACCACAGGTCAGTGACTGTTGAAACAGATGGCACTGTTGGGTTTGCTGGTAGAATTTATCTGCCAGCAAACCCAACAGTGCCATCAGGAACAACAGTGACTGGGCATTAAAAAATCAATAGAATGCACAACACATAAGAAACCACAGGTCAGTGACTGTTGAAACAGATGGCACTGTTGGGTTTGCTGGTAGAATTTATCTGCCAGCAAACCCAACAGTGCCATCAGGAACAACAGTGACTGGGCATTAAAAAAATCAATAGAATGCACAACACATAAGAAACCACAGGTCAGTGACTGTTGAAACAGATGGCACTGTTGGGTTTGCTGGTAGAATTTATCTGCCAGCAAACCCAACAGTGCCATCAGGAACAACAGTGACTGGACATTAAAAAAATCAATAGAATGCACAACACATAAGAAACCACAGGTCAGTGACTGTTGAAACAGATGGCACTGTTGGGTTTGCTGGTAGAATTTATCTGCCAGCAAACCCAACAGTGCCATCAGGAACAACAGTGACTGGGCATTAAAAAAATCAATAGAATGCACAACACTAGAGTTGAGCGATACTTTCCGATATCCAAAAGTATCGGATCGGAATGGTATCGCCGATACACACAAAATATCGGCGATACCCGATACCGATACCGGAAATCCAATGTAAGTCTATGGGAACAAAATATCGGAATTAAAAAAACCCAATTCTTGCCTTGTTGGATAATTGTACATGAAGGAAAACAACAAAGAGTAATGTAGAATGTATTGGGGGAGGTTGAGGAGACATTAAAGGCATAGATGTTTAACCCAATCCAATGGAATAGCATTAATATATATTTTTTTTTAAATACGTTCAGATTGACGAAGAATGTTGTTAACCTTTTTTCTATTTTGGCAAATATGTATGTTTCAAAACTTCCATGCTCTTCACCTTTTTAACTTTTGCCACAATTTCTCCTTCATAATCTTCAGCAGCATCATCTTTGTCATCAAATTATTCTTCATCTTCACCTTCTTTATCTTGCTATTCATCTTTTTGTTAACATTACTCAGATTGTTCTTATTAAACTATTATTCTTCTTCATATTAACCCATAAAGTGTAAAGTATAACCTCTTTCTATGAATTTAATTTCCCTGAATTTAATTTCCATTTAATTTCATTTAATTTCTTAAATAATTCAGGGATGAGAAGAGAACAGGGTGGAGGCAGCAGGACTTTTTGCCGTACACACAGCAAGGGAACAGCTGACATTAGTGAACCCCAGTAACACAGGAGCAAGTGTTGACTGTGCTAACAGAACTTCCGAGCAACAACTGGCGGTGTTGGAGCCCAGGGTCAAGGAGGGTGTAGGTAGAGGCCTAATATGAGATGTTTGAAGTTAAATTTGGAGTTAGCAGCAAAATATTTTGCCAGACACCAGCAGGGGAACAGCAGGCGTTACTGAACCCCACAAACACATCAGCGATTGTTTTGATCTGTGCATCCAACACTTCTGATCAGCAACTGGCGTTGTTGAAGCCCAGGGTCAAGAAGAGTTTTAAATTTAAATATTGAGTTATTGCCTTGTTACGTGGCCATTGCAAATGTATGTACTTCAAACTATAAAAAATGAAGTTTTACTAGGACAATAAAATGATGAATTTCAATTCCAAGAATAAAAATAAACACCCTTAACCCCTTAAGGACAGAGCCATTTTGCAGCTTAATGACCGGGCCCAATTCCAGGTTATAACTCTGGAACGCTTTAACAAATCCCGCTGATTCTGAGATTGTTTTTTCGTGACATATTGTACTTCACGTTAGTGGTAAAATATCTTTGATATGACTTGTGTTTATTTATGAAAAAAACGGAAATATGGCGAAAATTTTGAAAATTTAACAATTTTCAAACTTTAAATTTTTATGCCCTTAAATCAGAGAGATATGTCACACAAATTTCTTAATAAATAACATTTCCCACATGTCTACTTTACATCAGCACAATTTTGGGACCAAAATTTTTTTTTGTTACGAAGTTATAAGGGTTAAAAGTTGACCAGCGATTTCTCATTTTTACAACACCATTTTTTTTTTAGGGACCACATCACATTTGAAGTCACTTTGAGGGGTCTATATGATAGAAAATACCCAAATGTGACACCATTCTAAAAACTGCACCCCTCAAGGTGCTCAAAACCACATTCAAGAAGTTTATTAACCCTTCAAGTGCTTCACAGGAGCTGAAGCAATGTGGAAGGAAAAAATTGACATTTAACTTTTTTTGCAAAAGCTTTACTTCGGAACCAAGTTTTTTTATTTTCACAAGTGTTAAAAGAAAAAATGAACCACAAAATTTGTTGTGCAATTTCTTCTGAATACTTCGATACCCCATATGTGGGGGTAAACCACTTTTTGGGCGCGTGGCAGAGGTCGCAAGGGAAGGAGCGCCGTTTGACTTTTTCAACGCAGAATTGGCTGAATGCCATGTCGCGTTTAGATAGCCCCTGATGTGCCTAAACAGTGGAAACACCCCACAAGTGACCCCATTTTGGATACAAGACCCCTTAAGGAACTTATCTAGATGTGTGGTGAGAACTTTGAACCTCCAAGTGCTTCACACAAGTTTATAACCTAGAGCCGTGAAAAAAAAAAAAAATTTTTTTCCACAAAAATGATCTTTTCACCCCAATTTTTAATTTCCCAACGGTAATAAGACCGCAAAAGTTTTTGTGCAATTTGTCCTGAGCATGCTGATACCCCATATGTGGGGGTAAACCACTTTTTGGGCGCACGGCAGAGGTCGCAAGGGAAGGAGCGCTGTTTGACTTTTTCAACGCAGAATTGGCTGGATGCCATGTCGCGTTTAGAGAGCCCTGATGTGCCTAAACAGTGGAAACCCCCAACAAGTGACCCCATTTTGGAAACTAGACCCCCTAAGGAACTTATCTAGATGTGTGGTGAGCACTTTGAACCTCCAAGTGATTCACACAAGTTTATAACGTAGAGCCGTGAAAATAAAAAATCATATTTTTTCCACAAAAATGATCTTTTCACCCCAATTTTTATTTTCCCAAGGGTAACAAGACCCCAAAAGTTTTTGTGCAATTTGTCCTGAGCATGCCGATACCCCATATGTTGGGGTAAACCACGTTTTGGGCGCACGGCAGAGGTCGCAAGGGAAGGAGCTCCGTTTGACTTTTTCAACGCGGAATTGGCTGGACGCCATGTCGCATTTGTAGAGGCCCTGATGTGTCTAAACAGTGGAAACCCCCACAAGTGACCCCATTTTGGAAACTAGACCCCCTAAGGAACTTATCTAGATGTGTGGTGAGCACTTTGAAGCCCCAAGTGCTTCACAGAAGTTTATAACGCCCGGGCGTGAAAATAAAAAATCATATTTTTTTCCACAAACCTGATCGTTTAGTCCCCAATTTTTATTTTCACAAGGGTAACAGGAGAAATTGGACAACAAAAGTTGTTGTACAATTTGTCCTGAGTATGCTGATACCCCATATATGGGGGGACCACTGTTTGGGCGCACGGCAGGGCTTGGAATGGAAGCAGCACCGTTTGACTTTTTCAAACCAAAATTGGCTGGAATTGAGATTGGACACCATGTCGCGTTTGGAGAGCCCCTGATGCGCCTAAACAGTGGAAACCCCCCACAAGTACCACCATTTTGGAAACTAGACCACCTATGGAACTTATCTAGATCCGCTGTGAGCACTTTGAACCCCAAGTGTTTCACAAAAGTTTATAATGCCTGGGTGTGAAAAAAAAAAAAAAAAACAATTTTCCACAAAAATGATTTTTTAGTCCCAAATTTTTGATTTTTCACAAGGAAATTGGACCCCAAAAGTTGTTGTCCAATTTGTCCTGAGTACGCTGATACCAAATATGTGGGGGGGGAAACTGTTTTGGCGCACAGCAGGGCTTGGAAAGGAAGTAATAACGTTTTGGAATGCAGACGTTGGTGGGGGTCATGTTCCGTTTGCAGTGCCCCAGATGAGCCTAAACAGTGGAAAACCCCCACAAGTGACCCCATTTTGGAAACTAGACCCCATAAGGAACTTATCTAGATCTGTGGTGAGCACTTTGAACCTCCAAGTGTTTCACAAAAGTTTATAATGCCTGGGTGTGAAAAAAAAAAATCAATTTTCCACAAAAATGATTTTTTAGTCCCAAATTTTTGATTTTTCACAAGGAAATTGGACCCCAAAAGTTGTTGTCCAATTTGTCCTGAGTACGCTGATACCAAATATGTGGGGAGGGAACTGTTTTGGCGCACAGCAGGGCTTGGAAAGGAAGTAATAACGTTTTGGAATGCAGACGTTGGTGGGGGTCATGTTCCGTTTGCAGTGCCCCAGATGAGCCTAAACAGTGGAAACCCCCACAAGTGACCCCATTTTGGAAACTAGACCCCTTAAGGAGCTTATCTAGATGTGTGGTGAGCACTTTGAACCCCCTAGTGCTTCACAGAAATTTATAAACGCAGAGCCGTGAAAATGAAAAATCATTTTTTTTCTCAAAAATGATTTTTTTAGCCAGCTATTTTTTATTTTCCCAAGGGTAATCGGAGAAATTAGGACCCCAAAATTGGTGTGCAATTTGTCCTGAGTACGCTGATACCCCATATGTTGGGGTAAACCACTGTTTGGGCGCACGGCAGGGCTCGGAAGGGAGGGAGCGCCATTTGACTTTTTGAACGCCACATCGTGTTTGGAGACCCCTGATGTGCCTAAATAGTGGAAATCCCTCAATTCTAGCTCCAACCCTAATCCCAACACACCCCTAACCCTAATCCCAACCCTAATCCTAACCTAAATCCCAACCCTAATTCCAACCCTAATTGTAACCCTAACCTTAATTATAATCTTAATTATAACCCTAACCCTAATTGTAACCCTAACCCTAATTCTAACCCTAATTATAACCCTAACCCTAAGGCTAGGTTCATTTTGCGTTTTACCAGCCCGTTCAACACATAGCGTTGACGGGCTGGTAATGGTATAGCATAACGCGATCGCATTATGCTATACCCGCTAGCGCAGAGGAATCAGCAGATGATTCATCTGCGCTAGCGGTGACGGAGCCCAAACGCTGCAGCCCGCGTCCGAGGCTCCGTCACTGAATGATGGCACGTCGCAAACGCATGCCGCTTTATGGCATGCGTCGCGATGCGCCCTCAAATGGGGGTGAATGGCAGCGTTAACGGACTGCGTTACACGCGTTATACCGCGTGTACGCAGTCCGTCTAACGGACTGCCATAACGCAGTATGAACCCAGCCTAACCCTAACGCTAATTATAACCCTTACCCTAAGGCTGCTTTCACACTTCCGGCGGGCGCCTGTCGGCGCCCCCGGCATTTTGCCGCAGCGCCGCATCAGAAAACCTGATGCGCCGCCGGCGGCCGCATGCGTTTTTTTGCCGGATGGTTTCTGATGCCCGGAGACATCAGAAACCATCCGGCAAAAACAAAAAACGTTACATGCAGCGTTTTGTCCGGCCGCCGCAATGTACATTTGCGCCGCATCCGGACAAAACCGCATGCAACGCATTGACATGCGGCGCCATCCGGCGCTAATGCAAGTCAATGCAAAAAAAAAAAACGCATGCGGCGCACACCGGATGTGTGAAACCAGCCTAATGCTAACCCTAACCCTAATTATAACCTTAACCCTAATTATAACCCTAACCCTAATTATAACCCTAACCCTAACAGAAAAATGTTTTATTATATGTCCCTAACTAAGGGGGTGATAAATGGGGGGGTTATGTACTGTTTTTTTTATTTTGATCACTGTGATAGTTTATCACAGTGATCAAAATGTACTTTTATGAGAATGAATGAAAAAAAATTTGAATCTGCCGCCAAAGCAGATCGGCGGGCGCACTGCGCATGCGCCCGCCATTTTTTTTTTGCAGGGAGAAGAAGCCGGGATTCTGGGGCCTGCGGGAGGACGGAGGACACCGGTAAGTATATGGGGGGGCGATCGGGGGACCGGGGGACCCTCATTTTCTCCCCTCTGATGTGCGATCACATCAGAGGGGAGAGAAATCATTTTTTTTTTTTTTTTTTTTTTGCGATCGCGGCTATGCTTGCATAGCCGCGATCGCAACACCGGGATCGGTGAATACCGACCCGGATCATGTTCTCTGGGGTCTCGGCTACCCCCGGTAGCCGAGACCCCAGAGAATATTTGCCCATCCCCCCACCAGCACAGCGGCACATAGCGGCGGGCGCACTGGGCATGCGCCCGCCATTGTCTTAACGGCGCCGGCACCGGGGGACACCGAGGGCCCGGGGGCCACATGGATCTTATTGGGGGCCACATGGGGGTCCTGGGGACCCTTTTTCTCTGTCCTCTGATGTCCGATGACATCAGAGGACAGAGAAATTAAATGGCACAACTTTTTTTTTTTTTTTTTTGCGGTCGCCGTTATAGGGTTAATAACGGCGATCGCAACATCGGTGTCGGTAAAAACCGACCCGATTCATGTTCTCTGGGGTCTCGGCTACCCCCGATAGCCGAGACCCCGGAGAAAATGCGCCTCTGGGGGGCGCTATTCACTTTTTCCACAGCACCGTTAATTAACGGCGCTGTGGTTTAAGTACCCTTAATGACCGCCGTTAAAAGGCGTATCGGCGGTCGTTAAGGGGTTAAAATATAAACGCATGTAAGCACATGGCAACAAGAAATGGAACAACACACCACCCAAAATTATTTTTACAAAATATAGTGATGTAAATTTATGAATAAAAGTCCATTTTTGTATTTAGGAATGATGCGTAAGGAACGCTATGTTAAACCATAACATAGTGAAGACAATGGATTTTGTAATAGTCACTCATCATCATCATTACAAGAAATCTGTGACAGTCACACAGATTTCAATTATTTCACTCACGAAAATTGTTATTTCGGACAGCATTTATTACATGTCCAGCATGGACTCATCAAAGTGATGAGATGACGCAATAATGTACGATAAAAAAAAAAAAAAATTTTTATAAAAAAAAACATTGTCACAATTTAAGTGGGTGCCTGCAAGTGGAGGTGAAACAAAGGCTACGGATAGCAAAGGTATATACTATGTCTGTTGTAGACAGTGGGCAGCCTCTGATGGGTAATGTCGATGTTATACTGTACGTCAATAAAGGCTGCGGCTGCAATAATGCATTTTTGGCTTGTAGAATGTTGAAGAGGGTAAAAGCATGTCTGGTTGCGCAAGGCTTTATCCTGTAACAATACCTTCCTTGTGTGACGGGTAGGGTAGCGTGTGTGTCAAGGACACCGCACTGCACGTGCTACTGAGCCAGTGCACGTGTCCTAAGTAAACCAACTGAGCCCCAAGATACCTGTAAGCAGAGCTGCAGCAGGGAAGACGTGTGTTTCAGTGTAACAGGACCTTCCGCAGCATGTGACTGCCAAGGGGCGGAGCCGGCCACACTTCTCTCAGAGGCAGCAGTAATGAATGATGTGTACTGCAGACTAACAGGACCTGCAGCACATGACTGCTGGGGCGTGGCCTAAGCTCCAGAGATCTAGGAACTGCAGGAAAACTCCTAGCAGGGTAACTACGAGATAAAGTTACCAAGGGGCAAAGACAGGGACGAAAACCAGGACAGGCCGAGATCAGAGCACAAGATAGCACGACAGTACCAAAGGGTTAGACAGAACGGATAGTCAGGACGTAGCAATAGATCAGTAAACCAGAGCGGGCAATAGACAGTACAATAGGGACAAAACTGTAACGGAGTATCGATAGCCAAGCCAGGAGGTCAGAACCGGAGAAGACAATATAAGCAAAACGTGAGACAGAGAGCAGAGTGAGCAAACAGACCGGGTCATACACGGGAATCAAAACAAGCAGAGCAGTATACACACAAACCAGGGGAGTCAAATACACAGTCACAACGAAAGTATAGCTGACAGAGAATCTCCCTCTGGACTGGGTATAAATACCCTCCCAGATCCAAAGGGAGGCCAGCAAAAGTTAACCCTGAATGGACAGGACATTAACCATGTCCTATACCATGACAGTACCCCCCCTTAATGGGGGCCACTGGACCCCCAGGCCTCTCAGGATATCTGGCATGAAAAGCCTGCACCAGTCGATCGGCATGTACCGAACTGGCCGGAACCCATGACCGATCTTCAATGGAGTATCCCTTCCAATGAATAAGGTACTGAAGTCTCCGGCGCGCCCACCGCGAATCAATGATGCGCCCTACCTCGTACTCCAGTTGACCCTCTACCAATACTGGTGGAACCACGGATGAGGGATCTTCTCTAACCGTCCCCACAGGTTTTAATAGGGACCTGTGGAAGACGTTAGATATTTTGAAGGAGGTGGGCAACTGAAGCCTGTACGCCACTGGAGTGATCACCTCTACAATCTTGTATGGGCCAATAAATTTGGGACCCAGCTTCATAGAGGGTATCTTAAGTTTGATGTTACGGGTGGACAACCAGACCTTTTCCCCCACTGTCAACACAGGACCCAACCCCCTCCTCCTGTCCGCAAAATGTTTGTACTTCTTCTGGGCTTTGGAGATGTTCCCCTGCACCTCCTTCCAAAGGTTTTTTAACTGTTGAACCATCCCCTCGGCACCAGGACAACCAGAATCCATACGGGAAAATTCCGCAAACTGCGGAACAAACCCATAATTGACCTGAAAAGGAGACTTTCCGGTAGACTGATTGATACGACAGTTGAACGCAAATTCTGCCATGGGTAAAACCTCACACCAATCTTCCTGTCTGGAGGAGGCCAGGCATCTCAGAATCTGCACCAATGACTGATTGGTGCGTTCAGTCTGTCCGTTGGATTCCGGGTGATAGGCAGAGGAGAATGATAATGTGACCCCCAACTTCTTACAGAACGCTCTCCAAAACCTGGCCACAAACTGCACACCCCTGTCCGACACCACATTCACAGGCACTCCATGCAACCGAACTATGTGCTGTATAAACAAACGGGCCAAGGTTTCAGCAGACGGCAACGCGGGTAACGGCACAAAGTGGGCTTGCTTAGAAAATCTATCAACCACTACCCATACCACTGAATTGCCCTTGGATGAGGGAAGATTAGTGATAAAGTCCATGGACAGGTGTGTCCATGGTTTATCCGGAATTGGCAAAGGCACCAATTCCCCGGCCGGCCGGACCTGAGAGCTTTTAGAGCGAGCGCACACCCCACAAGTATTAACAAAATTTTTTATATCAGTACCCATAGAGGGCCACCAAAAACCTCTAGCCACTGCCCCCCGGGTAGCTGCAATACCAGGGTGTGCACTTAACACAGAATCATGAAATTCTTGCAGGAGTGTGAGACGGAGCTGTTCGGGTACGAACAATTTACCTGGGGGTTTATTCCTGGGAGCTTGTGCTTGTGCTTCCAGAATCTCTCTCTGTAACTCAGAGGAGACTTCGGCTACAACCACTCCCGGTTGAAGAATGGAGGAAGGAGGTTCTGGAGGGGACACAGAATCAAAACTTCTGGATAAGGCATCTGCCTTTACATTTTTAGACCCTGGTCGGAATGTGATGGCAAAATGAAAGCGAGAAAAAAAAAGTGCCCACCGAGCCTGTCTGGGGGTCAATCTCTTAGCGGACTCGATATAGGCCAGGTTCTTATGATCAGTGATGACCGAAATGGGATGAGCGGCCCCCTCCAAAAAATGCCTCCATTCTTCAAAGGCCAGTTTGACCGCTAACAATTCCCTGTTGCCGACATCATAGTTTCTCTCTGCCGAAGAGAACATTTTAGAGAAAAAGGCACAGGGTTTAAGATTAGTCAGGGTAGAGGGGCCCTGGGACAACACTGCCCCCACCCCCACTTCCGAAGCGTCGACCTCCACGATAAAAGGTCTTGATGAATCGGGTTGTACCAACACAGGGGCTGAAGTAAAGCATTTCTTCAATGTAAGGAAGGATTTTTTTGCAGCCACGGACCAATTTTTTACCTCTGCCCCCTTAAGAGTGAGGTCCGTCAAAGGTTTCACTACCTGTGAAAACCCTTTAATGAACTTCCTATAATAGTTAGCGAAGCCCAAAAATCGTTGCAACCCCTTCAGATCATGAGGCTGCACCCAATCTGTAATGGCCTGAACCTTCCCTGGATCCATGCGGAATCCCTCCCCGGATACAATTACACCCAGAAAAGACAGTTCTTGCATAAAAAATAAACACTTCTCCAGCTTAGCATACAAATGGTTCTCCCGGAGTCTCATAAGAACCGCACGTAAATGATGCAAGTGTGACTGACTGTCTTCTGAGTATATCAGAATGTCATCCAGGTAAATGACTACATAACGTCCAATTAAATCAGAAAAACAACATTGATGAAGTTCTGCAAAACAGCAGGGGCATTAGTGAGACCGAAGGGCATAACCAGGTTTTCAAATAGCCCCTCAGTTGTCAGGAATGCTGTTTTCCATTCGTCCCCCTCCCGGACCCTTATAAGGTTATAAGCTCCTCGTAGATCGAGCTTAGAAAACCATTTGGCCCCCGTGAGTTGATTGCATAGATCGGGAATCAACGGGAGAGGGTACGTGTTCTTAACGGTAATTTTGTTCAGTTCCCGAAAGTCGAGACACGGTCGCAACCCACCATCTTTTTTCTTTACAAAGAAAAACCCCGCTGCCACAAGTGACACCGAGGGACGAATATGCCCTTTGCAAAGGCTTTCTTTGATGTACTCTTTCATGGCTTGGCGCTCAGGCCCGGACAAATTAAACAAACGAGCCTTTGGTAATTTGGCTCCAGGTAACAAATCAATGGCGCAATCATAGGGTCTATGTGGTGGGAGCGCCTCAGCCTCACTTTCGGAAAATACGTCTTCAAAGTCTTTCAGGTACTCCGGAATACCCTCCAGACTGACAGACGACACATACAGATTTTATAGGTTTGACAAGAGAAACGGAGTTACAACACAGACCATTATTATTACATCCCCATCGGGTGATCTCCCCTTTTGCCCAATCAATGAGAGGATTGTGGCGTTGTAGCCAGGGCATCCCCAATACCAGTCCTGCAGGCAGATTATTCAGAATAAAGCAACTTAATTTTTCCACGTGAGTGGAACCCACTTTCATAGAAAAAACTTCAGACATAAAACAAATTCCATCCCGGGCAAGAGGGGATGAATCCACCGCCACAATTTTAACAGGATCTTTCAACCTGACTGTCCCTATCTTATTAAGAGTCACAAATTGGGCATCAATCAGATTAATGGAGGAACCACAGTCAACAAAGGCGGTGGTCATAACAGAACCGCCAGCAAGTTCCAATTCAACCTGGAGCACCATTTTAGCAAGCGAAAAAAAATGTACCTGGGAGTCTGGGCAACCTCCACGATTGTTGCCCAGACTCAGTCGTTTTCCTGATGATTTTACAGAAGAAGGGCAGGAAGGACAGTCCCTTTTCCAATGTCCAGAGGCTCCACAGTAAAAGCATAGACTGTTGTCTTTACGGTGTCTTCTCTCTCATTCCTTTCTTGAGACAGCCTCCATCTCCATGGGCTCAGATGCGGGTGCGGTGTAACACAATTTGGAGTACAAGGGAGTCTCTTGTTGCATCATTCCCCTAGCACGGAGTCTACGGTCCATACGGACCCCCTGCATCATGGCGTCCTCCAGAGTATCGGGAGGAGGATGTAATGCCAGAGCGTCCTGCAGACGGTCAGATAGGCCCCTGCGGAACAACCCCCTCAGGGCGGCATCATTCCAGGATACTTCCGCGGTCCAACGTCTGAACTCTGAGCAGAACCATTCAGCAGAGTTCCTCCCCTGTGTCACACTCATCACCATATCCTCAGCCAGACGCACTCTATCAGGCTCGTCATAAATGTGCCCTAGAGCCTCAAAGAACAGGTTCACAGACATACGTTCAGGAGCAGAGGAAGAGAAAGAGAAAGCCCATGCTTGCGGAGCCCCCCTTAATAACGACATTACGATCCCCACCCTCTGCCTTTCATTTCCAGAGGTCCGGGGACGCAATTCAAAAAACAACTTGCATCCCTCCTTAAAAACCCTAAACAATTTTTTATCTCCAGAAAAATTGTCGGGTAATTTTACAGGGGGGTCGGGGTCCGCAAGAGATACATCAGTGGGGCCCCCTTCCTGGAACCCCGACGGAACAGACCCCATTAGAGCGTCTGCCACATCTCTCTGTACCTGTTGATGCGACTGAACCAGATTTTGCTGCTCCATAGACAGCTTCTGCATAAGCTGGGAGAGCTCATTAACCTGTTCAGTGAGAGCCCGTACCGGATCCATAATGTGCTAACACCCCACCACCAGGGAAAGACTGTAATGGTCAGCTATAATGTCAAGTACACCGCACTGCACATGCTCACTGAGCCAGTGCACGTGTCCTAAGTAAACTAACTGAGCCCCAAGATACCTGTAAGCAGAGCTGCAGCAGGGAAGACGTGTGTTTCAGTGTAACAGGACCTTCCGCAGCATGTGACTGCCAATGGGCGGAGCCGGCCACGCTTCTCTCAGAGTCAGCAGTAATGAATGTTGTGTACTGCAGACTAACAGGACCTGCAGCACATGACTGCTGGGGCGTGGCCTAAGCTCCAGAGATCTAGGAACTGCAGGAAAACTCCTAGCAGGGTAACTACGAGATAAAGTTACCAAGGGGCAAAGACAGGGACGAAAACCAGGACAGGCCGAGATCAGAGCACAAGATAGCACGACAGTACCAAAGGGTTAGACAGAACGGATAGTCAGGACGTAGCAATAGATCAGTAAACCAGAGCGGGCAATAGACAGTACAATAGGGACAAAACTGTAACGGAGTATCGATAGCCAAGCCAGGAGGTCAGAACCGGAGAAGACAATATAAGCAAAACGTGAGACAGAGAGCTGAGTGAGCAAACAGACCGGGTCATACACGGGAATCAAAACAAGCAGAGCAGTATACACACAAACCAGGGGAGTCAAATACACAGTCACAACGAAAGTATAGCTGACAGAGAATCTCCCTCTGGACTGGGTATAAATACCCTCCCAGCTCCAAAGGGAGGCCAGCAAAAGTTAACCCTGAATGGACAGGACATTAACCATGTCCTATACCATGACAATGTGTCTATTATATGAGTGTCTGTAAAATGTGACTTTACGCAGCCTTATTCTGCCCTAGGGACGCAAAAAATAAGACAGCAGTAATCATTTACTGTATAAAACTCCACCTATGAGCAACAAAACAAGCACGTTCCCTCTTCCGGTTCCTGCGCTGACATGTGAGAAGGGAGTTTGGAGACGCTCCTGAATTTCTCCCAGGTGTCCAAGCATATCGGGCCGATAGGAGAGCATTAAAACCACCCCCGGTCGTGACTTAAATACGGTGAATCGAAACAGTGAAGAACTGTAGGTCGATGCGAACGAATGTGCGATGACATGACACACGTTTATAACCCTTGCTAGACACGAATAACTTTGTAGAATTTTGGAGACACCTGAACCCAGATGGCAGTGAATATTCCTTCTATTCGGCGCCACATGACTCTTGGTCCAGAAGAGATAATATATTGCTATCACAGGAGCTAGTAAGGGGAGTGGAAGAGGCAGATGTGCACAACGTAGCTATATCTGACCACGCACCCGTATCAGTGACCCTGCCAGATATGGTTCAGATGGGGCCAGACCAAACTTGGCGCTTCCCTACCTATTTGTTAATTGATGAGAAGTTTCGACATCAGGTGAAGCAATGGTGTTTGGAATATGTAAGTGATAATGGAGATAGTAGGGATAGGCCGGAACTTTTATGGGCAGCAGGGAAGGCATTAATGCGCGTGAAACTAATAGGTTATCAGACAACGCTAAAAAAGAAGATAGCGACAAACTACTCGCAGGCTAGCAGGATATTACGCGATAGCTACACGGCAAACAAGACAACTTCATCAACGCAGGATAAAAATAGATGTAAGCAGGCTAAGGCTGACTTACACGTATGGGTATATCGACGCGAGAGAAGCAGTAATATGAATTATAGAGCCGATGTATATCGTTATGGTAGCAAATCAGGGAGACTATTAGCACGACTAGCGAAAGGAAATCACATTCGTCATCAACATATTACTGCGTTAACGAATAAACATGGGATCATGAACACAGACCCTCGAAGCATAATCACGATTCTACAAGAATACTACTCAGACTTATATAAGGTGGAACATACGGATAGTGCGGAGGGTCAGACCTTTCTAGATGGAATACGGTTACCATCCTTCACAAACTATCAGCTTCTCCTTTTAAAAAAACCAATTGAGGTGACGGAAGTGACAGCGGCGATAAGTGACTTTAAATACGGGAAAGCTCCAGGACCTGACGGGTTTACAGCCAAATTATTAAAATTATTGAGTGAGGATATCCCGTCCACATTGGTAGGCACCTTCAATCATATATTGGAGACAGGAGGGTTGCCCATCCATTCAAACATGGCACACATGAAGGTGCTACTAAAACCCAACAAACCTTCACATCTGGCTGGATCCTATCGTCCATTCTCACTCATTGACCAGGATATCAAGCTTTTGTCCAGGATCATGGCAGATCGTTTGAGTAGCATTCTTCATACGCTGATAGGGCCATCACAAGTGGCCTTTGTTAGACCAAGATCGCCCATGAATAACATTAGGAAAGTAATAGCAGTTGTAGATAAATATCGTTGTCTGACAACATCGAGTCCTGTCATGCTATCCTTAGATGGCGATAAGGCATTTGATAGGGTGAGCTGAAGATGGTTGCCAATGGTCCTGGACAAAATTGCCATGAGAGGCACGTTTATGACTTTCCTATCAGGTGTCTACGCCAACCCACAGGCACAAATACACAACACAGGTCACCTTTCGGCTATTTTCACAATACAGAGGGGAACTCCTCAGGGATGTCCATTATCACCATTGCTCTTTGATATCGCCCTTGAGCCATTAGTTACACACGTGGAGGATAACACAGTATATGACGGTATAAAGGTAGGGGGTCGGCAGATCAAACTCACATTGTTTGCAGACGATATACTCATTTATATGGCACATCCCCAAGACCATCTCAAAGGGCTATTAGACTGGATAAAAAATTTTTAACTAATTCTGTGGTTTCGCTTCAAAGACTACAAGAGTGAAATTTTTCAATTGTTAAAGCCTAATCCTCGTGAGCTTTGGTGTGCTTACTGATGGGGGACAGAAGTAATTAAAACCTTTATTTATAACATATCTGTGAATCAAAATAGGACGAGATTCTAGTTCTCAATACAAACTTAACTATGAACCCTAATTGGACAAGGTTGTACGTCAATTGGAGCGGTGGCATGATTTGCCCCTGTCTCTTCTGGGCCGTTGTCACCTTCTTAAGATGATTATTTTTGGAAGGCTATTATACCCGCTTCAGACTATTCCAATCCTGTTACGTAAAGATGATGTTTCACGGATAAAAAAAGCATTGACCAGATTCATCTTGAGGGGAAAACGGCCCAGAATAGCAATACGAAAAATTATGCGTGCAGTAAAAGATGGGGGCCTGGCCGTGCCAAACGTTAGGAGTTATAACTTTTCGTGCTTGATCAGAGTGGGGAGAGATTGGTTTAAGGGGACTTAGTCCTACTCAGATGTATTGCTGGAATCTGGACTGACAGAGGGTTGTATTTTGGCCTCATGTGTTGACACTGTGATTTGTAAACTCCCGGTCATAGTGATCAGCGCTACTACGCGATACAGTAATTGCCTGTAAGGCAACCAGACGAGCGCATGGGTTGTCTTCTCAGTTATCTAAACACATGCCTTTATGGGCTCACCCAGAATTACCAGTGGGAGTGACAGACCGCGTTTTTGAGACGTGGCATACTAAAGGTATACATACAGTATTCCATCTCATGCACCTAAAAGAGTGTAGGTGGCTGACATCCAAGGAGATTATGGAAAAATTCAATTAGCCCCCTTCTCACTTTATTGAAACTCTACAAGTGCATTATTTCTACAGAAATCGCCTGCGTAATATTATAGAAGAGGTGGTAGACAATTGATTTGACAAGATGGGAGATATATTTCTTCAACCAGACTGAAGTATGCTCATGATTTTCCATGATTACTACGACCTGTGATGAGGTCATAGTCACGTGATCTGGTCAGCTGATGTGTACGTCACCTGATGGTGTTTTGTAGGCCTATAAAACAAGGAGCTGTTGTAGTTGTTGTGTGGAAGGAAGGAGTTTGGCTGGAGTAAGCCTGGAACATTGTTTTGTTACTGTGTGGCAGTGTGCACCAGGAAGCGAGTAACAGACCACCCGGAATGTGACCTGGCGGTCTCAGCTGACCTGCAGCCGCTTAGTTAAGCCCGTCACAAGCAAGGGTGAGTCTGTGACCAGTGGTTCTCCAAACTGGAGTGATTTATGTTGTGTTTTCATTTTGTTATATGGACTTTTTGTTGAACTCATGATTAAAATCACTGAACTTTGAAATAAAAGGCTGTGTGTTTGCCTCATTACTGCGGCCCAGCCCTGCCTACCACAGCGGTTCCCTACAATTGGTGGAGAATGCGGGCAACGCAGTGAGGTCAGGCTGTTTTTCATGCATGACAGTAAATGTCCTGGTTTTAGAAAGTGCACCAAAACCGGCTGGATAACTGTCCGAAGATGGAGAACAAAGTAAAAATGCTAGTGGAGGCCATGCGACAGCAACAGCAGGCTACACAGCAGCAACAGCAGGCTATGCAGCAGCAGCAGGCTATACAACAGCAGGCTATGTAGCAGCAGATATTTAATCGACAGCAACAGGAAACCAATAGTTTACTGATGCAGCACATCACAGCGCCGCAGACAGTAAGAGCTGCCCGGGGATGCCATGATGTCCGGAAAGCGGTGCGTACAGCGATCCGAAAGATGGAGCAATCAGATGAAGTTGAGGTGTAGCTGGAGATGTTTGAAGGCGTGGCTAAAAGGGAGAGACTGCCCCGGGACCAGTGGGTCGAGATCGTGGCTCCAGTTTTTGACTTCAGGACCCGCTAAAGCCTATAGGGACCTACCCCCCCAGCAACAGGAGGACTATGAGAGCGTGAATGGTGAGATACTTGCACGTCTTGGGGTAAATGTTTTTTTCCTTGCCCAGCGTGTACAACAATGGAAGTTTTCCCCTTCCGAGCCAGCTCAGTCCCAGTATTATGACTTGATACACCTGATAGAAAAGTGCTTTCAGCCTGAGGTGTTGTCACCCCGCGATATGCTGGATCGTATAGTGACTGATAAATTCGGGCGAACTTTGCCCCACACCCTTCAAACATGGGTTGGACAGGCAGCCCCTACTGATGGTCTCCAAATGGTAGACCTCATTGAAAGATATGGGCCTACCAAGGAGATACAGGGAGAGACTACCCGGAAGCTACCAATTAAATTCACCAAACCTTCACCCACACCTCGGCGAGCAGAGACTCTGAGGGCCGCCCAGGAAGGGTCGGGGAACGAAAGGGGCCCCATAATCTGTTGGCGGTGCCAAGAACCATGACATGTGAGAGCTGATTGCCCCCACCTGACTGAGCCCATGGACAACAACTTTGGCTACTATCAGTCTCACTATGCATAACACATGTGTGCAGTGGTCAGTATTACCTTTGCCTTCGGTGGAGGAGGAAAACACCTCTCCTATAGAAGTGTTAGTTGGGGAGATGGAAGATTTGCCACCGGGACCAGAATTGTAATACTTAAATGTGTCAGGTGACAATTTTGGTACGGCGCAACTCCGTGACCCTACGTTGAGTCTATTTGTTGGGGATAACATTTTTTTTTGTAACTGATCATTCCCCTGTGACTGGCAGTGTTGTAGCCCAGGGAGTAGAGTTCAGGTGGTAGAAAGATGAACATAACAGGAGACATGGAAAACGTTGGCAAACAGTTATTTAATCTGAAAACGGGCAGGCAAATTCAGGTGAGATCCATGCCTTGTTCATTTTCAGAAAAGTAAGCCGGTCTACATTCTCTGAGGATAGTCGCATGCGACGGTCTGTTAGTACACCACCTGCAGCACTAAAGACGCACTCAGATAATACACTGGCAGCAGGGCAAGCCAGCACCTCCAATGCATACTGGCTAAGCTCTGGCCACGTATCCAGCTTAGAGACCCAACACTTGAAAGGGGAAGAGCCATCTGGGAGTACACTGAGAGGGAAAGACATGTAGTCTGTCACCATCTTACGTAAACGTTGCCTCATGGTGAGTGGAGTAGTCTCAGATGGTGTAGACATTGGTGGCGCTGACACAAAACTTTGCCACATTTGTAACATACTGCTCTTGCCCTGTGCAGAGGCGCTGCTTGTGCTCCCTCTTGTTGCAGAGGTGTCTCCACTACCTCGACGCACAGAGATTCTTTGTAAAGCAGTAGCAGCAGCAGTGCTCTCGGCTGGAATGGAGAATATTATGGATTGCACCAGTCTGTCTTGGTACTCCCGCATTTTACGCTCCCGGTTCAACGGTGTGATGAGGCTTTGTAAGTTGTCCCGGTAGCGAGGGTCTAGGAGGGTGTACACCCAATAATCTGATGTGGTGAGAATGTGGGCAATGCAGTGGTCGTTTCTCAGGCACTGCAGCATGAAATCAACCATGTGCTGCAGACTCCCAACTGCCCAACAAACGCTGTCCTCTGGAAGAGGCGTCATCTCTGCCTGCTCTGTATCGCCCCACCCTCGCTCTACATACTGACTAGAGCGTTGTGTACCTCCCTCTGTAGGGATTTCTTCCTCCTCCATTGACTCCTCCTCATCCTACTCACAAAGTGAGCCCTGCCCAGCCCTTTGTGAGGAACCAAGATGCGCTGACTGTCCAGAAGGTGAGTGAATTTGTGACTCCTCATCCTCCACCTCTTCCAAAACCTCATCCTTTAGTGCTTGCAGTGATTTTTGAAGCAGGCAGATAAGGGGGACAGTCATGCTGACTAGTGCATCATCTGCACTCGCCATCCGCGTTGAGTCATCAAACGCACGCAAAACGTGGCAGATGTCCTTCATAGAGGCCCACTCAGTAGTGGTGAAGTGTGAACGGCGCAAATTGTGAGTTGATTGCGCCTGATGCAGCTGATACTCCATTACTGCTGGCTGTTGCTCACACAACCGCTCCAACATATGTAAGGTGGAATTCCACCTGGTGGGTACGTCACATATGATGCGATGTTCAGGAAGGCGAAATCTGCGTTGCAGAGCAGCAATGCGCGATCTGGCTATGCTGGAACATCGCAAGTGAGCGCACTCTAGGCGGACCTTCTGCAGCAGTTCAGCAAGATCCGGATAGTCCCTCAAAAAACTCTGCACGACCAAGTTGAGCACATGTGCCAGACATGGTATGTGAGTGAGGTTGCCAAGGCCCAGAGCTGCCACCAGATTTCGGCCATTGTCACACACTACCAAGCCTGGCTGGAGATTCGCTGGCAAAAAACACACGTCGCTCTCCTGCTTGATGGCATTCCAGACCTGCTGCGCTGTGTGGCTTCGATTCCCCATGGAAATTAATTTCAGGACGGCCTGTTGACGTTTGGCCACGGCTGTGCTCATATCGGTCGCAACAGGTAAGCGTTCATGGGTCCATGTGGAGGTAGACCGTGACGGCTCCTGCAGCGATGATTCTGAGGAACTGGAGTAGGAGGAGGAGTCAATGTGTACAGACTGGATTCCTGCAATCCTTGGAGTTGGCAGAACACGTACAGCGCCACTCGCAAGATCTGTACCCGGCTCCACAACATTGACCCAATGGGCAGTAAGGGAAAGGTATCGTCCCTGGCCATGGGTACTGGTCCACGCAGCGGTGGTCAGGTGGACATTGCTACTGACGGAGTTTAGTAGCGCATGTTTAATTTTAACCTCAACAACATGCTTTTGCAGACCAGGGACGGCTTGCCTGCTGAAATAAAATCAGCTTGGCACATTGTATTGTGGGACTGCCAATGCCATTAAGTTCCGTAAACTGTCAGTCTCCACCAGCCTGAATGACAGCATTTCAAGGGACAGGAGTTTTGCAATGCCAGCATTCAGAGCCTGTGCTCGTAGATGGTTTGCCGAGTATGGCCGTCTTTTATCCCATGCCTGTGGTACCGATGGCTGTTTTGTGGCCTGGGAGTGTGAAGATGACAGGGAACTTGCTGCTGTGGGTGGAATAACACTTTGTCTCTGGACAACAGTGACCGAGGTTCTTCCATGGCGATCCTGTGAGGAAGCAGAACAAGCTGTGTGTGACTGGAGGTAGAGGCTCCAACACGACCTGAAGATGTAGGTGCTGCTGTAGGTTGGCCTACATCTCCAGTGTGTCTTTGTAACTCAACTACGTGCTTTGTCCGCACATGTTTCCACATATTTGTGGTATTGAGGTTACTGCAATTTTTACCTCTTTTTACTTTTTGCTTACACAGCTTGCATTTAACATAGCAAATATCATCTGCAAGTCTGTCAAAAAGGACCACGCAGTGCAAGTCCTGGGAGCGCCCATTTTGACTTTTGGAAGAGAACTGCTCCCAACAGGTGCCAAACTGGAGGCTAGAGGCAACCGAGTCTGCAGCCTACCTCTCCCTCCTGTTTGTACCATTGGGACAATCTCATCCTCAGAGCTGCTCCCACCACCTTCCTGTCCCTCACGCCATGTTGGGTCTTGGACCTCATCATCTCCACTACCCTCTTCCAACACCTGCTGCTGTTGGGTGGATCTGGCCAGCACCATGCTCAACAGAAACTGTCACCTGAGTCTCATCATCATCAGATGCGTTCTGCGGTGTGCTGACCATCGGCACTGGCTCACCCGCCTCTTCTGATTCAGAGAGACACAGCTGTTGCGCATCACTGCATACTCCCTCTTCTTAACATTCCAGAATGCTGCTTGGCTGGGCCCCTGCTTGCAAGCCAACAGATTCTGAGAACAGAAGCAGAGACTCAGCTGGATCCAGTTCAGAACTCTCTGACTGCCTGGGCAATTTGACAGGCGGTGAACAGACAGATGGTTGCTCAACAGTGTGGTGGTCCTGAGAGGAGGTGGAAGCAATTGAAGTCGATGCATTGGCTGCCATCCAACCAACAACGGCTTCAATTTGTTCTTCCCGCAGCAGGGGGGTACGCCGAGCTCCTACAAAACTGCACATAAAGGAACGCTTACGGGGAAAACTGGTGGATGCTGTGTCACTGGGGGCGGCAGCAGCCACAGAATCCCCACGTCCTCTCCCTGCTGAAACTCCACGGCCACGACCACGTGCCTTACTCCCTGCCTTCTTCATCTTGGTAGATTGATAAAGAAAGTCAGAAAAGTTAAAAGGCCTAAGTGTTGTTATTCCACAGAGACTGCAGTGAACACTGCAGACAACGGTTCACTAGCTGTGAAAGGCTCCTTTGTGGACTTCTATAGTGTTTGCAACCAATGTATTGGATACGGATGGAAGCGCGTCACACTAATAGATTGGAGTTATTTTAAATAGAATGGAGCAGCAACAATTCTAGAAAAATGACAAGGATGAGGCAGTGACACACGTTCAGCAGACTATAACCAGCAGTGGTTTAAGAACTAACTGGAGCGTGATCTGCACTCAGCAAAAAAAAATATATCACAGACTAGAGTGAACACTGCAGTGCACACAACTGGTCACTATCTGTGAAAGGCTCCTTTGTGGACTTCTACAGTGTTTGCAACCAATGTATTGGATACGGATGGAAGCGCGTCACACTAATAGATTGGAGTTATTTTAAATAGAATGGAGCAGCAAAATTCTAGAAAAATGACAAGGATGAGGCAGTGACACACGTTCAGCAGACTATAACCAGCAGTGGTTTAAGAACTAACTGGAGCGTGATCTGCACTCAGCAAAAAAAAAATATATCACAGACTAGAGTGAACACTGCAGTGCACACAACTGGTCACTATCTGTGAAAGGCTCCTTTGTGGACTTCTATAGTGTTTGCAACCAATGTATTGGATACGGATGGAAGCGCGTCACACTAATAGATTGGAGTTATTTTAAATAGAATGGAGCATCAAAAATTCTAGAAAAATGACAAGGATGAGGCAGTGACACACGTTCAGCACACTATAACCAGCAGTGGTTTAAGAACTAACTGGAGCGTGATCTGCACTCAGCAAAAAAAAAAAATATCACAGACTAGAGTGAACACTGCAGTGCACACAACTGGTCACTATCTGTGAAAGGCTCCTTTGTGGACTTCTATAGTGTTTGCAACCAATGTATTGGATACGGATGGAAGCGCGTCACACTAATAGATTGGAGTTATTTTAAATAGAATGGAGCAGCAACAATTCTAGAAAAATGACAAGGATGAGGCAGTGACACACGTTCAGCAGACTATAACCAGCAGTGGTTTAAGAACTAACTGGAGCGTGATCTGCACTCAGCAAAAAAAAAATATATCACAGACTAGAGTGAACACTGCAGTGCACACAACTGGTCACTATCTGTGAAAGGCTCCTTTGTGGACTTCTATAGTGTTTGCAACCAATGTATTGGATACGGATGGAAGCGCGTCACACTAATAGATTGGAGTTATTTTAAATAGAATGGAGCAGCAACAATTCTAGAAAAATGACAAGGATGAGGCAGTGACACACGTTCAGCAGACTATAACCAGCAGTGGTTTAAGAACTAACTGGAGCGTGATCTGCACTCAGAAAAAAAAAATATATCACAGACTAGAGTGAACACTGCAGTGCACACAAACTGGTCACTATCTGTGAAAGGCTCCTTTGTGGACTTCTATAGTGTTTGCAACCAATGTATTGGATACGGATGGAAGCACGTCACACTATAATTTCAATTGAATGGAGCTGCAAGAATTACACTAAAGAAAAAAAAAAAAAGAGTCTGTGAGTGACACGTGCAAATGCCTACAAACAGCGTTGGATGCAGAGCAAACTGCAGCGCGTCACCTGCACTCACACACAGACCTTGCAGAGCTGTGAAAACAACATTGCAAGGCTAAAGGAAGCTTTACACAGCGGTTGTTAAACTAGCCTGCCTAAAGCACAGTACACAAAATCGCAATCTCTAACTGTCCCTCAGAGTCAGCAGAGCAGCGTTCTGTCCCTAACTGAATTCACAGCACAGTGACGCTAAAATGGCGGCGGCGCCTTTTATAATGCATTCTGACATCATTTCAGCATCCAATCACAGCCATGCCATTAGTTAACATGACCGCAGCACTACAGGATGTGCCCACACTTCTTAGGATTCCTCATTGGCTGACTAAAATCACATTGTCTCTCAAAGAATTATGGGAACTTCCGATTCCGGTATACGATATATGGAAAATATCGGAACTAAGTATCTAAAGTCCGATACAGCGAATATCGGCCAATACCCGATACTTGCGGTATCGGAATGCTCAACTCTACACAACACGTAAGAAACCACAGGTCAGTGACTGTTGAAACAGATGGCACTGTTGGGTTTGCTGGTAGAATTTATCTGCCAGCAAACCCAACAGTGCCATCAGGAACAACAGTGACTGGGCATTAAAAAAATCAATAGAATGCACAACACATAAGAAACCACAGGTCAGTGACTGTTGAAACAGATGGCACTGTTGGGTTTGCTGGTAGAATTTATCTGCCAGCAAACCCAACAGTGCCATCAGGAACAACAGTGACTGGGCATTAAAAAAATCAATAGAATGCACAACACATAAGAAACCACAGGTCAGTGACTGTTGAAACAGATGGCACTGTTGGTTTTGCTGGTAGAATTTATCTGCCAGCAAACCCAACAGTGCGATCAGGAACAACAGTGACTGCATTAAAAAAATCAATAGAATGCACGACACATAAGAAACCACAGGTTAGTGACTGTTGAAACAGATGGCACTGTTGGGTTTGCTGGTAGAATTTATCTGCCAGCAAACCCAACAGTGCCATCAGGAACAACAGTGACTGGGCATTAAAAAAATCAATAGAATGCACAACACATAAGAAACCACAGGTCAGTGACTGTTGAAACAGATGGCACTGTTGGGTTTGCTGGTAGAATTTATCTGCCAGCAAACCCAACAGCGCCATCAGGAACAACAATGACTGGGCATTAAAAAAACCAATACAATGCACAACACATAAGAAACCACAAGTCAGTGAATGTTGAAACAGATGGCACTGTTGGGTTTGCTGGTAGAATTTATCTGCCAGCAAACCCAACAGTGCCATCAGGAACAACAGTGACTGGGCATTAAAAAAATCAATAGAATGCACAACACATAAGAAACCACAGGTCAGTGACTGTTGAAACAGATGGCACTGTTGGTTTTGCTGGTAGAATTTATCTGCCAGCAAACCCAACAGTGCGATCAGGAACAACAGTGACTGCATTAAAAAAATCAATAGAATGCACGACACATAAGAAACCACAGGTCAGTGACTGTTGAAACAGATGGCACTGTTGGGTTTGCTGGTAGAATTTATCTGCCAGCAAACCCAACAGTGCCATCAGGAACAACAGTGACTGGGCATTAAAAAAATCAATAGAATGCACAACACATAAGAAACCACAGGTCAGTGACTGTTGAAACAGATGGCACTGTTGGGTTTGCTGGTAGAATTTATCTGCCAGCAAACCCAACAGCGCCATCAGGAACAACAATGACTGGGCATTAAAAAAACCAATAGAATGCACAACACATAAGAAACCACAAGTCAGTGAATGTTGAAACAGATGGCACTGTTGGGTTTGCTGGTAGAATTTATCTGCCAGCAAACCCAACAGTGCCATCAGGAACAACAGTGACTGGGCATTATAAAAATAAATAGAATGCACAACACATAAGAAACCACAGGTCAGTAACTGTTGAAACAGATGGCACTGTTGGGTTTGCTGGTAGAATTTATCTGCCAGCAAACCCAACAGTGCCATCAGGAACAACAGTGACTGGGAATTAAAAAAATCAATAGAATGCACAACACATAAGAAACCACAGGTCAGTGATTCTTGAAACAGATGGCACTGTTGGGTTTGCTGGTAGAATTTATCTGCCAGCAAACCCAACAGTGCCAACAGGAACAATAATGACTGGGCATTAAAAAAATCAATAGAATGCACAACACATAAGAAACCACAGGTCAGTGACTGTTGAAACAGATGGCACTGTTGGGTTTGCTGGTAGAATTTATCTGCCAGCAAACCCAACAGTGCCATCAGGAACAACAGTGACTGGGCATTAAAAAATCAATAGAATGCACAACACATAAGAAACCACAGGTCAGTGACTGTTGAAACAGATGGCACTGTTGGGTTTGCGGGTAGAATTTAACTACCAGCAAACCCAACAGTGCCATTAGGAACAACAGTGACTGGTGTTATGTTTCGGTAGCTGAGGAGTGCAGGTAAAAAAGGCAATACACCAGAGCAGTTGGAATCTATGAGATTGCAGTACCCTGACTAACCACCACAACTAGAGGCAGCAGTGGAGCGTTCCTACGTTGGTCCTAGACGCCTCGTCACAGCCTGAGAAACTAACTACACCTAAAGATAGAAATAGGAAAGCTATCTGCCCGGAGCAAAAACCCCAAAGATAATAGAAAGCCCCCAAACAAGTAATGGCGGTTAGACAAGAAGAAATACTGACACAGAAAGAAAATAGTATGAGCAAACGCTGGGGCCCAAACTAACTAAATAGAAAAGGATAGGAAGGGTACTTACTGCAATCCCAGAAAACCCTGAAAAGCACCAACTCTACTAATTTCAAAATCACCTGAGATCACACGACCTCTACCACCTAAATTAGTTCTCTGGTGTAACAAAATCAAAACAGCAGCCACTGAAAAAAAGGAAAAAAGCAAAAGTACAAACATCAGTGGCTGAACTGAACTAAGAGGGCAAAAGCCCCCGGAGGGGACCCGAAGGCCCCCACAGAAGTGCAGGACAAAATGCAAAAATATAGTACAAAAAAAAAAGAAGAAAATGTCTTATCTGTTAGCAGGAGATGCAGACATGACACAGCAGGCTACAAGGGAAACAGGAATGAAGGATTCAGACCAGAACAATTGATCACCGGCAACCCTGATGGGAAGGTGACTCCCTTATATAAGACCAGTCAGTAACACCTGATTCCCAGTCATCACAATCTTCACTGAACAGACCAGTACCGCTTGTAACCACCAGAGGGAATCTCTGCTCAGAACTCATCTCAAACCATTCACAACAGTACCCCCCCCTTGAGGAGGGGTCACCGAACCCTCATTTGAGCAACCAGGTCGGTCAGGATGAGTTCTATGATACGCACGGATGAGTCTCCTAGCATAGATGTCAGAAGCAAACACCCAAGAATTGTCCTGACCATAACCTCTCCACTTAACCAAATACTGGAGTTTCCGTCTAGAAAAACGAGAATCTAATATTTTCTCAACCACATACTCCAGATTGCCCTCAACCAAAACAGGGTCAGGAGGCACAGCAGCAGGAACCACTGGCTCAACAAAAACCCCTTCAACAAGGTCTTGTGGAACACGTTATGGATCTTAAATGTCCTGGAAGAAGCAAACGAAAAGAAACAGGATTAAGAATCTCAATGATCTTATCAGGTCCAATGAACCTAGGCTTAAATTTAGGAGATGCTACTCTCATAGGAATATTCTTTGAGGACAACCAGACCAAGTCCCCCACTTTAAACCGAGGACCATCAGTCCTATGCCGGTTAGCAAACTGCTGGGCCTTCTCCTGAGAGAGGGACAACCTCTCCACTACCTGGTCCCAAATCTGTTGCATACGCTCCACAACAGAGTCAACACCAGGACAGACTGAAGCCTCCGTCTGTCCTGAAGAAAATCGAGGGTGAAACCCAGAATTACAGAAAAACGGAGACATCAAAGTGGCAGAGCTAGCCCTATTATTTAAGAGCAAACTCAGCCAAAGGTAAAAAAGAGACCCAGTCATCCTGATCAGCAGACACAAAGCATCTAAGATAAGTCTCCAATGTCTGGTTTGTTCTCTCAGTTTGACCATTGGTCTGAGGATGAAATGCCGAGGAGAAAGACAATTGAACACCCAGTTTAGAACAAAAAGTCCTCCAAAATCTGGAAACAAACTGGACTCCTCTGTCAGACACAATGTTCTCAGGAATGCCGTGTAACGAACCACGTGCTGAAGGAACAACGGCACCAATTCACAGGAGGAAGGCAACGTAGGTAATGGCACAAGATGTATCATTTTGGAAAACCTATCACAAATTACCCAGATGGTGGTCATTCTCTGAGAAACAGGAAGGTCGGAAATGAAATCCATAGAGATATGGGTCCATGGTCTCTTGGGCACAGGCAATGGCATCAACAAACCACTAGAGCGAGAGCAAGGCTTGGAGCGAGAGCAAGTCCCGCAGGACTGCACAAATTCCCTGACATCACGAGACAAGGTAGGCCACCAAAAGGACCGACTAACCAAGTCTCTGGTACCAAAAATTCCGGTATGCCCAGCCAATGCGGAACAATGAATCTCAGACATCACACTCTTTTTCCACTGGTCCGGGACAAACAATTTTCCAACAGGGCAGCACTCGGGCCTATCCTCCTGACACCCCTCCAGAGCAGTCTCAAATTGGGCGAGATGGCGGAAAGAACTACACCCTCTTTCAAAATAACAGAAGGATCAGATAACTCAGGAGAGTCCGCAAGGAAACTCCTCGAGAGGGCATCCGCCTTAACATTCTTAGTGCCAGGAAGAAAGGAAACCACAAAATTAAAACGTGTGAAAAACAAGGCCCACCTGGCCTGTCTAGGATTGAGTCGCTTGGCAGATTCAGATAGACCAGATTCTTATGGTCCGTAAGGACCACCACCTGATGTTTGGCTCCCTCCAGCCAATGTCTCCACTCTTCAAAAGCCCACTTCATGGCCAATAACTCCCGATTACCCACGTCATAATTACGTTCAGTAGGAGAAAATTTTCGAGAGAAAAAGGCACAAGGGTTACTTTTAGAGGTCTCTGGATCTTTTGGGGACAAAACGGCACCTGCCCAATTTCAGAGGCATCAACCTCCACCTGAAATGGCAGAGAAACATCAGGCTGCCGTAGAACAGGAGCAGAAGTGAATTTCTGCTTAAGTTCCTGAAACGCAGAGACTGCCTCAGGAGGCCAATTCACCACATCAGAACCCTTTCTGGTCAAAATAGTTAATGGTTTAACAATAACCGAGAAATTACCAATAAATTTACGATAAAAATTGGCAAAACCCAAAAATCTCTGAAGAGCCTTTAATGAAGTAGGTTGGACCCAATCACAGATGGCCTGAACCTTGACCGGGTCCATTTCAATAACAGATGGGGACAAAATGAATCCCAGAAATGAGATCCTCTGTACGCCAAAAAGACACTTTGATCCCTTCACATACAGAGCATTCTCTCTCAAAATCTGGAACACAGTTCGAACATGTTTCACATGAGAGTCCCAGTCATTAGAAAAAATCAAGATATCATCCAAATAAACAATCAGAAATTTGTCCACAAAATCCCTGAAAATGTCATTCATGAAGGACTGGAAGACGGAAGGAGCATTAGTGAGCCCAAAGGGCATCACTAGGTACTCAAAATGCCCTTCAGGGGTATTGAATGCCGTCTTCCATTCATCCCCGTGCTTAATGCGATTAAGGTTATACGCCCCCCTGAGGTCAAGCTTGGTAAACCAAGTAGCGTTTTTCACCCTGGAAAACAGGTCAGAAATCAAGGGTAACGGGTATTGATATTTCACAGTAATATTGTTCAAGAGACGATAATCAATACACGGCCTTAATGAACCATCTTTTTTTTGGCCACAAAGAAAAAACCGGCACCTAAGGGTGAAGAGGATGGTCTGATATGACCCTTCTCCAATGATTCCTTGATATAAGACCGCATAGCGTCATGTTCAGGTACAGACAAGTTAAAAAGGCGACCTTTAGGGAATTTACTACCCGGCACTAATTCAATAGCGCAGTCATAGCTCCTATGGGGAGGCAAGGATGCAGATTTACTTTCGCTAAACACATCAGAAAAATCAGTCAAAAAGTCAGGAACATCCTGAGCCTGGGGGGAGGCAGAAAAAACAGGAGTGTTGGTATTAACACATTGGCAGCCCCAACTGGTTACAGACACAGATTTCCAATCCAAAACAGGATTATGAGACTGTAACCAAGGAAACCCAGCACGATAATGTCATGCAGATTATACAGAACCAAAAATTTGCAGCACTCCTGGTGATCAGGTTCAACCCTCATTATCACCTGAGTAGAAAACTGGGGTTTATTCTCAGCCAAAGGGGTAGAATCGATCCCCAGTAGGGGAATAGACTTCTGTAGGGGTATCAAGGGAAACCCACAACGTTTAGCAAAATCATAATCCATCAGGTTAATAGCTGCTCCAGAATCAACGAAAGCCTGAGCAGAAAATGAGGACAGAGAGCATATCAGAGTGACAGTTAATAAAAACTTAGTCTGAACACTACCCAAGACAACTGAGCGTGCAAAACGTCTTCCCCGCTTAGGGCAGACTGAAATAGCATGAGAGGCATCACCACAGTAGAAACATAACCCATTGCGCATTCGAAACTCATGACGCTGTGCCCCAGACACCACTCTATCACACTGCATGGGTTCAGAAGCTGGTTCACAAGGCAACACCATTCCACGCATACTTCTCCGCTCACGCAAACGTCTGTCAATTTGAATCGCTAATGACTAGAGTTGAGCGATACTTTCCGATATCCTAAAGTATCGGAATCGGAATGGTATCGCCGATATCACTAAAATATCGGCGATACCCGATACCGATACCGGAAGTCCCATGTAAGTCTATGGGAACAAAATATCGCAACTAAAAAAACCCCATTCTTTCCTTGTAAACACTAAATATACACACATAGAATACATATATATATATATATATACATGTCATTGTGACATATATATATATACATATATGTATAGTTTATACACTTCTACATAGTAAAAATATCCTCTGATTCAATTGCCGGCTAAAGCCGGCTTCAGTGAAAAGACAGAAGCACCCGACATGAAATGACACTTGGTGTACATAGGGTTAACCATGTCTTTTCATGTCCTTTGCTATCTAATTTGCACAAACAATTAAATCAGTCTATGTGTGCAAAATTTCACACCTGTAGGGTTAATTAAAGGTGTAAATTCGTTGTAAAAAAAACTGACTTTTTTGCTACGAATTTACACCTTTAATTAACCCCTACAGGTGTGAAATTTTGCACACATAGTCTGATTTAATTGTTTGTGCAAATTAGATAGCAAAGGACATGAAAAGACATGGTTAACCCTATGTACACCAAGTGTCATTTCATGTCGGGTTCTGCATTTTCACAAAAGCCGGCAATTGAATTAGCGGCTATTATACTATGTAGAAGTGTATGAACTACAAATATAAATATATATATATATATGTGTCACAAATTCAATGACATGTATATATATATATGAGGTGTAAAATTGCTGAAAAAAAATGCGTGGGCTCCCGCCCTATTTTCGCAACCAGACAGACAAAGCCAGTGAGTGGGGGCAGATAATAATAGCCCAGAGAGGGACCATTATTTTTGCCCCCCCCCGGCTACTAACATCTGCCCCCAGACACCCCAGGAAAGACAAATCTATAATTAGATTCGCCCTTTCTGGCACTTTGCCCGTCTATTCCCATTGCCCTGTAGCGGTGGCGAATGGGTTAATATGGGGTTATAGCCACCTTGCTATTGAAAGGTGACCTTAAGCCAGGTTAATAATTGAGAGCTGTCAATTAGACAACTATCAATTATTAATCCTATTGCATGAAATAAAAATAAAACACACACACTTTAATTAAAAATCATTTTAATGAAATAAAGACACATGTTTTTGACCATCTTTTATTTTACTGCAAAAACCATTTCCTGTAATAAAAATAAAATAAAAAAGCAAAATTATTCTTACCTATCCCATGCACAGTCAGGTCCCACGGTGTAATCCTTCAGAAAGGGTTAATGTTTACTGCAGGGACCGCAGCTAATGCTGCAGCCTCACAGTAAACCCCAAATGAATGAGTTCCTCTCCTGCCTGACAGGAGAGTAAAGGCTGGGTGTCACATAACGATACACCAGCGATCCGACAACGATATGCACTTGTCAGGATCGCTGGTGTATCGCTACATGATCGCTGCTGAGCTGCCAAACCGGCAGCTCAGGCAGCGATCTGGGACAGCGACACTGCGGGTAACATCGCTTAAGGGCCCGTCTCACATAGCGATATCGCTACCGAGATCGCTGCTGAGTCACTAGTTTTGTGACGCAGCAGCGAGCTCACCAGCGATATCGCTGTGTGTGACATTCAGCGACGATCAGCCCCCTGCCGGGTATCGCTGATCGTCGCAGAAATGTCAGGACCTTTTTTTGATCGCTGGTCTCCCGCTGACAGGCACGCATCGCTGCGTGTGACAGGCGGGAGACCAGCGATCCGCTGGTAACCAAGGTACACAGCGGGTTTCCAGGCACCGCGCAGCGCTTGGAAACCCGCTGTGTACCTTGGATACCAGCTCCCTGCATCAGGGCGCTGGTATCCAAGGTACACAGCGGGTTTCTAGGCACAGCCCCGCGCCTGGAAACCCGCTGTGTACCTTGGTTACCAGCGGATCGCTGGTCTCCCGCCTGTCACACGCAGCGATGTGTGCCTGTCAGCGTGAAACCAGCGATCAAAAAAAGGTCCTGACATTTCAGCGACGATCAGCGATACCCGGCAGGGGGGCTGATCGTCGCTGAATGTCACACACAGCGATATCGCTGGTGAGCTCGCTGCTGCGTCACAAAACTAGTGACTCAGCAGCGATCTCGGTAGCGATATCGCTATGTGAGACGGGCCCTTAAGTGGAAAGCTTAATTGATTGCTTTCCACTTTCACTTCAGGTCAGCCAGGGACACAATCAGTGACGTCAGAGGGAACTGATTAACAAAAATAGGGGTTCCCTTCGAAAAAAAAATGGCGTGGGGTCCCCCCTATTTTTGTTAACCAGCCAGATGAAGCAGACCGCTGAGGCCTGGATTTTCAGGCTGTTAAGGAGCCAAGATCCATGGACCTTGCCAGCCTGATAATACTAGGCCACAGCAGTCTGCATATCTTGGCTGATTAACAAAAATAGGGGATCCCCTCGAAAAAAATTGGCGTGGGGTCCCCCTATTTTTGTTAACCAGCCAGATGAAGCAGACCACTGAGGCCTGGTTTTTCAGGCTGGTAAGGATCCAATATCCATGGACCTTGCCAGCCTGATAATACCAGGCCACAGCAGTCTGCTTAGCTTGGCTGGTTAACAAAAATAGGGGATCCCCTCGAAAAAAAAACGGCGTAGGGGTCCCCTATTTTTGTTAACCAGCCAAGTAAAATGCAGACTGCTGCGGCCTGGTATTAAAAGACTGTCAAGGCCCATGGATTTTGGCCCTCAACAGCCTGATAATACCAGGCTACAGCAGCCCCACATTTGGCGCATCAAAAGATGTGCCAATTGTGGCACTTTACCCGGCTCTTCCCACTTGCCCTGTAGCGGTGGCAAGCGGGGTAATAAGGGGTTAATGTCACCGTTGATTGCACGGTGACAATAAGCCCGGTTAATAATGGAGAGGTGTCAATAAGACACCGATCCATTATTAATCCCAAAGTTATTAAATGTGTAAAAAAAAAACACAGCAAGAAAAAGTATTTTAATGAAATAAAAGAGACAACACAGTTTTCATTTCTTTTATTGTACTCTCATTCCTGCGACGCCATCGATCTCCTGTAAAAAAAGAAAAAAAACAAACCAACAGTATACCACCTGTCCGACGCAGTCCATAACGACAGTCCCACGACGATCCAACTCTGCTACATCGCAATGACAGGCAGAGCCTGTCATCGCGACGCAGCACAGCTGATTACCTGCTTCCCCGGCGGTGACGTCATCGGACTGACTGCTTTACGGCCGGGATTACCCAGCAGTCACTGCAGTTATCGCGAGATACTGCATGTGACCGCCGGGGAAAGAAGATTGCGGCCATCAAGCAGTCCAGGACGTGACCGCCGGAAATCTTCTGCCAGGTAAGTGCCGCTGACTCCTGACAGACCCGACAGACGGACACTGACAGTGACAGTGACAATCCCGATTCCGGTATCCGATATGACGAAAATATCGGAACTCGGAATCGGAATTCCGATACAGCCAATATCGGCCGATACCCGATATTTGCAGTATCGGAATGCTCAACCCTACTAATGACATAGAATCATTGAGACCAGAGGGGACAGGGAATCCCACCATAACATCCTTTACATTATCTGACAGACCCTTCCGGAAAAGGGCTGCCAAAGAATCGTCATTCCATTTGGTCAGGACTGCCCACCTACAGAATCTCTGACAGTATAACTCAGCGTCAAAAGACCCTGATTTAATGCCAGCAAGGCTTTTTCAGCTTGATCAGTGACATTAGGCTCATCGTACAATAACCCCAAAGCCTGAAAAAATGCATCAACATCACTCAAAACAGGATCCCCAGATGTCAGGGAAAAAGCCCAATCCTGAGGATCGCCGCGCAGGAGAGAGATGATAATTTGAACCTGCTGCGCTGCGTTCCCTGAGGACTTAGATTTTAAGGCAAAAAACAATTTACAATTATTTTTGAAATTCTGAAACTTAGCTCGATCCCCCAAAAACAAATCTGGCATGGGGATCCTAGGTTCCACAACAGGCAACCTAGCAAGATATGCAGCAATACTCTGAACCTCAGTGGCAAGCTGATCCACACGGCCAGACAACCGTGTAAACTCCATTGAGAGAAAAGATCCTCCCCAGCACCCAGAGATACAGAGGGAAAAGAAAATGCAACAAACAGAAAAATATCTCTGACAACTCTGACAACTTTTTTTCTTTCACAATTTTTTTTTTTTTTTCCCTTCTGTGAGTACCATACAATTTTCAATTTTTAGGCCGGTGATACTGTTATGTTTCGGTAGCTGAGGAGTGCAGGTAAAAAAGGCAATAAACCAGAGCAGTTGGAATCTATGAGATTGCAGTACCCTGACTAACCACCACAACTAGAGGCAGCCGTGGAGCGGTCCTACGTTGGTCCTAGACGCCTCGTCACAGCCTGAGAAACTAACTACACCTAAAGATAGAAATAGGAAAGCTATCTGCCCCGGAGCAGAACCCCAAAGATAATAGAAAGCCCCCAAACAAGTAATGGCGGTTAGACAAGAAGAAATACTGACACAGAAAGAAAATAGTATGAGCAAACGCTGGGGCCCAAACTAACTAAATAGAAAAGGATAGGAAGGGTACTTACTGCAATCCCAGAAAACCCTGAAAAGCACCAACTCTACTAATTTCAAAATCACCTGAGATCACACGACCTCTACCACCTAAATTAGTTCTCTGGTGTAACAAAATCAAAACAGCAGCCACTGAAAAAACTGGAAAAAGCAAAAGTACAAACATCAGTGGCTGAACTGAACTAAGAGGGCAAAAGCCCCCGGAGGGGACCCCGAAGGCCCCCACAGAAGTGCAGGACAAAATGCAAAAATATAGTACAAAAACAAAAAGAAGAAAATGTCTTATCTGTTAGCAGGAGATGCAGACATGACACAGCAGGCTACAAGGGAAACAGGAATGAAGGATTCAGACCAGAACAATTGATCACCGGCAACCCTGATGGGAAGGTGACTCCCTTATATAAGACCAGTCAGTAACACCTGATTCCCAGTCATCACAATCTTCACTGAACAGACCAGTACCGCTTGTAACCACCAGAGGGAGTCTCTGCTCAGAACTCATCTCAAACCCATTCACAACAGACTGGGCATTAAAAAAATCAATAGAATGCACAACACATAAGAAACCACAGGTCAGTGACTGTTGAAACAGATGGCACTGTTGGGTTTGCTGGTAGAATTTATCTGCCAGCAAACCCAACAGTGCCATCAGGAACAACAGTGACTGGGCATGAAAAAAATCAATAGTATGCACAACACATAAGAAACCACAGGTCAGTGACTGTTGAAACAGATGGCACTGTTGGGTTTGCTGGTAGAATTTATCTGCCAGAAAACCCAACAGTTCCATCAGGAACAACAGTGACTGGGCATTAAAAAAATCAATAGAATGTACAACACATAAGAAACCACAGGTCAGTGACTGTTGAAACAGATGGCACTGTTGGGTTTGCTGGTAGAATTTATCTGCCAGCAAACCCAACAGTGCCATCAGGAACAACAGTGACTGGGCATTAAAAAAATCAATAGAATGCACAACACATAAGAAACCACAGGTCAGTGACTGTTGAAACAGATGGCACTGTTGGGTTTGCTGGTAGAATTTATCTGCCAGCAAACCCAACAGTGCCATCAAGAACAACAATGACTGGGCATTAAAAAAAATCAATAGAATGCACAATACATAGCTCAACAAACCACAGGTCAGTCACTGTGGAACCAGAGGGCACTGTTGGGTTTTCTGGTAGAATATATCTGCCAGCAAACCCATCAGTGCCATAAGGAACAACAGTGAGCATTACAGAGAATGAAAATACTTACTAAATGCCTTTTTGAGGTTTGGAGAGGCGCTGTCCCAGCCATCCATCAACGCTGCGGCCACCTCGTTCCATAGCCGCCGGGTCACCACATTGTCCTTGTACTGCGGATCAAGGCTGTCCCACAACGGGACACGCTCATGGACCTGGCAGATGAGGGCCTCGTTGTCCACATACAGGTCGTCGTCCTGTTGTGGAACCTAGAAGAAACAAAATAAAAATTACAATCTTGTATATTTTTTATAAATAAAATAACAATAGGAGTACAAAAGAAATAGACATTCAAAGGCTATATACTTACATTCCGTCTCGCCACCGGGACTTGACTCGGCTGCGACTGCTCCTGAGACTCCTCAATGGCCATGTCCGACGATGATGTCTGAAAAAGGAACACAATTAGGACATTTGTAGATTCAGCAGCTATACTTACCCAAAGGCAGGAAGATACTCACATCATGCTCTGCTTCCGCCAGTTCTTGCCGGGATGGTGAATATTCGGATCCAGAAGAAATGCTGCAAAAAAAAAAAATAATTAGATGAGCACATATTACATTATAAGGACAGCCTGTCATTTGTTTAAAGAATACTCACATTCTTGCACTTTGGATCGGTCTTGAGTCCAGGCACAGTGTCTCCAGGCAATATCCAGGCTGTGTATGGGTCCAAGGTGGATCTTCCAGTCTCCAGGTCCAGTCTCCAGGCAGTGTATGGGTCCAAGATGGATCTTCCAGTCTCCAGGCACTGTAGTATGGTGCACGCTGTTTGCAGGCATTTTTTTAGGGATCCAGGCTGTATCTTCAGGTCTCTTTATCAGCATAATAGCATGAAAAACACGTACGACTAGTATAATGAATCATCATACAGAATAGAATATAGATATCAACAAGCCTGTGCATAACATTATAACACTAGTCTTTAAAGGATAATGTATCTGACACACTGAAAATATCAAAGATAACAGACCGCAGAAAAAATCAGTGCAATGTCAACATAAATAAAGCAGAAAATACTTTATTATTACATATCAAAATAGAACAAGGTAAAGGGATAACAAGAGGGCTAAAACGTGACACACATAATCCGCATAAGCCCAGGCAGCAGAGAATAGCGGCAACATCCGGAAAAATAAGTAATATAGGTAGCAGGCATATATGAATACAGGCATAAATGTGTTAACAGCATGTGCAAATATATAACACAACATCTAGTCTGCCCATACATGATGTACACTGTGCTGATCATATGACAATGCATGTAATGCCACCGCTACAGTAGAATCGTCATAATACATACCGGGTGCTACAGCGTCTCCCGCCCACCCCAACGCGCGTTTCGGAAGTACCTTATGACGATTCTACTGTAGCTCCAAATTTCAAGTATGGTGAAGTTGGGGAAAAATGCAATTTAAATTATTTTTTTTGGGGGGGGGGTGTTTTTATGGTGCACATTCTTTGGTAAGGTAAGAGCTTTTTTGTGTGACAAGTTTACACATTTATTGGTAGAATTTTGGGCTTTTTGCATTTTTAGCGAGGATGAGTAGTAAAAAAAATACAGATATTTTGACTTTTTTCTTGTTATGTCATTTTGATAGAGCAGATTATTATGAAAGTGGAGATACTAGATATTTTTATTTTTTTATTTTTCTAATTTCTATATTTTTATGAGGGAAAATGGGTTGATTTTATGCTTTTATTAATTTTTTTTTTATCTTTATTTAAGTCCCCTTATGTGACTTGAGCAAACAATTGTCTGATCGTTTATACTTTAGAATACAATAATAGAGTAATGTTTTATATTGTGTCAATTTTGGTCTTCGTAGAAGCTCAGCATATAACAGAGCTTCAGAGGAGTACCATGATGTCAGCGATGGGAGTCTTCATAGATCATATCACAGTGCACTGATGGAAACCAGTAAGCACAAACAGCGCTGTCAGTTAGAGATTGACAGCAGTGTTTAATTGGCTATTATTGATCTGATCCCACCCCCACACAAGATTACTCCCTCAATCACATATATGTAAGTGATATTGTGTTAAGGAGATTAAAAAATTGTCAGCTTTATCCTTTGTTTGCTAGAAGGGTCATCTTTGGTGTCTAAAATTCCTCAATGAAAGGTTTTAAATACTTGTCTGGACCTTTTCCCATCTGTCAGGTTGCACCCACATAGACACAAGCACAATTACATGCATATTTGCATTAAACACTAATGCATTAATGCAAAAACAGGCTTAATAAAGATGGGAACTTAAATAGCTTCAACTCAAAAGGTTAGCCCAAATATCATAAAAAAATAGTAGAAAAAAAATGGCTTAATGGGTATTCCTATCTCCAAGATCCTCCAAGTTCCTATCCCAAAATGTAGCAAGTGCTGTATTAATAATATTAGCAAATACCTCCAATGAGAAATTAAGTATAGTTCATATAGTTCATATTCACTATGTTGCTTACCTCACATAGGGCATTGAAGTAGCTTCGGTATATATATTATGAGTTATGACCACTCATATAGTGATAGTTAGCTGTTAGTGGCCATAACAATGGATACCTATGCTACTGCAATGCCCTACATGTGGTAAGCGACATAGCGATTCTGAAGAACTATACTACATTTCTAATTGCAGGTATTTGCTAATATTATTATCATTACAGTTACTACATATTGAGATGTGATCTTGGGGATGGGAATACCCTTTTAACCTTTACTCAAATCTGCATAAAAACATGGAAAAATACTGTACAATAGGGGCATGGTAGGGACCTTTGACTAGGGTCAGATTACATGTTGTGTGGACCACTCACTAGGAGGTGGTAACTGATTTTAGGCAATTGCAGTCTCACCTTGTTAGGGAATTTTAGGGATAGGAGCCGATCCCTACACCTGAAAGACCACTCAATACCGGTCCCTCTGTACCCCTACCTGACTTCGTCAAGACAGGATAGGTAAAATTGGTCCATTTCACTTCCATGCCACTTATGTTTTGCTAGTGAAAATACATATGACTATGTTTGAGTCTAATACTGTTGTCTCTAGTCCCCTTAAAGGGGTAGTCTGGTCAAAAAGATAAGTCTGCAGTCACTCTGTGTGACTGCAAGCTTATGAATCCCCCAGTGCACGCAGAGTACACTATGGGGATTTGTTGGTTTCAGACCCGGGACCGGAGGGTATGTACACTACCGGTCAAAAGTTTAGGGTCACTTAGAAATTTCCTTATTTTTGAAAGAAAAGCAGTTTTTTTTCCAATGAAGCTAACATTAAATGATTCAGAAATACACTCTATACAGTGTTAATGTGGTAAATGACTATTCTAGCGGCAAACGTCTAGTTTGTAATGCAATATCTTCATAGGTGAATAGAGGCCCATTTCCAACAACCATCACTCCAGTGTTCTTATGGTATTTTGTGTTCGCTAACTGTGTAAGAAGGCTAATAGATGGTTAAAATACCCTTTAAAACCCTTGTGCAAGTATGTTAACACAGCTGAAAAACAAAAGCCATATTTAAGACTGGCTTAAATGAAAGGAAAAGATTAATATGGGCAAAAGAACACAGACATTGGACAGAGGAATATTGGCTTTTGTTTTGCCAATCTGCCCTGAAGGCCAGCATCCCCAAATCGCCTCTTCACTGTAGATGTTGACACTGGCGTTTAATGTGTACTGTTTAATGAAGCTGCCAGTTGAGGACCTGTGAGGCGTCAATTTTTCAAACTAAAGACTCTAATGTACTTGTCTTGTTGCTCAGTTGTGCAGCGGGGCCTCCCACTTGTCTTTCTTCTCTGGTTAGAGCTTGTTTGTGCACTCCTCTAAAGGGAGTACTACACACCATTGTATGAATTCTTCAGTTTCTTGGTAATTTTTCGCATGGAATAGCCTTCATTTCTAAGAACAAGAATAGACTGTCGAGTTTCACAAGAAAGTTCTTTTTTTTTGGCCATTTTGAGAGTTTAATGGAACCAACAAATGTAATGCTCCAGATTCTCAACAAGCTCAAAGGAAGGTCAGGTTTATAGCTTCTCTAATCAACCAAACGGTTTTCAGCTGTGTTAACATACTTGCACAAGGGTTTTAAAGGGTATTTTAACCATCTATTAGCCTTCTTACACAGTTAACAAACACAAAATACCATAAGTACACTGGAGTGATGGTTGTTGGAAATGGGCCTCTATACACCTATGAAGATATTGCATTACAAACTAGACGTTTGCCGCTAGAATAGTCATTTACCACATTAACACTGTATAGAGTGTATTTCTGAATCATTTAATGTTAGCTTCATTGGAAAAAAAACTGCTTTTCTTTCAAAAATAAGGAAATTTCTAAGTGACCCTAAACTTTTGACCGGTAGTGTATGAGTTATACATACCCTGGCCAGTGGGCAGGCCTCGCTTTCCATACACTTGCACACAAGCATAAATAAGAAAAGTATGGCTACGTGCTGAACACACACTTACTATGTGCTATACTAGTAAAATTATTCCCCAATTGTTCTCCTATGTTTTATATTCCCTACACTGCTGGATATCTACTTTCCTTCACATTTTTCTAACATACATCTTTTGTCACTGCCTCTTGGCTGCCCATTGTGTTTTATAGTGCTGTACGGTACTGCTGCTGCCATAGATGCCTTTACACTGCCAAACATTTGCTTGTCTGCCCAGACTTAATTTTATACCATGCAGCTTCTGCTGATGCCACTGCCATTGCACAGCCACACTAGCTGCACATCTTTTGGATGCACACTGCATTTGGGAGTGCTATAATTTGCTGCTGGTGCCAGGGCTGCCATTGCTGGCCCTACAATACCAGACATCTCCTTGCCTGACCCTCCATATTTTTATGATGCATGGCTTCTGCTATTGCCGCTGCCACTAGACACACACACACATCTCCACTTGTCCTGTGTTTTGTATAGCTATACTGTTCTACTGCTAGGGAGCATATCCCCTTCAGGATGATCAAGTTTATAACAGCTTAAAAAATATGGATAGTTTTTACATGGATTGTTGACAAGCCATTGCTTCTTTGTTTTGAAAGCAGCTGGCCTGCTCCTATTCTCTAAAAAAAGGGATAATTTTTAGACTTGTAATGCACAGACATGTTTGGTCGATCTCTTTTCCATCACTTTGCCAATATTCTCCATCTCTATAAAAACTTCATTGGCCCCAATTCATTAAAATCAATGTTGTTCACCCCAATCTTGATGAGGATGCATTTTGGAATTAGAGGCACCTGATCTTACTCCAGTAAGATTTGTAGTGTTAGGCACACCAAAGTTCTTTTGAAAGTGTTTTACATCAGATTTCTGACATAAATACTTTGATGAATTGGAACCATAATGCTTTAACCATCCTAAGTGTCCAAGGCAGTAATAAGACTTACCATGGTGGTCACTTTCTTGTTTTCCTTCATTGTTTCTTTTCTGGTGTTAACATTCCCATTATCTGTGATTTATATGATGGATAGGGTCAGCTTGAGCATGTTAACTTGTCCTTGACTTCACAGCCCCAAGCACAGCATTCTCCAATACACCTTGATTTCTGACATCTTTGTATCACAGCTAGCAATCATTTTTTATCATTTTGTGAAATAGTAGCTCTTTGTGGGATTGAACTCATTACTCATTAAATAAACTATTTAGGACTATAAACATAGCGTTTCATATATTCCCTGAATAATGAAATCATAACATCAAATATAATACATTTAAATTAAGTGTCTAAAATATTACAAGTTTGAGATGAAATAATAATTTTCAATCAAGTCACCGCCATTAGCTTAATTGAAAGCACACTGGAGTGATTTAATGGTCATTAAAGGAAAAGATACTTTTTTGACCCTTAGTGTCTTTATTACACGTCTATTAACCGAAAGCAAAAGTAGGTCCCAATAGACTAAATTCTAGTTATAGAATCATACTGTATTTTATCAATTTATTACACATTTTTTAAATTATTGTAGAAACACATATAATTTTCACTTGAACTCCTATGATAGTTTTACATGGTTTTCTGTTACATATAAATAAGTTAGTTTTAAAGAAACATCAAAAATATGAAACACACATTTAAAGTAATGATACATTTCAGCTCTTATTTTAAAATTTGGATACAAACTGTTAGAGCTATGATCAAAAGACTGCAGGAGATAAGCTTTTCAAGAGCATAATATGCTAACAGCCAATATAAAAAAGAAAGGAGACAAGCGTACGTAGGTTAACTCAGTGATGTAGAATGTGAAAGGGGGTGAGGGAATGCTCACCTTTTGGGGTTGTGATTGCCACAACTCCAGTGAATGCCCATAATAATCAGTCACTGCAGTCACGTCGACAGAGAGAAGATTCTCTTCTTCTATATGTGGATCGATAGTGGAGGATTGACGGTAGCTTTTATTGACATGTTTCTGGTTCGAAAGAAACTCTTTTTCAAAGGATACTATAGATAATGAAAAGCATGCAGGCAATAAGCTTTTTTCATCAAAAATTCCTCATTAATATAAGTACACAGTATGATAGCAGACAATATAAGGAATTATCAGGATGTCCAAAGGGGATGTCTCCTTTGTTTTATTGCTAGCAGCAAGTCAGATAAGTAAGTGAGGGGTTGGAAGAACAGGAAATATGCTGCCTTTATACAAAAATCTCTTTTAGAAATGTCAAGGAATAAATATACATTTAACGACTGCCAATACACCTTTTAACAGTTGTCTTTAAACGCTTTTCAACGGCTCTAAAGTATAGAAGTATAGAGCTGCCGAGCGGCAGCAATTCCCATGTGTGTCAGCTCTATGTCACAGCTGACACACTGCGGTATCAGGAACGGCCGGTTTGGCAACTGATTGGGGTCTATTAACCCCTTAAATACTGCTGTCAATCGTGACAGCAGTATTTAAGTCGATACAAGGGGGTCACAAAACCCCCTTAGTAACCATCGGACCCTCGCTATGAGAATCGCAGGTTCCAATGGTTACCGTGGTGCCCTGAGGTCACATGATGACCCTAGGGTGTGGTGACTTGTGAGATCCCTCAATAAGCTGGGTCTCACAGGCACAGTCAGTGAGACAATGACTGCTTTCATGCACTGTAGTATACGAGTACAGCAGTGTATGAGACCAGTGATCAAAGTAAAAATTATACTTGTCCTACAGTGAAAAAGTGTAAAAAGTTAAATAAAATATTTAAAACAGTAAAAAAAATAAAAAAATGCGAACACATCACTAAAATCTGTTTTGCCACTCAAAATCCAGCATTTCCGATAAAATAATAAACAAAAAAATGTACACATACCGTATATACTCATGTATAAGCCGACCCGTGTATAAGCCGACCCCCCTAATTTTGCCACAAAAAACTTGGAAAACTTATTGACTCGCGTATAAGCCGAGTGTATAAGTTGCCGTCCTGCTTGGCTCCCCTCAGCTCTGTGCCCCCATTCCTCTGTGCTCCCTCCTCTGCTCCATTATCCTGTCCTCTCCGTGCTTTCCATCCTCCAGTCCTGTCCGTGCTCCCATCCAGCTTGCATCCCATTCTCCTCTGTCCCACCCGTCCTGCTCCGTGCTCTCCGTCCTCCCGTTTTGTTCGTGCTTCGTCCTCCCCCCGTCCTGCTCCGTGTCTCTCCTCCCCCCGTCCTGCTCCGTGCTCTCCGTCCTCCCCAGTTCTGCTCTGTGCTCTCCGTCCTCCCCCCATTCTGCTCCATGCTCCTTGTCCTCCTCCATGCTCTCCCCATCCTCCTCCATCATACTCACCCTCCCCGTGCCATCGCTGAACATCCCGGCCGGCAATCCTGCGTTCTCCCCGGCTTCCTGCAGCTCTCCAGCGCTGAGCGGTGATGTAATACCGCTCATTAAGGCCATGAATATGGAGGCCACGCCCATGGGAGTGGCATCGCGTCCATATTACATGACCTTAATGAGTTGGTATTACGTCACCGCTCAGCGCTGGAGAGCTGCAGGAAGCCGGGGAGAGCTGCAGGAAGCCGGGGAGAACGCAGGATTGCAGGGACGTTCAGCGATGGCACGGGGAGGGTGAGTATGATGTCCCAGCCACGGCTCATGCCGCCGCATCCCCTCCCCCGCTGGTTTCTGCCCTATGACTCATGTATAAGCCGAGGGGGCATTTTCAGCACAAAAAAAGGTGCTGAAAATCTCGGCTTATACATGAGTATATATGGTATTTGGTATTGACATGTCTGTAATGACCCGCTCTATGAAACTGGATATTGTTGTCTGCATGTAGAAAACAGCATGGGGAAAGAATACGTATGTTAACAAAAGCACAGGAATTGTAAAAACAGTTGTGTGAGGCCTAGAATGCATTGGTTATACACACGTGGTCAAAATTGTTGGTACCCCTCATTTAATGACAGAAAAACCCACAATGGTGACAGAAATAACTTGAATCTGACAAAAGTAATAAAAAAATCAAAAATCTATGAAAATGAACAAATGAAAGTCAAACAATGCTTTTCAACCATGCTTCTAGAGACCTTTGAAAAAAATAAAACTCATGAAATAGGCCTGGACAGAAATGGTACCCTTAACTTAATATTTTGTTGCACAACATTTTGATACAGGAATCATTTGATTGCAGTGATTTTAACAGTCAGTGAGACTTCTTCACCTCTCGACAGGTATTTTGGCCCACTCCTCAAGAGCAAACTGCTCCAGTTGTCTCGTGTTTGAAGGCTGCCTTTTCCAAATGGCATGTTTCAGTTCTTTCCAAACATGCTCACTAAGATAGCCGCCCACCATTCCTAGGAGTAAGAAGCAATGAAGATGAGCTCCTGAATTTCCATCACTTTATACCTTGTAATGAGCCAACTGTAAGACAAAACCTGGAAAAAATCAACTCCGCGGGACAGAAAAGGGACCTGGACTGAGCTGGACTTTGGATTTTTATGAAAGAGGAAGAAATAGAGGATTTAAATGACAAAGCAAGAATCTCTTGGAGGACAGACTGCACACAGGCAACATTCATCTGACATCCAGAGACCTGAGCATCCAAAGGTAGGACCACTCTGCAACCCCAAAACAATCTATAGACTTCCTACAAATCTATCTTCTTAGAAATAAGGATTACAATTACTATATAACCACAAAAATGGAAAGCACAAATTTAGAAGTAAATGGGCAAAGCACATGGCTGGAGACACAGCACACCAGGGGGTCAGATATGGAGACACCACAGGGGCAGAAGAGCAGTAAAGTCAGCAAAGGAAAAGCAAGGAGGGAGAATCCAGAAACCCTTATTTCTAATTACACTAAAGATGAAGAAAAAAGGAGAACCAACGTGGTATTCCGCACAGACCATCTCTCAGCCTGGCACACCACCCTGTGCAAGCAGTATAAACATATATCTCAGTGCAACACCAATACTGGCCGGCAGATTAAAATTAAAAACAACGCAGAAGATGACACACACTCACTCACTATAACTCTGAACAATACTGGCACCGTCATGGTGCAAGGAACTGAGGACAATCTGCAACAATTTGATGAACTTTTTATTGAAATCAGTGAACAGGCTCAAATCCTTAGAAAGACACTTCCAGAGACCATTTCTAATGCTCACATATCTACAGAGAAGACCTCCAGGGCCCATACCCCCAACACTTCACACCTCTCCCCTGAGAACATCAGAGACTATCTATCTCAATTAGAAGGAGACTTGGCTCAAATTAAGGAAGAACTTCAAAGAAACTCACATAGAAATGCAAATGACCAAGCAACAAATGAGATCAATAAGCTGAAATGCGAGTTCAACTCAGCTCTCCAGAAAATAAGAGAGGAAATGTGCAAATTACAAAATGACAATGAAAGGCTCAGAAAGGAGATAGCAGAACTCAAAACGCAGAGTCCTCAATGTCTGACCCAGCAGGGGGCAATGGGAACAAGCCAGAGAGCAGACAATATGGCCCCCACTGACCAGAATGTGGAGACCCAAACAACAACACAGCAATAACCTATAATATGAATAATACTGAAACCAAGAAAAGTGAGCCAGCGAGAAGCGAACCAACCACCAGCAAAGCCAGCATCACAGACCCCCACCATCAGCCACTTAACCCATCCCAGACACCACAAAGCCCTGATATCGTCCTAATAATGGACTCAAATGGGAAGTACCTAAATGCACAACGGCTATTCCCAGGAAAACGGGTCAGAAAAATCCACTGTGCAACTATTGAACAGGTGACAGAGGTCATCAATAATCCACGTTTTACCAACCCAAACCATATTATTATACACACAGGTACAAACAGTCTGCCAGACCAGCACAAGCAGATGGCAGCACAACTGGCCCAACTAGCAAAGAAGGCAAAACTAAAATTCCCAGACAGCAAAATCATTCTGTCATCTCTGCTCCCAACAAAGGACATATCCAGGCAAACCACCCAAAGCATCAATATGGAACTGACAGAAAAGGTCAAGACTGTCCCAAACGTGACCCTGGCACAACACCTTTCCATAAACCACCATCACCTATATGATAATAAGCACCTCAACAAACAAGGGGTCAGCCTCCTGGCCAAAGAGCTGAAAGACATCGTACTAAACAGAGGACCCAGGCCTGGATTCAACAGTGACCAACATCACACCGAAAGACCCCTAACAATAAAAAGACAGAAAACCCCAATCCTATCTCCAGAAGCTGGAAACAAAGCTCTTCACCCAAAATCAGACCATCAGAGGAGGAGACCTCCATGGAGGGGTCCACCGACCCCACACAGATACACGCAGAGCAGAGATACGGATGAGGTAAAGACCCTGCTCAGTGCACTATGCAGGAAAACTAATGTGACTGGATGGAACCAAGCACACCTACAAAACAGTCAGAAATCCAGTTTGTCCTACACAGCCATACTCATTACAAGGTATATACACACAAGATAAATAGAAAAAATGACTTCACTTACAATCAGCAGCTGGAATATTCAGGGTCTCAACACCTCGACCTTTGGATGTAAAACAAATGACCCTGACTTTATACAAAGACTGAAAAATATAGACATCCAGATCCTCCTGGAAACATGGACCAGAGCCGAAAACGAATCCCTGGCGCCCATCGGATACAGAGAAATCTCTGTCCCTGCCCTGAAAAATAAAAACATCAAACAGGGCCGGAGCTCAGGAGGAATACTGATCTGGTATAAAGACGAGCTCCACCAATACATCAAACCGGTGAAGAGAGGAGGCAGCCACATATGGATCAGGATCAGCAGCTCCATCCGCACCTCTCAGTCTGATGTCCACCTCTGCGCCACCTATATACCACCACCAGAGTCCCCCTACTTCAATCCAGTGTCACGCGGTCTTATGATATGTGTACGATGTCAGTAAACTATTCTTAAAAGAACAACACTCTATACAACATATAGATTAGCAACATCAGCATGTAAATATAGAATAGATTTACCTGACACGATATCCGTTGAACTCAGGATTAATCTTGAGGACTTGATACACTGTCACAGGAAAGAAGAGGACCTGGGGTCTAAACTGACCCTAAACTGGGGTCCTAACTAATCCCTCACCTTGGAGGTACTGATAATGGTTCAGAGGTCCAAGTCTCCAGCCTAACCCTGTCTCCTATCAGTCCCTGAACCCTGTAATCAGTCCTAAGAAGGATTCTGATTACCACCAAAGGGATATGGGCTGATCTCTGCTAAATACACAGATTAGAAATATAAGACAGACTGGAGAAAACACAGACTTGCATACACACTCAAACACAGAAGGAACATAAATGATCTGGGATATTAAACTCTAAGCAAGGTGAGCTTAAAACAACTAAGGAGCTCTTTAACTTAAGTCTATACAGATACAATCCTATCTGTGGTCTGCATGAAGAATTTCACTGGCAACTCCCAAAACAGACAACCAGAGATTTAAAGGAAACCAATCAACAAATAATTAATTGCAGCCGGGAGAAACTGCACCCAGTCCCAGAACTGAGCACAGACAGAATTAACTCCCTAACTGCCAAACACAAAGAAACAGCAACTCAGCTGTGAGAAGTCAGAATGTGCAACCGCGACGATCTTCGTGGCGATGCACACATGACAGTACCCCCCCTTCTACGAGGGGCCTCCGGACCCTTAGGGCCAGGTTTGCCCGGGTGAGTTCTGTGGAAGGTCCGCACCAAACGATCTGCGTTAATGTCAGACGCAGGAACCCACGTCCTCTCCTCTGGACCATACCCCTTCCAATGCACCAAGTACTGAAGGGACCGGCGATTCAGACGTGAGTCAATGATCTTTGACACTTGAAACTCCAAGTTACCATTGACCACCACTGGAGGAGGAGGTAGAGGTGATGGTATGACTGGTGCCACGTACCTCTTAAGTAATGACTTGTGGAACACATTATGAATTTTAAACGTAGGAGGGAGGTCCAGACGAAATGCCACAGGATTAATTATGGAACTGATCCTGTACGGCCCGATGAATCTGGGGCCCAGCTTCCAGGAGGGAACTTTAAGTTTTATATTCCTGGTAGACAACCATACCAGATCGTTCACATTAAGATCTGGACCAGAAACTCTCCTCCTATCAGCCATACGTTTATAACGGTTCCCCATAGCACTCAGATTATTCAATACACCTCTCCACACAGAAGCAAGTGACGACGAGAAACGCTCCTCCTCAGGAACCCCAGAAGGGCCCCCCCATTGAAAGTACAAAACTGGGGATGAAAACCATATGCCCCAAAAAACAGGGATTTACCAGTGGACTCGCTCCGCCTGTTGTTAAGAGCGAACTCTGCCAGAGGCAAGAAAGAAGACCAGTCCTCCTGGTTCTCTGAGACAAAACACCGAAGATAAGTCTCTAGGCTTTGATTCAGACGCTCTGTCTGACCATTGGTCTGCGGATGAAAAGCCGAGGAAAATGACAATTGCATCCCCCGACGTAAACAAAATGCCCTCCAAAACTTGGACACAAACTGAGACCCCCTATCTGACACCACATCAGAAGGCAACCCATGAAGTCTCACAATCTCCCCAATGAACACCTGCGCCAGAGTTTTAGCATTAGGGAGGGCAGGAAGAGCAATGAAATGTGCCATCTTACTGAACCTGTCAACAACCACCAGTATGACAGTCTTCCCTGACGACTGAGGAAGGTCCGTGATGAAGTCCATAGACAAATGAGTCCATGGACGCTCCGGAAGTTTCAAGGGTAAGAGGGTCCCAGACGGACGGGTATGAGGGGTCTTAGAGCGAGCACAAACCCCACAGGACGCGACAAAAGTTAAAACATCTTTATTAACGTTAGGCCACCAAAACCGGCGAGAAAGGAGATCTAAAGTAGCCTTACTCCCTGGATGTCCTGCTAAAGCAGAATTATGATGTGCCTCAATAACCTTTTGTCTCAACTGATTTGGGACAAACAGTCTCCCTGGAGGTCCTGCAGGGGCGTCCCCCTGAACCTCTAATACCTCCTCCTCAAGCTCAGAACATACAGCCGACACTACCACCCCCTCCTGAAGGATAGGAATCGGGTCATCCATTTTCCCGGCCCCTGGGAAACTGCGAGACAAGGCATCCGCCTTAACATTCTTAGATCCAGGGCGATAAGTGACAACAAAATTAAACCTGGTAAAAAACAACGACCATCGAGCTTGTCTGGAATTCAGACGCTTAGCAGATTCCAAATACAGCAGGTTCTTGTGATCAGTAATGACGGTGACCGGGTGGACTGCCCCCTCCAAAAAGTGACGCCATTCTTCAAAAGCCAACTTAATGGCCAAAGTTCCCTATTGCCGATATCATAATTCCTTTCGGCGGACGACAATTTCTTAGAAAAGAAAGCGCACGGATGCCATTTACCAGGGGACGGACCCTGGGACAATATTGCACCCACCCCTACGTCAGACGCGTCCACCTCCACAACGAACGGCTGTGATGCATCTGGTTGGATGAGAACGGGTGCCGAAGCAAAACATTTTTTCAAAGAGGAAAAAGCTTGGCAAGCTTTGTCCGACCATTTAGAAAAATCCGTCCCTTTTCTTGTCATGTCAGTGAGAGGTTTGACAACAGATGAGAAATTACAAATAAATTTCCGGTAGTAGTTAGCAAACCCCAGAAAACGCTGCAGAGCCTTAAGATCCTCTGGCTGATCCCATTCAAGCACTGCTCTCACCTTTTCAGGGTCCATACGGAAACCGGAGGCTGACACCAAGAAACCCAAAAACTGAAGTTCCTGTACGGCGAATACACACTTTTCCAGTTTGGCGTATAGTTTATTGTCTCGCAAGATCTGCAACACCTGTCTCACATGCTCCTGGTGAGACACAAGATCTGGCGAGTAAATTAAAATGTCATCCAAATATACGACCACAAACAGCCCCACCAGATGACGAAAAATGTCATTAACAAAATGTTGGAATACTGCTGGTGCAGTAGTCAGACCAAAAGGCATGACTAGGTTCTCATAATGTCCCTCCGGCGTGTTAAACGCCGTTTTCCACTCATCCCCTCTTTTATCCTAATCAGATTATACGCCCCCCTGAGATCCAATTTAGAGAACCATTTGGCGCCAACAATTTGATTGAAGAGATCAGGAATCAGAGGGAGTGGATACGGATCTCGAACAGTAATCCGATTAAGTTCGCGGAAATCCAAGCAAGGGCGTAGGCCTCCATCTTTTTTCTTCACAAAGAAGAACCCCGCGGCCACTGGGGAAGATGAAGGTCTAATATGCCCTTTGGCCAGACTTTCCGAAATATAATCTTTCATAGCCTGCCTCTCAGGACCAGAAAGGTTATATAACCTAGCTTTAGGTAACTTAGCATCAGGAAGTAAATTAATAGAGCAGTCATACACGCGATGAGGAGGCAACTCCTGACACCCCTCCTCAGAGAACACATCCCCAAAGTCCTCCAAAAAAGGAGGCAAAGTACTAGGCACGACCGCACTGATGACTGTGTTCATGCAGTTACTTTTGCAAAACTCACCCCATTGGCTTATCTCTCTGGACTGCCAATTAATCACAGGGTTATGTTTAACCAACCAAGGAAGTCCCAACACAATAGGAGTAGTAGACCCTCCAACACATAACAAGATAATAGTTCCCTATGTATTGCCCCTACCCGAAGGTCAATGTTATGAACCTCATGAACAAAGCTACCTTGGCCGAGAGGCCTGGCGTCAATGGAGAATATAGGGATCGGTTTGACCAATACACTCAGATGCATACCTTGAGCCTGAGCAAACTGAGCGTCAACCAGATTAGCCCCGGACCCACTATCAAGAAGAACAGAAAATCTCTCCACTCTCGTACCAACCACCACCTCCACTGGTACAAGGAACTGAGAAGAACTAGCGGACGAAATACATACTCCCAGGTTGTCGTCCACCACACAACCTGGGATTAACAGTTTTCCGGCGACTTCTTGTTCAACAAGGCACGGGACGGACATCCCCCAACAAAATGTCCCTCTTTCCCGCAGAAGAAACACCTTCTAGTCCTGCGGCGTACCTCCAATCCCCTCCTACGAAATGATGTCCCTCCCAACTGCATAGGCTCCTCCGAACAGACAAGGGGAACCTCAACATAAGGGACTTTAGTAGTAGGTGGAGTAACAACAGGGGCGGAGTTACCTCGCACCTCTCCCGGAGCCGTCTATCAGTACGGATAGCCAGGGCCATAGCAGCCTCCAGTGATGGAGGAGAATCATACTGAGCCAAAACGTCCTTTAATTTGTCAGAAAGCCCATGACAAAACTGGCTCCTAAGAGCTGGGTCATTCCACTGAGTATCTGTGGCCCATCTACGGAACTCAGAAGCAAATTCCTCCGCCGGACGATCTCCCTGCTGTATCTTACGTAATTTTGTCTCAGCAAGAGAGACCCGATCTGGGTCATCATATACCAAACCCAGGGCAGTAAAAAATCGATCTACTGACTGTAGAGCCGGGGATCCCGGAGGAAGGGAAAATGCCCAGGATTGAGGGTCCCCTTGTAGGAGCGAGATAACAATTCCCACTCTCTGCTCTTCACTCCCTGATGATCGAGGCCGAAGCCGAAAATACAATTTACATGCTTCCCTGAAGGTAAAAAATTTGTCTCGCCCACCAGTGAACCTGTCCGGGAGAGCTACTTTAGGTTCAAATCTGGTTTGCTCCGAGGGAGACAAAACTTTGGACTTAATGTCCGTCAGCTCCATGGATAATCCCTGCAACTGCAGAGCCAGCTGGGCTACTGGATCCATGGCAACTGGGAATAATTTTATGGGCCAGTGAAAATGTCACGCGGTCTTATGATATGTGTACGATGTCAGTAAACTATTCTTAAAAGAACAACACTCTATACAACATATAGATTAGCAACATCAGCATGTAAATATAGAATAGATTTACCTGACACGATATCCGTTGAACTCAGGATTAATCTTGAGGACTTGATACACTGTCACAGGAAAGAAGAGGACCTGGGGTCTAACCTGACCCTAAACTGGGGTCCTAACTAATCCCTCACCTTGGAGGTACTGATAATGGTTCAGAGGTCCAAGTCTCCAGCCTAACCCTGTCTCCTATCAGTCCCTGAACCCTGTAATCAGTCCTAAGAAGGATTCTGATTACCACCAAAGGGATATGGGCTGATCTCTGCTAAATACACAGATTAGAAATATAAGACAGACTGGAGAAAACACAGACTTGCATACACACTGAAACACAGAAGGAACATAAATGATCTGGGATATTAAACTCTAAGCAAGGTGAGCTTAAAACAACTAAGGAGCTCTTTAACTTAAGTCTATACAGATACAATCCTATCTGTGGTCTGCATGAAGAATTTCACTGGCAACTCCCAAAACAGACAACCAGAGATTTAAAGGAAACCAATCAACAAATAATTAATTGCAGCCGGGAGAAACTGCACCCAGTCCCAGAACTGAGCACAGACAGAATTAACTCCCTAACTGCCAAACACAAAGAAACAGCAACTCAGCTGTGAGAAGTCAGAATGTGCAACCGCGACGATCTTCGTGGCGATGCACACATGACATCCAGAGAGCTTCGAGATCTTACAAAGAGAAGCCGCCCACTATCAGGCCCTGGGCAAAGTTCTCATCTTTGGAGACCTCAACGCAAGAACAGGGAGAGAAAGCGACTTCCTGACCATGGATGGGAACATCTACATATTTGGAGCATAGAATGACGGCCAAGACTCAGTACACACAGAGAGAAACAGCTACGACAGTACAGTCAACAAAAGTGGTAAAAAGCTCCTGAACGTATGTAGAAGTTTAGGACTTCATATTCTTAATGGACGTACCAAAGGAGACTCTTTAGGGAGGTATACACTAAACTCCCATGTAGGGAGGAGTGTAGTAGATTATGCCATTACAGACATGAACCGGGCAAATATCAGCGCCTTCATAGTCACCCCACAAACGCACCTGTCAGACCACAGCCAACTTCTTCTGTACTTGAAATCTACAGAGAAACCACCCACTCAAAAGCCACAGCATAGCGGCCTCTTCAACCGGCCTCCATCATATAAATGGTCCAAAACGTCGGCACTAAAGTACAAAGAGGCTCTCAGCAGACCCGAAATACAGCGGATGCTCCACCACTTCTACAACCACGAGTACCAGCCTAACCCAAAGGGAGTGAGTCAAGCTACAAAAGACCTCAACAATATATTCTATGCAATGGCCAGACTGTCCGACCTTAAAAAAGTTGACTACAAGAGACCAAAAGAAAAACAGACCAACGGTTGGTTTGACAGAGAATGTAAAGCCGTACGGAAGACCCTGAGAACAGCCTCAAACAAGAAACATAGAGACCCCAACCACCCTGGTCTGAGGGAAGCCTATGAAACCATACAAAGACAGTACAAAACTATCCTCAGGAGGAAGAAGCAGAGTTACATCTCTACCAAGCTTAACCAACTCCAAGATGCTCTTCAAGACAATTCCTTCTGGGAACTATGGAACCACATGGGCACAAAAGACAAGAAAAACAACATCCATATCCAAAATGGCAACATCTGGCTCCAGTACTTCAGAGACCTCTATAAAGACATCCCAAAGGAAGAACTAAACCAAGAACAGGAAAACATAATGGCAAAACTAAAAGCAATGGAGGAAAAAGTAAAAAATTTCCAAAACCCAGTGGATACACCTATTACATTACAGGAAGTAGCAGAGAGAATCTCTTCCATAAGATGTAGAAAAGCCGGTGGCCTGGATGGAATCCTACCAGAAATGCTGAAGTACAGCCCACCAGAAATACAGGCTGCAATGGTTAAACTCTTCAATATTGTGCTAAGTGCCGGCTACTACCCTCGTACCTGGAACCAAGGCCTCATCACACCCATCCACAAGAATGGGGACAGGTATGACCCAGCCAACTACAGAGGCATATGTGTCAGCAGCAACCTGGGGAAACTGTTCAACAGCATCCTGAACAAGAGGATCCTCAGTTTCCTCACCGAACATAACGTCCTCAGCAAGAGCCAAGCAGGGTTCATGCCAAACCACCGCACCACTGACCACATCTATACCCTGCACAGCCTCATTCAGAGACACGTCCACAATACAAAGAACGGGAAGATATACGCCTGTTTCGTGGACTTTAAAAAGGCCTTTGATTCGGTGTGGCATCCGGGCTTATTCCTGAAACTGCTGGAGAGCGGAATAGGAGGAAAGACCTACGATGTTATCAAAAGCTCCTACACCGAGAACCTCTGCAGTGTGAGTGAGAACGGTAAAAGAACGGCTTATTTCCAGCAGAGCCGTGAAGTCAGACAAGGCTGCAGCCTAAGTCCAACGCTCTTCAACATTTACATCAACGAGCTGGCTACCGCTCTGGAATCTTCCACAGCACCAGGTCCCACCCTCCACGACACCCAGGTGAAATTCCTGCTGTATGCAGATGACCTGCTGCTTCTGTCACCAACCGAGAAAGGCCTCCAAGACAACCTGAAAATCTTAGAGAAATTCAGCTCCACCTGGGCACTACCGGTCAACCTAAGAAAACCAACATCATGGTGTTCCAGAGGAGAAAGAGAAAATTAGACCAGCACCCTTCATTTGTCCTCAACAACTGTGCCCTTACAGGAACAGACAAATATACCTACCTGGGCCTAGAGATTCACCGGTCAGGAAGCTTCAAACAAGCCATAGAGACCCTGAAAGACAAGGCATGTAAAACCTTCTATGGCATCCGAAGGAAACTTTACCATCTGAAGCCACCAGTGAGGGTCTGGTTAAAAATCTTCGACTCGGTCATCGCCCCAATTCTCCTGTATGGCAGTGAAGTCTGGGGTCCTCACACCTACCCAGACTGGTCAAGATGGGATTCCAGCCCAACAGAAATATTCCACCTGGAATTCTGCAAGCACCTTCTCCAAGTCCATCGGAGCACCTCCAACAGTGCCTGCCGGGCCGAGCTGGGCAGATTCCCTCTACACCTAACGGTTCTAAAGAGGGCACTGTCATTCCGGGCTCACCTACGTAGGAGCAATCCAAGCTCCCATCACCATAAAGCCCTGACACACGTAGGTGAAACAGAAAAACTAGGACCCTTGGAACAGCTCACCCAAACCCAACCTGACCAGAACACCAATCACAACAACCTGACAAAAGCCGAAATCAGGAAGATGGTAGACGAAGGCCAGGAGAGGTATGTCAGTGACTGGAAGAACGACATCATCAGCTCCCAGAAACTGACCATGTACCGGAGTCTACAGAGAGACTACAGTCTGGCCCCATACCTGGAGAAACTCCCAGACCCCAGAGACCGCCAGATCCTGAGCCGGTATAGACTCAGCGCCCACAGTCTGGCCATCGAATCCGGCCGACACAGGCAGAGCTACAAGCCCAGGGAGGAAAGACTATGCCAACACTGTGACCAGGAGGCCATAGAGGACGAAACCCACTTCCTGCTACACTGCTCCAAATACTCAGCAGTGAGGGACACTCACTTCAGGAGACTCTCACATCTCTTCCCGGATTTCATCACCATGAAGGAGGAAGAGAAAACATATATCTTGCTGGGGGAAGAAGAGAGAGCAGCGGAGATAGCAGCGCGGTATGTGAGCGAATGTCATAGACTGCGAGAAAGAGAACTATGATATGCCATGGACTTCTATAGCCCCCACCCGGATCTGCCCCATCACCCCTCCCTATGCCATGGACTTTTATAGCCCCCACCCTGGACCTGCGCCCCCATCACCCCTCCCTATGCCATGGACTTCCATAGCCCCCACCCTGGATCTGCCCCTACTCAACATCCCTATCCCTATCCCCCTTTGGTACACTTGCTTTGGCAAAACTAATGTGTATTTAGTCCTGCCAATAAAGCTTCTTTGAATTTGAATTTGAATTTGATTTAAGTCAAGGCTCATAGAAGGCAAATTCAGAATAGTCCAATGTTTTCCTCTTAGCCATTCTTGGTGTTTTTAGCTGTGTGTTTTGGATCAAAATCCTGTTGCAAGACCCATAACCTGCGGCTGAGACCAAGCTTTCTGACACTGGGCAGCACATTTCTCTCTAGGATCCCTTGATACTCTTGAGATTTCATTGTACCCTGCACAGACTCTAGACACCCTGTGCCAGATGCAGCAAAGCAGCCCCAGAACATAACAGAGCCTTCTCCTTGTTTCACAGTAGGGACAGTGTTCTTTTCTTGATATGCTTCATTTTTCCATCTGTGAATATAGAGCTGATGTGCCTTGCCAAAAGTTCCATTTTTGTCTCATCTGTCCATAGGACATTCTCCCAGAAGCTTTGTGGCTTGTCAACATGTAGTTTGTCAAACTCCAGTCTGGCTTTTTTAAGATTTTTTTTTGAACAATGGTGTTCTCCTTGGTCGTCTCCCATGAAGTCTACTTTAGCTTATATAATGACGGATGGTGCGATCTGACACTGATGTTCCTTGAGCTTGAATTTCACCTTTAATCTTTTTAGAAGTTTTTCTATGCTTTTTTTGTTACCATTCTATTATCCGTCTTTTTGATTTTTCATCAATTTTCCTCCTGAAGCCACGTCCAGGGAGGTTGGCTACAGTCCCATGGAGCTTAAATTTCTGAATAATATGTACAACTGTAATCACAGGAACATCAAGCTGCTTGGAGACGATCTTATAACTTTTACCTTTAACCCCTTAACACCCAAGGGTGGTTTGCACGTTAATGACCGCGCCAATTTTTACAATTATGACCACTGTCTCTTTATGAGGTTGTAACTCTGGAACGCTTCAACGGATCTTCACGATTCTGAGACTGTTTTCTCGTGAGATATTGTACTTCCTGATAGTGGTAAAATTTCTTCGATATAATTTGCACCCCCAAGTGCTTCACACAAGTTTATAATGCCCGGGCAAGAAAATAAAAAATCCTATTTTTTCCCGCAAAAATGATCTTTTAGTCACCAATTTTTTATTTTCCCAAGGGTAAGGGGAGATATTGGACCCTTATAGTTGTTGTCCAATTTGTATCGAGTACGCTGATACCCTATATGTGGGAGAAAACTACTGTGTGGGGGCACGTTGTGGCTTGGAATAGAAGTAGTGACGTTTAGTAATGCAGACTTTGATGGAATGGTCTGCGGGTGTCATGTCGTGTTTGGAGAGCCCTTGATGTGCCTAAACAGTGGAAACACCCCACAAGTGACACTATTTTGTAAACTAGACCCCCAAAGGAACTTATGTAGATGTGTCGTGAGTGCTTTGAACCCCTAAGTGCTTCACAGAAGATTATAACGCCCTGACGTGAAAAGAAAAAAATCATTTTTTTCCACAAACATGATCTTTTAGTCCCCAGTTTTTATGTTCCCAAAGGTAACAGGAGAAATTATACCAAAAAGTTGTTTTCCAATTTGTCCTGAGTACGCTGATACCCTATATGTGGGAGAAAACTACTGTATGGGCACACGTCGGGGCTCGGAAGTGAAGTAGTGACGTTTTGCATTGCAGACTTTGATGGAATGGTCTGCGGGTGTCATGTCGCGTTTGAAGAGCCCCTGATGTGCCTAAACAGTGGAAACCCCCCACAAGTGACCCCATTTTGGAAACTAGACCCCCAAAGGAACTGATTTAGATGTGTGGTGAGAACTTTGAACCCCCAAGTGCTTCACAGAAGTTTATAACGTAGACCCATAAAAATAATAAATCATATTTTTTTCTACAAAATCGATATTTTCGCCCCCAATTTTTTAATTTCCCAAGGGTAACAGAAGAAATTGGACCTCAAGAGTTATTGTGCAATTTGTCCTGAGTACGCTGATACCCCATATGTGGGGGTAAACTACTGTTTGGTCGCATGGCAGAGCTCAGAAGGGAAGGAGCACCGTTTGACTTTTTCAACGCCGAATTGACTGGAATTGAAATCAGACACCATGTCACATTTGGAGAGCCCTGATGTGCCTAAACAGTGGAAACCCCCCAATTCTAACTCCAACCCTAACCCCAACACACCCCTAACACTAATCCCAACCCTAATCATAACCCAAACCACAAACCTAACCCTAACACACCCGTAACCCTAGTCCCAACCCTAACCCTAACTTTAGCCCCAACCCTAAACCTAACCCTAATGGGAAAATGGAAATAAATACATTTTTTTAATTTTATTATTTTTCCCTAACTAAGGGGGTGATAAAGGGGGGTTTGATTTACTATTTATAGCGGGTTTTTATGATTGGCAGCTGTCACGCTAAAAGACGCTTTTTATTGCAAAAAGTAGTTTTTGCATCATCACATTTTTGGAACTATAATTTTTCTATATTTTAGCCCACAGAGTCATGTGAGGTCTTATTTTTTGCGGGACGAGGTGACGTTTTTATTTGTACCATTTTTGGGCACATGACATTTTTTGATAGTTTTTTATTACAATTTTTGGGAGGCAGAATGAACAAAAACCAGCAATTCATGAGTTATTTTGGGGGAGGGGCATTTATAGCATTCCGCGTGTAGTAAAATTGATAATGGAGTTTTATTCTTCGGGTCAGTACGATTACGGTGATACCTCATTTATATCATTTTTTTATGTTTTGGCGCTTTTATACAATTAACACGATACTATATAAAAAATAACTATTTTTGCATCGCTTTATTCTGCGAGCTATAACTTTTTTACTGTTTCACTGATGATGCTGTATGGCAGCTCGTTTATTGCGGTACAAGATGACGTTTTCAGCGGTACCATGCTTGTTTGTATCTGTCTTTTTGATCGCGTGTTATTCCACTCTTTGTTAGTCAGTATGATGATAAATCATTGTTTTTTAGACTTGTTTTTTTTTTTTTTTTTTTAAGGGGTTCACTAAATGGGTTAACTAGTGGGACAGTTTTATAGTGTGGGTCGTTACGGACGCGGGGATACTAAATATGCGTACTTTTATTGTTGTTTTTTTTTTGTACATTAAAGAAGTGAATTTATTGGGGAATATTTTTTTTTTCATTATTTAGGAATTTTTTTTACACATGTTTATTTTTATTTTTTTAACATTTTTACTTTGTCCCAGGGTGGGACATCACAGTATGGGGTCAGATCGCTGGTGTGACAGTGTGCACAGCACTCTGTCACACCAGCGATCGCACAGGCAGTGCTAGAGGCTTCTCAGTGCCTGCTCTCAGAAGGCTCTGAGGAAGCCGCCTCCCTGCAGGACCCGGCGGCCATCTTGGATCCGGGGTCCTGCAGTGAGGAGAGGCCCTCGGAACAGCGCGACACATCGCGCTGTTCTGAGGGTCTCAGGGGAGCGCGCAGGGAGCCCCCTCCCTGCGCAATGCTCCCCTTTGCCCCCGGTACACCGCGATCATGTTTGATCGTGGTGTGCCAGGGGTTAATGTGCCGGGAGCGGTCCATGACCGCTCCTGACACATAGTGCCGGGTGTCAGCTGTGATAATCTGCTGACACCCGGCGCCGATCAGCTGCGCTCCCCCTGGGAGCGCAGCTGATCGCCCTGGACGTAATATTCCGTCCATGGGAATTAAGTACCAGGTCACATGGACGGAATATTACGTCCAATGGGATTAAGGGGTTAACATGTTGGTCTATAATTTTTATTCTAATCTCCTGAGACAACTCTTTCCTTCACTTCCTCTGGTCCATGTTGAGTGTGATACACACCATGTCAACAAACAGCACAGTGAGTATCTGTAGCCCTCTATACAAGCAAAATCACTGATTACAAAATTGTCACATTTGTCACATTATTTTCACGGGTACCATCATTTTTGTTGAGGCCTATTTCATCAGTTTTATTTTTTTTTTAAATTCTGTGGAAGCATGGCTGAAAAGCAATGTTTGATTTTCATTTGTTAATTTTCATAGATTTATTATTGCTTTCATCAGATTCAAGTTATTTCTGTCACTATTGTGGGTTTTTCTGTCATTAAGCGAGAGGTACAAACAATTTTGACCACGTGTGTAGCACAATTTCAAAAATAAGTTATTAATGGACAAATGTGATGTATATCAGCATGTTGCAGAAAAGGCTGCCGTATGTGCAGCAGATTATAAGTACAGAAGGAGGTGAGGCAGGGTGATTAAAAGAAAGTAGCTTTGGCCATAGCCAAAGCAGGGATAGAGTGGAGCCCAGATCAGTGGGCTGGTGATGTTTGGAATTCAACTGACTCTGAAAACATCACTGATCCCGAGTCTGAGATGAACATTTCCATGGGAAAAGGAAAATTGCTCCTCCTCTTAACCCAGTGAAAGTTCATTCTATATATAGGAGACGGATTGTAGAGACAGCAACAGGTAAACAGAATGAGAATTCGGTAGAGGATTACAGTCAGAAGGAGCTTAAAGACCTTCATGATCGTTTTTCTCAAAAGACAATTGAACACCTGGCAGCTTGGGCAGTCAGATTAATGGAGATGGGGGCTCATGGAGTACAGGTGGATGCTGTGGATGGCCCAAATTTGTCCAACTCAGTCATGAGCCTGTAGTGAAAGAAGCATTCCATACCTTGATAATCCAGCAACCACATATGGTGTGTAGTATGCTTCATGTTGTTGCTATGACATTGCAGCATAAATACCCAACTGAGGCGGACTGGCCGCTCAATGAAATACCATGATTTACATTGAAAGATTGTGCTCAGAGGTTGAAGGATGAGATCATGAAAAATACTATTTCAGCAAATACCTATCATGATTATATGCAAGTTGTTGTAAGTGTATCTGTTAGAAATCGTATCATTAGAAATGCCCCAACAGCTTATAAACATATCATGATGATGCTAATGGTAAATCAGACTGGGAAAACAATTGCTAATACATTGGAAGCAATTCAACAGTTAAGGGATCTGGGAGATTAGGATCCCAAACAAAAGGGTAATTTTCCCTCTGAAGAGTAACAGAAACTTGGTTACCTATATTTGCTGTATATGTATACAGTGTTGTGATATCTGCATAAGTGGGGACGCCTGTGCAGTGTTGTGAATTTCCCAGGGGTTCTCTGTCTTGGTGTTGCTTCTCTGATATTCCAGAAGGATGATGTTTAAAAGCTCCTTGGTGATAATATACACTGGAAAGACTCTTCAACTTAGTAGCAGATGAACATTCCACAAAATCAGTCGCTGAATCCATTTCAAAGATTGAAACCACTGAGGGACTGCTCGGATTATCTCCAGAACACCACCAGAAATATGGACACCTGGGAGAAAAAAGCTACTTACCAATGGGCACAGGCCAAAGGGATGCACATCAGATCAAAACCTGGAAATGGTGCATAATTGCAGCCACTGTGTGCATGATCCTTTCAATTTCCATCACTACCCAAGAGATCTTCAGACAAAAAAACGAGAGACCAACCACAGAAAATGGGGTTTTATGGAAAACCAAACAGAATTTAAGGATTTACTTGGATCAGCTGATGAACACTAGCCATTTTTGTATGACAAAAACTACTACTGCTCCAAATACATTAGAAACTTGTCTGGTGGTAGTACCGACCACTTTACAGTTATGGACAAAGCTGATATAGGAATCTACTCAAGATGAAGACATAGAAGAAGAAGATGTGACTAAAAACTTCACATACAAAAGTAAATTTTTGCTATAATTTGTGCATGCATTGTTTTGTGTTGTTTTATACAGTGTACACTTCCATTATTATCATTATGTCAATCATCCACTAAAACTGTCCCCTTGGTACCTTGTATAAATAATGCATGGCTCAAAATAGTCAAGGGTGGATTGTAGTGTGAATATAAAAATGGGTATTTTGAGTCCATATTGAATGCATTCAAACCAAGACAGAGCAGCATTGCTTGTTATACATTTCCAGACAGACAATGTTCATAGGGACACAATCTTGAGAACTGTTTACCTATTGTCTGAAAGCTTTCAGCTCACAAACAGTTCTATATTTCTCTATGTTTGTTGTTTGTTTTTGTAAAACATCAAGGTTTATTTAACCTCTGTGTGTGGTGGTTTTATCTAATCCTTTTGGACTTTTATATTCTAAGGGTTTATGGCCCATCATTTGATGTTTGCCTGGTATCTCTGTTTCATCTTATCTTGAAAGCTGGCCACTGAAGGGGCAAGGTGAAACCAGAGTTACTACATAGTGTAAATCACTATATAAGGCCAGAGAAACATGACTAGCATAGAAGCAGAAACTAGGGTACCTGTACTACATGTACAGTGTTGTGATACCTGCATAAGTGGGGACACCCATGCACTGTTGTGAATTTCCCAGGGGTTCTCTGTCTTGGTGTTGCTTCTCTGACATTGCAGACGGAAGATGTTTAAAAGCTCCTTGGTGATGATGTGAATATACAGGGGTTGGACAAAATAATGGAAACACCTAATGTTTTGGCATCATAATCTTTGAACATGTTATAAACATGCAAACCGTGACATATGGTAATGTCTTGTAGTTGATTATTTGTGTTATGTGATATGTGTATGTAAATTAACTGTTTGTTTTACAGAATTGTAAGAGCATTGATGAGAAACTGATACCAATGGAATACCTCTCGGTACCTCTTTCAAAAAGGCCAAATTGTTGGTGCTCGTATGGCAGGCGCTAGTGTAACCGAAAGTGCTAGAATGCTTGGCGTGTCAAGAGGTACTGTCTCCAAAGTAATGACTGCATTTGAAAGAGAAGGAAAAACGTCCGCAGCAAAGCACAGGTGCGGCCGAAAGTCGAAGTTGACTGAGAGAGACCGTCGGACTCTAAAGCGAATTGTGAGAGAGGATAACAAGACCGCGACTACGAAAATCACTGCTGAGCTCAATGAACACCTACAGAACCAAGTTTCCACGAAAACTGTTCGTCGGGAGCTGAACAAATCTGGATTCCACAGAAGATCTGCAATTCGAAAACCGCTGCTCTCAATGTCAAATGTTTCCAAGCATTTAGAGTGGTGAAGAAACCTCCAGAATTGGTCCCTCGAGCCGTGGAAACATGTGATATTCTCAGACGAATCATCGTTTACCCTATTTCCGACCTTTGGTCGAGTGTACGTTTGGAGACAGCCGAAAGAAGCATTCCATCCAGACTGCCTTCTCCCAACCGTAAAACATGGCAGAGGTTCTGTGATGATCTGGGGTGCTATTTCATGGAGATCCGCCCGGCCAATGATATCCCTTCATGGAAGAATTAACAGCCGCGATTATTTTGGGCGACCAAGTGCATCCTATCGTTCAAGCACTGTTCCCGGAGGGGAACGCCATCTTTCAGGATGATAATGCACCAATTCATACAGCTAGCATTGTTAAAGCATGGCATGAGGAACATTCTAATGAAGTTGAGCATCTCATCTGGCCCCCACAATCCCCAGACCTCAACATTATTGAGCATTTATGGTTGATTTTAGAGATTCAAGTTAGACGTCGATTTCTGCCGCCATCGTCGCTCAAAGAACTGAAGGGTGTTTTAACAGAAGAATGGGCTAAAATTCCTTTGGAAACAATTCACGCCTTGTATGAATCCATACCTTGGGAAAATTTAGGCTGTAATCGCTGCAAAAGGTGGACCTACACCATATTAAACTAACTTTTGTTGATGTTTCCAGGTGTTTCCATTATTTTGTCCAACCCCTGTATGTATTTAATCTTTATATGTAATTAATCTTTGTATGTTAAAATATACAAGTGTACGCAATCATACAATTCCTTTAATTTTGTACTTTGAAATATAATTGCATTACATCGCAAGTCGAAGCCTTCTTTAAAGCGGAATCCAAACCTTAATGTTAAAAACTTGGCAATACAGTGCTTCACATAAACTTATAACATTGAGCAGTGGAAACAAAAAAAATCAAATTTTTTCCACTGAAATATTATTTTAGCCACACTTTTTTTATTTTGACAAGGTTAACAGGGGAGAAAATGTACTTCAAAAACTGCTGTGCAACTTTTCCCGAGTACAATGACATCCCATATGTGGGAGAAAACCACTGTTTAGGCGCATGGCAGGGCTTGGAAAGGAAGGAGCACAGTTTGTTTTTTTTTCACTTAAAATTGGCTGGAATTATATTGACGGATGCCATGTTGCATTTTGAGATCCCTTGATGTGCCTAAACAGTGTAAGTTATACCATTTTGGAAACTAAACCTCTCAAGGAATGTATCTAGATGTGTAGTGAGCACCTTAAACCTCCGGGTGCTTTACAGAAGTTTATAACATAGAGCTATAAAAATAAAAAAAAATCACATTTTTCCCACTTAAATTTTATTTTAGCCCCAAATTTTGCATTTACACAATGGTAACAGGAGGAAATTCACCATATTTGTTGTCTAATTGGTCCTGAGTATGATGATACCCCATATGTTGGGGGAAACTACTCTTTAGGCAAACAGCAGGTCTCAGAAGGGAAGTTGTGACATTTGACTTTTTTAACGCAAAATTTGCTGGAATCCTTAGTGGACACTGTCACGACCAACACGGGTAAGCCCAGCGAATGACACAACATATACCAGCAACAGGATGGAATAGGGAGAGGAAGGTTCTAACAGTAGGGAGCTATGGATGCGGCACCTCATGACTCCAACCTGTGCCTGAACCTAATCTCCACTAATGCCCTACTAGGGTCCTTAGCCCTGCCGCCATCACGTGCCTGGTCCCTGATTGTCACCTCAATATACCCCGGCTAGTGCACTGACCTGCAAGGTCACTATCCTCATCACTGCAGATGGTAATAACACAGGGTAAGTGACAAACACAACACAGACAAAGTAAAGGGAAATAATATTCAACGACTTGCTCTGCTGCCAAGCTAGAGACAGCAGAGGATAAGACTTCAGAAATCCAAAAACCCTCCAGAAGCAGTACTAACTATACCATTGACACCAGAAAGCTCCAAACTCAGGCTGGTCTGAAAAGAAAACTCTGTTACTAATGGTCAGCTGAAGGGTCATGTGACTTTTTAAAGGTTGGTGAGAGTGGTCACCACCCACATCAACTGACCAGGAGCAAAGCAGCTGCCAGCAAGGCAATTGACATTAACCCTTGCTGGCCCAAAAGGAAAAAATGCTACATTTAAATTGTAGAAGAACCAGAGCTGCCGCAAATCCAATAATGAATTGTAACAGTTGCCATATCGTGTTTGCAGAGTCCCTGATGTGCCTAAATAGTTGGAACATCCACAAGTGACCCATGAACAAATCAACAGCAGGTGAAGATTTTTTTTTATTATTTTTTAAACCCTTCCTCGTGCTGTATAAGTGATTAAGCTTGATTCTTCTGATCGGTGATTACAGCCATATCAGATTCATATAGGGTTTTTTATGTTTGGCAGGTGTCACACACTAAAAGATGCCTTTTTTGTAAAAACTATACTTTGCAGTGTCATATTTGAGAGTTATAATTTTTCCACCTTTGTGCCGACAGAGTCATGTGAAGGCTTGTTCTCTTGCGGGATGAATTGACGATTTTATTGGTATTACTTTAGGACACATGAGATTTTTTGATAGCTTTTTTTTAACGGTATTCTTTAAAGGGATTAAGCAGTGTGACATTTTTATATAGACGGTCATTCCGATTGCGGGTGAAACCAAATAGGTATACTTTTTTATTTTATTGGATTTTTTTCATAAAAATATTTATTTTGTGGGTACAATGTATTTTTTTTCTGTTTTGTGATTTAAAAAAAATATTTTTACAATTTGTTTTTAACTTACTTTTATACTTAGTCCCACTATGGGACATTCACTTTCAGTACTCTGATCGCAGTAATAATGCATAGCAATGCATGAGCATTGCTATGCTTTATAACCCATCAGTGCTGCAGACACAAGCTTGTTAGACCATGCACTGCTCATGATCAAGCAAACTTGCTGGTGCTTGGAGACCCCGTATGTCGTCATGACAGCATCGGGTCATCATGGAAATGATCGGCCCTTCGTGATGTCACCGTGAGAGTGCCGATCGGAGGCCACAGGGTGACACCTGACTCTGCCTGCCTTCTAAATGCTTAGATCTTTACCAATAGCAGATTTTAGAGAGTTAAACTGACAGGAGCAGTGCGGGCACCACTTCTGGTAGTTAGTGCTTGGTGTCAGCTGTCATGTCATCTGAACACCAGGCAACGAGCACGCGCTTGCGCAAACTTCCTATATGGTGGCGTGTTAATCCTTAAATGTTGCTGAATGTTTATGGTAGGTCATCATCATACAGGAAAAAGACATGCACTCCCCCATTAAAACTTATCTGATAACATCAAATTGGACGTAACAAAATTAACTCATTATGGGTCAAATACATTGATGGCTAATATATCTGCAAGAGAGAGGTGAAAAAGTTATTCCAAACTGCAGCCTATATTAACTCCTTAACCCCCAAGGGTGGTTTGCACGTTAATGACCTGGCTAATTTTTACAATTCTGACCACTGTCTCTTTATGAGGTAATAACTCTGTAACGCTTCAACGGATCTTAGCGATTCTGAGATTGTTTTCTCGTGACATATTGTACTTCATGATAGAGGTAAAATTTTTCAATATAACTTGCGGTTATTTATGAAAAATGCAAATATGGCAAAAATTTAGAAAATGTTGCTATTTTCAAAATTTTAATTTTTATTCCCTTAAAACAGAGAAATATGTCACAAATAATAGTTACTAAATAACATTTCCCAGCACAGTTTTTAAACCAAATTTTTTTTTTGTTACAAAGTTATAAGGGTTAAAAGATAACCAGCGATTTCTCATTTTTATAAACAATTTGTACAAAACCATTTTTTTTAGGGACCACCTCACATTTGAAGTCACTTTGAGGGACCTATTGTTAGGGTTCGATTTCCCGCTGCTGCACAAAGGGAGTCTCGAACCCGTCCCGCTGCGGTCTCCCATTCATCTCCAGCCACAGTGGAGCCTGCTCAGCAGAGACGTCAGTCCAAGCGTCTTGCCCACTCCACTACTGTGCAGTGACTTGCTGCTGCCTTTCCTGGATCTGCTATTATAGCCAGTGCTGGAGCAGACGTCTTTGGGACAAAGTTCCGCGTTTTCCCTTCTGAGCATGCCCAGAGTGAGATCTCTCATTGGAGATCAGGGGTCACATGTTCAGGTGCTGCAGCGGCTCCTATTGGTCCGCCAGGAAGGTCATGTAGCTACATGTGTTTGTAACAGTTTCTCATTGGTCCTTGTTCCTGGAAGGTCCTGTAGCTGTTGCTATAAAAGGGTAGCATGGCTGGGCCGCCATGCGCTAATATCAATCATTGTATGCTATGCGCCAGTGTGGTCATGTGTATGTGTGGATAGGGACCCGGCTGAAATAAGCCACTAGAATACCGACTTAATCGGTGAGGAGTTTGGTATGGTAGCTGGTCAGGGTCGGTGTCCTAGATGCCCTAGATTACCGGCATTACCGGTGAGGAGTTTTGATTGCCGTATTCAGGGTCTGGCATTCAGATGCCATAGATTGCGGGTGACTCCCGCGAGGACATTAGCACATGTTCACGCTTTATGTACGCTTAGCATTTAACTGTGTACCTGAGAGCCTTACAGGACACAGTGCTTTTTCTCAGCGGCCCTGTGACGTAACAGGGTTCGCTTTCAATGCTAGTCAGCGCCCTAGCGTGTTTTCTTTGCCACTCAGTTGTGTCTAGTGAGTGCGCACACATCGCCATATAGCGCTGCGGCTCTACTTCTAGCGGCTCTGTGGAGTAACAGAGTTCGCACTCATTGCCACAGCGCATTACGGCGTTTATGTTGGCGACTCTGCGGGATAACAGAGTTTGCTTCTCGTGCCATTTTTACTAGCAGCAAGCTCCGCTTTTCACGGTGGACCCCGGGCTGCGAACGCACCTTTCTACATTATATATTTGGTGTGTTCCGCAGACCCATAACATAATATTAGCGCCAGGGTCTGGCTAGTAAAATGGCGGATGAACAGCGATTACAGCTGTACATCCAGCAGCTGGAGGGTAGGTTGGCGGCTCTTGAGCGCACAACCTCAGCTGTGGATGTTACCGCAGTCGCTGTTCAGGCTGCTAGTGTAGCTGCAGCCAGTTTGTCCTCTGCCACCTCTGTCCCTACATTGTCCCACCTCCCGCTTCCAGACAAGTTTGCTGGTGACAGCAAGCAATGTCGGGGATTCGTAAGTCAGTGCTCCATACACCTCGAGCTTCTGGCTGCACGTTTCCCCATGGATCGGGCACAAGTGGGCTTTGTGATAGCTCTTCTGTCGGGCAGAGCGTTGGAGTGGGCAACGCCGCTGTGGGAGCGCGACGACCGTGTAGTGCAGAGCGCTTCTCGTTTTCTGGAGGCTCTGAAAAAGGTTTTTCTAGGACCTCAGGTCACCCACGATGCGGCGCTCAAACTGCTGGCAAGTACCCAGGGTTGGCTTTGGTCAGCCATTTTGCTGTCCAATTTCGGACTCTGGCCTCGGAATTAGAGTGGCCAGATAAAGTCCTCATTCCCGTGTTCTGGAGAGGACTGGCGGGTCATGTGAAAGACGCCTTGGCTACCAGGGAGATTCCTGCCACACTGGAGAAGCTTATCGCTATTTCCACCCGCGTCGACCTCCGTTTCCACGAGCGGAGGCTGGAACGTGTCCAGTGTAGGCAGAGGGTCCAGTTGGCTCCTTCCTTCACCAACCCTCTGGAGTCGCCTGTTCAGGCGCCCGACCTTCAGGAGGTTGCTCCTGCAGGATCTAAATCTCGGGTCACTCGTCCATCCCCGATTTGTTATATTTGCCAGCAGCAGGGACATTTTGCCAACCGATGTCCACAGCGGCTGAATAAGCGGTCGCGCCCAGTAACCGTAGGAACAGGGTCACTGGACGCCATGAATTTTGCCCCTAAAGTGCTCCTCAAGGGGATAATTACCCACGGTTCTACCACCCTACCCGTCAAGCTGTGTGTGGATTCTGGGGCAGAGGGAAATTTTATGTCATCCTCCTTTGCTTCTCGCCACACCATGCCTTTGGTGTTGCTGGCTGAACCAGTATCGGTTCGGGTGTTGAACGGACCAATTCTGCCCTCACAAATCACCCATCAGTCTGTCCCACTCACCTTGTCTATGTCTCCTTCCCATCAGGAGAATATATCATTTTTTATCCTCCCTGAGGGTATAGATGAGGTTTTGTTGGGATTACCCTGGCTCCGCCACCACTCTCCCCATATTGAGTGGGCTTCAGGGAGAATTCTGGGTTGGGGTAATTTATGTAAATGCAGATGCATTAGGGACAGCGTGCAGGTCAACACCACTGAGATACCCATAGACTTCTCTCCTCTTCCCAAGGTCTATTGGTCTTATGCCGACGTTTTCTCAAAGAAGGCTGCGGAGACTCTTCCACCTCATCGCCCCTATGACTGTCCTATCGACCTCTTGCCTGGAGCTGAGCCTCCTAGAGGAAGGGTCTATCCCCTCTCTCTTCCTGAGACAGAGGCCATGTCCCAATATATTCAGGAGAACTTGGCAAGGGGATTCATTAGGAAGTCGGTGTCACCAGCGGGAGCGGGGTTCTTCTTTGTGCAGAAGAAGAACGGAGAACTACGTCCGTGCATTGATTATAGGGGTCTCAACGCTATCACCGTGAAAAATAAGTATCCTTTGCCGCTAATCTCTGAGCTTTTTGACAGGCTTCGGGGAGCAAGGGTATTTACTAAGCTAGACCTGCGGGGTGCGTATAACCTGATTCGCATCCGTGAGGGGGACGAGTGGAAGACGGCATTTAACACCAGGGATGGGCATTATGAATATCTGGTAATGCCCTTTGGGCTCTGTAATGCTCCAGCTGTCTTCCAAGACTTTGTGAACGACATCTTCCGGGATATGTTGACCACCTCGGTGGTAGTCTATCTGGATGACATTCTCATCTTTTCTCCAGATATGGCCTTCCACCGGAGAGATGTCTGCAAGGTTTTCGACCTCTTGCGAGCAAATTCCCTATATGCGAAGTTGGAGAAGTGCATGTTTGAGCAGGAGTCTCTACCTTTTCTGGGCTATATCATCTCCACCCAGGGATTGGCTATGGATCCTACCAAACTACAGGCTGTGATGGATTGGCAAGAACCCCACTCCCTTAAGGCGGTGCAGCGCTTTATGGGGTTCATTAACTACTATCGCCAATTCATTCCCCACTTCTCCACTTTGGTAGCTCCCTTGGTAGCCCTCACCAAGAAGGGAGCTAATCCCAAGTTGTGGTCAGAGGAGGTCACCAAGGCGTTCTCATCCATCAAGTCGCATTTCGCCAGTGCTCCCATCTTACATCGCCCCGATGTCGATAAACCGTTTATCTTAGAGGTGGATGCCTCTTCTGTTGGTGCTGGAGCAGTCCTTTTTCAAAAGGATGCCCAGGGTCGGAAGAATCCCTGCTTCTTCTTTTCCAAAACCTTTACACCAACAGAGAGGAATTATTCCATCGGGGACAGGGAGTTACTGGCTATGAAGTTGGCCTTCTCCGAGTGGCAATATCTTCTGGAGGGGGCTCGCTTCCCCTTCCAAGTGTTCACAGACCACAAGAACTTGGTGTATTTGCAGACAGCCCAGCAGCTAAATTCCCGTTAGGCCAGATGGTCCTTGTTTTTTTCCCGGTTCCATTTCACCCTCCATTTCCTCTCCGGTGAGAAGAACATTCGCGCAGATGCTCTATCCCGCTCCGTGGTGTCCTCTGAGGAGGTGGAGGAGGAGCCTCGGCTGATTGTCCCCACAGAAAGCCTAAGAACGGTGGCTCCGGTTTCGCTTGAGTCTGTGCCTCCGGGCAAGACTTTTGTGCCCACCAATTTGCGACCGGAAGTACTCTCTTGGGCACATTCGTCCATGGTGGGTGGACATTTTGGGACCAAAAGGACTTCTGAGTTGCTGGTGAGGACATACTGGTGGCCGCAGATGGCCCGTGACGTCAGGGAATACGTTCAGGCGTGCGTCTCCCGCGCCAAGAATAAGTCCCCTCGACAACGGCCAGCTGGGTTACTTTTTCCTTTACTGGTGGCAGACAGGCCTTGGGAGATGGTCGGGATGGATTTTGTGGTGGGCTTACCCAAGTCTCGGGGCTGCACCATCATCTGGGTGATAACCGACCACTTCTCCAAAATGGTGCACTTAGTGCCGTTACCACGGTTACCGTCTGCACGGGCCTTGGCAGCATTATTCATTAGGCATATTTTCCGCCTACACGGTATGCCAGACAAAATTGTCAGTGATCGAGGTCCCCAGTTTGTGTCTCGGTTCTGGAGAGAGCTGTGTCGTCTACTCAGCATTGAGTTGAATCTCTCCTCTGCATACCATCCCGAGACGAATGGGTTGGTAGAGAGGGCCAACCAGACCTTGGTCACATACTTGCGACATTTTGTCTCTGCCAGGCAGGATGACTGGGCATCCTTGCTACCGTGGGCTGAGTTCGCTCTAAATAATGCTGTGGCTGACTCCACCGGACAGACCCCATTCCTCCTGAACTACGGTCAGCATCCGCGGGTACCAGTGCCTATGCCCGTGTCTTCCGCTGATTCCAGGGTGGCAGACTGGGCTGTGGAGGCACGGGACATTTGGGACCGCACTCAGGATGCCATTCAGGCCTCCAAAGAGAGGATGAGGTCTTCGGCCGATGCCCATCGGCGCCCCGCTCCTACATTTGCTCCGGGTGACCTAGTGTGGCTTTCTGCCCGAAACATCAGGCTACGGGTAGAGTCCACCAAGTTGGCACCTCGCTTTTTGGGCCCCTTTAAAGTTCTTGAGCAGGTGAACCTGGTTGTTTACCGCCTAGCCCTTCCGCCTCGCCTTGGTATCACTGACACCTTTCACGTGTCCCTCTTGAAACCCGTGGCCATTTCCCGGTTTTCCGAGTCATCTGCCGGGATGTCGGGTTCATCTACCGACGATCATGAGGTGAACGCCATTGTTGGGTGCAAGGTGGTACGAGGCAAAAAATTTTATTTGGTGGATTGGAGGGGTTATGGGCCTGAGGATAGATCCTGGGAGCCTGCCGAGCATGTTCACGCTCCGCAGCTCATCACTGCCTTTGAGCGCAGCGAGGCCCAAAAAGGGGGGGCCCTAGGAGGGGGGGGTAATGTTAGGGTTTGATTTCCCGCTGCTGCACAAGGGGAGTCTCGAACCCGTCCCGCTGCGGTTTCCCATTCATCTCCAGCCGCAGTGGAGCCTGCTCAGCAATGACGTCGGTCCAATCGTCTTGCCCACTCCACTACTGTGCAGTGACTTGCTGCTGCCGTTCCTGGATCTGCTATTATAGCCAGTGCTGGAGCAGACGTCTTTGGGACAAAGTTCCGCGTTTTCCTTCTGAGCATGCCCAGAGGAGATCTCTCATTGGAGATCAGGGTCACATGTTCAGGTGCTGCAGCGGCTCCTATTGGTCCGCCAGGAAGGTCATGTAGCTACATGTGTTTGTAACAGTTTCTCATTGGTCCTTGTTCCTGGAAGGTCCTGTAGCTGTTGCTATAAAAGGGTAGCATGGCTGGGCCGCCATGCGCTAATATCAACCATTGTATGCTATGCGCCAGTGTGGTCATGTGTATGTGTGGATAGGGACCCGGCTGAAATAAGCCACTAGAATACCGACTTAATCGGTGAGGAGTTTGGTATGGTAGCTGGTCAGGGTCGGTGTCCTAGATGCCCTAGATTACCGGCATAACCGGTGAGGAGTTTTGATTGCCGTATTCAGGGTCTGGCGTTCAGACGCCATAGATTGCGGGTGACTCCCGCGAGGACATTAGCACATGTTCACGCTTTATGTACGCTTAGCACTTAACTGTGTACCTGAGAGCCTTACAGGACTCAGTGCTTTTTCTCAGCGGCCCTGTGATGTAACAGGGTTCGCTTTCAACGCTAGTCAGCGCCCTAGCGTGTTTTCTTTGCCACTCAGTTGTGTCTAGTGAGTGCGCACACATCGCCATATAGCGCTGCGGCTCTCCTTCTAGCGGCTCTGTAGAGTAACAGAGTTCGCACTCATTGCCACAGCGCATTACGGCGTTTATGTTGGCGACTCTGCGGGATAACAGAGTTTGCTTATCGCGCCATTTTTACTAGCAGCAAGCTCCGCTTGCACGGTGGACCCCGGGCTGCGAACGCACCTTTCTACATTGTATATTTGGTGTGTTCCGCAGACCCATAACACCTATATGGCAGAAAATACCCAAAAGTGACACCATTCTAAAAACTGCACCCCTTAAGGTACTCAAAACCATATTCAAGAAGTTTATTAACCCTTCAGGTGCTTCACAGGAGCTGAAGCAACGTGGAAGGAAAAAATAAACATTTAACTTTTTAGTCACAAAATTGATCTTTTACAAACATTTTTTTTATTTTCCAAATGGAAAAAGGAGAAAGTGGACAGATAAAATTGTTGTGCAATTTATCCTGAGTACACCGATACCCCATATGTGAGGGAAAACCACTGTTTGGGCGCACAGCAGGGCTTGGAATGAAAAGAGCGCTGTTTGACTTTTCCAAACCAAAATTGACTGGAATTGAGATTGGACGCCATGTAGCTTTGGTGAGCTCCTGATGTGCCTAAACAGTTGAAACCCACCTCATGTGACCCATTTTGGTAACTAGACCCCCTAAGGAACTTATCTAGATGTGTGGTGAGCACTTTGAACCTCAAGTGCTTCACTCAAGTTTATAATGTTTGGCCGTCAAGAAAAAAAATTATATTTTTTCCACATGCATGATGTTTTAGTCCCCAATTTTTTACTTTACCAAGGGTAAGAGAAGAAATTGAACCATAAAAGTTGTTGTCCAACTTGTCCTGAGTACGCTGATACCCCATATGTGGGGGGAACCACTGTTTGGGCGCACAGCAGGGCTCGAAAGGGAAGGAGCGCCGTTTGACTTTGGAATTGAGAACGGACGCCATGTTGCGTTTGGAGAGCACCTGATGTGCCTAAACAGTGGAAACTCCCAACATGTGACCCCATTTTGGAAACTAGATCCCCTAAGGAACTTATCTAGATGTGTGGTGAGCACTTTGAACCCCCAAGTGCTTCACGCAAGTTTATAATGTAGAGCCATGAAGAAAAAAAATCATATTTTTTCCACAACCATATGTTTTAGTCCCCAATTTTTTATTTTTCCAAGGGTCAGAGGAGAAATTGGACCACTAAAGTTGCTGTCCAACTTGTCCTGATACCCCATATATAGGGGGAACCACTGTTTGGGCAAACGGCAGGGCTCGAAAGGGAAGGAGCGCCGTTTGACTTTTCCAAATTAAAATTGGCTGGAATTGAAAAAGGACGCTATGTCGCGTTTGTAGAGCTCCTGATGTGCCTAAACAGTGGAAACCCCCACATGTGACCCCATTTGGAAACTAGAACCCCTAAGGAACTTATCTAGATGTGTGGTGAGCAATTTGAACCCCCAAATGCTTCACGCAAGTTTATAATATAGAGCCGTGAAGAAAAAAAATCATATTTTTTCCACAAGCGTGATGTTTGAGTCCCCAATTTTTTATTTTCCCAAGGGTAAGAGGAGAAATTGGACCACAAAAGTTGTTGTCCAACTTGTCCTGAGTTCGCTGATACCCAATATGTTGGGGGGAACCACTGTTTGGGCGCACGGCAGGGCTCGAAAGGGAAGGAGTGCCATTTGACTTTTCCAAACCAAAATTGGCTGGAATTGAGAACGGACGCCATGTTGCATTTGGGGAGCCCCTGATGTGCCTAAACAGTGGAAACCCCCACATGTGACCCCATTTTGGAAACTAGAACCCCTAAGGAACTTATCTAGATGTGTGGTGAGCAATTTGAACCCCCAAATGCTTCACGCAAGTTTATAATATAGAGCCGTGAAGAAAAAAAATCATATTTTTTCCACAAGCGTGATGTTTGAGTCCCCAATTTTTTATTTTCCCAAGGGTAAGAGGAGAAATTGGACCACAAAAGTTGTTGTCCAACTTGTCCTGAGTTCGCTGATACCCAATATGTTGGGGGGAACCACTGTTTGGGCGCACGGCAGGGCTCGAAAGGGAAGGAGTGCAATTTGACTTTTCCAAACCAAAATTGGCTGGAATTGAGAACGGACGCCATGTTGCATTTGGGGAGCCCCTGATGTGCCTAAACAGTGGAGACCCCCCACATGTGACCCCATTTTGGAAACTAGACCCCCTAAGGAACTTATATAGATGTGTTGTGAGCACTTTGAACCCCCAAGTGCTTCACGCAAGTTTATAGTGTAGAGCCGTGAAGAAAAAAAATCATATTTTTTCCACAAGCATGATATTTAAGTCCCCAATTATTTATTTTCCCAAGGGTAAGAGGAGAAATTGGACCACAAAAGTTGTTGTCCAACTTGTCCTGAGTACGCTCATACCCCATATGTTGGGGGGAACCATTGTTTGGGTGCACGGCAGGGCTCGAATTGGAAGGAGCGCTGTTTGACTTTTCCAAACTAAAATTGGCTGGAATTGAGAACGGACGCCATGTCGCGTTTGGAAAGCCCCTGATGTGCCTAAACAGTGGAAATACCCCAACTGTGACCCCATTTTGGAAACTAGACCCCTAAGGAACTTATCTAGGTGTGTGGTGAGCACTTTGAACCCCAAGTGTTTCACTAAAGTTTATAATGCCCTGGCGTGAAAAAAATAATATTTTTTTTTCCACAAAAGTGATTTTTTAGTTCCCAATTTTTTTATTTTCCCAAGGGTAACATGAGAAATTGGACCTCAAAAGTTGTTTTCCAATTTGTCCTGAGTACGCTGATACCCCATATGTTGGGGGGAACACATTTTTATGGGCGCACGGCAGGGCTTGGAAGTGGAAGTAGTGACGTTTTGGAATGCAGACTTGATGGAATGGTATGCGGGCATAAGGTTCCGTTAGCAGAGCCCCTGATGTGCCTAAACAGTGTAAACCCCCACAAGTGACCCATTTGGAAACTAGACCCCCTAAGGAACTTATCTAGGTGTGTGGAGAGCACTTTAAACCCCCAAGTGTTTCACTAAAGTTTATAATGCCCTGGCGTGAAAAAAATAATAATTTTTTTTTCCACAAAAGTGATTTTTTTAGTCCCAATTTTTTATTTTCCCAAGGGTAACATGAGAAATTGGACCTCAAAAGTTGTTTTCCAATTTGTCCTGAGTACGCTGATACCCCATATGTTGGGGGGAACACTGTTTGGGCGCACGGCAGGGCTTGGAAGTGGAAGTAGTGACGTTTTGGAATGCAGACTTTGATGGAATGGTATGCGGGCATAAGGTTCCGTTAGCAGAGCCCCTGATTTGCCTAAACAGTGTAAACCCCCCACAAGTGACCCATTTTGGAAACTAGACCCCCTAAGGAACTTATCTAGGTGTGTGGAGAGCACTTTAAACCCCCAAGTGTTTCACTAAAGTTTATAATGCCCTGGCGTGAAAAAAATAATAATTTTTTTTTTCCACAAAAGTGATTTTTTTAGTCCCCAATTTTTTATTTTCCCTAGGGTAACAGGAGAAATTGGACCCCAAAAGTTGTTGTCCAATTTGTCCTGAGTACGCTGGTACCCCATATGTGGGAAAAAACTGTTTAGGCACACATTGGGGCTCGGAAGGGAAGTTTTGACGCTTTAGAATGCAGACTTTGATGGAATGGTCTGCGGGCGTCATGTTCCGTTTGCAGAGCCCCTGATGTGCCTAAACAGAAAAAAAAAAACACAAGTGATAATTTTGGAAACTAGACTCCCAAGGAACTTTCTAAATGTGCCCCCCTTTTGGAATTAATCTGTTTCCTGTAAAGTAAATTAGTAGTGCATGGAGGTGTGGTACAATTTGAAGCAATCCTTCATACACAGGCCAGGTTTTTCGGGGCAGGTGTCACATTGATAAATGGTGTCCTTGCATATTCCCCTTTTGTAACACACTCGGCACCTTTTTTGCGATTTACCTTTTTTTCCAGTTTGTGGGACTTCCCCCGGGAAATGCTGACCTGGTACAATACGCCCACCTTTAGTTCCGGAAGTACTGGGGCCCTCTCCTTCCTGAGCGCCAAACATCAGGGCCTTGATCACTACCTCCTGGAACTGAAGGTACGACGTATTGGTGTGGCGTGCACATCGTGACAGCAGGAAAGCGTTGAGCATTGCCATTTGTACGATGTTCACTGCCAGCTTTTTGTACCACACCCGTGCCTTTTTCAAAGCACTGTACGGCTGGAGTAGTTGATCGTAGAGATCAACACCCCCATGTATTTGTTGTACCCAAGTACACAGTGCGGTTTGCGGACCTGTTTAGAGGTACCCCGTACAGTGCTGAGGGCGCTGCCATCACCATGTATGGTGGTCAAGAGAAGGACATCCCTCTTGTCCTTGTACTTGACCACCAACAGGTGGTCGCTACATTGGGCTCTGCTCTCACCTTTTCGGAGCATCTGCCCAAGCAGTTTCTTCGGGAGGCCCCTCTGATTTCGTGGACAGTACCGCAGGCTGCGGTACCTTGCGCAAAGAGGGATTTGTAGAGTGGGATGCTGGAATAAAAGTTATCGGTGTAGAGGTGAAAACCTTTATCCAGCAGTGGGTGAACCAAATCCCACACAATTTTCCAACTCACTCCCAGGACAGGAGGACACTCAGGGGGTTCAATCCTGGTGTCCTTTCCTTCGTAAACTCTAAACCGGTGAGTGTACCCTGAGGTACTCTCACACAGTTTGTAGAGTTTGATTCCGTACCTGGCCCTCTTACTGGGCAGGTACTGACGGAATACGAACCGTCCCTTAAAATGAACCAAGGACTCATCCACGCAGATGTCCCTTTGAGGCACGTACACTTCAGCAAACTTTTTGTTGAAGTGTTCGATGACCGGCCGAACTTTGAACAGACGGTCAAAGTTGGGGTCATCTCGTGGAGGGACACTTTCCATTATCGTTATAATGCAGGAATTTGTGGATGGCCTCAAAACGCGTCCGGGCCATGACCATTCGGAACACTGGAGCGTTATATAAAATATCAACACTCCAATATTGCCTAAGTTCTGGCTTCTTCAGGATACCCGTGTAAAGGACCAGGCCCCAAAATTGCATCATTTCAACTGCGTCTACAGGAGACCAGTTAGAATGTGATGAAAGGGGGTTTTGCGCCAAAAATTGACGAGCGTACAAATTCGTTTGTTCCACCATGTGGTTAATAAAATCCTCAGAGAAAAAGACTTTGAAAAAGTCTATTTCTGTGAGACCAGTGGTGTCAAACCTGATTCCTGATTCTGCCACAAAATCAGGAATCAGTGGCTCGTAATTTTCGGGGGGCAAGGTCCACATGGGGTCCTCAGTGGGGTGCTCTGGTTCGGCTTCGTCTTCGTCTTCTGGAATGGCGGCCGCTGCCTCATCTTCTGTCCTGGGGCGTCTGCGTGGCGGTTCCGCAGGACCCGAGGAGGAAGATGAGGGGGAAGAGAAAGAGGATGAGGATGAGGAATCTGAGAAATAAAGAAATGTGGGATCCTCTCCCTCGCTATCAGTGTCGGAGGCAAGGAAAGCGTATGCCTCCTCCTATGAATAGCGCTGTTGGGACGGAAGGGACGGGTGGGACTTTTTTTGTGATTATGGTGCTTGGGTGTACTTTATTGATAACTGTGTATGTGTAGGGGGATAGTTCTTGGTGTAAACTATGCTAAAAATAAAAATCTAAAAGAAAAAAAAATGGGGAGAAAAAAATGCCTATGAAAAGAAAAGTGTAAAACAGCAGGCCCTAGCTCTGATAAGTGAACTGCGTCACTTATCAAAGTTCGGCGACTGCTGGATGTGCGCACAGGAGTGGCGCAAGGAGGGGGTAAAAAAAAAGGAAAAAAAACAAGAAAACAGCCGGCACGACCTCTGATAAGTGAACTGTGTCACTTATCAAAATTCGGCGGCTGCTAAATGTGGCGCAAAGGGAGTGGCGCAAGGAGGGGGTGAAAAAAAGGAAAAAATAAAAAGGAAAAGGGCAGGCGCGAGCTCTGATAAGTGAACCGTGTCACTTATCAAAGTTTGGCTGCTGTTATATGTGGCGCAAAGGGAGTGGCGCAAGGAGGGGGTGAAAAAAAAAAGGAAAAGGGCAGGCGCGAGGCCTGATAAGTGAACTGTGTCACTTATCAAAGTTCGACGGCTGCTAGATGTGGCGCAAACGGAGTCGCGCAAGGAGGGGGTGGAAAAAAAAAAGGAAAAAAATGAGGAAAAGGGCAGGCGCGAGCTCTGATAAGTGAACTGTGTCATTATCAAAGTTCAGCGGCTGCTAATGTGGCAAAGGGAGTGGCGCAGGAGGGTGAAAAAAAGGAAAAGGGCAGGCGAGCTGATAAGTGAACTGTGTCAAATCAAGTTCGCGGCTGCTATGTGGCCAAAGGGAGTGGCGCAAGGAGGGTGGAATAAAGGAAAAAAAAAAGGAAAAGGGCAGGCGCGAGCTCTAATAAGTGAACTGTGTTACTTATCAAAGTTTGGCGGCTGCAGGGTGTGCGCACGGAGGTGGCGCAAAGGGGGCTGAGAGCATGAGTGTTGATCGGTGAACAGCGTCACCAATCAACGCTCGGTCGCTGCTAAATATGCGCACGGAGGCGGTGCAAAGGAGGGTGGAGGGGGTAAAAAGAGGGGGATGGGGGAAGGAGGAAAAGAGATAGGGATCAACACTTACAGTTGTAGTCTCTCTTGTTTTTTCTATCTTCTTTCTTCTTTCTTTTCGTCTTTCTTCTATCTTCTTTCTTCAGCACTGCAAGGCCCAGCACAGGAGGAGAGATCTGTTGTATGACCGCTCTGCAGGAATCCTCAGCAAGTGTGAGGACCCCTGCAGAGCAGTCACTCACAGGTCAGAGTCAGGTGAGACAGGTCACAGAGCGGTCAATTCGCTGCTGTGACCTGTGATTAGTGGGATCCATCATAACAAGATCACACCAATCAGAGCTCTCCTGGTTACCCTAGCAACCTGCCTAGGATCGGAGCTCACAGCTCCGATCCTGGGCAGGTCACAGCCAGGGCAGCAGCCAGGTCACCTGCAGAGCACAGCACGGTCACACAGCGGTCTGTCTGCTGCTGTGCCCTGTGATTGGCGCGATCGACGATTACATTGATCGCGCCAATCAGCTCCTGCAGGCCCTGCTGGGCCTGTCCTGAGCCTCCTTAGCAGGATTGGTGCTATTACAGCACCGATCCAGCAAGGATCGGTGCTATTAGAGCACAGATCCCACAAGTCATCAGCAAGGCACAGCGCTCCTGCGCCGCGGTTGTGCCTTGCGATTGGTGCGATCGACGATGACATCGATCACGTCATTCCACTCCTGCAGGCCCTGCTAGGCCTGCCCTATGTTCCGGCCTAGGATTGGTGCTATTATAGCACCGATCCAGCAGGAACCGGCAGGGCACAGAACGGTAATACCGCGTCTGTGCCCTGCGATTGGCGCAATGGATATTATCGGAGATCGCGCCAATCCGGTGGAGGTCTGGATTATCCTAGGCCCAGGCCTAGGATCGAGTACTTTGATACTCGGATCCTAGCCTGCGATCTCACTGTTTCAGCCAATCTGATTGGCTGAAACAGTGAGAAAGGCTGTGATTGGCTGTTCAGGATTGAACAGCCAATCACAGCGCTCGGGAGGCCAGATGGGGGAGGACACCGCCCGGGATGCCGACACCATCTTCCTAGAGGAAAGCTGGCGTCTGAATTTTAATGCGATCACCGCGACTTAAGTCGCAATGTCGCATTAAAGGGCATGACGTACTATTCCTTCCCTGGGAATTAAGTACCAGGTCACATGGACGGAATAGTACGTCGGATGGAATTAAGGGGTTAAATTGTGGGTCCAGTTCAACCTGAAAAATTTGGTTAAAAATCCTCTTTAGATCTTTAGATGCAAATCATATAAAAGTATTTTTACTATTCTCTACTTTAACAAAAATGCAACATAAGTTAGCTAACCTTAAAATACTAAGCTGTTAAGTAGCTAAATGTATCTTCATGGCTAGAAATGAGCATGTGGCAAAAGCACTCATTATAGTCGTTGGGTTGATGGTTGCTAAAATAGAAAATAAAAAAACTAAAATGTACCCTTTGTTTAAACCCTTCATGACAAAGCCATTTCTGTTTTTATGTTTTTGTTTTTTCCTCCCCTTCTTTCTAGAGCCTTAACTTTTTTTTTCCATCCACATAACTGTATGAGGGCTTGATTTTTTTCAGGACAAATTTTACTTTTGAATGACACCATTCATCATGATGCACAGGAAAGTGAGGAAAATATTCCAAGTTCATTGAAATTATAAAAAAAAATGCAATTTTACAATTGTTTTTTATTTACCAAGTTCACTATTTGGTAAAACTGACCAGGCAGTATGATTCTCAAGGTCAGTGTGCTTACACAGATACCGAGCATGTGTAATTTTTTTTATTTACGGTATGTAGTGAAAAAAATGCAAAAAATTATAAATAAAATGTTTTTCCTTGTGTCATAAATTTTTTAGATCGGTAGTGTTTTAAATTTTTGGGATATGTGGCTGTGTGATGGCTTATTTTTTTCACTCTGAGCAGAAGTTTTTAATTATATCATTTTGAGGAAGATAAAATGTTTTTCTCGCCTCTTATTGCATTTTATTGCAATGTTGCCGTGGCCAGAAAAAGAAAACATTTTCTGGCTTTTCATTATCTTTTCTCATTACGCTGTTTACCTATCATATTAATTTATTTTATATTTTAATAGATTGAACTGTTACATATGCAGCAATACCAAATATATCAAAACCAAAGAAAGGAGCTGGACTATAAGCTGATATACTCGTAATGTGTAAGAGCTTGTTCACACTGTGGCCATTTTACAGACAGTCTGCGAAATGGACACAGTGTGAATGTGTTCTTACACTTTACACGTATACCAGCTTATAGTAAGATCATTTCTTTGGTTTCACTGTAATCACTTGCACTTTCTACAAGCAGAACTGTTACCCCCAGTTTCTGAGCTAAATATTAAATTTGTGCAGCTTCACATGGATGGATGTCTCAGTCGGGACCCTGTCCTGCTCTGCTTTCAGTCACAATAAGGTTCCTTGGAACATAGGAAGGTTTTAATACTAGAGATAGGTTAGGACTAGTGTTGAGCGATACTTTCCGATATCATGAAATATCGGATCGGATTGGATCGGATCGATACCCAAAAAGTATCGGGTATCGTCGATTCCGATACCGGAAACCAATGCAAGTCAATGGGACAGAAATATCGGAATTAAAATAAACCCTTTCTTTCCTTGTAAACACTAGATATACACACATAGAATACATATATATATATATATATATATATATATATATACATGTCATTGTGACATATATATATATATATATATATATTTATAGTTCATACACTTCTACATAGTAAAATAGCCGCTAATTCAATTGACGGCTTTTGTGAAATTACAGAACCACTCGACATGAAATGACACATGGTTTACATACAGTTAACCATGTCATTTCATGTAGTTTGATATATGGTTTTCACTAACAATTACATGAGTGTATGTGTGCAAAATTTCAGACATGTAGGGGTTAATTAAAGGTGTAAATTCGTTGAAAAAAATGCGTGGGCTCCCACACTATTTTCTCAACCAGACAGACAAAGCCAGCGAGTGGGGGCAGATAATAATAGCCGAGGGAGGGTGCATTTATTTTGTGCCCCCCTTGGCTACTAACATCTGCCCCCAGCCACCCCAGAAAAGGCAAATCTATAATTAGATGCGCCCTTTCTGGTACTTTGCCGGTCTATTCCCATTGCCCTGTAGCAGTGGCGAATGGGTCAATAATGGGTTAAAGCCACCTTGCTATTGAAAGGTGACTTTAAGCCAGGTTAATAATTGAGAGTTGTCAATTTGACAACTCTCAATTATTAATCCTATTGAAGGAAATAAAAAAAACACACACACATGAAGAATAAATAAATTTAATGAAATAAACACACATTATTTTGACCATCGTTTATTTAACTGTTAATCCTTGCGAAGCCCTTGCTCTCCTGTAATAAAGAAAAAATAATAAAACAACATTATTCTTACCTATCCGCCACTCTGTCAGGTCCCACGCTGTAATCCTTCACAAAGGGTTAACTAGCTTTTAGACAAGCAGCACAGCTAATGCTGCCTGCTCAGCTGTAAGCTCCCGAATGAATGAGTTCCTCTCCCGGCGACAGGAGAGGAACTGATTACTGTGGTAAGCTTCATTGATTGCTTCCCACTTTCACTTCAGGTCAGCCGGGACTCCCTCTGAAGTCACTGATGCTGTGCGGTGTCCCCGGCTGACCAGAAGTGAAAGTGAGAAGCAATCAATTAAGCTTCCCACACTAATCACTTCATCTCCTGTCAGCTGGGAGAAGAGATGATTCATTCGGGGGTTTACTGCGAGACTGGCAGCATTAGCTGCGGTCCCTGCAGTAAAAATTAACCCTTTCAAAAGGATTACATCGGGGGACCTGACTGAACACCGGATAGGTAAGAATAATGTTGCTTTATTATTTTATTTTCATTACAGGAGAACAAGGGTTTCACAAGGAATGGCAGAAAAATAAAAGATGGTCAAAAACTGTGATTATTTCATTAAAATGTTTTTTAATTAAAGTGTGTGTGTTTTATTTTTATTTCATACAATAGGATTAATAATTGATAGTTGTCTAATTGACAGCTCTCAATTATTAACCTGGCTTAAAGTCACCTTCCAATAGCAAGGTGGCTTTAACCCATTATTAACCCATTCGCCACCGCTACAGGGCAATGGGAATAGATGGGCTAATTGCCAAAAAGGGCAAATCTAATTATAGATTTGCCTTTCTGGGGTGGCTGGGGGCAGATGTTAGTAGCCAGGGGGGCCCAAAAATAATGGTCCCTCTCTGGGCTATTATTATCTGCCCCCACTCTCTGGCTTTGTCTGTCTGGTTGAGAAAATAGTGTGGAAGCCCACGCATTTTTTTCAACGAATTTACACCTTTAATTAACCCCTGCATGTCTGAAATTTTGCACACATACACTCATGTAATTGTTAGTGAAAACCATATATCAAACTACATGAAATGACATGGTTAACTGTATGTAAACCATATGTCATTTCATGTCAGGTCTGTAATTTCAGAAAAGCCAGCAATTGAATTAGCGGCTATTATATAAATGTAGAAGTGTATGAACTATAAATATGTATATATATATATATATATATATATATATATATGTCACAATGACTTGTGTATAATAATATATATATATATATATATATATTTAAATATGAGGTGTAAATTTGTTGAAAAAAAATGCGTGGCTCCCACGCTATTTTCTCAACCAGACAGACAAAGCCAGCGAGTGGGGGCAGATAATAATAGCCTAGGGAGGGTGCATTTATTTAGTGTCCCTCCTGGCTACTAACGTCTGCCCCCAGCCACCCCAAGAAAAGGCAAATCTATAATTAGATTCACCCTTTCTGGCACTTAGCCTGTCTATTCCCATTGCCCTGTAGCGGTGGCGAATGGGTTAATAATGGGTTAAAGTCACCTTGCTATTGGAAGGTGACTTTAAGCCAGGTTAATAATTGAGAGTTGTCAATTTGACAACTCTCAATTATTAATCCTATTGAAGGAAATAAAAAAACACACACACATGAAGAATAAATAATTTTAATGAAATAAACACACATTATTTTGACCATCGTTTATTTAACTGTTAATCCTTGCGAAGCCCTTGCTCTCCTGTAATAAAGAAAAAATAATAAAACAACATTATTCTTACCTATACGCAGCGCAGCTAATGCTGCCTGCTCAGCTGTAAGCTCCCGAATGAATGAGTTCCTCTCCCGGCGACAGGAGAGGAACTGATTAGTGTGGTAAGCTTCATTGATTGCTTCCCACTTTCACTTCATGTCAGCCAGGACTCCCTCTGAAGTCACTGATGCTGTGCTGTGTCCCCGGCTGACCAGAAGTGAAAGTGGGAAGCAATCAATTAAGCTTCCCACAATAATCACTTCCTCTCCTGTCAGCTGGGAGAAGAGATTATTCATTCGGGGGTTTACTGCGAGGCTGGCAGCATTAGCTGTGGTCCCTGCAGTAAACATTAACCCTTTCAGAAGGATTACATCGGGGACCTGACTGAACACAGGATAGGTAAGAATAATGTTGCTTTATTATTTTATTTTCATTACAGGAGAACAAGGGCTTCGCAAGGAATGGCAGAAAAATAAAAGATGGTCAAAAACTGTGATTATTTCATTAAAATGATTTTTAATTAAAGTGTGTGTGTTTTATTTCATACAATAGGATTAATAATTGATAGTTGTCTAATTGACAGCTCTCAATTATTAACCTGGCTTAAAGTCACCTTCCAATAGCAAGGTGGCTTTAACCCATTATTAACCCATTCACCACCGCTACAGAGCAATGGGAATAGATGGGCTAAGTGCCAAAAAGGGTAAATCTAATTATAGATTTGCATTCCTGGGGTCGCTGGGGCAGATGTTAGTAGCCGGGGGGCCCAAAAATAATGGTCCCTCTCTGGGCTATTATTATCTGCCCTACTCGCTGGCTTTGTCTGTCTGGTTGAGAAAATAGTGTGGGAGCCCACGCATTTTTTTTCAATGAATTTACACCTTTAATTAACCCCTACATACCTGAAATTTTGCACACATACACTCATGTAATTGTTAGTGAAAACCATATATCAAACTACATGAAATGACATGGTTAACTGTATGTAAACCATGTGTCATTTCATGTCAGGTCTGTAATTTCAGAAAAGCCAGCAATTGAATTAGCGGCTATTATATAATGTAGAAGTGTATGAACTATAAATATGTATATATATATATAATATATATATATATATATATATATGTCACAATGACTTGTGTATAAATATATATATATATATATATATTTAAATATGAGGTGTAAATTTGTTGAAAAAAAATGCGTGGCTCCCACGCTATTTTCTCAACCAGACAGACAAAGCCAGCGAGTGGGGGCAGATAATAATAGCCTAGGGAGGGTGCATTTATTTAGTGTCCCTCCTGGCTACTAACGTCTGCCCCCAGCCACCCCAAGAAAAGGCAAATCTATAATTAGATTCACCCTTTCTGGCACTTAGCCTGTCTATTCCCATTGCCCTGTAGCGGTGGCGAATGGGTTAATAATGGGTTAAAGTCACCTTGCTATTGGAAGGTGACTTTAAGCCAGGTTAATAATTGAGAGTTGTCAATTTGACAACTCTCAATTATTAATCCTATTGAAGGAAATAAAAAAAACACACACACATGAAGAATAAATAATTTTAATGAAATAAACACACATTATTTTGACCATCGTTTATTTAACTGTTAATCCTTGCGAAGCCCTTGCTCTCCTGTAATAAAGAAAAAATAATAAAACAACATTATTCTTACCTATACGCAGCGCAGCTAATGCTGCCTGCTCAGCTGTAAGCTCCCGAATGAATGAGTTCCTCTCCCGGCGACAGGAGAGGAACTGATTAGTGTGGTAAGCTTCATTGATTGCTTCCCACTTTCACTTCATGTCAGCCAGGACTCCCTCTGAAGTCACTGATGCTGTGCTGTGTCCCCGGCTGACCAGAAGTGAAAGTGGGAAGCAATCAATTAAGCTTCCCACAATAATCACTTCCTCTCCTGTCAGCTGGGAGAAGAGATTATTCATTCGGGGGTTTACTGCGAGGCTGGCAGCATTAGCTGTGGTCCCTGCAGTAAACATTAACCCTTTCAGAAGGATTACATCGGGGGACCTGACTGAACACAGGATAGGTAAGAATAATGTTGCTTTATTATTTTATTTTCATTACAGGAGAACAAGGGCTTCGCAAGGAATGGCAGAAAAATAAAAGATGGTCAAAAACTGTGATTATTTCATTAAAATGATTTTTAATTAAAGTGTGTGTGTTTTATTTCATACAATAGGATTAATAATTGATAGTTGTCTAATTGACAGCTCTCAATTATTAACCTGGCTTAAAGTCACCTTCCAATAGCAAGGTGGCTTTAACCCATTATTAACCCATTCACCACCGCTACAGAGCAATGGGAATAGATGGGCTAAGTGCCAAAAAGGGTAAATCTAATTATAGATTTGCATTCCTGGGGTCGCTGGGGCAGATGTTAGTAGCCGGGGGGCCCAAAAATAATGGTCCCTCTCTGGGCTATTATTATCTGCCCCTACTCGCTGGCTTTGTCTGTCTGGTTGAGAAAATAGTGTGGGAGCCCACGCATTTTTTTTCAATGAATTTACACCTTTAATTAACCCCTACATGCCTGAAATTTTGCACACATACACTCATGTAATTGTTAGTGAAAACCATATATCAAACTACATGAAATGACATGGTTAACTGTATGTAAACCATGTGTCATTTCATGTCGGGTCAGTAATTTCAGAAAAGCCGGCAACTGAATTAGCGGCTATTATACTATGTCGAAGTGTATGAACTATAAATATATAAATATATATGTGTCACAATGACATGTGTAAAATATATATATATATATATATATATTTAAATATGAGGTGTAAATTTGTTGAAAAAAATGCGTGAGCTCCCGTGCTATTTTCTCAACCAGAGAGACAAAGCCAGCGAGTGGGGCAGATAATAATAGCCTAGGGAGGGTGCATTTATTTAGTGCCCCTCCTGGCTACTAACATCTGCCCCCAGCCACCCCAGAAAATTCAAATCTATATTTAGATTCGCCCTTTCTGGCACTTAGCCCGTCTATACCCATTGCCCTGTAACGGTGGCGAATGGGTTAATAATGGGTTAAAGCCACCTTGCTATTGGAAGGTGACTTTAAGCCAGGTTAATAATTGAGAGCTGTCAATTAGACAACTATCAATTATTAATCCTATTGTATGAAATAAAAATAAAACACACACACTTTAAATTACAAATCATTTTAATGAAATAATCACACAGTTTTTGACCATCTTTTATTTTACTGTCATTCCTTGCGAAGCCCTTGTTCTCCTGTAATAAAAATAAAATAATAAATCAACATTATTCTTACCTATCCGGTGTTCAGTCAGATCCTCTGATGTAATCCTTCTGAAAGGGTTAAGTTTACTGCAGGGACCGCAGCTAATGCTGCCAGCCTCGCAGTAAACCCCCGAATGAATAATCTCTTCTCCCAGCTGACAGGAGAGGAAGTGATTAGTGTGGGAAGCTTAATTGATTGCTTCTCACTTTCACTTCAGGTCAGCCGGGGACACCGCACAGCATCAGTGATGTCAGAGGGAATCCCGGCTGACATGAAGTGAATTGATTAACAAAAATAGGGGATCCCCTAGAAAAAAAAAATGGCGTGGGGTCCCCTTATTTTTGTTAACCAGCCAGATGAAGCAGACTACTGAGGCCTGGTATTTTAGGTGTTAAGGATCCAATATTCATGAACCTTGCAAGCCTGATAATACCAGGCCGCAGCAGTCTGCTTATCTTGGTTGGTTAATAAAAATAGGGGATCCCCTCGAAAAAAAAATGGCGTGGCGTCCCCCTATTTTTGTTAACCAGCCAGATGAAGCAGACTACTGAGGCCTGGTATTTCAGGCTGGTAAGGATCCAATATTCATGAACCTTGCAAGCCTGATAATACCAGGCCACAGCAGTCTGCTTATCTTGGTTGGTTAACAAAAATAGGGGATCCCCTCGAAAAAAAAATGGCGTGGGGTTCCCTTATTTTTGTTAACCAGCCAAGTAAAAGCTGACTGCTGGGGCCTGGTATTAAAAGAATGTTGAGGCCCATGGATTTTGGCCCTAAATAGCCTAAAAATACCAGGCTGCAGCAGCCCCACAATTGGCACATCCAAGATGCGCCAATTGTGGCACTTTACCTGGCTCTTCCCACTCCCCTGTAGCGGTGGGATATGGGGTAATAAGGGGTTAATGTCACCTTTGATTGAACGGTGACAATAAGCCCGGTTAATAATGGAGAGGTGTCAGTAAGACACCGATCCATTATTAATCATAAAGTTTGAAAATGTTTAAAAAAAGACACAGCCAGAATAAAGTCTTTTAATGAAATAATACACAACACAGTTTTCATTATTTTTTATTGCACGCTCATCCTGCGACGCCATCGATCACCTGTAAAAAAACAAAAATAACAAACCAACACAAATACTCCCTGTCCGATGTAGTCCAAGATAACGAGTGTCCCACGACGAGTCCAGCTCTGCTACATCTGGATGCCAGGCTCAGGCCTTTTTATGCGCTAAGACTTCTCAATTTTTCATATTTCTAAGGCAGTAATGCAATTCATTTTTTATAATATTTGTCATATTTTGCATATTTTGTGTCTGCAAGCTATAGCGCTGAACAGTGTGCTATACCTTTTTTTCTTAAATATGTATGTAGTTGGTGACTTCTATGGTTTTATGGAAACCTTTCACATTGGATCTATGGTTTGATGTTGCCGGTCAGTTTATTTGATGTGTGAGTTTCATTTACCTTCTGCCTGAGCACTCCACCTGTTTGTCACAGGCTTTTTAATTACACCAGGTTCATTACCCCTCCACAGAGATGTAGATTTTAGTCTGAAGAGAGGATTCATATTTCCCATACAGACAGACTTTTCTAAGTGAGGTTGGCATAGTTAGGACCTGGGATACGAGAAGAGCCTTAACGTGGCTTCCAGGTACACATAAATTGGCCTTTTTATGCGCTAAGACTTCTCAATTTTCATATTTCTAAGGCAGTGATGCAATTCATTTTTCATATTTTCATTTTTTGTGTCCGCAAGCTATAGCGCTACAGTGTGCTACCTTTTTTTCTTAAATATGTATGAGTTGGTGACTCTAGGTTTTAGAACCTGTTCACATTGGATCTATGTTTGGATGTGCCGGTCAGTTTTTTTGATGTGACTAAAAACAATACCATTGTCTAGTCTGCCCAGTCTGCCACTGGGGTGAAATAGTCGTTGGAGATCCATGACTTGTTAATCTTGATAAAAGTTAGGTGGTCTACACTTTCAGAATCTAAATTGTATGTGCTAATAGCATGCTCCAGAAAGCAGGCTAAATTTCAGTATATAAAACCTTTGTGCTGATTGTGTGGTCCAGCCAGCAGGCCATATTTCAGCATGCGACAGGGCCTGAAACAGGGCTTAAACATAGATCAGTAACAGGTGGATGAGTGACAGGTGTAGGCTTGGTGGTCTGAGAGCCCTGCCAAAAGCAGGAAAGACACATGAAAGAGATGTAACTTGGAGTCCAAACATTTCCAAAATTTAAGGGCAGACACCACTAAAATGGCATCAAATTATTTCATTTATTTATTTTACTCATGTATATAGAGCCATTAATTACATGGCGCTTGAGAGACATTATCAATTTCCAAACAGTAGAATAGTATAATGGGGCTCTGATGCCCCTTCCATTACAGGCAGTCCACCAGATGGAGACACAACTTGAAGTCTCCACATTAAAAAAAATTGTTTGTAACATCAGCAACAGTAGTAACAGCAGGCAAAGCCACGACAAAGGTATCACAGACTGTACTAACATGAAATGCAGCACACTAAAAATCACAAATTCGCCCAGTCTGCGACTAGGGTGCAAGAGGAATTGGAGATCTATGACTTGTTGATACTGATGAAAGTTAGGCAGTCTACATTTTCAGGGGGCAGCAGGATGTGCAAATCCATCTGGACACCACTATTAGCACTAAATACATACTTTGAGTTAACGCTGGCTGCTGGGCATGACAAAACCTCCAATGCATGACAGGCGAGCTCAGGCTACTCTTCAATTTTTAAAGATTAAAAATCAAAAGGGTCCAAACCCCCCTTGATGGCATTGATTTTGAGCTCCAAACACTCCTGCACCATCCTGTTATGATTTGGTAGCCGAGGAGGACAGGAGAAAAAAACAGCCAAGGCAGCCGAACACCAGAGAGGTTGGGTGCTAAAAGGTTGCAGACCCCTAAACTAATAACACAACTAGAAGCAGCCGTGGGACGTACCTATGGTGACCTAGATGCCTCGACACAGCCAGAGAGATTAGCTACACCTGAAGATAGAAAGAGGAAAGCTAACTGCCCCGAATAAAGCCCCAAAGGAATAGGCAGCCCCCGCACATATAATGGCGGTTAGACAAGATAATAATAATAATAATATAGCGCTAACATATTCCGCAGCGCTTTACAGTTTGCACACATTATCGTCGCTGTCCCCGATGGGGCTCACATTCTAGATTCCCTATCAGTATGTTTTTTTTTTGGAGTGTGGGAGGAAACCGGAGAACCCGGAGGAAACCCACGCAAACACGGGGAGAACATACAAACTCCTTGCAGATGTTGTCCTAGGTGGGATTGAACCAAGGACTCCACGCTGAGGCTGCATGCTATCCACTGAGCCACCGTGCTGCCCTACAAACGCAGGTAGAAAATAGAGTAAGCAAACGCTGGGGCCAAAATCTATCTAGACAAGACAGGATAGGAAAGAATACTGTTTGCAACAGAAACAAATGAGAACTAGAGACCAGCACAGGCCCCTGTAGGGGACCCGGCTGACCTCACAAAGCTGGGAAGCATAAACAAAGAAAATCTAACCACAGAAAAAAGCCGAAAGTAACTTATCCGAATGTTCGCAGGAGACAGCAGAAAACCAGCTGACTTCCAAACTAGACCAGGAAGAGGAAACTAATCACCGGCGAGGATCATAGGAGGGCAGCTCACTTATATCAGCCCAGTCCATCTCCCCTGATTGCCAATCCTCGCTTCCAGGTGATAAAGCCTTGTCATTCAAAACAGCATCAATACCATCAGCAACCACAAGAGGGAGCCTCAGCTCAGAAGTAATTTCCAACATGTTCACAACACCATCCTCTCCAATCGTTCACAACATGTCAGACTTGCACTCTTCTCTGCTGGTGCACGTAATGGTATAAAAAATGTGTGAAAGGACTCACAGAAACACAGAATTTTTTTTGATTTGACGCCTTGACGTTTTTAATGGTTTGAAGCCTATAGTTGTTATGCACACTGTGTGCCTCCCTGTTGTCTTGGGGAAAACCACTCTTAAGATTGTCTTCAAGCATCTTTCGATAGTCCAGCATGTGCGCGTCCTAAGGGGAGAAGCATCTGGTAAAATTTAATCTTGCACCGTGGATCTAGCAGAGTGGCAACCCAGTAGTCAGCACTAATTCTAACCCTAAGAATACGGGCACATGATGAAGATAGTGAAGCAAGAAGGTGCTCATGTGTCTGGCACTTCCTTGAAGTCCAAGTCCATGGTGTGTTGTGGAAAGAAAACACTCAATGTTGCTTCCACCATCCCCTCCAGCCAAACACAGAAAATAGAGTGGGGATCATTACCTTCTTCATCTCTTGACTGTTACTGGTTCATCACCTCTTCCTTCTCATCCTCTTCAATTTGTACCTTATCTCCTGTACCTTAACTAATAATTTTTCTCGTGCTATGAGCCCTCCTCAATCTCTGTAATCCACCCTACCATGGCACGTTCCTGTGCGATGACAGTCCGGAACTTTAAAATATTATTTTCCCTTCCACATCCTTTTCTGCTTTCACACCTTCCTCTGGGACCACTACTTCCTCACATAGACTATTCAAAGTGTGCTCCAGCATGTAGATGATCAGAATAGTGATGCTGATGATGGCACTGTCAGTGTTAACCAATTTTAGTAGCCATTTTGAAACTGTACAGAAGGGTACTTCCTCTGTGCCCACTCTGCAAGCTTGATTTGCACCATGTCCATGCTGCATTGGCCCAGGCTATGCAAAAGGATATACTGCACCAGGGCTCATCGTTGCTGTCATAGTTGCTACAACATGTGCAGAGTGAAGTTCCACCATGATGGTACATCGCAAATCAAACCATTACTGAAAAAAACAGAAATGTAGAAATATCACATGGTCATAGGTATTCAGACCCTTTGCTCAGACACTCATATTTAAGTCACAAGCTGTCCATTTCCTTGTGAATCCTCCTTGAGATGGTTCTACTCCTTCATTAGAGTCCAGCTGTGTTTAATTAAACTGATAGGACATGATTTGTAAAGGCACACACCTGTCTATAAAGGACCTCACAGCTCACAGTTTATGTCAGGTCATCCATCTGGCTAATCGGTACTCGGACGCATCCGCTCTTTGCCAGTCCTTAGACTGGCTGCCCATTCATTATAGGATCCAATTCAAAGTACTGGTTTCTCACCCACAAAGCTCTCCACAGTGCAGCACCGCCCTACATCTCCTCCCTCATTTCTATCTATTGGCCTAACCGACTGCTGCACTCTGCAAACGACTTTCGACTAACCTCTGCATTAATCCGTACCTCCCACTCCCGACTCCAAGACTTCTCCCGCACTGCGCCAATCCTCTGGAATGCTCTACCCCAGGAAATTAGGACTATCCACAATTTGCATGGTTTCAGGCGCTCCCTCAAAACATATCTGTTCAGAGCGGCCTATCACATTCACTAATCAAAGTCATTCTATGTGTAAAAAAGTGTGTGTGTGTGTGTGTGTGTGTAGCCCATTCACTATCTCCATCCATCCCTCACTCCCCCAAGATGGCTGGACCATCATTGTAAATGCACCATTGTATATACACACCTGTACTTTGTACCTCCCCCACCTCATTGTAGATTGTAAGCTCTCACGAGCAGGGTCGTCTTATTTTGCTTTAATTATTGTATTGTTAACGTTACTTATGACTCGTGTTTTGAAACTGTTAAACTGTAAAGCGCTGAGGAATATGATGGCGCTATATAAATAAAGATTATTATTATTATTATTATTATTATTATGTCAGACCAAATAAGAATCCTGAGGTCAAAGGAACTGGAAAGAATTCTGGCAAGGCACACATCTGGCCAAGGTTACAAAAGAATTTCTGCTGTACCCAAGTTTCCTAAGAGCATAGTGGCCTCCATATTCCTTAAATGGAAGAACTTTTTCTTTTTTAATAAATTTGCAAAAAGGTCTACATTTCTGCTTTTTTTCAGTCAAGATGGGGTGCAGAGTGTATATTAATGAGAAAAAAAATGAACTTTTTGAATTTACCAAATGGCTGCAATGAAACAAAAAGTGAAAAATTTAAAGGGGTCTGAATACTTTCCGTACGCACTGTATATATATATTTATATGTATATATATATATTTTATTTTGTATATATGTATATATTTTTTATATACAGTGTCTGTCTTTTCTATTTTGAAGAAAAAGAAAAAAGAAATAGTAAAGCAGAAGGTTTTACTAAAGTTGTAAAAAATTGACAAATTTACAATGCAAGGTAATAGCTTTAGTGATTGAATTGAAGATTTAAGGACATTTCAAGACAAAGAGATAACTACAATCCTTTTGAAAAGTTTTATTGCTAAAGGGCAAGATAAGGAGCCTGTCAAATCCATTCTAAAGTCGGCAGTCAAATTTATCAAATTGTCAAAAGCACAATACTAAAACTATCCATCCAATTCTTCCAGCCTGTTCTTATCCATTCTCAGTGTTTTCTTATTACTTGAATTGTGTCCTGACCTCTGTTGGATTTTTTTTTCAAGTTTCATTGCCAAAAAGGAATACAATTGCTAAAAATAACTAGTGTGTATTTTGGAAAAGAAACATTTTTTCCTGTGAGAGATGCAACTTCAAAATAATATATTCAGCGACATTTGTTTTAATGACAGAAATTTACTTGCAACTGAGATTAAGTCAGCACTGTTGCAGTAATATGTTGTGCCTCATTAAACTACACATTAAGAGGAGCCGCACAAGAACTTCTGCATTTTCTATGGAAACATTTTACTTGTACATGGAAAATGATCTTTTAAATTTAAGAGGAACCTCTAACAATCCTCAAAAAAAATATAAGCACAGTTAATAGAAAATTGCACTTGAACACAAACACACACTTAACCCCTTACTGCCATCGGACGTACTATCCCGTCCATGGTACCTGGGCCCGTATGACCGGGGACGGGATAGTACGTCATAGGCGATCAGCTGCGCTCCTGAGGGGAGCGCAGCTAATCGCCGCCGGGTGTCAGCTGATTATCACAGCTGACACCCATGACTGTGTGTCAGGAGCGGTCATGGACCGCTCCCGGCACATTAACCCCTAGCACACCGCGATCAAACATGATCGCGGTGTACTGGGGGCACAGGGGAGGATCGCGCAGGGTGGGGGCTCCCTGCGCGCCCCCCTGAGACCCTCAGAGCAGCGCGATGTGATCGCGCTGTTCTGAGGGCTTCCTCCCTCCCAGGACCCGGATCCAAGATGGCGCCGGGGTCCTGGAGGGAGGCGGCTACCTCAGTGCCTGCCGAGAGCAGGCACTGAGAAGCCTGCATCTATGCCGGTGCGATCGCTGGTGTGACAGAGTGCTGTGCACACTACCACACCAGCGATCTGATAAAATACTGTGATGTCCCACCCTGGGACAAAGTAAAAAAGTTAAAAAAGTAAAATAAACATGTGTAAAAAAAAAAATCCAAAATAAATAAAAAAAAAAAAAATATTCCCCAATAAATTCACTTCTTCCTGTAAATAAAAAAAAAAAAAAACAATAAAAGTACACATATTTGGTATCGCCGCGTCCGTAACGACCCCCCTATAAAATTGTCCAACTAGTTAACCCCTTTAGTGAACCCCTTAAAAAAAAAAAAAAAAAAACGAAGCAAAAAATCAATGCTTTATCATCATACCGCCGAACAAAAAGTGGAATAACACGCGATCAAAAAGACCGATATAAAAATACATGGTACCGCTGAAAACGTCATCTTGTCCCGCAAAAAACGAGCCATCATAAAGCATCATCAGCGAAAAAATAAAAAAGTTATAGCTCGCAGAATAAAGCGATGCAAAAATAATTATTTTTTATATAAAATTGTTTTTATTCTATAAAAGCGCCAAAACATGAAAAAATGATATAAATGAGGTATCGCCATAATCGTACTGACCCGAAGAATAAAACTGCTTTATCAATTTTACCACACGCGGAACGGTATAAACGCCTCCCCCAAAAGAAATTCATGAATTGCTGATTTTTGTTCATTCTAACCTCCCAAAAATCGAAATAAAAAGCGATCAAAAAACGTCACGTGCTCGAAAATAGTACCAATAAAAACGTCAACTCGTCCCGCAAAAAATAAGACCTCACATGACTCTGTGGGCCAAAATATGCAAAAATTATAGCTCTCAAAATGTGATGATGCAAAAACTATTTTTGCAATAAAAAGCGTCTTTTAGCGTGACAGCTGCCAATCATAAAAACCCGCTATAAATAGTAAATCAAACCCCCCTTTATCACCCCCTTAGTAAGGGAAAAATAATAAAATTAAAAAAAAGTATTTATTTCCATTTTCCCATTAGGGTTAGGGTTAGGGTTGCGGCTAAAGTTAGGGTTAGGGTTGGCGCTAAAGTTAGGATTAGGGTTAGGGTTGGGATTAGGGGTGTGTTAGGGTTAGGTTTGTGGTTAGGGTTGGGACTAGGGTTAGGGGTGTGTTGGGGTTAGAGTTGGAGTTAGAATTGGGGGGTTTCCGCTGTTTAGGCACATCAGGGGCTCTCCAAATGTGACATGGCGTCTGATCTCAATTCCAGCCAATTCTGCGTTGAAAAAGTCAAACGGTGCTCCTTCACTTCTCAGCTCTGCCATGCGTCCAAACAGTAGTTTATCCCCACATATGGGGTATCAGCGTACTCTGGACCCCAAGAGTTATTGTGCAATTTGTCCTATTTCTTCTGCTACCCTTGGGAAAATAAAAAACTGGGGGCGAAAATATCATTTTTGTACAAAAAAAAATATTTTTTTGTTTTTATGGCTGTACATTATAAACTTCTGTGAAGCACTTGGGGCTTCATAGCGCTCACCACACATCTAGATAAGTTCCTTGTGGGGTCTATTTTCCAAAATGGGGTCACTTGTTGGGGATTTCCACTGTTTAGGCGCATCAGGGGCTCTCCAAATGCGACATGACGCCCCCAGACCATTCCATCAAAGTCTGCAATCCAAAACGTCACTACTTCCCTTCCGAGCCCCAACGTGTACCCATACAGTAGTTTTCTCCCACATATTGGATATCAGCGTACTCAGGACAAATTGGACAACATCTTTTGGGGTCCAATTTCTCCTGTTACCCTTGTAAAAATAAAATATTGGGGCAAAAAAATCATTTTTGCAAAAAAAAAAAAGGATTTTTTATTTTTACGGCTGTGCGTTATAAACTTCTGTGAAGCACTTCGGGGTTCAAAGTGCTCACCACACATCTAGACAAGTTCCTTGTGGGGTCTATTTTCCAAAATGGGGTCACTTGTGGGGGGTTTCCACTGTTTAGGCGCATCAGGGGCTCTCCAAATGCGACATGACGCCCCCAGACCATTCCATCAAAGTCTGCAATCCAAAACGTCACTACTTCCCTTCCGAGCCCTGACGTGCGCCCATACAGTAGTTTTCTCCCACATATTGGGTATCAGCGTACTCAGGACAAATTGGACAACAACTTTTGGGTCCAATTTCTCCTGTTACCCTTGTGAAAATAAAATATTGGGGGCAAAAAAAATCATTTTTGTAAAAAAAAAAAAGATTTTTTATTTTTACGGCTGTACCTTAGAAACTTCTGTGAAGCACTTCGGGGTTCAAAGTGCTCACCACACATCTAGATAAGTTCCTTGTGGGGTCTATTTGCCAAAATGGGGTCACTTGTGGGGGTTTCCACTGTATAGGTGCATCAGGGGCTCTCCAAATGTGACATGACGCCCCCAGACCATTCCATCAAAGTCTGCAATCCAAAACGTCACTACTTCCCTTCCGAGCCCTGACGTGCGCCCATACAGTAGTTTTCTCCCACATATTGGGTATCAGCGTACTCAGGACAAATTGGACAACAACTTTTGGGTTCCAATTTCTTCTGTTACCCTTGTGAAAATAAAATATTGGGGACGAAAAAATCATTTTTGTAAAAAAAAAAATTTTTATTTTACGGCTGTACGTTATAAACTTTAGTGAAACACCTGGGGGTTAAAAGTTCTCACCACACATCTAGATAAGTTCCTTGAGGGGTCTAGTTTCCAAAATGGCGTCATTTATGGGGGTTTCCACTGTTTAGGCAGATCAGGAGCTCTCCAAACACGACATGGCGTCCAGCCAATTCTGCGTTGAAAAAGTCAGACGGCGCTCCTTCCCTTCCAAACTCTGCCATGCACCCAAACAGTGGTTTACCCCCACATATGGGGTATCAGCGCACTCAGGACAAATTGCACAATAACTTTTGGAGTCTTGTTACCCTTGGAAAAATAAAAATTGGGGTGAAAAGATCATTTTTGTGGAAAAAATATGATTTTTAAATTTTACGGCTCTACGTTATAAACTTGTGTGAAGCACTTGGGGGTTCAAATTGCTCACCAAAGATCTAGAAAAGTTCCTTAGGGGTCTAGTTTCCAAAATGGGGTCATTTGTGGGGGTTTCCACTGTTTAGGCACATCAGGGGATCTCCAAATGCAACATGGCATCCAATCTCAATTCCAGCCAATTTTGGTTGGAAAAAGTCAAATGGTGCTCCTTCCATTCCGAGCTCTGCCGTGCGCCCAAACAGTGGTTCCCACCCACATATGGGGTATCAGCGTACTCAGGACAAATTGTACAACAACTTATGTGGTCCAATTTCTCCTGTTACCCTTGAGAAAATAAAAAATTAGTGACTAAAAGATAATTTTTGTGGGAAAAAAATAGGATTTTTTATTTTCATGCCCGGGCATTATAAACTTGTGTGAAGCACTTGGGGGTTCAAAGTGCTCACCAAAGATCTAGATAAGTTCCTTAGGGGTATAGTTTCCAAAATGGGGTCACTTGTGGGGGTTTCCACTGTTTAGGCTCATCTGGGGCACTGCAAACGGAACATGACCCCCATCAACGTCTGCATTCCAAAACGTTACTACTTCCTTTCCAAGCCCTGCCGTGCACCCAAACAGTTCCCCCCCCCCACATATGGGGTATCAGCGTACTCAGGACAAATTGGACAACAACTTTTGGGGTCCAATTTCCTTGGGAAAATTCAAAAATTTGGGACTAAAAAATCATTTTGTGGAAAATTGTTTTGTTTTTTTTTCACACCCAGGCATTATAAGCTTTTGTGAAACACTTGGGAGTTCAAAGTGCTCACAACAGATCTAGATAAGTACCTTAGGGGGTCTAGTTTCCAAAATGGTGTCACTTGTGGGGGTTTCCACTGTTTAGGCGCATCAGGGCTCTCCAAACACGACATGGCGTCCAATCTCAATTCCAGCCAATTTTAGTTTGAAAAAGTCAAACGGCGCTCCTTCCCTTACGAGCTCTGCCGTGTGCCCAAACAGTGGTTTTCCCCCACATATTGGGTATTGGCGTACTCAGGAGAAATTGCATAACAACCTTATTTGTCCATTTTCTCCTTTTACCCTTGTGAAAATAAAAAAAAAGTTTGTAAAAGATCATTTTTGTGGCTAAAAAGTTAAATATTCATTTTTTCCTTCCACGTTGCTTTAGTTCCTGTGAAGCACCTGAAGGGTTAATAATCTTCTTGAATGTGGTTTTGAGTACCTTGAGGGGTGCAGTTTTTAGAATGGTGTCACTTTTGGGTATTTTCTGCCATATAGACCCCTCAAAGTGACTTCAAATGAGAGGTGGTCCCTAAAAAAAATGGCTTTGTAAATTTTGTTGTAAAAATGAGAAATCGCTGGTCAACTTTTAACCCTTATAACTTCCTAACAAAAAAAAATTTTGGTTCCAAAATTGTGCTGATGTAAAGTAGACATGTGGGAAATGTTATTTCTTAACTATTTTATGTGACATATTTCTCTGTTTTAAGGGAATAAAAATTCAAAGTTTGAAAATTGCAAAATTTTAAAAATTTTCGCCATATTTGCGTTTTTTTCAAAAATAAACGCAAGTTATATCGAAGAAATTTTACTTCTAACGTGAAGTACAATATGTCACGAGAAAACAGTCTCAGAATCGCAAAGATCCGTTGAAGCGTTCCAGAGTTATAACCTCATAAAGAGACAGTGGTCAGAATTGTAAAAATTGGCCCGGTCATTAACGTGCAAACCACCCTTGGGGGTGAAGGGGTTAATCAGTCCCATATTTTAGGAAGAAAAACTTTTTGTGTGTTCTGGCACTAAATAACCCTAAGTAATTAGGCTGTTGCTTTTATATTTTTTCTATATGTATCATTTTTAAGGAGTGATATGTGAAATTTGTGTAGATTACCACTCATTCAAAGTGAATGAAATTGGCTATGATAAAAAAAAGCATTCTGTGGCACATCAAGTTGGCATCTGTACATAGAAAATGTACAGTACTGAGCAAAAGTTGTAGGCAGATGTGGAAAAAAATTTTTCACAGTAATAATGTTTTTAAAAATCGAAGTGTTAATAGAAGAGATGAGCTGACTGATTGGCAGAAAATCGAGTTCGACTAAAATGTTGAGAAATCCGCAGTTTCACATGAATTCAAACAATTTGAAATTTGATTTGTGATTTGCAAAAAAAAGCTTGTATGGCACTATTTCCCACACTACTGAAGCATTAGAGAGCAGGCAAACATTTTACATTGCTGCGCGAGCTTCTTCATAATGCCCTGCAGATATGACATTTTACGGATTATTATACCTTGTTTAGTGGTCGTCAGTCACATCCTCAACTCTATTTGCTGAAATGCAGCCATAACCTTGCATGAAACCTTCTGCCATTTTTCTGCACCATTGTTGCTATATTTTCATGCATTTCATGCATAGTTGAGTCAATTTGCTTTACTTCCATGCCTCAATACTGCAATATAGACCACTTCTCCGAAAAGTGGATGGATGTTGCTGGGTACCACTGTTGATGCCAGTTCTGCCACTATTGGACATCTTTTGATTTTGAAAGGAAAAAATCATAATGCATCTTTCATCTGCTGCTCCTTGGTTGACCACTGCATTTCCAAATTTCAATGATGCTTATCCAATAGAGCTTAAATAGCAGATCCCGAAACCCCAGTCTGCTTTTCCTGGAAGAGCCCTTGCTGATGAAGCATAATTACCTTGTGCCTTGCTCAGTCTAGTCATGGTGTATGACATGTGACATGAAACTGTCTTTCACAACCTTACGTTTATAGCCAAGAATGGCTGTTACTTGCTAAGTTTTAAGACTCTACTTCATAGGGGTTTCTATTTCAGTTTATAATTTTGCTTCAACCTACATATAAAAATGATAATCATTACCACCTATTTTATATAACCGGTTGCTCATACACTTGAACCCTAACTTCAATCCCTATTGATGTGCAAGTGTACTTATCATTAATTCTGTTCTGAAAGCAAAGTGTGGTCACACCAAATATTGATTTGATTTAGATTTCTCTTATGCTTATTGACTTTGTATTGTTTCATTGAGAAAATTAAGCTACCACTGAGATTCCAATTAGAACTCTGTACAAAATGTAATTTTTCCATTGTCTTTGAAAAAAAATTATTTATTTAGAAATTGATGACAGCAACACATAAATAAATAAAATAACTAATAATTTATTTTACACATCTCAATTATTGATGAGAGAATATGTTCGGAAACGATCGCCAAACATAAATTCGGCACAAAAATAGCTCATTCCGATTCACGATCGGAAGCACAAGCAAATTTTCTGAAATTCAGGAAAAATCAATACAATTCGGTAAAAGTAAGGGAAAGTATTTGCATAGCCACTGATGTATTTTTAGCAGTTTGGCTAGGATAGTGGTGGAATATGATGAGCGTTTGATGAGGGGTGCACGCGTTTTATGAGAGGTGGGGTTGGGGAGAGCTCAAAGGAGCAGCTTGCTTGTAAAATGTTTATTTTGTTCTAACTTTATGTATGCACATTGCGGCTAGCCAATCAGGGAGCAGGAAACATCCACAATGTCCAGACACAACTGCTTGTGCCATTGGCTCCTGAAATCATATGTCCCTCTCTATATAAAGAGCAGACATCTTGTTTTGCCATTTTGTTAGCATAACAGCGCAGAAAGGCTGCTCCTGACTCTGGGCCTGGGTGTGTTAGGGGTCGAGTTCCCGCTTCAGCACAAGGGGAATCTCAATCCATTCGGGCTGCGGTCTCCCATTCGTCTCCGGCCACAGTGGACTCTGCTCAGCTTAGACGTCAGTCCCAGAGTCTCGCCCAGTCAAACAGTGTGCAGAGGATTACTGCTGCCTCTCCAGGCTCTGCTATTGTGGCCAGTACTGGTTAGCGGCGAGCAGACATCTATAGGACAAAGTCCTTGTTTTCCCCTTCTGAGCATGCCCAGGGTGAGATCTCTCATTGGAGATCAGGGGTCACATGCTCAGGTACTGCAGCAGCTCCTATTGGTCCGCCAGGAAGGTCCTGTGACCACTGGTGTTCTGGAACAGTTTCATTGGTCACTGTTTCTGGCAGGCCCTGTAGCTGTTACTATAAAAGGGTGGCATGGCTGGGCCGCCATGCGCTAGTATCAATTTCATTATGTGCTTTGCGCCAGTGTGATCATGCACGCATGTGGTTAAGGCTCGGCTGAAATAAGCCCCTAGAATACCGGCTTCTCCGGTGAGGAGATTGCTTGATTGCGTTGCTGTCTGCGTGATCACGGACTGCTATCCGCACAGCAGTTATCTGTGTATCCCTGTGGTGTTAACAGGACACAGTCTTTCTCTCTGCGGCTCTGTGATGCAACAGGGTTCGCTTTATAATGCTGGTTCAGCGCCCTTGCGTTTTACTTTGCGGCTCACTGAAGCTAAGTGAGTTTGCACCTATCGCCATATAGCGCTGTGGCATTCCCGTTAGCGGCTCTGGGGATTAACAGAGTTCGCACTTACTGCCACAGCGCGCTACTGCGTTTATTTTAGCGACTCTGCGGGATAACAGAGTTCGCTACTTTTACCATCTTACTAGCAGCGGGCTTCGCTTGCACGGTGGACCCCGGGCTGCGAATGCACCTCTCTAATATATCTATTAGGTGCGTTCTGCAGACCCTAACAGGGTGCTGATAGACATTAGCTAGTTAGCTAGTCAGATAGTTTAGATCGCTAGTGTCCTGTGTGGCTGTGAAATCGATTTTTTTTCTACTAAGGCCATTAGTGAGATCCACAGACAAAGACAGCAGTGCACATTTCATAGAAGTGTGTTGTGCACTGCATCTATTGTGCTCCATGCATGAGTAGACCTTTCAAAATCTATTTTTTTAGTTGCTAAACATGATTCAGCAAGGCATATGTCACACTGACTTTATTGCCACAGAATTTAATCTGTGTGCAGAGCTGTTGCAAAGTAAAAACAACTATTTTTTTTTAGTTGCAAACATGATTTAACATGCCATATCCCACCTTGTCATTTAGTGGTGGTGTAATCCATCTGTGTGCAGAGCTGTTGGAGAGTAAAAAAAACTATTTTTTTCAGTTGCTAATGTGTTTCAGCACGCCATATCCCACTTTCCCATTTTATGGTGGTGAAATTCATCTTCTTGCAGAGCTGTTGTAGAGTAAAAACCCTACTTTTTTAGTTTCTAAACGTGATGCAGCATGCCATATCCCACCTTGTCATTTAGTGGTCGTGAAATTCATCTGTGTGCAGAGCTGTTGCAGAGTAAAAAAAAAAGTTTTTTCAGTTGCTAACATGATTCAGCACGCCATATCTCACCTTGTTATTTAGTGTCGGTGAAATTCATCTTTGTGCAGAGCTGTTGCAGAGTAAAAAAACTATTTTTTCTGATACAAACATGATACTGCACACCATATCCCACCCTCTCATTTTGTGGTGTTGAAATTCAGCTGTGTGCAGAGCTCATGCAGAGTAAAAAAAAAACCTGTGACAAATGTGATAGAGGAGGATAGATATGAGTTTTAAATTGTTTGGACAAAGTAGCATCCGAGCAGCATCCGTTAACCCCCCGGAGGGAGGTGATCCTGATGAGACTCAAATATATGAGGCTCACATAGACTGTAATGTGCTTTCAGGGCAGGAAGAGAAGGAGGGTGACTCTCAGGGTGAAGAACGGGATAACACAGAGGATGATGATGAGGTTGTACCCCGATGCATGCATCTGTACATGAACCCAGATGCATGCTGCTAAGTAGGTCATCTGAAGAGATGGAGGAGGAGGAAGACAAGAAGGTTACGTTGCACCATATGGCACAGGCATGGATTGATGCAACTACAATGAGCACTTCATCCTCAGCCACAATTGTGGCAGTGGCCAGCAGCTTTCGCACGTATGCAGCTAACAGGGGTGGCAAGGTTTGCCTAGCCTGGCCCTTTTTTGACACTGAAAAGGATGAGCCAACCACATTATCTGTCAAGTTTGCAAAAAAACTGAGTAGAGGGAAACAGTGCAATAATTTGACTTCTACATGCATGAACCTTCATGCACAATCAACATGTGTTACTCTGGCAATCCCACTGCAATAAAATGCGGACCAACAGACCTCAACAACCATCAGCCACACCGCATCTGCTGCTTCTTCCTCCTCCTCCTCTGTTACCATGCCAAGTATTGTGACCGTATAACCTCCAGTTCTTTACCCACTCCAGTCAGGTTGAGTGAGAGCCCGTCAGCTGTAATGGAAGTGGACATGCCTAATGTTTTTGACCGATCTCAGAGAACAGGCACACTACAAATTTATCAATGCACCATAACAGCTCCACTTACACCACACTCACGGTCTAGCAGTTTGTCTGATTCACGGTACTTTGTACTCTCTCAGCACTGCAGTCAGCCCTCGATCCCGCAGTGGTGGTCACCCAAAAAATTGTTTCTTCCTACACATGACAAAGCTAAGAGGTTGAATTCCACCATCTCCAATCTGTTGGCCATGAAAATGCTGCCTTCCTGCCTGGTAGATACAGATGGTTTCTGAAAGCCAGTCGCAGTCCCCTAGTACCAGTTGCCCAGTCGCCATTACTTCTCTAAGAAAGCTGTGCCTGCCCTACACCAGCATGTCACAGACAACATCACTCATTTCTTGACTAAATCTATGTCAGCCAGGGTGCATTTCACCACAGACGCTTGGCAAGTAGGTATAGCTAAGGTTGTTACATCTCTCTGACTGGGTACTGGATGACTGGTGGCTGTGGGGGCAGATGGGAAGGGGTTGCTCCACAACTCTTGGAATCCCCAAGGCTTGCAGGAAAAACCTCTGTATTTCACACTTCCTCCCCTGCTCCCCTGTCGCTGAACCTGGATCCAGGTGCTAACCTGATGGTTCCCCACGATGAGGCAAACACACTTATGCCTTGCATGGCTCATGTCCTGAACCTGGTGGTACAGTGATTTCTCCGCCACTATCCTGGTCTTGGTGAGCTGCTACCAAAAGCACGGAAGCTATGTACTCACTTATGCTGTTCTCACCCCTCAGATCATTGACTTGCATTGATACAGAGGTCTTTGCCCATGCCAGTTAACAAGTTGATATGCAATATGCTGACACAGTGGAATTCCACTCTGCACATGTTGAAGCGATTGTGGCAGCAGCAACAAGCCCTGATGCAGTATGTCATGTCATATAGCCTGGGCCAATGCAGTACAGACGTGGTGCATATCATGTTAATGGAGTGGGCACAGATTAAGGACCTCTGCACCGTTTTGAAATGGCTGCTAAGATGGTTAGAGCTGACGATGCAATCAGCAACATCATTATTCTGGTCACGTACATGCTGGAACAGACTTTGAATAGCCTGCAGGAGGAGGTGGCGGTCCCAGAGGCAGAGGAGAATGCAGAATGTATAACATTTTCTCAAAGTTCCAGACTGTTGTCACGCAGGTGGGTGCCAAGAGAGGGTGGACTACTGAAATTGAGAGGGGCTAGTGATACCAGACAAATTGTTAGTGAAGGTGCAAGAGCCGAGGAACAAATGGAGGAGGAAGAGGTGATGGGCGAGCAACTGTCAAGAGATGAAGAGGATAATCATCCCCTCTCTGTTGTTTGTGGTTGGCAGCAGGGGATGGAGAAAACAAGCTTCATTGTTACCCAGGCACCATCACAGCATGGGCTTGGACTTTATTGTAGAGCCCGATATAATAATAATAATAATCTTTATTTATATAGCGCCAACATATTCCGCAGCACTTTACAGTATAACAGTTTCAAAAGCAAATCATAAGTAACAATGTTAACGATACAATAATTAAAGCAAAACAAGATGACCCTGCTGGTCAGAACTTACAATCTACAATAAGGTGGGGGAAATACAAAGTACAGGAGCATATTTACAATGATGTATTTACAATGATGGTTTTGAGGGAGTGGGGGAAAGATAGAGATAGTGAATGGGCCACACACACCACACACACTTACATATAAAATTACTTTGATTAGGGAACTTGATAGACTGCTCTGAACAAATGTGTTTTGAGGGAGTGCCTATAACTATGCAAATTGTAGATGGTCCTAATTTCTTGGGGTAGAACATTCCAGAGGATTTTTGCTTCACAGGAGAAGTCTTTGTCGGGAGTGGGAGGTACGGATTAGTGCAGAGGTTTGTCGAAAGTTGTTTGCAGAGCGCAACGGTCGGTCAGGCCGATAGAAATAAGGGAGGAGATGTAAGGGGGTGCCACACTGTGGAGGGCTTTGTGGGTGAGAACAAGTATTTGAATTGGATCCGATAATGAATGGGCAGCCAGTAGTGTTGAGCGATACTGCTCGATATCTAAAAATATCGGATCGGGATGGTATCGCCGATATCACTAAATATCGTCGATATCCGATTCCGATACCGGAAGTCCCATGTAAGTCTATGGGAACAAAATATCGCAACTAAAAAAACACTTTCTTTCGTTGTAAACACAAAATATACACACATAGAATACATATATATATATATATATACATGTCATTGTGACATATATATATGCATATATTTATAGTTTATACACTTCTACATAGTAAAATAGACTCTGATTCAATTGCCGGGTAAAGCCGTGACATACCCCATAGAAGTCGACGGGCTCGGTGCCGAGTACCCCCAAAACCTCTGGCTCTGTGCGACTCAACTTGGGCGTCACGAACAGGATTCTGTAGCTCGCTATAAGCGAGTCCTGTGTGCCTGAATTTAACTGGTTTTGTGCTTGAGAATTGCTAAAATCATCAGAGAATGTATTTGCCATTTTTCCGCCATATCTGCGTCACGACGAGGCACTGGTGAAGAAGAAGGGCGTGCTCTTCGTGGGTGTACACTCACTCAGTGGCGCAAAAACAATGGCCGACCACTCTAAATGGTACTGCAATGTAAGATCGTGCCCCACAGTTCTTGAGTTCCGCCTCCTCATCCTCCTCAAAGTCCCGCCTCACTACAAAAGAGGGGCCCTTTCCAGATGCTAATGACACATGTGACTTGGCAGAGATGGCTAATGCACACGAGCAGAAATGTGAAGGGATGGAGCAGTCAGAGCTCTCCCCCCACGGAAGCGACCCGATCGCCACGGAACCACCGTTGGGCACCCGGCCTGGAAACCCTCCTACGCTGCAAGAAGCGGAGGATACACTAAGAGGCCTGGCCCGGCACCGGGAGGAGGTCGCCAGGATGGAAGCCAGCTGGCGTGCCCTAAAACTAAACTTGGAGCGGCGCCAATCCCTCTTACCTGAAGTGTCTGTACCGGATGGTGAGGCACCCGTTCTAGTAGAGGAGTCCGTGCGGGCTTCCCAGCCCTTGCAATGTGATCCGGTTGACGTTGTCGCAGTGGAGGCACCCGTTCCTGCAAAAAACGCTGCACCGGCAGCACCCCAGATCCCGCTGTCTGCCCCCGTCGCTGAGACAGAAGAAGCAACACCCGTCCTCATGGAGGAGGCCGCGCAGGCACCAGAGGTCTACCTGTCTGTACCGGAGCCCGACTGTCATCTGTTCCAGAGCCGGCTGCTTCCTCCGCAGGTGAGCGCCGCCAGGACTGGGGGGCGCCAGGAGAGCTGCCGCAAACCGGACATCGTAAGCTGCAGTTTGATGGTGGAGACATGGAGATGCTGGTGGAGGAGAATTACAACTGGCGTCAGGAGGAAGAGTGGAGACGTCGGGAGAGAGAAGCCGAGCGACAAAGGGAGCAGCGCGAATCCCAGAAGCTTCGCCAACGTCACATCGAGAAGGACCGGGCAGATAAGGACCGGATGAGAAAAGATAAAGGAACCCTGATGGAGCCGCGGCGTAAGGGTGCAGTACGGAGCTTTAAATTGAAAGCTGGTTGGGGCTTCATCCAGGAGCCTGGACTTTATTTAGAAGTGTTTGTGACCCGGCGGGACGTGGAGACTCACCTCCCAGAAGGACACCCGGGGAGGGACCTGTTGCCAGGAGACTTGGTAACTTACACCCGACACTGGGGTTACAATGGATGGTATGCCCTAAATGTCACCAGGTGCGACCCCTGGTCCCCAGAGTGTCAGGAACCTGTGAGACCCTCGGAGCCTTCAGCCTCCCACATCCAGGCCTCTGCACAAGTGCCCACCCCACGCCGTAAATCTCCCCAGCCTCCCTCAGTGGTCTCCTCAGCAGCCCCAGCTATGGACATGATAATGATATCTGGCCCGTACCCGGCGCCTGTTAGGCCCCCTGGGGTTCGTTCAGTCCGGGACATAGGGCTCCAGACCCGGGGGGAGATGAAAGAGGTGGCCACACAGACACAGATAGCGGGTCACAACTTGACTGTACAGGCCACACGACGTCATCAGGTCCTGGTGGTCGTTGGTGTCTCGGATGTTTGGCAAGCATCAGAAGAGTACGAGGTGGTACCTGGAACACCCCTGCCAAAGAATTATAAATAACCCGGACAGGGTCCCTGTATGTAAATAGTTAAATTGTTGATGTACCCGGACGGGTGAATGTTCATAAAAAAGTTTTTTAATTTAATAAAAAAAACAACACAGTTTTCATTACTTTTATTACAGTCTCATCCTGCGACGCCATCGATCTCCTGTAAAAAAATGAAAAAAAAAAACAGCAGTATACCACCTGTCCGACGCAGTCCATAGTAACGAGTGTCCCACGACGATCCAGCTCTGCTACATCAGAATGACATCAGAGGCAGGCAGGCAGAGACTGTCATCCCGGCGCAGCACAGCTGATTACCTGCTTCCCCGGCGGTGATGTCATCGGACTGACTGCTTTACGGCCGGGATTACCCAGCAGTCACTGCAGTTATCGCGAAAAACTGCATGTGACCGCCAGGGAGAAGATAATGGCGGCCATCAAGCAGTCCAGGACGTGACCGCCGGAGATCTTCTGCCAGGTAAGTGCCGCTGACTCCTGACAGACCCGACCGACGGACACTCACAGTGACAGTGACAAATCTGATTCCGGTATCCGATATGACGAAAATATCGGTACTCGGAATCGAAAGCCCGATACAGCTAATATCGGCCGATACCCGATATTTGCAGTATCGTATCGCTCAACACTAGCAGCCAGTGTAACGACTGGTGAAGAGCGGATGCGTCTGAATACCGATTAGCTAGATGGACAACCCTAGCTGCTGCATTAAGGACGTACTGGAGAAGGGAAAGTCGAGTGAGGGGGAGGACAATTAATAGAGCATTGCAATAGTCCAGACGGGAGTGCCTTCTTGCGGCACTATCTGCAACGTGATCCCCATGTAATTATGATTCAAAATATTGCTGACTACTGGGTTGCCACTCTGTTAGCTCCATAATATAAGATCAAATTTTGTCAGATGCTTTCAGCCCTGGAAAGGGACCCGCGAGTGCTGGAGTATAGACACACACTTTTACACAATGTTAAGAGAGGTTTTCCCCAAGACAGCAGTGAGGCACACAGTGTGCATCGCAGCTCAAGATTTCCAACCTCCGGCACATCAATTTGTCAACGTCAAAACATTAGCTGCAGAAGCAGTAGTGTAAGTGGAAGAAGCAATTTCTGAGAGTCCAAAGACAAGCAACAAAGTCCAAATCTGACACTTCATGAGTGACTGGAGAGGATGGTTTAGGAGTATCTAGAACTCAATATCAATACCATTAGGGAGGTTTTGGACCCTTTTACAGTTTGGTTTTCAAAAATGGATGAGTGGCCTGAGCTCGCCTCTCATACCTTGGAGGTTTTATCACTAGCGGCAGCCAGCCTTTTCTCAGAACTTATCTTCAGATCTGCTAGTGGTGTCCTGATGGATAAATGCAGCCGGCTGTCCCTGAAAGTGTAGACTGCCTAACTTTCATCAAGATGAACAAGTCATGGATCTCCAAAGACTTTTGCACCCCAATCATAGACTGTACTGACTAAGCAATTTTGTAGTTTTTAATGTGCTGCATTGATCTTGTGTAATTGCAGTCTGTGATATCTTTAGTGAGGCTTCTGTGCCTGCTGTTGCTACTGCTGCTACAGATGTTAACACTAATTTGTGGAAATGTGATCACTCCTGATTGGGTTTCCATCTGCTGGGTTGGCTATAGTGGAAGAGATGTTGTTCCCCATTATACTTTTTTACTCTTGTGAAATTGATGCCACTTTGGTATGTATGCCCCTAATTATTTTAAATGTGAAGACTCCTTATTGGGTCTCTATCTGCTGGGTTGGCTGTAGTGGAAGAGGTGTCGGTGTCTTCCTGGTGTCTGCCCCTAGTTTGTTGTGTTTTGTCATTAGCGATTTGGATTAAGATATAACCTTTATTAATATTATTAAAATCTCAAATAAAGTGCAAGGTGCTCAAAAAACCAATGCAAAAAAAACAGTGAAAAGTACACAATAAAAATCATAAAGTCCAATCTGCTATGACACAGGGCCCTTTTTATTAAGGCTCACAAAGTGTCAGCAAGAAAGATCATAATTCATGATGATGCCCACAATCACAATTTTACGGTTTCACTACCAGGCATATGTGTTATGATTTGGTAGCCGAGGAGGACAGTAGCAAAATAGCCAAGGCAGCCTGTCACCCAGAGAGGTTGGTAACTAGCAGATTGCAGAACCCTAAACAAACCGCACAACTAGAAGTAGCCGTGAGACGTACCTACGAAGACCTAGATGCCTCGACACAGCCGGAGAGTTAACTAAGCCTAAAGAAAGAAAGGGGAAAGCTAACTGCCCCGGAGTAGCATCCAAAAGGAATAGGTAGCCTCCACAAATATATTGGCGGTGAGACAAGATGAAATACAAAGGCAGGCAGCAAATAGAGTAAGCAAACGCTGGGGCCCAAAACTATCTAGATAGGACAGTATAGGAAAGAAAACTGTCTGCAATCCGCAAAATCCTAGGAAAAAATCCAACACTTCTGAATTCCAAAAATACTGAGACCACACGTTCTCTCCCCCGCTAGATCAGAACTCTGGCATGAACAGGTAGCTAACAGTAGATACTTATAACAGGGACTGAACAAATAAACAGTGGTAACTGAGAAACAGAGACCAGCGCAGGCCCCAGATGGGGAACATGGCTGACCTCACTCAGAAGTGCATAAAAACAAAAGGAAAGCAAAATCCACGGAAACAAGCAGAAAACAACTTATCTGAAGGTTGCAGGAGACAGCAGAAAGCAAGCTGACTTCCAAATGGGACCAGGAAGAACAAAAAATCACAGGCGAGGATCATGGGAAGGTTACTCTCTTATATCTCCCCAGTCAGAGCTACCTGATTGCCAATCGTCCCCAGATAATGGACCTCTGCCAGCAAAATCAGCTTCACTGCTATCAGCAGCCACAGAGGGAGCCCAGACTCAGAATTCATTTCCAAGGCATTCACAACAGTACACCCACTTGAGGAGGAGTCACCAAACCCTCACTTGCGCCACCAGGTCAATCAGGGTGAGCCGGGTGGAAGACGCAAACCAATCTCTCAGCATGAATGTCAGAAGCAAACACCCAAGAATTGTCCTCCTGACCATAACATTTCCACTTGACCAAGTACTGGAGTCTTCGTTTAGACAGACGAGAATCCAATATCTTCTCCACTTCATACTCTAAATTGCCCTCAACCAAAACAGGCTCAGGGGGCGTAGCCATAGAAACCACTGGCTCAACAAACCTTTTCAATATAGATTTATGGAAGACGTTGTGAATCTTAACCGTCCCTGGAAGAGCCAAAAGGAAAGAAATGGGATTAAGGATTTCCAAGATCTTATAAGGTCCAATGAACCTTGGCTTAAATTTTGGAGATGTGACCTTCATAGGGATATTTTTTGAGGACAACCAAACCATGTCACCTACTTTAAACTGGGGACCATCAGTCCTATGCCGGTTGGCAAACCTGTTATGAATGTGCTAGAGATGGTTTCTGAGCAGAGGCTCCCCCTGGTGGTTACAGACAGTACTGAACCTTTCAGTGAGGAATGGCAATCTGGGATCACGGACTGGTCTGATATAAGGGAGATTCCCTCCCATGATGGCTGCCGGTGATCAATTGTTCTTGTCTCAATTGTGGTTCCTGGTTCATTTGGAAGTTTGCTGAGTCTTGCCTGCATCTTCTGCTATCAGATAAGATATTTTCTGCTTTTATTTTTGTGCTTGCTTTTTGCATTGTTCCCTGCACTTCTGTGGAGGTCAGCCAGGTCCCCTCCGGGGGCTTGTGCTCCTCTCAGTTTATCTGGAGCCACCGTTGTTTGTTCATTTGCTTTTTCCTGTTTTTTCAGTGGCTGCGGCTTAGTTTTGTTACACCAGAGATCTGATTAGGTGGTAGAGATCGTGTGATCTCAGGTGTTTTTGCAATCAGAAGAGTTGGTATTTTTTAGGGTTTTTTTTTGTTTGCAGTGAGTATCCTTTCCTGTACTTTTCTGTCTAGACAGATTGGGCCCCAGCGTTTGCTCATTCTATTTTCTGTCTGTGTCCGTGCTTCTTCTTGTCTAACCGCCATTACATGTTTGGGGGCTTCCTATTTTCTTTGGTGATCTGCTCCGGGGCAGATAGCTTTCATCTTTCTGCCTTTAGGTGTAGTTATCTCTCAGGCTGTGACGAGTCGTCTAGGATCAACGTAGGAACGCTCCACGGCTACCTCTAGTTGTGTGGTTAGTTCAGGTTACTGCAGTCCAATAGGTTCTAGCCTCTCTGGTGTATTGCCGTTTTTCCTTGTTCTCCTCAGCTACCAAAACATAACAGTATCACCGGCCCAAACTGAAAATTATATGGTACTCACAGAAGGGAAAAATAATGTGGAAAGAGAAAAAAAAAAAAAGTTGTCAGAGATTTTTTTTTCCCTGTTTGTTGCATTTTTTTCCCTCTTTTTCTCTGGGTGCTGAGGAGGATTTTCTTTCTCTCAATGGAGCTTGCACAGTTGTCTCCTGCGAGGCGACCCTCAGGATTGGGCTTTTTCCCTGACACCTGGGATCCTGTTTTGAATGATGTTGATGTATTTTTTCTGGCTCTGGGGTTATTGTACGATGAACCTAATGTCACTGATCAAGCTGAAAAAACCTTGTTGGCATTAAATCAGGGTCTTGAAGACGCTGAGTTGTACTGTCAGAAATTCCGAAAGTGGGCAGTCCTGACCAAATGGAATGATGATTCTTTGGCAGTCCTTTTTCGGAAGGGGCTGTCAGAGATTGTAAAGGATGTAATGGTGGGATTCCCTGCTCCCTCTGGTCTCAATGATTCTATGTCATTGGCTATTCAAATTGACAGACGTTTGCGTGAGCGCAGAGGTATGCGTGAGGTAGTGTTGCCTTGTGAGCCAGCTTCTGAGCCCATGCAGTGTGATAGAGTGACTTCTGGGGCACAGCGTCATGAGTTTCGAAAGTGCAATGGGTTATGTTTCTACTGTGGTGACGCCTCTCATGCTATTTCAGTCTGCCCTAAGCGGGGAAGACGTTTTGCACGCTCAGTTGTCTTGGGTAGTGTTCAGACTAAATTTCTGTTGACTGTTACCCTGATTTGCTCCCTGTCCACATTTTCTGCTCAGGATTTTGTTGATTCAGGAGCAGCTATTAACCTGATGGATTTTGACTTTGCCAAACGTTGTGGGTTTCCCATGATACCCCTGTGGAAGTCTATTCCCTACTGGGCATTGATTCTACACCTTTGGCGGAGAATAAACCCCAGTTTTTCTACTCAGGTGATAATGAGGTTTGAACCAGATCATCAGGAGAGTTTCAAAATTCTGTTGCTGTATAATCTGCATAACATTATTGTACTGGGTTTCCCTTGGTTACAGTCTCATAATCCTGTTTTGGATTGGAAATCTATGTCTGTGACCAGTTGGGGCTGCCAATGTGTTAATGCCGACACTCCTGTTTTTTCTGCCTCTCCCCAGTCTCAAGATGTTCCTGACTTTTTGACTGATTTTTCGGATGTATTTAGTGAAAGTAAATCTGCATCCTTGCCCCCTCACAGGAGCTATGATTGTGCTATTGAATTTGTGCCTGGTGGTAAATTTCCTAAAGGTCGCCTTTTTAACTTGTCTGTACCTGAACACGATGCTATGCAATCTTATATCAAGGAGTCATTGGAGAAGGGTCATATCAGACCATCCTCTTCACCCTTGGGTGCCAGTTTTTCTTTGTGGCCAAAAAGGATGGTTCATTGAAGCCGTGTATTGATTATCGTCTCTTGAATAAGATCACTGTGAAGTATCAATATCCGTTACCCTTGATTTCTGACCTGTTTTCCAGGGTGAAAAGTGCTAGTTGGTTTACCAAGCTTGACCTCAGGGGGGGTATAACCTTATTCGCATTAAGCACGGTGATGAATGGAAGACGGCGTTTAATACCCTAGAGGGGCATTTTGAGTACCTAGTGATGCCCTTTGGGCTCACTAATGCTCCTTCCGTCTTCCAATCCTTCATGAATGATATTTTCAGGGATTTTGTGGATAAATTTCTGATTGTTTATTTGGATGATATCTTGATTTTTTCCAACGACTGGGACTCTCATGTGAAACATGTTCGGACTGTGTTCCAGATTTTGAGAGAGAATGCACTGTATCTGAAGGGATCAAAGTGTCTTTTTGGCGTACAGAAGGTCTCACTTCTGGGATTCATTTTGTCTCCGTCTGTTATTGAAATGGACCCGGTCAAGGTTCAGGCCTTTTGTGATTTGGTCCAACTTAATTCATTAAAGGCTCTTCAGAGATTTTTGGGTTTCGCCAATTTTTATCGTAAATTTATTGGTAATTTCTCCGGTATTGTTAAACCATTGACTGATTTGACCAAAAAGGGTTCTGATGTGGTGAATTGGCCTCCTGAGGCAGTCTCTGCGTTTCAGGAATTTAAGCAGAGATTCACTTCTGCTCCTGTTCTACGGCAGCCTGATGTTTCTCTATCATTTCATGTGGAGGTTGATGCCTCTGAAATTGGGGCAGGTGCCGTTTTGTCACAAAGAGATCCAGATACCTCTAAGAGTAACCCTTGTGCCTTTTTCTCTCGAAAATTTTCTCCAACTGAATGTAATTATGACGTGGGTAATCGGGAGTTATTGGCCATGAAGTGGGCCTTTGAAGAGTGGAGACATTGGCTGGAAGGAGCCAAACATCAGGTGGTGGTCCTCACGGACCATAAGAATCTGGTTTATCTCGAATCAGCCAAGCGACTTAATCCTAGTCAGGCCAGGTGGGCCTTGTTTTTCACACGTTTTAATTTTGTGGTTTCTTTTCTTCCTGGCACTAAGAATGTTAAGGCGGATGCCCTCTCGAGGAGTTTCTTTGCAGACTCTCCTGAGTTATCTGATCCTACTGTTATTTTGAAAGCGGGTGTAGTTCTTTCTGCCATCTCGCCCAATTTGAGACTGGCTCTGGAAGGGTGTCAGGAGGATAAACCTGAGCGCTGCCCTATTGGGAAATTGTTTGTCCCATACCAGTGGAAGAAGAGTGTGATGTCTGAGATTCATTGTTTCGCGTTGGCTGGTCATCCCGGGATTTTTGGTACCAGAGACTTGGTGAGTCGGTCCTTTTGGTGGCCTACTTTGTCTGATGACGTCAGGGAATTTGTGCATTCCTGTTGGACTTGCTCTCGCTCCAAGCCTTGCTCTCCCTCTAGTGGTTTGTTAATGCCATTACATGTGCCCAAGAGGCCATGGACCCATATCTCTATGGATTTTATTTCTGACCTCCCTGTTTCTCAGAGAATGACCGCTATCTGGGTAATCTGTGATAGGTTTTCCAAGATGATACATCTTGTGCCATTACCTAAGTTGCCTTCCTCCTCCGAATTGGTGCCTTTGTTCTTTCAGCACGTGGTTCGGTTACATGGCATTCCAGAGAACATTGTGTCTGACAGAGGAGTCCAGTTTGTTTCCAGATTTTGGAGGAGATTTTGTTCTAAACTTGGTGTTCAATTATCTTTCTCCTCTGCTTTTCATCCTCAGACCGATGGACAAACCGAGAGAACAAACCAGACCTTGGAGACTTATTTGAGATGTTTTGTGTCTGCTGATCAAGATGACTGGGTCTCTTTTTTTGCCTTTGGCTGAGTTTGCTCTTAATAATAGGGCTAGCTCTGCCACCTTGATGTTTCCATTTTTCTGCAATTTTGGGTTTCACCCTCGATTTTCTTCGGGACAGGCGGAGGCTTCTGTCTGTCCGGGTGTTGACTCTGTTGTGGAGCGTATGCACAGATTTGGGACCAGGTAGTGGAGAGGTTGTCTCTCTCAGTAGAAGGCCCAACGGTTTGCCAACCGGCATAGGACTGATTGTCCTCGGTTAAAAGTGGGGGACTTGGTTGGGTTGTCCTCAAGAAATATCCCTATGAAGGTTGCATCTCCAAAGTTTAAGCCCATGTTCATTGGACCTTATAAGATCATGGAGATTCTTAATCCTGCTTCCCTCCGTTTGCTTCTTCCAGGGACATTTAAGATCCATAACGTGTTCCACAAGTCCTTATTGAAGAGGTTTGTTGAGCCAGTGGTTCCTATGGCTACGCCTCCTGACCCTGTTTTGGTTAAGGGCAATCTGGAGTATGTGGTTGAGAAAATATTGGATTCTCGGTTTTCTAGACAGAAACTCCAGTATTTGGTTAAGTGGAGAGGTTATGGTCAGGAGGACAATTCTTGAGTGTTTGCTTCGGACATCCATGCTAGGAACTGATCCATGCCTATCACCGAGCTCATCCTGATCGGCCTGGTTGAACAAGTGAGGGTTCGGTGACCCCTCCTCAAGGGGGGTACTGTTATGAATGTCCTGGAGATGGTTTCTGAGCAGAGGCTCCCTCTGGTCGTTGCAGACAGTACTGAACCTCACAGCAAGAAATGGCAATCTGGGATCACAGACTGGACTGATATAAGGGAGGTTCCCTCATATGATGGTCGCAGGTGATCAATTGTTCTTGTCTCAATTGTGGTTCCTGGTTCATTTTGAAGTTTGCTGAGTCTTGCCTGCATCTCCTGCTTTCAGATAAGATATTTTCTGCTTTTATTTTTGTGCTTGCTCTTTGCATTGTTCCCTGCTCTTCTGTGGAGGTCAGCCGGGTCCCGTCCTGGGGCCTGTGTTCCTCTCAGTTTATCTGAAGCCACTGTTATTTGTTCATTTGCTTTTTCCTGTTTTTTCAGTGGCTGCGGCTTGGTTTTGTTGCACCAGAGATCTGATTTAGGTGGTAGAGATCATGTTTGGGGGCTTCCTATTTTCTTTGGGGATCTGCTCCGGGGCAGATAGCTTTCCTCTTTCTGCCTTTAGGTGTAGTTATCTCTCAGGCTGTGACGAGGCGTCTAGGATCAACGTAGGAACGCTCCACGGCTACCTCTAGTTGTGTGGTTAGTTCAGGTTACTGCAATCCAATAGGTTCCAGCCTCTCTGGTGTATTACTGTTTTTGCTTTTTCTCCTCAGCTACCGAAACATAACACTAACCCTTTTCCAACTTCATCTGTATTGGTGCTCTATTGAACAGTTGCCCACGTTGTGCTTCTGGCCAACCCACTGCCTCTTCCTGCCTGTGGTGGTGCTGCACAGGGCCGGCGTCAGCACCCGGCATACCCGGGCAAGTGCCGGGCCCTGAGCAGGCGGGGGGGGCCCACTCGCCGTCGGGCACCCCAGCGCCCGTCAGTGGAGGGAGCGGTGCCAGCACCGCCACTGGGCCCCCCGCTTGCTCAGGGCCCCGGCAGCAGCCGGCGCAATACTCACCTCTCCCGTGCCTCCGCTGCCGCGGCTCTGGGCTCCAGGGCTCCGGCGCTTCCTCTCACAGCAGCGCCACTGAATGACGTCATCATTCAGCGGCCGGCTGTGTGGCAGAGAGAGCGCGGACGCCAGACAGGTGAGATGTGTGTGCTGCAGTGCTGTTTGTGTGATGGTGGTGGGGGGAGGCAGTGATGGTGGTGAGCCGGGGCCCGGAGGCAATGATGATGGGGAGGTGATGATGATGGGGAGGCGATGATGATGAGGAGGCAATGATTATGGGGAGGCGAAGATGATGGGGAAGCAATGATGATGGGGAGACAATTATGATGGGGAGGTGATGATGATTTGGAGGCAATAATGATGGGGAGGTGATGATGATGGGGAGGTGATGATGATGGGGAGGCGATGATGATGAGGAGGCAATGATGATGGGGAGGTGATGATGATAGGGAGGCAATGATGATGATGATAGGGAGTTTTTCCACAGCGCCCTTTCCTGAGCCGTAACAGCGCAGAACGCAGCACATTGCAGAGGAGAGCTCCATATTTTGTATGGAGCATTATATGGGGACCAGTATCCTGTATGGAGCATTATTTTGGGTCCAATATTCTTTATGGAGCATTATATTTGGTCCATAATACTGTATGGAGGACTATGTGGTGCCCATAATATTGTATGGAAGACTGTACTGTCCAGTCTGTATTGTGCGCTGTGAGGATTTGGCGGTTTTTGAGCTATTGTACAATTTACAATAGATATCACTCATGTAATGGAAGAAGTGAAGTGTTTGGCATTGTACTATACCCATATTTCTCTGCAGTATCTGTGCATCATGAATCACAGTCTGTGTTAAAGGGGCCCACTGAGACTCTTTCGCCCGGGGCCCATAAATACCTGGAGCCGGCCCTGGTGCTGCAGATCACTCTGTCTGTGCGCAGCTGTCCTCGCTCTGCATGACACCTTCCCAGGTTGGGTCAGTGACTTTATCGCCCACCAACTCATCTTCCACTCCACACCTTGGTCCTTCTCCTGACTTGGTAATTACCAACGTCAGTTGTTGGCAATTGTGTCATCATCTTCCAGTTCTTGGACAGTAATTGCATTTTCCCACCGTCGCCTTCTTGTAAGCCTGGCTGCTCAAATACTTGGACATCACTACCTGCGAATTCCTAATGTCCTGCTTGAAACGGGCAAGGCACTGTTAGGGTCTGCTAAATGCACCTAATAAATAATGTAGAGAGGTGCGTTCGCAGCCCGGGATCCACCGTGCAGGCAGAGCCTGCTGCTAGTTATACCGCAGAGTAACTCAAATAAACGCCATAGAGCGCTGTGGCAGAGAGTGCAAACTCTGTTAATCCACAGAGCCGCTAGCGGGAATGCCGCAGCACTATATGGCGATAAATGCGAACTCACTTAGCTTCAGTGAGCCGCAAAGCTAGGGTGCTGACTAGCGTTTTAAAGCGAACCCTGTTGCGTGACAAAGCCGCTGAGAATCCCCACTGCGTCCAGGTACACAGTTGACTGCTAAGCGAACATAGAAAGTGGTCATGCGCTATCTATGGTGTCTGTACGCCAGGCCCTGAATACGGCAACCAAACTCCTCACCGGTTATGCCGGTATTTTAAAGACATCTAAGATATCAACCCTGACCAGCTAGCATACCAAGCTCCTCACCGATTAGGTCAGTATGGTAATGGCGTATTTCAGCCGCCCTAACCACACACACGCATGACCATACTGGCGCAAAGCACATAAAGGTTTGATACTAGCGCACGGCCGTGCTGTCCGGACAACCTTTTATAGCAGCCACGAGTAAAAGACCTTCCAGAAAGGACCAATAGAAAGCTGCATCAGATCACAAACAGCTACAGGACCTTCCTGGAGGACCAATAGGAGTCGTAGCTGTATCTGAGCATGTGACCCCTGATCTCCAATGGGAGATCTTGCCCTGGGCATGCTCAGAAGGAGAAAAAGAGGACTTAGTCCCAAATCTGCCTGCTCCAGCACTGGTTATAACCGAAGATCCAGGAGAGGCAGCAGCAAGTCTCTGCACAGTATTAGACCGGACAAGACGCTGTGACCGACGTCTCTGCTGAGCAGGTTATACTGCAGCCGGAGACGGATGGGGGACTGCAGCGGGAATGGCTCAAGATTCCCCTTGTGCAGCATTGGGAACTCGAACACTAACAGGCACAAGGCCAGAATGTGTTAATGAAAATGTAAATCGCTCTCCAGAATGTCCAAGTGTGTGATCAGTTTTCTATGGGCCCTTGGCATGGTGGGAGGATGTAGGATCGGGGTAAGAATTATACGGTCCTGAATCACGGCTACTGAGACTGGACTGTGTGGTAGACAGGGTGGTGTTGGCATAGTGATTGGAAGCATTAACTGCTATCCATCCAACAACATTTTCACACTGCTCTGTCTTCAAGAGTGGTGTTCCACACCCCCCCTCCAATGCCGTATAGGAAGCTAGGTCCTCATAATCTGTGTATTTGTTGAGCTCCCACAGCTGGAATAGCCTAACCTTGCCCATGGCCTCGGTCTCTACGATCACCATCAGAATTACATTCATTTCTCTGTCCCTTACCAGCAGCCTTGCCCATTTTAAATTACGTATGGAATATCCCTGTTGGGACTACTTTGCAGGAATAGTATCTCAGGAAATTTGCCCATCTCATATGGACTTGTTACAGCTAGTTAACTATTGCTAACTAACAAAGTATGGCTTTATGCTTTTGACACTCAATTGGAGCAGTATATATGGTGTACAATATTTCCTTGCTGAAAAAACTTTGCAGGATTATAGGAAAATTTGCCCATTAAATTGCACTTCTTACTGTGCAGGATCAATAATGTGATGCCATTGATAATTAGGGATTAGCGAACCTTTTAATGTTCAGTTCGGTTCGATTCGCCAAACGTTTAGACTTTTGCTGAACGGGTCGAGGAACTTACCTGAACCCCAATAAATTCAATGGAAGGTCAAACCAAAGGTATACACAACACTTTAAGGGATGACAAAAAGCTTCCCAAATAGGTAAAGTTAGGGGCAACCACCATGAAAAGTGACATCAATTTACCTACAGTAGAAATTTGCAAATTGCACAGAAGTTAGACATGGTTCATGCATGCGGTATCAAGGTCTGGGCCAGCATTTAAAGCTTTGAATTAAACCTTCAATGAGGACCCGATGGTTAAGGGAGCGGTGTAAGCCTTCTTAGCTGGGAGCCCTGATACCTCATACAACACCTTCAATTTTTTATTTCTGTTCCAGCCACACTAAGATGGCACAAATATAATTTATTTACTAAGGAAAGTAACACAGGCAGTTGAATGAAAGTAAGTGCAGGCCTGACTGTCTGAAAACCTTACTTCTACAGGCAACACACATGAAGGAGACCCAACTTGAATTTTCCACATTTTAAAAAATTATTGGCACACACCACTAAAGTAGAAACATAATAGGCCTCTGACACCCCTTCTACTATAGGCAATTCACCAGATGGAGACCCAACTTGGAGTCTCCACAGTTCAAAAAATCACAGTAAAACCCCACTAAAGTGGCATCAATTTCCAAAGAGAAGAAACAGTGTAATAAGCCTTTGACACAACTTCCACTACAGGCAACTCACCAGATGGAGATCCAACATGGAGTCTCCATATTTAAAAAAAAATTTTTGTAATATCAGCAGCAATAACAACAGCAGGCACAGAAGCCACAACAAAGGTGTCACAGAATGCAATAACAAGAGATAATGCATGACACTAAAAACAACACCATTGCCTAGTCTGCCCAGTCTGCAACTGGGATGCAAAAGTCAATGGAGATCCATGACTTTTTCATCTTGAGGAAAGTTAGGAGGTCTACGCTATCAGGGGACAGCTGGATGCGCTTATCCGTCAGGACACCTATATTAGACACCTTCTCTGACTTATACACACCTCTTCCCCTCAAACACATCCCCTTCTCACCTCGCTCATTATACAGTACCACTATCCTAGCCAAAGTCATAACTAAAGCATTAGTGAAAACGCGAAGATTTATCGAACTGTGACTGAATTTTGCTGACTTTGAGAAAAAATGCTCGGGAAACCAAACACAAATCCAAATGTGCTACATTCATGCTGAATTTGAGATTGGCGAATGTTTTCAGAATAAGATCGCTCATCTGTGTAACCATCCAAGTCTGGCTGTTTGTTTTTGACGCACAACTGGCGCAGTATAAATGGCGTATAATATTTTCGCATTCAGAAAAATTTTCAGGATTAAGAGCAAAAAGAATTTTGAGTTGCAGCAGAAAGGATGTGCATTTAACTCTATCCTGTCCTAAGCTATCCCTTTGACACAATCTCTTCCTTAGTGCTGCTGTGAGCAGTATTAATATTGATTATAATTATTCCTAATAAGGGCTGTTTTTGCAGTTGAAAGAAATATCATAGGTGTCTAATCCCTGCCTACATGCAACTATACCTCTGTCCCTAGCTCAGCAGCGCAGCATCTCTCCCTGCTCTGCCTGGGTCTGTTGGTATACTATGCCAAGCATGGCGTCGTGGGTATAATATAAACTCAATGATGCTACACGGCCAGCCAATCACAGCATGGCCACAACCTAGATGGCTATGGCATTACAGTGACTGGTGGGACTCAAGCTTGTGCACGAGCATTCAAAAATACTCTCCGAGTAACGACCATTTCAAGCACACTGATTCTCGAGTGAGTAACGAGCAGTGACGAGCACACTCGCTCATCATTCGTTGTGACATCTGTTTCACTCCATGAAATACTGGAGGGATCCAGCAGGTCACAACCTACCTGAGACCAAAGGGAGCAGTGGTGATAACAGTCCGGCATCCAGTTCGGTCCGATATGTGTCACGGTCCGGTCCGGCGCCTCCCATCTTGTATCGAAGACATCCTCTTCTTTACTTCCCGTCGCGGCTCCTGCGCAGGCGCACTGCTTTGCCCTATTGAGGGCAGAGCAGAGTAATGCAGAGCACAGGTTCCGAGAAAGGTCAGCGAGGTCCGGCACCTGCGCACTGCAGTGCTTTACTCTGCCCTCAACAGGGCAGATCAGTGCGCCTGTGCAGGAGCCGCGATGGCAAGCAAAGAAAAGGACGTCTTCGCTACAAGATGGGAGGCGCCGGTCCGGACTGCGATGCCCATCGGATCGGACCGGGCGCCGGACGGCCCCTGGGTAAGTATAATATAAACTCTTTTTCTTCTCTTTCAGGTGACATCGGGGGCTTATCTACAGCATTACAGAATACTGTAGATAAGCCCCTGATGGTGGCTGCATCTTAAACTCGAAAAATGGGGTGACAGATTCCCTTTAACTCAGTGAAAAAGCATAATAAATGTGTGATGAAATAGTGTGAAACTACATGGGAAAGTGTTTTACAAAAACACTTCTGTACAAAAGTATACACATTCAAATAAGACAAATTAGTAAAAAGGAATTAAAATGAATTTCATTATTATGAATTTTGCAATGTTACCTCCTTTAAATTAATGAGACAGCTAATAAAGCTCAATGGCATTGCAACCAAATTAAATGTGCTGAGTCTTAAGATTAATAATGAGCTTGATTTTAAAAATCCTGGGATGCAAAAACTAAATTTGCAGTTGAGAAATAGTTGTAAATTGTAAGTCTAAAAGAAAGACGGCTCATTTTATACAGTGTAAATAACTCCTAGGAGTAGCTCAAGTGGAGCTGTAATAATGTTCTAGTGTTCCATGAATAACAATTCACTGACTTCATTAGTGTAATTATAATATTCACTGCTTTGAAGAGTTGTATTACAGAAAAATGCTTATGTATCCTGTTCCGAATCCTGATCAAAAATAGCTTCATCATTGCTCATTTGGTGTTAACAAATTGGAAATAAAAGTCATTACTTTTGTTTAAATGGTTTGTTATAACCATTGACCTGCTTTTCAACCTATTCTTTACAAATCCAAATGTTATTTCCTCTGTAAAATAACTAATTTTTATAGTTTATTACTGTATATATTATGTATATTATGTTGCCATAGTCTTCAACCGAACAAATACAACATATGCATTATGTTTGCAAGGTGTCTATGGATTGCACAGCTTCTAGGTTTCTATGACTTTTTTTCACACATTAAAAGTGTCGTTCAGTGAAGATAAGTTATTATTTATCCAAAGTAAAGGAGAAAACAATTAGATTTCTGGGGGTTCATACTCTGGTACATGCACTTTTGCCTGAATGGGGATCTTTCAACCACAACTGGGCAATTTTGATCCCTGTTAGAATGAAATAGCCGTGCATATGCTTGATGGACTCTCCATTCTTTGCCTGTGGGGCTGCCAAGTGTTGTGTTTTGCTTTTCCTGTTAGCCTCATAAAAAATGATTAGAGCAGCAGTTAGACATGGCAATGTTCCACTCTATGAGGATAAAAGTTCCAGATTTTGCAAATCGGTGTGGGTCTCAGTGGTCTGAGGTCACTATGAATAGGTGATAACTAATCTGCACTGGAAAACACCTTTAGAACCCACATTTAAGTAATTTGTATGAAATGTATTCTACCTATAGTTAGTTAATATTGGGAGGGCCACATACCCAGAAGAAAGTTAGATGAACCTGCTGATTGGCAGTAATCACCATTCAATTACAGTATAGGGATCTTGACTCAAAGAATCAGGTACTTTGATTAGAGATGAGCAAACTTGTTCAGGAAACGTTCACCAATCTCAAATTCAGCACGAACGTTGCACATTCGGATTCGTGTTCGGATTCCCGAGCTTTTTTCTTTTAAATCGGCCAAATTTTGGTAAATGACTGAATTCAATTAGGGATCTTTCAGACATGTTTCCGGTAGCAGAACGGGTCGAAAAATGTTATATTATACGGGCTGAGAAAATCGCAGCATGCTGCTATTGTCACCGTATTACGCCGGTAATACACCAATGCAAGTCTATGGGGGCGAGAAAAATATGAATTACACACTGACAACACATGTGATTTACGAGAAATACGCACCGGTGTCCTTTAGAAAAGCCAGCAATTCACTGCGGTATACTGTAAAATCACACTGACATGTTTAATGAATAATCGAAAGGATAGATATATACACATAGAATACATATATATGTATATATATATATATATATATATATATATATACATGTCATTGAGACACACATATATATATATATATATATATATATATATTTATAGTGTTCCACATAGCATAATAGCCCCTAAATCAATTGCCAGATTCAGTAAAATCATTACAGAACCCGACATGATATGACACATGGTTTACAAATAGTAAACCATGTCATATCAAAACAATCTATATATGTCAGTGTTTAATAAATTTATTAGTTTGTATTAGGAAAAATTTGAAACTCTCGGAGTTAAATTTAAGGGTATAATTGTGGAAAAAAATTGTGTGGGCTCCTGCGCTATTTTCTCCGCCAAAGAGGGAAAGCCAGTGACTGAGGACAGATATTAATAGCCGAGAGAGGGACCATGGTTGTGGGCCCCCCTGGCTACAAACATTTGGCCCCAGCCACCCCAGAAAAGACGCATCGATAAGATGCACCTTTTCTGGCACTTAGCCTCTCTATTCCCATTGCCTTTAGTGGTGGCTCATGGGTAAATAAGGGGTTTATGTCACCTTGCTATTGAAAGGTGACATTAATCCAGGTTAATAATGGAGAGGTGTCAATAAGACAACTATCCATTATTAATCCTATAGTAGTAAAGGGTTAAAAAAGACACACATACATTAATTAAAAATTCTTTTACTGAAATAATTCCACAAAGTTTTTGGCCAAATTAATATTTCTGCTAATCCATCTGAATCCCTTGTTCTCCTGTAACCAAAAAAAAAATAAAGAAAACAATAATATCCATACCTCTCCACCGTTCAGTCAGGTCCGCCGCTGCAATCCATCACAAGGGGTTCAAGTAAGAAAAACAGCCGCACTCAATATTGATCTTGAAGTGAAATTGGTTCCATTTTATTATAGCAAAAAAATATATACATGAGCCACGACTAGTGTGGTGTGAACGGACAAGAGAAGATGGGGTTAACGTTTCGACCGTATGTGGTCTTTCTCAAAACCTCACTGAAAATGCAGGGTATAGAAGAGAAGGGTTGAAGAGGGACAATGTCCCGTCTAGGCTGTAGTGAGAAGCAGATAGGAGCGATCCGTTCAGTGGCTGCAGTCACTGCAGTCTCTTCTATACCCTGCATTTTCAGTGAGGTTTTGAGAAAGACCACATACGGTCGAAACGTTAACCCCATCTTCTCTTGTCCGTTCACACCACACTAGTCGTGGCTCATGTATATATTTTTTTGCTATAATAAAATGGAACCAATTTCACTTCAAGATCAATATTGAGTGCGGCTGTTTTTCTCTACTTGATTGGTCATTTGGTTCAGCCAGCACCAACCACTGACTTCACAGTGTGCACATCATTTATCTACCATCACAAGGGGTTAACAGGTTTACAACCCGGACCGATGCTAATGCTACCGGCTCGGCTGTAAACAACTGCAGAATGAATGAAATCATGTCTACGTAGGACCCCGGCTGACCGGAGATGAACTGATTAGCGTGGGAAAGTTTCTGAACTTTTTTCCACGCTATCGAGTTCACTTCAGGTCAGCCAGGGACTCCGTGCAGCCTCACTGACTACCACTGACGTCAGTAAGGCTGCGCGGAGTCCCCGGCTGACCTGAGCTGATCTGACAGCATGGGAAAAAGTTCAGAAACTTTCCCACGCTAATCAGCTCATCCCTGGTCAGGCGGGAAGCCTGCGCAGACATGAATTCATTAATTCTGCAGTGGTTTACAGCTGGGCCATATTTTTATACGTTGTGTCAGACTCCGGCCTTAACAGCAAGAGCAGGTGGCGGTTGATGAGAGTATGGGTTGCTATTTTTAGGCTGGGGCAATATCCATGGCTTCTTACCAGCCTGAGAATACCAGCCCTCAGCTGTCTTTTTTAGCTTGGTTGGTTGTCAAAAATGAGGAGACCCCACACTGTTTTTTTCTAATTATTTAAAAAATTAAAAAATACAGCATGGGGACCCCTCTATTCTTGATAACCAGCCTTGCTGAAACTCACAGCTGAGGGTTGCAGCAGACAGCTGTCAGTTTTCCCTTGCTGGTTATCAAAAATACAGAGGAACACCATGTCATTTTTTTGGAGGGTCCTCATTCTAATAACTAGGAAAGGCTAAGTACACAGCTGTGGTTATTAAAATGAGGAACCCCCCAAAATTTATGTGGGCTTCCACTGTCTTTCGATAACCAGTCAAGCAAAACAGACAGCTGTGGGCTGCAACCCTCAGCTGTCAGTGTGAGCCAGATTGGCTAATAAGAATAGAGGGATAAATAAATAATTAAAAAAAATGGCGTGGTGGTCCCCCCATTTTTGACAATCAGCCAAGCTAAAGCTGACAGCTGGGGGCTGGTATTCTCAGGCTGGTAATGGGCCATAGATATTGGTCCCACCAGCCTAAATATAGAAGCCAGCAGCTGCCCAGAAAAGGCACATCTCTTCGATGCACCAATTAAGGCGCTTTGCCTGACTTCCCACTTGCCCTGTGGCGGAGGCAAGTGGGTTTATTTGTGGGGTTGATGTTACCTTTGCATCATCCGGTGACATCAAGCCCACAGGTAAGTAGCGGAGACAGCTATAAGATTCCTATCCATTACTAATCCCTAGTTATATTGTAAATAAACACACAGACAGAATAAAATCCTTTAATTGAAAGAAAGGCAGATACTCTTTTAATGAATCTAAATTAAACCATATGTCATCACCAATTCCACTGTTATGGAATGAGCTGCTGTGAGCACAGCCTCAGTGACGTCATCAAGGTTACAGCAGGCAATAAGGATGCATACTCAGCCAGTCCCCTGAAATGCGGTGGCCTCGGTGAGATCAGTGCTGCACCATGAGACTATTTCTCATTGTACTAGAGGTGATCTCACAGAGGTCACCATAGTTCAAGGGCCCGGCTGGACATGCAGCCTCAGTGACATGCAGAAACATCGATGGCATCACTGCTAGTCATTGATGCTGCACTCACAGCAGCTTATTCCTCAGTGGTTCTCAGCCTAGACGGTCGCATCTTAGTACTGTCATATTTGAAAACTGTTTATCCTCAGACATGGGACAGAACGGCAGACAGGTGAGGAATATGGTTGTTTTTTTTTTTTATTACAGGAGACCATGGCTTCAGTGGAATAGGTGATTACTTGAGTTTAGTTTTATTTAGATTCATTAAATGAGTCTGGGTCATTCTTAATTTAAAGGACTTTATTCTGGTTGTGTGTTTATTTACAGTACATCTATAGGATTAGTAATAAATAGGTGTCTTATAGACGCCTCTCTGCTACTAAGCCGTGGGCTTAATGTAACCAGATGATACAAAGGTGACATGAACCCCACTTGCTACCACCACAGGGCAAGTGGGAAGAGCAAGGCAAAGCACCAGAAGTGGTGCATCTAATAGATGCACTTTTTCTGGGGCGGCTATGTGCTGCTATTATTAGGCTGGGGGCATTAGCCATGGCCCCTTACCAGCCTAAGAATACCAGTCCGCAACCATCAGGTTTAGCTTAGCTGGTTGTCAAAAATGAGGGAGACCCCACACCATTTTTTTATATTATTTACCATTTCAATTGTTACCATACACCTTTTGTGTCCACTCCATTTTCCTCAAAGATTGCAAGCTTGCAAGCAGGGCCCTCATTCCTTTTGGTGTCTGTTGATTTATGTGATTATTGTTACTCTGTAATGTCTTTTATTGTCTTTTCAAGTCTCCTCTAAAATGTAAAGTGCTGCAGAATATTTGGCGCTATAGAAATAAAATTATTATTATTTAAATAATTGTCAAAACAGCATGGGGACTAGAGTTGAGCGATACTTTCCGATATGCTAAAGTATCGGAATCGGAATGGTATCGCCGATATCACTAAAATATCGGCGATACCCGATACCGATACCGGAAGTCCCATGTAAGTCTATGGGAACAAAATATCGCAACTAAAAAAACCCCATTCTTTCCTTGTAAACACTAAATATACACACATAGAATACATATATATATATATACATGTCATTGTGACATATATATACATATATGTATAGTTTATACACTTCTACATAGTAAAATATCCTTTGATTCAATTGCCGGGTAAAGCCGGCTTCAGTGAAAAGACAGAAGCACCCGACATGAAATGACACTTGGTGTACATAGGGTTAAACATTTCTTTTCATGTCCTTTGCTATCTAATTTGCACAAACAATTAAATCAGACTATGTGTGCAAAATTTCACACCTGTAGGGGTTAATTAAAGGTGTAAATTCGTTGTAAAAAAACGGACTTTTTTGCTACGAATTTACACCTTTAATTAACCCCTAGAGGTGTGAAATTTTGCACACATAGTCTGATTTAATTGTTTGTGCAAATTAGATAGCAAAGGACATGAAAAGACATGGTTAACCCTATGTACACCAAGTGTCATTTCATGTCGGGTCACCCGACATGAAATGACACTTGGTGTACATAGGGTTAAACATTTCTTTTCATGTCCTTTGCTATCTAATTTGCACAAACAATTAAATCAGACTATGTGTGCAAAATTTCACACCTCTAGGGGTTAATTAAAGGTGTAAATTCGTTGTAAAAAAAACGGACTTTTTTGCTACGAATTTACACCTTTAATTAACCCCTAGAGGTGTGAAATTTTGCACACATAGTCTGATTTAATTGTTTGTGCAAATTAGATAGCAAAGGACATGAAAAGACATGGTTAACCCTATGTACACCAAGTGTCATTTCATGTCGGGTTCTGCATTTTCACAAAAGCCGGCAATTGAATTAGCGGCTATTATACTATGTAGAAGTGTATGAACTACAAATATAAATATATATATATATGTGTCACAAATTCAATGACATGTATATATATATATGAGGTGTAAAATTGCTGAAAAAAAATGCGTGGGCTCCCGCCCTATTTTCGCAACCAGACAGACAAAGCCAGTGAGTGGGGGCAGATAATAATAGCCCAGAGAGGGACCATTATTTTTGCCCCCCCCGGCTACTAACATCTGCCCCCAGACACCCCAGGAAAGACAAATCTATAATTAGATTCGCCCTTTCTGGCACTTTGCCCGTCTATTCCCATTGCCCTGTAGCGGTGGCGAATGGGTTAATATGGGGTTAAAGCCACCTTGCTATTGAAAGGTGACCTTAAGCCAGGTTAATAATTGAGAGCTGTCAATTAGACAACTATCAATTATTAATCCTATTGCATGAAATAAAAATAAAACACACACACTTTAATTAAAAATCATTTTAATGAAATAAAGACACATGTTTTTGACCATCTTTTATTTTACTGCAAAAACCATTTCCTGTAATAAAAATAAAATAAAAAAGCAAAATTATTCTTACCTATCCCATGCACAGTCAGGTCCCACGGTGTAATCCTTCAGAAAGGGTTAATGTTTACTGCAGGGACCGCAGCTAATGCTGCAGCCTCACAGTAAACCCAAATGAATGAGTTCCTCTCCTGCCTGACAGGAGAGTAAAGGCTGGGTGTCACATAACGATACACCAGCGATCCCGACAACGATATGCACTTGTCAGGATCGCTGGTGTATCGCTACATGATCGCTGCTGAGCTGCCAAACAGGCAGCTCAGGCAGCGATCTGGGACAGCGACACTGCGGGTAACATCGCTTAAGGGCCCGTCTCACATAGCAATATCGCTACCGAGATCGCTGCTGAGTCACTAGTTTTGTGACGCAGCAGCGAGCTCACCAGCGATATCGCTGTGTGTGACATTCAGCGACGATCAGCCCCCTGCCGGGTATCGCTGATCGTCGCAGAAATGTCAGGACCTTTTTTTGATCGCTGGTTTCCCTCTGACAGGCACGCATCGCGCGTGTGACAGGCGGGAAACCAGCGATCAAAGGTCCTGACATTTCAGCGACGATCAGCGATACCCGGCAGGGGGCTGATCGCGCTGAATGTCACACACAGCGATATCGCTGGTGAGCTCGCTGCTGCGTCACAAAACTAGTGACTCAGCAGCGATCTCGGTAGCGATATCGCTATGTGATAGGGCCCTTAAGTGGAAAGCTTAATTGATTGCTTTCCACTTTCACTTCAGGTCAGCCAGGGACACAATCAGTGACGTCAGAGGGAACTGATTAACAAAAATAGGGGTTCCCTTCGAAAAAAAATGGCGTGGGGTCCCCCCTTTTTTGTTAACCAGCCAGATGAAGCAGACCGCTGAGGCCTGGATTTTCAGGCTGTTAAGGAGCCAAGATCCATGGACCTTGCCAGCCTGATAATACCAGGCCACAGCAGTCTGCATATCTTGGCTGATTAACAAAAATAGGGGATCCCCTCGAAAAAAAATTGGCGTGGGGTCCCCCCTATTTTTGTTAACCAGCCAGATGAAGCAGACCGCTGAGGCCTGGATTTTCAGGCTGTTAAGGAGCCAAGATCCATGGACCTTGCCAGCCTGATAATACCAGGCCACAGCAGTCTGCATATCTTGGCTATTAACAAAAATAGGGGATCCCCTCGAAAAAATTAGCGTGGGGTCCCCCCTATTTTTGTTTAACCAGCCAGATGAAGCAGACCGCTGAGGCCTGGTTTTTCAGGCTGGTAAAGGATCCAATATCCATGGACCTTGCAAGCCTGATAATACCAGGCCACAGCAGTCTGCTTAGCTTGGTGGTTAACAAAAAAAGGGATCCCCTCGAAAAAAAACGGCGTGGGGATCCCCCTATTTTTGTTAACCAGCCAAGTAAAAATGCAGACTGCTGCGGCCTGGTATTAAAAGACTGTCAAGGCCCATGGATTTTGGCCCTCAACAGCCTGAAAAATACCAGGCTACAGCAGCCCCACATTTGGCGCATCAAAAGATGTGCAATTGTGGCACTTTACCCGGCCTTCCCACTTGCCCTGTAGCGGTGGCAAGCGGGGTAATAAGGGGTTATTGTCACCGTTGATTGCACGGTGACAATAAGCCCGGTTAATAATGGAGAGGTGTCAATAAGACACCGATCCATTTTAATCCCAAAGTTATTAAATGTGTAAAAAAAGACAAAGCAAGAAAAAAGTATTTTAATGAAAAAAAAGAGACAACACAGTTTTCATTTCTTTTATTATACACTCATTCCTGCGACGCCCTCGATCTCCTGTAAAAAAAGAAAAAAAACAAACCAACAGTATACCACCTGTCCGACGCAGTCCATAACGACAGTCCCACGACGATCCAGCTCTGCTACATCGCAATGACGGCAGA
>JARQOD010000005.1:149200477-149242870 GCA_033576555.1 Oophaga sylvatica | reverse complement strand
ATGCTTCAGAAAGGTTAAGAACATATAAAACCGCGGACTCCAAACTAGATTCTGTGAACGGTGATAAACCTAGAACACAACCTATACACAGAATAAAAAGAACACTGTAGCTGTAGTTGCAAATCATAATTAAAAAATATGAAAAATGAATTGCTCATACTTAGAAAGTGAAAAATTGAGAAGTCTTAGCACAATATGCCAAATAGTGACCTGTAGCACGTAGCTCTCTCGAATAGCTAACTAATGCTATCCTCTTAAAATCTGTCTGCGGAAATGAATCCTTTAGACTAAATTCATTTGTGGAGGGGTGATAACCTGTTGTAATTAAAAACTTACCCAGGTGGAGTGTCAGGTGAAGGAAATAATACTTATCAAAAAACTGACCGCACATCCAAACATAATTCGTGTAACAGGTGCTAAACGGTCAATCTATAAAGAAAAAAAGTAGCACACGACCGTAGCTGCAAACAAAATATGAAAATATGAAATGAATTGCATCATTCTTAAAAAAATTGAATCTTAGCGCATAAGATGCAAATAATGACCTGATAGCAATCAAGCCTTTTGTATATCGGTCCTAATTATTGCCTTGCTTAGAAGTCTTTCGAATTATCCTCTTAATAAATCACTCTGGAGGGGTGTGAACCTTGAATTAATCCTTACCAGGGGGGTGTAAGTGAATAAAAACAAAGCCGGCACATCCAAACATAGATTCAGTTAACAGGCTAAACCTAGAGTCACAATCATACTACAAAAAAAGAGCACATGTAAGCCTGAGCTGAAAAACGAAAATGAAATTAAATGAAAAGATATTATAAAATAGAAAAATTGGAAGTCTTAAAGCAATAAGATGCCAAATTATTGTGAGCCTGATAGCCACGTCAAGGCTCTTCTCGTATATCGGTCCTACTAATGCCTATCCTCGCTTAGAAAAGTCTGTCTGCATGGGAACTAGAACCTCTCTTCAGACTAAAATCCATCTCTGTGGAGGGGTGATGAACCTGTTGTAATTAAAAACCTGTGACCACAGGTGGAGTGCTCGGTAGAAGGTAAATGAAACATATCAAAAACTGACCGGCACATCCAAACATAGATTGTGTGAACAGGTGCTAAACCTAGAGTCACCAAAATACATACAAGAAAAAAGGTAGCACACTGTAGCGCTGTAGCTTGCAAACACGAAATATGAAAAATATAAAAATGAATTGCATCATTACCTTAGAAATATGAAAAATTGAGAAGTTTAGGCATAGTAGTGGCCAAATAGTGCTGATGCCCGTCAAGCTCTTCCTAATAGCCTAACTAATGCATCCGCTTAGAAAAGTCTGTCTGCATGGGAACATATGATCCTCTCTTCAACTAAAATCTAATCTCTGTGGAGGGGTGATGAACCTGTTGTAATTAAAAAGCCTGTGACCACCAGGTGGAGTGCTCGGTGAGGTAAATGAACTAAAAAATGACCGCACATCAAACATAGATTCGGTACAGTCAAACCTAGAGTACATTCATAACATACAGATAAAAAAGGTAGCACACGTAGCCTGTACTTGCAAAACAAATATGAAAAATATGAAAAATGATTGATCATTACCTTAGAAATAAAAAATTGAAGTCTTAGCGCATAAGATGGCCAAATTATGTGAGCCTGATAGCCACGTCAAGGCTCTTCTCGTATATCAGGTCCTAACTAATGCCTATCCTCGCTGAAAAGTCTGTCTGCATGGGAACTATGAATCCTCTCTTCAGAAAATCTACATTCTTGGGGGGTGATAAACCTGTGTCAATTAAAGCTGTAACAGGTGGAGTGTCAGGTAAAGAAATGAAAATGAATCCTCTCTTCAGACAATCAACTTGAGGGGAGAACCTTATTAAAGCGCACGTGGGTCAGGAAAGAAATGATAATCAAAAAGATCAACTATTCAGGGAAAGTGCAAACTAGGTCACATTCAAACAGAAAAAGTACTGCGCGTAGTTGAACCAAATGAAATAAAGAATTGTATTCTAAATATGAAATTGGAAGTTTAGCCAAAGGCCAATATGGCGAGCCTCAAGCTCTTCACAGTCTAATAATCTATCTCTAAAAATTCTGATGGAAAATAATCTCCTTCGATAAATACTTGGGGGTGAACGTGTATTAAAACCGTACCAGGAGTGCTCGGTAAAGTAAAATCAAAACGAGCCCTGTCTAACGTCTACTGATAATTAATCTAAAAAAGGACTGGCTAGCTTGACGAAAAATAAATGTTTTCTAGAATAAAGATTTATTATTCATTGTGCTGCTCAGCTTTCTTAGTCATTGCTCTAGAACTTGATGAATACTTCGACCACTGGGATTTAATAAACTACACAGTGGTCAGGATTGAACTTCAAACAACTAACTATCCTTAGAAAAGTCTGTCTGCATGGACATATAATCCTCTCTTCGATAAAATTACACTCTGTGGGGGATACCGTTGTAATAAAAGCTGACCCAGTGAGTGCTCAGAAGGAGATACATATCAAAAAAGCCGCACATAAAATAATTCAGTGAACAGTGCAAACCTAGAGTCACAATTCATTACTCAGAAAAAGTAGCCACTTGCGCTGTACTTGCAACACAATATGAAATATAAATGAATTGATCATTACCTTAAAATATAAATGAGAGTCTTAGCGCATAAGATGCAATTATGTAGCTGATAGCCACGTCAAGGCCTTCTCGTATTCAGGTCTAACTAATGCTATCCTGTTAAAAGTCTGTCTGATGGAACATAACTTCTTCGCTAAAATCACATCTCTGTGGGGGTAGACTGTTGTAATTAAAGCCTTGCACAGTGAGTGCTCGTAGAAGTAAAGAATATTCAAATCCGCATCCACTGTTGTACAGGTGTAATGACACCATTCATACTACAGAAAAGTGCAGAGTTATTCAACAAAATATGAAAATAAAGATGCTCATACGAATTGAATGGAAGTCTTCATAAAGCCAAATTATGGCCTGAGCCAGCAGTTTTTTCCTATAATGTCCGTTGAAAGTCTCTTGGAATATATCTTCTTCACTAATACTGGGTAACTTAATTAAAAGTTAACCGGAGGCAGAGAGAAATACAACTGACCGGCACATCCAAACATAGATTCAGTGTGAACAGGTGCTAAACCTAGAGTCACCAATTCATATACATACAAGAAAAAAAGGTAGCACACTGTAGCGCTGTAGCTTGCAAACACGAAATATGAAAAATATGAAAAATGAATTGCATCATTACCTTAGAAATATGAAAAATTGAGAAGTCTTAGCGCATAAGATGGCCAAATTATGTGAGCCTGATAGCCACGTCAAGGCTCTTCTCGTATATCAGGTCCTAACTAATGCCTATCCTCGCTTAGAAAAGTCTGTCTGCATGGGAACATATGAATCCTCTCTTCAGACTAAAATCTACATCTCTGTGGAGGGGTGATGAACCTGTTGTAATTAAAAAGCCTGTGACCACCAGGTGGAGTGCTCAGGTAGAAGGTAAATGAATACATATCAAAAAACTGACCGGCACATCCAAACATAGATTCAGTGTGAACAGGTGCTAAACCTAGAGTCACCAATTCATATACATACAAGAAAAAAAGGTAGCACACTGTAGCGCTGTAGCTTGCAAACACGAAATATGAAAAATATGAAAAATGAATTGCATCATTACCTTAGAAATATGAAAAATTGAGAAGTCTTAGCGCATAAGATGGCCAAATTATGTGAGCCTGATAGCCACGTCAAGGCTCTTCTCGTATATCAGGTCCTAACTAATGCCTATCCTCGCTTAGAAAAGTCTGTCTGCATGGGAACATATGAATCCTCTCTTCAGACTAAAATCTACATCTCTGTGGAGGGGTGATGAACCTGTTGTAATTAAAAAGCCTGTGACCACCAGGTGGAGTGCTCAGGTAGAAGGTAAATGAATTGGATGTGCCGGTCAGTTTTTTTGATGTGTATTCATTTACCTTCTGCCTGAGCACTCCACCTGTTTGTCACAGGCTTTTTAATTACACCAGGTTCATTACCCCTCCACAGAGATGTAGATTTTAGTCTGAAGAGAGGATTCATATGTTCCCATACAGACAGACTTTTCTAAGTGACTTTGGCATAGTTAAGACCTTGGATACGAGAAGAGCCTTAACGTGGCTTCCAGGTACAGATAAATTGGCTTTTTTATGCGCTAAGACTTCTCAATTTTTCATATTTCTAAGGCAGTGATGCAATTCATTTTTTATATTTTTCATATTTTCATATTTTGTGTCTGCAAGCTATAGCGCTACAGTGTGCTACCTTTTTTTCTTAAATATGTATGAGTTGGTGACTCTAGGTTTTAGCACCTGTTCACATTGGATCTATGTTTGAATGTGTCAGTCAGTTTTTTTGATGTGTATTCATTTACCTTCTACCTGAGCACTCCACCTGGTGGTCACAGGCTTTTTAATTACAACAGGTTCATCACCCCTCCACAGAGATGTAGATTTTAGTCTGAAGAGAGGATTCATATGTTCCCATGCAGACAGACTTTTCTAAGCGAGGATAGGCATTAGTTAGGACCTGATATACGAGAAGAGCCTTGACGTGGCTATCAGGCTCACATAATTTGGCCATCTTATGCGCTAAGACTTCTCAATTTTTCATATTTCTAAGGTAACGATGCAATTCATTTTTCATATTTTTCATATTTCGTGTTTGCAAGCTACAGCGCTACAGTGTGCTACCTTTTTTTCTTGTATGTATATGAATTGGTGACTCTAGGTTTAGCACCTGTTCACACTGAATCTATGTTTGGATGTGCCTATTGATTGTTAGTGTGAGGAAGAGACTGAGACCACAGCAAAAGAAGGAGTAGGAGGAGGCTCAAATCTGTCATGGTTTTTAAAGTGTGTACTCCTCTGCATCTTGTGCTTGGAATTTAGATGCCTCATCTTACAGGTGGTGCTCAGGTTAAGAACTTCACTTCAGGGTCTGACGGCACAGAATGCAAGCCACATGTTACTTGTCGGCAGCACATTTGCTGAAGAAATGCCAAGCCAGGAAGCTCTTTTTAGATGTCTTTGGTGTACTTATAGCAGCGGTGCGGTGACAGTAGCGGACAATGTACTGGCTGAGGTCTGTCCACTGTGACTGTGAACCCTGCTCTCTCTTTTGCTGTAGTGTTGTGACATAATGTTTACCCATGAAGTGAATGCAAGGCCTGTCTTGGCCCCAAAGTTACAAGCACCTCAATAACCCTTTGAACAGACTACCTGGATGGCCACATGCAACCAAAGTTCCCATTATTCATTCAGTACTCCCATAATGTTTGCCCATGAAGTGACTGCAAGGCCTGCCCTGCCCCAAAGTTACACGCACCCCAAAAACCCTTACAACCGATGTCCTGGATAGCCATATGAAACCAAAGTCCCCATTATTTATTTGGTACTCTCATAATGTTTGCCCATGAAGTGACTGCAAGGCCTGCCCTGCCCCAAAGTTACACGCACCCCAATGACCCTTTGAAACGACGTTCTGGATGTCCACATGCAACTAAAGTTCCCATTATTCATTTTGTACTCCCATAATGTTTTCCCATGAAGCGACTGCAAGGCCTGCCCTGTCCCAAAGGTAAATGCACCCCCAATAACCCTTTGAACCGACGTCCTGGATGTCCACATGTGACCAAAGTTCACATTATTTATTTGGTACTGCCATGCTGTTTGCCTATGCATTCAATGCAAGGTCTGCTCTGGCCCAAAGTTACACGCACCAGAATAACCCTTTGAACAGACGTCCTGGATGGCCACATGCAACCAAAGTTCCCATTATTCATTTGGTACTCCCATAATGTTTGCCAATGAAGTGACTGCAAGGCCTGACCGGCCCCAAAGTTACATTGACCCCAATAGCCCATTTTACCTGACGTCCTGGATGGCCGCATGAAACCAAAGTTCCCATTATTAGGAAATTGGTAGTTCCATACTCTTTGCCTATGCAATGAATTGCAGTGCTGAGCCTGAAGAACAATCATTGCAGTATGTCAGTGTTGACGATGAAGACCTGGCAGTGGACCATTTGGCCACAAGAACCAGCAGAGGAGAATTGCAGTGTTGAGGCTGAAGAACCTTTATTGGAGCATTACAGTGTTGAGGTTGAACACCCTGCAGTGGAGTTTTGCAGTGTTGAGCCTGAAAAAATTGCAATGCAGAATTGCATTGTTGAAGCTGACCAACTCCTACCATTCCCATTATATATTGTAGGTATTACCTGGCTGATTTATTCCATGGTTGATTTATGGTGGGGAGGTCAAGTGTGATTTCAGCAACTGTTTTACTTACCTCACATATAGGTTATCGGCCTCCACCTATTTTACACAGTTGTGTTTGTATATATTTATATACTGCGCCCATGTTGTTTCTCGGGTTTCAGTGTGCTTTTTTCCACTGCCGCATGTGTGTCCACATTTTATACCTTGGTGTGTTTGTCACCACATTTTACCTGTGTGTCATTTTTCTAATAAAGATTTATTCTTATATAATTAAAATGGATCTATGGTCGTTTTCTGTTGTTTTACCACTTGTTGTTTAAGAGTGTTGTTTGCGATTGATCCAGGAAGTCTGAATTTATGGCAACAGTATGCATATACATGTAATTTTGAGGGATATCATGCATTTTACTCTTTTGTTGCTTTTCATAAATCTTGCTTATGACCCCAAAACTCAGCATTCAAGCCACAGTACACTTTGAAAACAGTGAAGCATGGTAGTACAAGCATCATGATATGGGTATGTTTCTTTTACTATAGTGCCAGACCTATTTACCGCATACCAAGGATCATGGACCAGTTTGTATATATCAAAATGTGCCCTTGAAATGGGTGTTTCATCAAGACAATGACTCTAAGCAAACTAATAAACAAGCAAAATCTTGGTTCTGGTCCAACAAAATTGAGGTTATAGAGTGGCCGGCCCAATTCCCAAACCATAATCAGAACACTTGTGGGGTGATATAAAAAATGCCATTTCTGAGACAAAGTCAACAAATTGTGGGATGTAGTGTTAGGGGTTGAGTTTCCGCTTCTGCACAAAGGGAATCTCGAGCCATCCCAGATACGGTCTCCCATTCATCACCGGCCACAGTGGACTCTGCTCAGCTTAGACGTCGGTCCCAGCGTCTCGCCCAGTCCAACAGTGTGCAGAGGATTACTGTTGCATCTCCAGGCTCTGCTATTGTGGCCAGTACTGGTTAGCGGCGAGCAGACGTCTTTAGGACAAAGTCCTTGTTTTCCCCTTCTGAGCATGCCCAGGGTGAGATCTCTCATTGGAGATCAGGGGTCACATGCTCAGGTACTGCAGCAGCTCCTATTGGTCCGCCAGGAAGGTCCTGTGACTACAGGTGTTCTGGAACAGTTTCATTGGTCCTTGTTTCTGGCAGGTCCTGTAGCTTTTACTATAAAAGGTTGGCATGGCTGGGCGCCATGCGCTAGTGTCAACCATTATATGCTTAGCGCCAGTGTGGTCATGCGTGTGGGTGGTTAGGGCCCGGCTGAAATAAGCCCCTAGAATACCGATTTAATCGGTGAGGAGTTTGGTATGCTAGCTGGTCAGGGTCGGTGTCCTAGATGCCCTAGATTACCGGCATAACTGGTTAGGAGTTTGATTGCCGTATTCAGGGCCTGGCGTTCAGACGCCATAGATTGCGGGTGACTCCCGCGAGGACATTAGCGCATGAACACGTTCTATGTTCGCTTAGCAGTTAACTGTGTACCTGGGTGCCTGACAGGACACAGAAGTTCGTCTCAGCGGCTCTGTGACGTAACAGGGTTCGCTTTCAACGCTAGACAGCGCCCTAGCGTGTTTATTTTGCGACTCAGTTGTGTTAAGTGAGTTCGCACACATCGCCATATAGCGCTGCGGCGCTCCTAGCGGCTCTGTGGATTAACAGAGTTCGCACATATTGCCACAGCACGCTACGGCGTTTATTTTGGTGACTCTGCGGGATAACAGAGCTCGCTTCTTGCGCCATTTTGCTAGCAGCAGGCTCCGCCTGCACGGTGGACCCCGGGCTGCGAACACACCTCTCCACATCATATATTTGGTGCGTTCCGCAGACCCTAACATAACACTAGCGCCAGGGTCTGGCTAGTAAAATGGCGGATGACCAGCGTCTACTACGGGACATCCAGCAGCTGGAGGGTAGGTTGGCGGCTCTTGAGCGCACAACCTCAGCTGTGGATGTTACCGCAGTCGCTGTTCAGGCTGCTAGCGTGGCTGCAGCCAGTGTGTCCACTGCCACCTCTGCCCCCACAATATCCCACCTCCCGCTTCCAGACAAGTTTGCTGGTGACAGCAAGCAATGTCGGGGATTCGTGAGTCAGTGCTCTATACAACTCGAGCTTCTGGCTGCACGTTTCCCCACGGATCGGACACAAGTGGGCTTTGTAATATCTCTTCTGTCGGGCAGAGCGTTGGAGTGGGCCACCTCACTGTGGGAGCGTGACGACCGTGTGGTGCGGAGTGCTCCTCGTTTTCTGGAGGCTCTGAAAAAGGTCTTTCTAGGACCTCAGGTTACCCACGATGCGGGGCTCCAACTTCTGGCAAGTTCACAGGGTTTGTCCATGGTCAGCTGTTTTGCTGTCCAATTTCGGACTCTGTCCTCGGAGTTGGACTGGCCGGATAAAGTCCTCATTCCCGTGTTTTGGAGAGGACTAGCGGGCCATGTGAAAGACGGCTTGGCTACCAGGGAGATTCCTGCCACACTGGAGAAGCTTATCGCCGTATCTACCCGCATCGACCTCAGTTTTCACAAGCGGAGGTTGCAGCGGTCCCAGTGTAGGCAGAGGTTTCGGCTGGCTCCCACCTTCGCCAGACCTCTAAAATCTTCCTGCCAGGCGCCCGACTCCCATGAGGCCATGGAGGTTTCTCAAGCAGTACCTAAGTCCCGGGCCGCTCGAGTACCCGTGGTCTGTAACATCTGCCAGCAGTTAGGACATTATGCCAACAAATGTCCACAGCGGTCGGGAAAATGGTCGCGTCTAATGACCTTGGGAGGAGGTTCACTAGACACTGCGGCATTTTCCACCAAGTTGTCCATTAAGGGTACAATTACAGTAGGTCCATCCACGCTCACCGTCGAGCTCTGTGTGGATTCTGGAGCCGAGGGGAATTTCATGTCCTCTGCATTTGCTCTCCGCCACACTATACCTCTGGTGATGCTCGCCAAACCGGTGACTGTGCGAGTAGTGAATGGATCAGCCCTCACAAATCACCCACCAGACGATCCCTCTCACTTTATCTATGTCCCTTTCCCATCAGGAGAGTATTTCTTTTCTTGTCCTGCCCGAGGGAATAGACGAGGTGTTGCTGGGAGTACCTTGGCTCCGATACCACTCTCCCCATATTGAGTGGTCCTCTGGGAGGATACTGGATTGGGGTGATTCATGTAGAGGCAGGTGCGTCAGGGAGTGCGTTCAGGTCACCACCGCAGAGATACCCGTAGATCTCACTTCTCTTCCTCAGTGTTATTGGTCATATGCAGATGTTTTCTCCAAGAAGGCGGTGGAGACTCTTCCACCTCATCGCCCCTACGACTGTCCTATTGAACTCTTGCCTGGAGCAGAACCTCCTCGGGGGAGAGTCTACCCCCTCTCGCTTCCTGAGACGGAGGCCATGTCCCAGTATATTCAGGAGAATCTGGCAAGAGGGTTCATTAGGAAGTCGTTGTCATCAGCAGGGGCGGGGTTCTTCTTTGTGCAAAAGAAGAAAGGAGAATTACGTCCATGTATTGACTACAGGGGTCTTAACGCTATCACCGTCAAGAATAAATACCCATTGCCCCTAATCTCTGAGCTCTTTGATAGGCTCCGAGGAGCAAGAGTATTTACCAAGCTTGATCTATGTGGTGCCTATAACCTAATTCGCATCCGTGAGGGGGACGAGTGGAAGACAGCTTTTAATACCAGGGATGGGCATTATGAATACCTGGTGATGCCCTTCGGGCTCTGTAATGCTCCCGCTGTTTTCCAAGACTTTGTCAATGATATCTTCCGGGATATGCTCTCCACCTCTGTAGTAGTCTATCTGGATGATATTCTCATCTTTTCACCAGATATAGACTCTCAACGGAGGGATGTCAACAAAGTCTTCGACCTCTTACGGGCAAACTCCCTCTATGCCAAGCTGGAGAAATGTGTGTTTGAGCAGGAGTCCTTACCTTTCCTGGGCTATATCATCTCTGCCCAGGGATTGGCTATGGATCCTGCCAAACTACAGGCTGTAATGGACTGGCAAGAATCCCATTCTCTTAAAGCGGTGCAGCGCTTTATGGGGTTCATTAATTATTATCGCCAGTTCATTCCCCATTTCTCGACTTTGGTAGCTCCCTTGGTAGCCCTCACCAAGAAGGGAGCAAATCCCAAGTTGTGGTCTGAGGAGGTCTCCAAGGCGTTCTCTTCCATCAAGTCGCATTTTGCCAGTGCTCCCATATTACATCGCCCTGATGTTGATAAGCCGTTTATTTTAGAGGTGGACGCCTCTTCTGTTGGTGCTGGAGCAGTCCTTTATCAAAAGGATGCTCAAGGTCGGAAGCATCCCTGCTTCTTCTTTTCTAAGACCATTACATCAGCAGAGAGGAATTATTCCATCGGGGACAGGGAGTTGCTGGTTATGAAGTTGGCCTTCTCTGAGTGGAGACATCTTCTGGAGGGGGTTCGTTTTCCCTTCCAAGTCTTCACCGATCACAAAAACTTGGTATATTTGCAAACGGCTCAGCGGCTAAATTCTCGCCAGGTCAGATGGTCCCTATTCTTCTCTCGGTTCCACATCACCCTCCATTTTCTCTGTTCGTAATGTTCGGGCCGACGCTCTCTTTTGCTCCTTAGTGTCATCAGAGGAGGAGGATGAGGAGCCTCGGCTTATTGTCCCCGAAGAGAGCCTGAGAACTGTAGCCCCGGTTTCGCTAGAGTCTGTGCCTATGGGCAAGACTTTTGTGCCCACTAATTTGCAACCGGAGGTACTCTCTTGGGCACACTCGTCCAGGGTGGGTGGACACTTTGGGGCAAAGAGGACAACTGAGTTATTGGCGAGGACATACTGGTGGCCACATATGGTCTGTGACGTCAGGGAGTATGTTCAGGCGTGTGTCTCCTGCGCCAGGAACAAGTCCCCTCGACAACGGCCAGCTGGGTTACTTTTTCCTTTGCCGGTGGCAGACAGGCCCTGGGAGATGGTCGGGATGGACTTTGTGGTGGGCTTACCCAAGTCTCGGGGTTGCACTATCATTTGGGTGATCACCGACCACTTCTCCAAAATGGTGCACTTAGTGCCGCTACCACGGTTACCTTCTGCACGGGCCTTGGCAGCATTGTTTATTAGACACATCTTCCGTCTACACGGTATGCCAGACAAGATTGTCAGCGATCGAGGTCCCCAATTTGCATCTCGGTTTTGGAGAGAGTTGTGTCATCTACTCTGCATTGAGTTGAACCTCTCCTCTGCATATCATCCCGAGACGAATGGGTTGGTAGAGAGGGCCAACCAGACCTTCGTCACCCACTTGCGACATTTTGTCTCTGCCAGGCAGGATGACTGGGCATCCTTGATCCCGTGGGCGGAGTTCGCGCTAAACAATGCAGTGGCTAACTCCACCGGACAGACTCCATTCCTCTTAAATTACGGCCAGCATCCGGGGTACCGGTACGCATGCCCGTGGCTTCCGCCGACTCCAGGGTGGCAGAATGGGCTGTGGAAGCACGGGACATATGGGACCGCACCCAGGATGCCATTCAGGCTTCCAAGGAAAGGATGAGGTGTTCTGCTGATGCCCATCGGCGTCCCGCTCCGACATTTGCTCCTGGCGACCTAGTGTGGCTCTCCGCCCAAAACATCAGGCTACGGGTGGAATCCACTAAGTTGGCACCCAGCTATTTGCGTCCCTTCAAGGTTCTTGAGCAGGTGAACCTGTGGTTTACCGTTTGGCCCTTCCGCCTCACCTTGGTATCTCCGACACCTTCCATGTGATGCTCCTAAAACCCGTGGTCATCTCCCGGTTGCCTGAGTCATCTGCCAGGACGTCGAGTTCGTCTTCGGACGACTACGAGGTGAATGCCATTGTAGGCTGCAAGGTGGTACGGGGCAAAAAAATTTTTTGGGTGGATTGGAGGGGTTATGGGCCTGAGGATAGGTCCTGGGAGACCTGCCGAGCATGCTCATGCTCCGCAGCTCATCGCTGCCTTTGAGCGTAGCGAGGCCCAGAGAAGGGGGGGCCCTAGAAGGGGGGGTAATGTTAGGGGTCGAGTTTCCGCTTCTGCACAAGGGGAATCTCGAGCCATCCCGGCTGCGGTCTCCCACTCGTCTCCGGTCGCAGTGGACTCTGCTCAGCTTAGACGTCGGTCCCAGCGTCTCGTCTAGTCTAACAGTGTGCAGAGGATTACTGTTGCATCTCCAGGCTCTGCTATTGTGGCCTGTACTGGTTAGCGGCGAGCAGACGTCTTTAGGACAAAGTCCTTGTTTTCCCCTTCTGAGCATGCCCAGGGTGAGATCTCTCATTGGAGATCAGGGGTCACATGCTCAGGTACTGCAGCAGCTCCTATTGGTCCGCCAGGAAGGTCCTGTGACTACAGGTGTTCTGGAACAGTTTCATTGGTCCTTGTTTCTGACAGGTCCTGTAGCTGTTACTATAAAAGGTTGGCATGGCTGGGCCTCCATGCGCTAGTGTCAACCATTATATGCTTAGTGCCAGTGTGGTCATGCGTGTGTGTGGTTAGGGCCCGGCTGAAATAAGCCCCTAGAATACCGACTTAATCGGTGAGGAGTTTGGTATGCTAGCTGGTCAGGGTCGGTGTCCTAGATGCCCTAGATTACCGGCATAACAGGTGAGGAGCTTGATTGCCGTATTCAGGGCCTGGCGTTCAACGCCATAGATTGCGAGTGACTCCCGCGAGGACATTAGCGCATGATCACGTTCTATGTTCGCTTAGCAGTTAACTGTGTACCTGGGTGCCTGACAGGACACAGAAGTTTGTCTCAGCGGCTCTGTGACGTAACAGGGTTCGCTTTCAACGCTGGACAGCGCCCTAGAGTGTTTATTTTGCCACTCAGTTGTGTTAAGTGAGTTAGCACACATCGCCATATAGCGCTGCGGCACTCCTAGTGGCTCTGTGGATTAACAGAGTTCGCACATATTGCCACAGCGCGTTACGGCGTTTATTTTGGCGACTCTGCGGGATAACAGAGTTCGCTTCTTGCGCCATTTTTCTAGCAGCATGCTCCGCCTGCACGGTGGACCCCAGGCTGCGAACGCACCTCTCTACCTCATATATTTGGTGCATTCCGCAGACCCTAACTTGTAGTCAAAGCATACTGGGCTGGAATAACAGCTGACAGGTGCCAGAAGCTGGTTGTCTCTATGCAACATACATGTAAAGCAGTTCTAAAAAACTGTGGGTATACAACTAAATACTAAGTTAGTGATTCACAGAAATGTTAAATCCTCAAAATAAAAATAGTACATATCGTGAGTTTGTAAAGACAAATGCAGACACTGCTATTTTAGAACAACCCAATGTTCAATTTTTTGCTATTTTCTATAAAGTAGTTAAACATTATATACATTTCTCTTCATGTTCTGAATTAGAAAACTGTATGCAATGTTCCCAATGCATGGAAATAAAAACTAGTATAAAGATTTTGTGATTAACTTATGTTTTTGAACATATTGCTGCTATTTTCAACACAACTATACTTGTAAAGACTACAAATGACATAGAGACCGCTGCAGAGCAGAATTACTTTTTTGAACCAAAAATGGCTAAGACACAGCTGCAGAGTAGAATTATGTTTTGGGAACACAAATGGCAAAGAAACGGCTGAAGAGTAGAATGTTTTTTTGTTAACAAACAAAAATGGCAAATACTCGGCTGCAGACTAGAATTATTGTTTGGGACCAAAAATGGCAAAGACACGGCTGCAAAATAGAATATTTTTTGGGACCAAAAGTGGCAATGGCAAAGATATGGCTGCAGAGTACTATGATTTTTTGGCACACTAATCTTACAGACACAGCGGTAGAGTAAAATTATTTTTTGGGCCCACAAATGGTAAAGACAGGGCTGCAGAGTAGAATTATTTTTTAGGCACACTACTTGTACATACATGGCTGCAGAGTACACAGAGACTTTTTGCAACAGTACTCCCAGAGGCAAGCATGCACAGTGCACACAAAGGCTTAAAAGCACAGTACTCCCACAAGCAGAGGTGCAGAGTATATGCAAGGGCTTAAAGTCACAGTACTCCCACAGCAGTAGAGTAAAATTACTTTTTGGGCCCACAAATGGTAAAGACAGGGCTGCAGAGTAGAATTATTTTTTAGGCACACTACTTGTACATACATGGCTGCAGAGTACACAGAGACTTTTTGCAACAGTACTCCCAGAGGCAAGCGTGCACAGTGCAAACAAAGGCTTAAAAGCACAGTACTCCCACAAGCAGAGGTGCAGAGTATATGCAGGGGCTTAAAGTCACAGTACTCCCACAGGTGGGGTTGCAGAGTACAAACAGAGGCTTAAATGCACATTACTCCTACAGGCAGGGTTGCAGAGTACACACAGAGGCTTAAAGTCCCAGTTCTCCTACATGCGGAGTGAAGAGTACATACAGAGGCTTAAAGGCACATTATTACCACAGGCAGGGGATTGAAAGAACATAAAGAGGCTTATAAGGCACAATACTCCCACAGGTAAGGGGTGGAGAGAACACACAAAGGCTAAAAGGCACAGTACTCCCACAGGCAGAGGGTGAAGAGTACACACAATGACTTTTTGACACAGCACTCCCACTGATATGGGTGCAGAATACACAAAGCTGCCTCCTGTCCATACACTAATCAGAACAGAATGGCAATGGCACTCATGATTTGGCATTTATACAGGCCAGGTCACATGTTGTGCTGGCTAAACACAGTCATGCTAATACTTGGCATGGCTGTGATGGCTCAGGAAGTCCCCACAGCCTAAAAGCTCATTGTTTGGCTGCGCTGCAGCCTTTCAACAAACTTCATTAGGCTTCCGAACCCGAACAGCAACCTGGACATACAGTTAAATGTCAGTGTTTGGGGTTCGGTATTGGACACTGGGTGACCGGTACGAATCCTGAACTTTACAGTTCGAGTTTGCTCATTCCTAATTGCTACACTGCAGCTAACAGTACTATTTATATTGAACAGAATATATCAATAACAATCCTGGAGTCTACCAAAGAACCACCAGAAAAAGAAGTGATCCAAATTAAAAATAATTTTTATTTATCATCATTAAAATCACATAGCAACAACATAAAAAACAGAGTGTCCCATAAAGAGACGCCCCCGGAAGAAGCTGACGGCGAAACGCGCGTCGGGGTGACGAGACGCCACCACGGTTAGACTGCCAGGTATATACTTTGCCTCTTAAATGATCTTTTTAGTATATCTTCTGTCGGTAACATTACATACTATTTATGACAGCACTTGATTGGGCAGTTTTATTTAGGTATTTATGTGATATCCATTTTGTATATGCTGAGCACACTGATGTTAATGATTATATGTATTCCCTGAATACCTTGAATACCTAGTCCTAGCAAGTTCTCTTGCAGTTATAATCCTTTCCTGTCCAGTGTTCTCATTTAATATATTGATAATTATGTGGCTTTACATTTAACATTCCTGGTTCTAACTTATTATATGTTTAGAATTCGGGCTAGATTGGAAATTTTGGTTTCTATTGATTGTAATATTTACCTTATAAATTTCTAATATAAAATACACTGTTATGTGATTGAATGTGGATATTATAATTTGATTCACTACTGGCCGCTATTGCAAATATGGTGACGTCTCTTTATGGGACACTCTGTTTTTTATGTTGTTGCTATGTGATTTTAATGATGATAAATAAAAATTTTTTTTTTAATTTGGATCACTTCTTTTTCTGGTGGTTCTTTGGTAGACTCCCGGATTGTTATTGATTTAGTCTGAAGTGCCTATTTAACAATTTTCTGGGACAATTTCTTGATTAAATGAATAGAATATATGAAAACTTGAAAAGGATTGCTTGGTCATAGGTTTCAGCAGAAAAGACTGTAAGGCAATATAAACCCTGACTATAGGCCTGTAATCAAACTTTCCCTTCAAGTGCGGCTATCCCTACTCTGTTTCCTGGGTTCAGTGTGGCGAACATCATGTTACAGGGTCTTGTATACGTCCGATGACGTGATATGGCTTGCCAATCACAGTAATGCCAGTAGCCAACATGGCTATGGCATTACTGTGTATGGCAGGCAATTCCTTGCATGTTTAGTGTCTGAAGAAAAAAAGCCGAGAAACATGCCGGGTAGGGATTCGTGCAAGGCTCTCAAGCACTAGGGATACTTAATCAAGTACCAAGTGTGAACGAGCTTCCCTCTGCTCAATCCAATACTAAGTAGTTCCAGTCACACTCACTCATCACTACAACGGGCCACAAGAGTTGTGCTGTAAGAAAAATTGCTTGAGAATTTTTACAGATCCTATAAGTAGTAAAACATATAACAGAAATAAACAGAATTTCCTAATTTCCTTGCCTCTGAAATCAATGTTAATGCACTTAATGGGAGTATCACAGTGTAAAGATGGAGGTGATGGCATTGCATCCCTATGGATATTCCTGTCATCTTCAATGACAAGGATATGTCCAAAGACATACTGATGGGTAATTTAGATTGTGAGCCCCATCGGGGACAGTGCCAATAATGTCTGTAAAGTGCTGTGGAATTAATGGCGCTATATAAATAACTAAAAATAAATAAATAAAAAAGTATGAAAATGTATTTGATTGTATATATGTGTTATCCTTCTGGTGGTTGCAGTTCGGTTAGTTAGGGGTGACAGGGTTAACTGTAGGGCCGGCCCATAGTAGGGGAGGAGGATTGGGGACGTGTGTGTCAGTTCCTGTTTTTGTCATTAGTTGATGAGAGAGAGACAAGAAAGGAAACCCTCAGATAGGAGGAAAATCATTATTGGGTGTGTTTGTGTTAAAGAACCAGTGGAAAAAGAAGCAAGTTTCTGCAATAGAGCTCAAGTGCAGCAACGTTCTCCCTTTTACAGACAAGTGGAGGAAGGACCTACAGGAAAAAGTGGATATAAAAGTCTTTAAGAGACTGTTGGGAATGGCCCTAGTGTCTGACAAATCTGGAAGGTACGGATAATGAGACAATATCAATGGTTTGGGCACGCATACAGTAGGAAGAAGACAGCAGGAGAATCTGCTTTACATAGGGACCCAGGAAAGATTAGTTGGAGTTCAGTGCCAGAGCGAAACACATTGACCTGAGTGGCGCTTCATTGGTATGATGGAGGTCCTCCACTTAAACTGTGAACTTACAGTCTCTTCATCACAAATACTGTATCGCTGAACCTCTCCTTTAAAAACACAAAAGCTTCAATGGCCTCAGTAGTCCACTGAACCGCATTAGCACCTTTCCTGGTGAGATCGGTAAGTGGTTTGACAATAATAGAAAAATTTTTAATGAATTTTCTATAGTAATTGGCGAAACCCAAAAACCTCTGGAACGATTTCAAACCAATAGGCCTAGGCCATTCCTGCACAGCTTGAACTTTCACCGGGTCCATCTCAAAACCTTCGCTGGAGATAATGTAGCCCAAAAAACTAATTCTCTGTACAGCGAACTCACATTTCTCCAGCTTAGCAAAAAACAAATTGTCACTCAATAACTGTAATACCTCACGAACGCTCCGCCAATGAGACTCCAGATCCGGCGAATAAATCAAAATGTCATCCAAATACACAACCACAATTTTGCCGATCACAGGTCTAAGGATGTCATTAATAAGATTCTGAAAAAATGCAGGAGCATTGGTAAGGCTAAAAGGCATAACCAGATTCTCAAAATTACCCACAGGAGTGTTAAAAGCAGTCTTCCATTCGTCACCCTCCTTCATGCGCAACAAATTGTATGCCCCCGAAGATCAACTATAGAGAACCACTCCTGAGGTTCTTTGCGCAAAAGTGACATTATGAACCCTATGCGCTGTGATTCATAACCAGAGGATTTGGGTCTCAAACGAAAATACAACAAGCAAGCATTTTTAAAAGAAAAAAAATCTTGTTGTTCACCAAAAAATAAATCAGGCAAACGTACCTTTGGCTCCACGAAATATGCTCCAGAACAGCTACTCACGTGTTGCTGAAGCTCGGACACCTCCAGAGAGAGTCCCTGCAGGTGTTGAGCCAATTCCTGAACCGACACCATAATGGAAACTGGTAATCTTTCCTTAGAGATATTTTTGGGCTGGACTTACTGTTATGTTCTGCTACAAGCACTAAGGAAAGAAAGGGATATCTGTCCCTACAATAGAACTAAGCTCAGTCCCTACGATGTAACGGGGAACCTGATCCTGCGATCAGACCCGCTAAAGTCCTCAGCTAGTCTGAACGAAGACCTATAGATGCGAGGAAGGGATCCCTACAAGCACTAGGGACTGGGATAAAAGATGGACACCTCCAAACAGAAGTTGTAGCAGTAAAAAGAAAAACAAAACAACATAGAACATAGAGGTCTGAAGACCAAGCAAAACTATTTGAGTAAGGTAGCAAAGCACCCGCTAGCTTAAGAGTAGAAATTACAATGAAGTCCAGCAAAGCCAGAAGGGCGGAGCAGGATTAAATAGGCCACAAAGGTCATGTGACCAGCAAGATAGAAAAAACCTAACAGGAGAGTTCTAACAGTTTCTTCCTGCTATTCTTTGCATGCCAGATAGTTTATCTGTAAAAAGGATTTAAGGTCCCGTCACACATAATGAGATCACTAGCGAGATCGTTATTACGTCACAATTTTGAGATCGCTGGAGAGCCGTATCGTGATCGTTGGGGAGCTGTCAAACATGCAGAACTTCCCAACGATTTCGGCCGCCCCAGCGATCTAACTAACGATCTCGTTGCTCGTTGGGATGCTTTCACATAGCAGCTATTTCAACGATTCACACCTTGATAGGGGCTGTACTGTGTCACCTCACCAAATAATCTCCGATTGGTGGACGTTACTGCGTTCTGATTGGGCGGCAGGTTTAAAATAAAACCAGTTGCAGCAGTTCCGTCCATTTGTTCCTGTTTGCGTTCTGGTTCGGATCATAGCAGCGTTCTTTGGCTGTGACTCTGTATCCATTCATCTGGGCTTTGTTCCTGACAAGCATTCTGGTTTGTGGATTGTAGTGTTCTTCGTCTGTGACTCCACACAACCCGGAGAAATCTGCTAAGATCTGCAATTCAGCACGAGGTCAGAAACAAAGGATGGAATCGCTATTCTGTTGCTTTCTTTATGCACGGCGGGAAATGAGAACGCTGTAGCAACCATCAATCGGGGACGAGGGGCGCAGAAAAGTCCAATGTATGCTCGCCTACATGTTTCAGTTCTGAATCGCTAACGAGGTCATTGGTTAGGTGTCAAATAAAGCAATGCACACTTCCCAGCGGGAGCGCATCGACCCAGGAATGGTCCAGGAAGCTTTGTAACGATCAGTGATCTCACAGCACGGGCCTGATTGTTGCTACCAGTCAGACGTAACGAGATCGCTAGCGAAATCGTTATTGCGTCACAAAACCCGTGACGTATCAACAATCTCGCTAGCGATCTCGTTATGTGTGACGGGGCCTTTAAGCCCCCGTCACACACAGCGATCTCGCTAGTGAGATCGCTGCTGAGTCACTAGTTTTGTTATGTAACAGCGATCTCCCCAGTGATATCGCTGTGTGTGACATTCAGCGACGATCAGCCCCCCTGCTGGGTATCGCTGATCGTCGCTGAATGTCCTGGACATTTTTTTGCTCATTGGTCTCCCACTGGCCAGCACGCATTACTGCGTGTGGCAGGCAGGAGACCAGCAATCAACTGGTAACCAAGGTACACATCGGGTTTCCAGGCACCGGGTGGCGCCTGGAAACCCGATGTGTACGTTGGATACTAGCGCGCTGCTGCAGGGGAGCTGGTAGCCAAGGTACACATCGGGTTTCCAGGCACGGCGCAGCGCCTGGAAACCCGATGTGTACATTGGTTACCAGCTCCATGCACCAGCGGGCTGATATCCAACGTACACTGTGGGTAACTAAGCAACGTTACCCGCAGTGTCGCTGTCCTGATCGCTGCCTGAGCTGCCTGTTTGGCAGCTCAGCAGCGATCATGAAGTGACACACCAGCGATCCTGACAAGTGCATATCGTTGTCGGGATCACTGGTGTGTCGCTATGTGTGACGGGGCCCTTAGTTTATTACAACCTTTCTGTTTTCTCCATCATGGGGTCAAAGGGGCGCAGTGCCACAGAGATCATGGGAGAGCTAAACCTAAAGGTGTCTGCAGCAATGTGACCACACCCACCTTTCCAGGGACCCCATTTTCCTGTAGCGGGCGCAGATGTGGGAGATGAGTACCTCACCTGCGGCTACAACCTCGAGACCCATTACAACAGATTGAATTTCCATTAGCACACTAGTGCACACAAACTTGAATTTACTATTTAAAATTTTATGAGTAGTTGATCTAGATATTGCTTGTCTGGCTGTACTGCTGTGAATGTACATACCGCAGTTTTAGGCTAAGTTCACACGTTGCGGAATTGCCGCGGAAATTTCGCGGCAATCCCGCACTTCTCCCGCAGGAAATACGCACGTTTTTTGTATGCTGATTCCCGCCAGAATAATAGCGTTTTGCAAGCGTAATTAGCTTGCAGAATGCTAGCATTTTCCTAGCGATCTGTAGCATCGCTTGGAAAACTGATTGACAGGTTGATCACACGAGTCACACATAGTGTTTCACACGTGTGACCAACTTTTTACTATTGATGCCGCCTATGCCGCATCAATAGTAAAAAGATCTAATGTAAAAATAATAAAAAAAATAATAAATAATGATATTCTCACCTTCCGGCGTCCCCCGCAGCCTTCCCGCCTCTCAGCGACGCTCCCGGCAACTCGCGGTCCCAAGGATGCATTGCGACAAATCACACCGATGACGTGCATCTCGCGAGACCGCTATGCCATCTGGGTGATTCTCGCAAAGGACTCTTGGGACCGGAAGTTGCCGGGAGCGTCGCTGAAGGCGGGAAAGCTGCGTGGGCCGCTGGAAGGTGAGAAATATCATTATTTTTTATTTTAATTATTGTTTTACCAGGGATATGGTACCCAGGGCCTGGAGGAGAGTCTCCTCTGCTCCAGACCCTGGGTACCATCCGCACATGAACCGCTTACATTGCGCATAGTGGGCATAGCCACATGCGGAAAGTAAGCGGTTCAATGCATTCCTATGGCGGCGGAATCACCGCGGTTACGCTAAATTAATGAACATGTTGCTTTTTTTTCCGCTAAGCGTTTTTTTCGCGGAAAAAAACGCAACATGTGTACAAAACATGCGGAATCAATTAAAACGTATAGAATGCTTAATGCTTGCGTTTTGTTCGCGGTTTAACCGTGGAAAATAGCGGAAAAACCGCGAAAAAAACGCAATTATTCCTGATCGTGTGCACTTAGCCTTAGGGAAAAAAATGCTTAAAAGAGAGCATTAGGCTGTCTTTTATGTGTCCACAAACTTTTGCTTACAAACTTCATTGGACAAAACAGTTTTGCACATTTTCTTATAAAAAGAAGGTTAATATAAACGTTCCAAACATTGTTTAATAGATGCAGACATGTTGGGAGCACGGGGAATAAAAATAATTCTCAAGTGCATACAGTAGTGTTTTAAATTTACTATTATCTCCTTTATATATTTTCAGTAGCTAGTCCTCTGGGCAAGCATTTATTTCTTCTGTGCATCTCTTTGTCCATTAATAATGCAACAGAAATATAATGTAAGCATTTAACATAATAATAACAAAAAGAACAAAACTGTGTTGCTATTTGTTATCTTAATACCTAGTGAGAATTTCTGCTGCATGAATCTGTGTTGGTAAGACATTAATCATCATAAACCATTCATACAACCATGAGTACAACGTGATATTTTACCTCCAGCCAGTCATATGCATGGAAAAAAGGAGTTTAAAGCAATATTTTACACACATAAGCAAAACTGATGATTAAGTCACATCTGGTCATATAAGAGCCCCATAAACAGAAATGCTTTGGCAGTTGTGTGGAACTGAAATACTTACGGTATGCTAGCTGCGAAAATCTCCCTCAGGAATTATATTTTTCCCACTTTGTAAAATATTCTTTTATAGTAAAGTTGGTGCAGATGACAAAAGATTACCAGCTGCTTAAGGGAAAGAATTCTATGAACAGAAATAAGATGATATAATTATGTGTTAAAAATTCAGAATCTTCGCAAAACAAAGAGATTGAATGCTGTCATTTGGGCTATATCATAAAAAAATTACTTTGTTATGATAATAAAGAATCAAATTGAACATATGAACTATTTTATTTTAAAGTTAAAGAGATTCTATAAATGCAATCATTTAGCGATATTCATTATACATAACTTGATTTTTTTGTAGATTGTTTTCTTTTTGTTTTTATGGCGCAAAATTACCTTTCTAGTTTCTAGAAAAGTGATTTATTGCTACGAGGAAAAAAAGTTGGAAAACAATGATTTTTTCATACAAATAGATAACAGATCTCTTTTTACATTTATGATTCTAAAAGAAGAACAGAAAAACTTGGAGAGAAACGCCAAAATTCATATATAAATATTTATTAGTGTAAAAAAGACATACATATCAAGTTTTATAAATATATATAATACATGGCTTAACGAGTGGTTTTGATATTATGTGCGTGATGTTCTTAGATGTAAATTATATCTGGGTAGCACATGCTACAAGGTAGAGTGTGAATAGGACACTAAATAATAGACATGCATTTTTTACAATATTCAATATAATAATGTGCTATAAAGGTTGTTTCAATTATGCAGCAAAAAGCCGGTACCAATCAGCAAATGGTTGTATATAGTAGAAAACGCCAGTGCGAATAAGGGACAGGGATCCGGATTCCCATACCCACAGATCACAATATTACCAACTTAATGCTACAGAATGCAATAAGAACACTCACCCATGTTTACACGGCACCCAGAGACGCGCCCCCCGAGGAAGCCATAGCGAAACGCGCGTCGGGGCGCGTCTCTGGGTGCCGTGTAAACATGGTTGAGTGTTCTTATTGCATTCTGTAGCATTAAGTTGGTAATATTGTGATCTGTGGGTATGGGAATCCGGATCCCTGTCCCTTATTCGCACTGGCGTTTTCTACTATATACAACCATTTGCTGATTGGTACCGGCTTTTTGCTGCATAATTGAAACAACCTTTATAGCACATTATTATATTGAATATTGTAAAAAATGCATGTCTATTATTTAGTGCCCTATTCACACTCTACCTTGTAGCATGTGCTACCCAGATATAATTTACATCTAAGAACATTACGCACATAATATCAAAACTACTCGTTAAGCCATGTATTATATATATTTATAAAACTTGATATGTATGTCTTTTTTACACTAATAAATATTTATATATGAATTTTGGCGTTTCTCTCCAAGTTTTTCTGTTTTTCATATTTGTAATGGAGTGCCATGGGGCAATTGCCCCCCATTGGTAGTGCCTTTTGAGTACTACATTCTGCCATGTGTATTTAAATGTTTTGGTCAGAGATTATGTTTTTTTATTACATTTATGATTCTAGTAGCAAAATTACTTAGCAAACTCTTTTAAAGGGTTGGTCTGGTACCTAACATATTCTTCTAAATATTGTCTTTATACCCTAGCCAATTTTATAATTAGCTTAATAATAAAATACCCTACACTGTTATTTATCTAGCTATCCCTTAATGTATTGGTTTTATTCCCTTCCTGTGACATTTCATCTGAGAGGAGTCTCAAACAGGATGTCAAAGGAGGCTGGGGTCACTCCTTCCATGCAGTGTCTGTCACCCTCCTGGAACAAAACGTCAAACTTGCTACAGTGTATGCATCTCACTAAAAGAAGATGTCCTGATCCATGGCTGTAGATGGTTTTGATGATTGAATGCATGCAGGAACTCTACTTCTGTACCCACTGCATATTCTAACTGTGAAACAATACATAGTTAGGGGTTGAGATATAATCTGTGAGTGCACCAGCACTTCCCCACAGCTTTAAACACAGCCCATACTAAAATGTAATCAAAGGTATTGATAAAAGCAGTAATTGACACTTTCCCCGCCATTTCTAGCACTGTCCTCAAATGAATCGTCATGATTGTAGTAGTATATAAGGGTATGTGACACCAGCACCACCCACTGATGACTATTTTTTAAGTTGGTGCTAGGAGCTGTGGGGCAGCACTGGTCACTATTGTTTTTATCGCCACTCCTGATGACATCTTGTTTCACATTAGAAAATGCGGAACGGAGAGCGAGGTAAATGCCGACACTGCTCTCTCCTCTCTCAGCATCTACATTCACCATGATTCCGGACTTCTTCAGAGAGCAGCAATGAAACAAACTGTAGTAAGTAACTGCAGCAACACCCCCTTGATGATGTCTTGTTCTAGGAGGCAATTGACACTGCAGAGAAGGAGTGCAGCCCCACCTCCTGTACATCCATTTAGACTCCTCTGAAACGAAATGTCACAAGACAGGAAGTGAAGTAAATAAAATACATATTTAGGATAGCTAGTGAAGGAGAAGTATAGTATATTTATACTAAAACTAATTACAAAAGTGGTTAGGGTATAAAGATAAATATTTAAAAAGGACATTTTAGGTACTGAACCCCCTTTAAACCCCTTTCTGCTCCATGATATACAGTATATTACATGTGGCATGCTGATCGCTTGGGTACTGCTGTAGTACCCTCAAGATCACAACAGGCTATTACACTCATTTCTGTTGAAGATGCGAGTCATAGCAACCTTGTCATCACAAATTCCCAGAAGAGATCGCTGGGGAGGAGGAAACAATGTATTGTCATAGCACAGGTGGCTTAACTGTGGTCCCAAAGGCTATAATCTAAATTATCTCACAGGCATAGTGCTCCTACAAGCACAATACATGCTCACACAGTAGCATTGAAGTGTGTTATATACAGTAAGTGATAAGGCTCAAGAAGTTCAAATCCCCTAGTGGACTAAAACAACAAGAATTGTGTTCTGACATTTTTAAAGATCCTTTTTTACGTAATCCATTGCTTATTTTATATAAAAAAAATAAAAAAAAGTTGCTTGTATTGCCTCATCCAAAATAGCATATCTCATTGACTCTCACTTGTGATGACACGCAGTTTACTTAAGTGACGACTAATTGTGATTTTATGCATGCTTGTCACGTGGAAGAAATCTTGCCAGCCTTAGTTAGTTATGAGATTTGTGATGTCATAGCTGCTTAAATACTTTTGTGATATCACAATAACTTACCCAGTAGCAGGCACCAACAAAAGAGTGCAAAAATACTATATGGGCTCTATGATTTCCAAGTGCTGTTTTGAAGACACTTGGCAGGAAATACCTTTCCACTGAAACGATTATCACGAATTGTGAGAGATGTGTGGGAAGAGTATAGCCATTATATTTGGTAGGCTGTAGGAATCACTATTAATATTTGTAGTAGAAGTGGCCCTCTGCACAGAACGCATATATGGCTTTCCATCTCTGTCCACCTGGATACTGCTTTTTTACAAAACACGCTATTATAGTGTGCTTTGTTTTTCTATCCTGTCAAAATGAAGGTTTTATTTCATTTTGTAATAAAATCTGTGACTTAACTATGTAGCAAAAAACCCTTTTGGATTAGAATATTTAAATAGTATTAAATATTATTTCTAAATTTTTTTTTATGATTAGTTTTAGTCTCTGGTGAATTTAGACACAGATTACAGGGTATAGGTTATAGGTTTGTAGTACAAATCGATGACGTTTTGTTTCCCTATTTATTTTCATGTCATTGACTATAATTTAGAATTAAAAATAATTCGGACTGCACCTGTAGATGGACAAATAAATCAGGTTATGAGTAGAACAATATCTGTAGAGATTGTACATTCATGAATCAATGAAAACCAATTATTGATAGAATTACAAATCACTTTCTGCCAACCATTAGCTATTTTGAGCTAAGGGAGCCTAATGATTTAAAATTTGCATTTAGAATGAAAGGCAGATAATTAAAATTCAGAGTATGTATGATTTGCTTTCATAGCATGTAGGTGCTGTTGAAAAGTTGTTAAAATGATTCATGTAATCAATAAATTCTACTTAATCGAAAAAGTATGTGTATGTTAATGCTGAACAATGCAAATTATGAAATATAAAAAACATTATTCCAGGTCTTTTACTAAAGACATACATTTATATAGAGTAAATTCAAAAGAATTTAGGAAAGTCACTATCGTATAGTTTATGTACATTTCATAAAAATGACATGTACAATAAGGCATGTACAAATGAAGTGTGCACATTTTTAATTTCTCTAAGGAAGCATTTCACAATCTTTTTGAACAATAAACAAATATTTTTTCACAAATTATAAAAATCCTATACTATGTCCTCTAAAATGCTGCTACACCATTAAAACAAATGTTCTTTTCAGGGCTACATTCTGTTCTTTCTCTAGTAAAATAATGTTACCTGCATTCAGAGTAGGGATAGCTGGGGTAGGAGTGATAGCTTTGGATTAGAGGCATACAGGCAGGGTTAATTGCCTTTAAGTCTTTCTATAGGTATACTGGTGCAAAAGTACTTTTCAAAGCTATATATGGTATTTTCTTTTCCCTACTAATATGGGAAAGTTTGAAGGCATGTATTATATACCTAATTTAAAATGCGAAAAGTGTAAGGGGGTGAAGTATCACTGCTTTGCTCTGCCTCTTAAGTGCTCTTAATGTATATATGTGCTAATTGTTGTTGTTGTAAATATTTCGGTGGTACTGCTACATGAAACATGTATTAACACACATAGCAATGTTATTGCCACATCTCCTCTTGTGTTACCATTATGTGTATAATAACTGTATATATGATGTGTTCCTTTATTATAATATTGTATAATAATGTTTATGTACAGTTTAGGGACAGTTAGGTGCTTTCTTCTGGGACAATAGAGGAGGGCACCTTAGTGTATAGTTCTCATAGACATGGGGTAAGTGTAGTTCTGTTGTGGGCCACTAGGTGGGGGCATACTAGTGGGCCTTGTTAGATATAGCTGATAGAAAGTTCACAGAGGGTTAAGTGCAGGAGGGGCTGCCGTGTAGTAGTGAGAAGCTTCTAGTTAGTTAGCTCAGACGGAGCCAGTGTGCCAAGTGTCCACATGGGCTATAGGCCCGGACAGCCAGCAGCCACACAGCGTATAAGTGCTGCACCCCACGTTACCAATGGCCACTGTATACCATATCAGTGGGCCCCATACAGAAAAGGAAGATGTGGCATCTTACCACCTAGGCCAATGCTTTAAGGGCAGAGGTTGGCTTGACTAAGGAGATGAAAGGAGCTGGAGCTTCGACGGGATTGGTACAGATGGGCCGGATGATTTACCAGGGGTCACCGAATGTAGTGATTGATGAGTTCAGTTCTGGGGCGAAACAGGCTGAAGGAAACATCATTATAGCGAGGTCAGGCCTGGAAGGAACTGGGAAGCAGTCTAGTACGGTCCGGTCTGGGCGTGTGCTGCACAGAAGTGATAGCAAAGCAGGGAAAGATAAGGAAACAAGTGAAAACCATGATGTGCCAACTGAGGATGTAATGTGTGAAGAGTTAAGTAAAGAGTATGTTCAAGTTATCCTGGACTGTGTCTCTATTACTTGGGGTCGCCTGTTAAAAGGGACTGTCGTTGCCTGGGAAGTGCCCAGGGGAAGCTGAACTTGGAGATGCAGGTATGCTGAAGAGAAGAATACAGTTTCATGTAGGGGAAGGATGGACATAGATGTTGCAGTAATTTGGGTCATGACTACAGTCCTGTCCTTCCGTTATAAAAGCATGCGGTAAGGGATGGAGAAATGCTGCTGACGGTGCACATAGAAGCCAAGGCCGTAGGCCCAAACTTCTCAATCCCACTGGTTGACAGCAGCAGAACATAAAGCCAAATCAAATGTTGCTTTTTCTCTGGTATTCCCATGCACCCCTTCGGACCCAAAAAAGAGTATACGGTTGAAGATTTCTTCTTTTTCTTGCCCTCCTCCTTCACCATGTAAATAGGGTCATAATGTGGCCTTCGCTCCAACTTTTTAGAGGGTCATCATGTGTCCCTTGCTCATATTTTTTAGAGGGTAAACAGGTGGACCTTGCTCATAATTTTTAGAGGATCATCAGATGGCCCTCAGTCATAAATTTAAGAGGCTAAATAAGCGTCCCTCGCTCATAATTTTTAGAGGGTCATCATGCGACCCTACACAATTTTTACAGGATGTGTATGGGGCCTACTTCTACAATTATCTTACATATGCTGTATATATGTATACCCCCAGGGGTAAATGTTTTGCAGCCCTTGCACTTAGTGCATAAGCTTTACCAGTCTAGGAGTGCCACTCAATAATGGAAAAAAGTGTTTTCTGAGGCCCTTCTCTACGTGTCTTCCAGGGTGTATTTCAGTCCCTCCTAATTTTTGCAGCACTTTCACTTAATGCATAGGTTTTATGAGTCTAGGAGTCCCACTGCTCAACAATTTTAACTGAATATGTATGAAGCCCTCCTTTATGTCCAATAAAGGGTGCATCGGAATCCCTCCTTCATAAATTAAACAGGATGTGTCTGATCATGTCACACATACCACATGCCCGTTTAAGTAAAATGTTAAAATTACATTTTCCATGTGGCTACCGGTGGGTACAGTTTTATTTCCCTCTGTACTATGTCATCTACTGTAGTCATAAGTGACAGGTAAATACGGTGAGAGATGGTCCGACTATCAAAAGGCTGAGGAGGCTTTTTTCTTCTCTTTTTAAATTTGCCTTATATACAAGTCCTTTTACAGGAAAGAATGTATCCTAACAATTTTTCCTGTAAAATACATTTTATCTTCTGTTTTTATGTTTTATTGTCAATCCGTAAAAGTGGAGTAGTACTGTGACAACATTGCTCCTAGCAGCGACCTGGGAGTCAGAGTTGCATCCAAGCATCTTCCCTATAGTGTTCCTATTCCATTTGAATGCTGTTTCCAATCATTTCAGAAATTTTTCTACTTCTCTAGCCCTCTTGTTTGAGTCTTCTGGAAAAATGCTCAAATTTCACATTGACTTCCATTATACTCTGTACTCGAGTTGTGCCCTTGCAAGCATTCGACCTGCTTGATTCGAGTACCGATCACTCGAACATTTTAGTGCACGATCATCACTAATAAATACTACTAAATATAAAGTAAAAAAATAAAATGTGCCCCTGAATATATATATAGTGGCCAGTATAGTGTAATGGTTAAGTGCACAGACAACATCATGGAAGACTGGGGTTCAAATGGCGGCTCTGACCTGTGGAAAGTAAATTAAAAATAATTTAAAGTAAATTATATACCAAGGCTCCTAACACTATAATACTACCTTAGGTGGCTGCTAAAAGTGCACACCAACCAATGTGGGAGACTGGGGTTCATATTCTGGCTCTGGGCAAGACTACTTACACTATAGCGCCCACCTCAATAAATATAAGAGTGTCACGAACAAAGAGAGTCATGCCGGCTTGGACGTCACCCAGATTAACAAGGTCAGATGTCGAGGAACCAGGACAATAAGATGCTAAATGGGCTACTGGAACAAAGCATACATGGACAAGGCAAGAGAACCTGGATCTAATGAAATGCTACAGTAGATGAGTAGTATAAGGAAACGAGTACAGAAGTATGAGGAAACTATGGATGGAAACAAGACCTGCATGTCCACTGACTGAGAAACAACTAGTCACCAAAAGTTTCAGATCAACTGCCAAAGCTCAGCAAAGAAACACCACCAGACAGTGTGCCAATAGAGCACTTGCATCAATACCTACCACAACCATAACTCAAACTAATGAACTGATCTATGCTACTGCCTCAGCAATCATGGAAATGTTTGGCTATAAAACCAGCAAGAACAACAGAAGTTTGTGCTCCCTTGGAAAAGAAGACTGAAGATAAAGATCAAGGTGACACAAAGTGAAGTCAACCAACTATCAGAAATACAGAAGGGTGTAAAGATTGAGAATAATACCAAGCTGGACAAATACAAAGGCCTCACCTCAAATGAAGCCCTAGAGAGTGCTAAACAAAGGCTCACAGCACTTGCTGCAAGTCTAGGGAGATACACTAGAGAAGCTGAGGCCAAGAAGATAAATCCAAGGTGTACTCTCAACTACAAAGTAACAGCACAAAGGCAACAAATGCACCAATAGCAGAGACAGAACATATGGAGAAGGTAAAAATGCACAACACCAGTGCAATGTGGCTGCAAGATCTGAGAATGAAACACAGCAACCACCTAGAGCAAGAACCAGTCACCATTACAGAAGCAGACATCCAACAGTGGGTCAAGAACATGAAGAGCTGGACAGCACCTGGCCCATACATTATCCATATCTACTGGCTAAATTAGATTGAATTCTAAGGCAAAAGTGCATGCAAGGAAAAATTGTGCATACTATAATTAAATACAATAATCAAATATAATCAATGCACAAATGGACAGTATAAAGAAACGGACAAATCGGAAATTAGAATAATCCATAACGAAAAAAACGAAAGAAACGTCCAATATTCAAATTAAAACAAAAGTTTATTTCAAAATCCAAAGAAAAAAGAGAGGGGTGGGAACAAAAACACCAAAAGAAAGGGCAACACTGGGAATCAACCAATGCACTAAATATATTGCACATAAATATAATGTGGCTAAATAGATTCATAAAATACAACATTATCCAAAAAATTAGTAGGCCACAAAATATAATAATAAAATGAATAAATAGATCTTAATATTTCAAATATTATGTGCATATATATATATATAAATATAAAGTGCAAATTGCAAAAATTAGAATACAATTCATGGATGGGCTAAGGCACATAGCGGTATAAAGTGCTAATGCACTGGTAAATGTAAAAAACAAACCGCAAAATATATAAAAGGAAGCTGAGGCACACAGCAGTATAAAGTGCAAATGTGAATGGTAGTCCAAATAGGGGGCTGAACCATGCAGCAATGAAAAATAATAATGATGGTCAATGATATATCAGAATATATAATAAAAGTAAATTCAAATGTATAGACTCAATAGCAAGTAATCATACATACTGATATATATCGCTGCAATTAAATACAATTTCAGATAGTGCCCAATGTGTGCTCAGTCTACACCTTATGCTTATAGTGCAGGATACCCAGAATGCGCCCGACCCCGACACGTGCTTCGGCGTCTGCCTTCGTCAGGGGGTGGCGTCATCCATGAGAGACTGACTACTTATGAATTGGGCGGCCAATGAAGGAGGGAAAGGGTGTAATGTGATGCACCACGGCATCCAACATCACCATGAGGTCCCGCCCAGCTGAACCACGTGATCCCCGAGGCCGCGAGCAACTATCGCTGTAACGAAGGACGTAGGCACGGCAGGCTAAGGCCCCTGGAATGCAGACGCCGGCGTGCGTTCCACCTGGCCCTCTATCATTGGTAGACGAAAGTCACGTGACCCACAGGTCCCTGCAGAAACTAAGGGGAAGAAGAGGAAAATGGAAGTTCCTGGTGGCAATGTAATAAATAAACTAAATTAAAAAAAGGTGAAAAAAGTGACAAGGTGATAAAAGATCCTGCATAATTTAGGAAAATAAATATATTAATATATGAATATTGTCCAAAGTGAAAAAATAAAAGATAAATATAAATAAAATAAAATAATAATAATAATAATAATAATAAAATTAAAATAAATATAAAAATAAAAATAAAGAATAATAAAAAGAGCGACAAAAAATAAAATAATATAAAACAAAATAAAAGGAATGATTAGAACGGTGACCACACACTACAAAACAAGTGTTTCAAAATCTCATTGTAAATATTTAGAACCTAATGAATAGTGAACCTACATAGTATATAATAGAAAAAATATCATAAATAATAAATATACAGTACAGACCAAAAGTTTGGACACACCTTCTCATTCAAAGATTTTTCTGTATTTTCATGACTATGAAAATTGTAGAATCACACTGAAGGCATCAAAACTATGAATTAACACATGTGGAATTATATACTTAACAAAAAAGTGTGAAACAGCTGAAATTATGTCTTATATTCTAGGTTCTTCAAAGTAGCCACCTTTTGCTTTGATTACTGCTTTGCATGCAGAAAAGGTGAACGGATGGATTCTACATGCCTGGTTCCCACCGTGAAGCATGGAGGAGGAGGTGTGATAGTGTGGGGGTGCTTTGCTGGTGACACTGTTGGGGATTTATTCAAAATTGAAGGCATAGTGAACCAGCATGGCTACCACAGCATCTTGCAGTGGCATGCTGTTCCATCCGGTTTGCGCTTAGTTGGACCATCATTTATTTTTCAACAGGACAATGACCCCAAACACACCTCCAGACTGTGTAAGGGCTATTTGACCAAGAAGGAGAGTGTTGGGGTGCTACGCCAGATGACCTGGCCTCCACAGTCACCAGACCTGAACCCAATCGAGATGGTTTGGGGTGAGCTGGACCGCTCTCCGTTTCAATAAACGTGCATGAATAAATAGCCATGAAAATGCAGAAAAATCTTTGAATGAGAAGGTGTGTCCAAACTTTTGGTCTGTACTGTGTGTGTAATCCTACATAGTACTTATGTGAAATAAAATACATACAAAATAATAACATAAAAAGCGCATAGTGCATAATAGTGAACAGTAAATGAGATAAACTTTTTCTCTTCTGTTAATTCTCTTCCATCTTGGTAGAATGCGTCCTATAACGGACCAAATCAGGAATAAAGGATTCCTATGAAGATTTAGGACAAAACAGCTGTATATTCAAGGACATCCATAATGGACAAGGGTAACTAGATATAATAAAAAAAGAAAAGATCGTAAGGACCAAAGAATAATGATAGATATTCCACACATAATACAAACACCCAAGAAAAGTAAAAATAAAAATAAAAAGACATACATAAATAATTGCAAGAAGAAATAAAGTGAAAATATAAAATCAGGTTAATAGTATAATATATATGTATATATATATACATATATATATATATATATAATAACCGGATGACAAGGTGGTCATAGGAACGGTACAAAGCTGATATTGTCATTTAGACCAAGGGGGTAGATGGTATTTATTGTCCATACCCATCTGGTCTCCATTTGTGCTAATCTTTGACTAATGTTACCTCCCCATATTGTAAATGGAATTTTGTCAATGCCCCTCACCCTTAGACAAGATGGATCGCAATTATGGAATTGTTTAAAATGCTTCCGGGCCGTTTTCAGATAGGTTATCTCATCTTCATTTTTCGCAGCGATAATGTCATTCACGTGTTCTCGCACGTGTATCTTCAACTGACGGGTGGTAAGCCCTAAATATATTTTAGGGCATGGGCAAACTGCTTAATAGATCACTGCTTTTGTCTCACAATCGATATAATGTCTGATACTAAAAGATTTTTGGCCAGAGGAATCACTAAAATTGTCTATTCTATCAATGTTAGGACAGGCCACACAATGTCCACATTGAAATGATCCTTTCCTTTGTTGTATCTGTGAAAGAAAGGTCTTGGGTTCACTATGATAGTGACTCCTCACCAGTGTATCCTGGAAATTTTTAGCCGACGATACGTTATACTCGGTTCTTTAGGGAGATATTTGGATAATGTCTTGTCCACTGTAAGTATTGGCCATGCTTTTGCAAAGGCATCTCTCAATTTCTGATTTTCCATGAGGTAATCAGAAATAAAATGAATTTTTGATGTTGCAACAGGTTTTGAAGATGAGAACAGGAGATCATTTCTTTGTGAATGCATTGCCCCATTATAGGCCCTTTTGATACTTCGGCGACTATATCCTCTGTCGATAAATCTCCATTTAAGTTCTTCTGCACGTTAATTAAAAATCTCTCTCTGTTGAGCATAGACGTCTCAGTCTCAAAATTGGCCTACTGGAATAGATCTTATTAGTGACAAAGGGTGAGCTGAGGATGCATGCAGAAGTGCATTGGTGGATGTGCTTTTCCTCTAGATATCAGTTTGAAGTATATTGTCAACATCACGTTTAACGAGCACATCCACGAATTCAATGGAATTTTTGTCGAATTGATGTGTCAAATGAATATTTAAATCATTCTGATTGAGTTCTGCAATAAAATGATCCAGGGATTCAACTGAACCCTGCCAAATGAAAAAAATATCATCAATGTACCGTGTCCAAAAGAGAACACGGCACATTGATTGATGGTGATCTGATAGGAAGAAGTCCCTTTCCCACAGCCCGAGGAACAGATTGGCATAAGCTTGTGCATATGATGCGCCCATTGCTGTTCCCTGGAGCTGCAGGTAGAAGGACCCCTTGAAAATGAAAAAATTGTGAGTCAAACTAAACTCCAAAATCTCCGTGATAAATTCCTTCATAGCAAGAGAATTGTTCGACATCGATAGGAAATATTTAGTCGCATTTAATCCATCAACATGTTTGATATTTGAATATAAAGATTCAATATCACATGAGACTAATAGTGAAGACCATCGATTTTTTTCAAAAATTCACTAGTGTCACAAATGAATGAAGGAAGGCAATCGACCAAAGGTTGGAGTTTATGGTCTATGAATTTACCTACATTTTCCAAAAAATTACCATTGCCTGATACAATGGGCCTACCTGGTGGAGATTTCAAATTTTTGTGTATCTTTGGAAGAAGATAAAAAGTAGGTATTCTTGGTTCCTTGATAGTGAGTGCCTAATGAAATTCCTTAGATATAACACCTTCAGAAACGGCTCTACTGAAAATATCACTTAGTTTAGAGGAAAAAGATGATAGTGGATTGAAGGTGAGTTTTTTTATAGCAGACTGTTTTTTAGCTGTTTAAAAACTAAAACTTCTGCCTCATACATCGTAGTTGGCCATATGACAATGTTGCCCCCTTTATCAGGGGGTTTAATCACAGCATCGGTCAGATTTCTTAAGTTATCCAAACTCTTTTGTTCTTCAAAATTCAGATTGCCATTAGGGATGTGTCGAAGTATCTTTTTAAATTCCTCACTTACAATCTTAACAAATAATTCAATATTGGGACAGGTAAAGAAAGGAGGGAATTTTTTAGAATGTGGCGCAATACAAGAGGAATCTTACCTTCTTCCACTTCAGAATGTTCCTGAGCAAGTTCCTCTAAAGCCTCTTTCTCCATGTCTGTAGGAAACATATCATGTGTGATTTCATCATGAAAGTACTTTTTAAACATTAAGGATCTTGCAAAAATATGCAAGTCCTTAATGGCAAAAAAGGTGTCAAAATAGGAATCAGGACAAAATGACAGACCCTTATAGAGAACCCCCAAATCTACTTTAGAGAGATGATGGGAACTCAGATTGATTACCTTGAGACGGTTATAATCCGGGGAGTGGTCATTATTGAGTCTGTAGGGCAAATTACGTAAATTCCTTTTACATTTAAAAGTGTCTTTAAATGATACAGAGGAAGAGGTTGAGGCATCAGAATAATCACTATATGATGGTACAGAAGATATAGATGTGGTCCGGACACGATTGGAAATAGGTATAGAGGGTCTTTTCCATCAGTATATTTTATTTGACTGAAAACCTCTCAAATCATGTGCCAATTTACTAGCCTGGTTATCCTGAATGTCTTTAACCCAAATATCTAACTCTTTTTCCACAGTGACATTAATAGATTGGAAGTTCTCAATGGTCAGTTGGGTTTTAGCCAAAGTGTATGTAATCTCAAGCTGCTGATCCAAATTGGCAATATTTTTGGTGTTGAGGTTAATCAGCAGTTCCATAAGTTTTTTAGAGGTGTTATTACAAATCTCTTCCCAATTTTTTATAAATTTGTCTTCTATCGGTAATGACGGTATGACCCTCACACGTAACCCTCTTGGAATGAGATCCTTAGTAATGTAATTCTGGAGAAATGCTTTGTTCCACTATAAATGCGTCCGTTTATGTAATAAATTTTTGATAGTGGAGTTAAAATCCACTGTTCCCTGACCACCAGAGGCATTGGTGTTTGACCCACCACTGCCAAATAGTTGATTTACGTGACCAAGCCAAGATTGTTCCTTAGCTTTAAAGTCCATAGCCTTAAAGAGAAACCTGTGCGAAACACAGTATAATATTAGATTTGATTGAATTCTAAGGCAAAAGTGCATGTCAGGAAAAATTGTGCATACTATAATTAAATATAATCATCAAATAAAATCAATTCACAAATGGACAGTATAAAGAAATGGACAAATCGAAAATTAGAATAATCTACAATGAAAAAAACGAAAGAAACATCCAATATTCAATAACGGGTGTAAAGTGATGCAGAACGACATCTGACGTCAACAGGAGGTCCCGCCAAGCCAAACCACGTGATCCCGAGGCCGCGAAAAACTATTGCGGTAACGAGGGACGTAGGCACGGCAGGCTAAGGCCCCTGGAAAGCAGATGCCGGCGTGCATTCCACCCGGCCCTCTATTATTGGTAGACGAAAGTCAGGTGACCCGCAGGTCCTTGCAGATACTAAGGGGTTCACGTGGTTCAGCTGGGCGGGACCTCCTGGTGAAGTCAGATGCCGTGGTGCATCACATTACACCTGTTCCCTCCTTCATTGGCCATCCAATTCATAAATAGTCAGTCTCTCATGGATGACGCCACCCCCTGACGAAGGCAGATGCCGAAACGCGTGTCGGGGTTGGGCGCATCCTGGGTGTCCTGCACTAAGGGCATAAGGTGTAGACTGAGCACACATTGGGCACTATCTGAAATTGTATTTAATTGCAGCGATATATATCAGTATGTATGATTACTTGCTATTGAACCTATACATTTGAATTTACTTTTATTATATATTCTGATATATCATTGACCATCATTATTATTTTTCATTGCTGCATAGCTCAGCCCCCTATCTGGACTACCATTCACATATGCTCTTTATACTGCTGTGTGCCTCAGCTTCCTTTTTTTATATTTTGCAGTTTGCTTTTTACATTTACCAGTGCATTAGCACTTTATAACCACTATGTGCCTTTGCCCATCCATGAGTTGTATTCTAATTTCTGCAATTTGCACTTTATATTTATATATGTGCACATAATATTTGAAATATTAAGATCTATTTATTCATTTTATTATTATATTTTTGTGGCCTACTAATTTTTTTGGATAATATTGTATTTTATGAATCTATTTAGCCACATTATATTTATGTGCAATATATTTAGTGCATTGGTTGATTCCCAGTGTTGCCCTTTCTTTTGGTGCTTTTGTTCCCACCCTGCTCTTTTTTCTTTGGATTTTGAAAAAACTTTTGTTTTAATTTACCTACTGGCTAAAGAAATTCACAGCGGTACATGAACGCATGGCACAGCAGATGAACCAACTGCTAGAAGCAGGCCACATCCCAGTTTGGCTAACACAAGGAAGAACAGTGCTGATAATGAAGGACCCTGTTACACCTGGTCCCCGTGCTGGCTCTGCACCCTGTTCTGGTCACTCACCTCCTGCTTGTCACGCTGACCCTGGGCAGCAGCGAGCTCCCTGTCTGGGGTCTCATGCTCTTTCTGCTTCTCAGTGTCCCTCTCCATCCCCCATCTCCTGGTTCTGTCAGCAGATCTTCAGGGAAAGCTATTAGGATGCGAGCGTGCACTCCTCTGGTTTCTTAAAGGGACAGCGTGCATTTTTTGAATTTGGTAATTATCCAATGGCAGTGCACTGATTACTATTTCTGGTCTCTCCTCCATAGGGAGAGCGCCGGAGCAACGAGTATCTACCATTCCTACATCCGGTTCTGTCTCTGACCTACCTGCGCTGCGTTAGCAGTCTCTGTGCACTTGCTCATCCTATTTGTCTCCACAGAGTGTCAGTATCCTGTATCCTGCTATCCCTGACAAACTCTGCAATCACCTGTGCAAGTGTCATCCTGTCCCGTCAACAGCCATCCGAATCCATGGACTGTGGCAAGGTTACTGGAGTCAGCTTGCTACCATATACGCAGATCCAGGTCCTTCCTCACCTGTGGCTACTTCTCTATGGTCTCTTCCATTATATCTGTTACCCCTTTTTGTCCCACTGGGACAGCTGCCACATGTCCGGGGTCTAACTGGAGGTAGCACCTGTGTCCCCTGGGTATTCCACTCTGGTCCTGTTCTAGGGGCCTTACTATGGGTAACCGGGGCTCACTAGCTACGCCCCCTTGGGAGCTCCCGGACCGTGGTCCCGAGGTTCCACTTTAAAAATAAAAACCGAATGTGAACTTCACCATCTCTGCCTCCGCTTCCATTCGTTACAGACCCTCACAAAGGAACAGTTCCATCCAACTACCGCCCAATAGCCTGCCTTACAACAACATGGAAACTTCTGTCAGGCATCATAGCCACCAAGTTACACAACCATATGAACCAGTACATGAATCCAGCTCAGAAAGGCATTGGGACCGACACCAGAGGCTCTAAGCACCAGCTCCTAGTAGATAAAGTAGTCACTCAAGACTCAAGATCCAGACAGACCAATCTCAGCATAGCCTGGATGGACTACAGGAAAGCCTATGACTCAATGCAACACACATGGATCTTCCTCAGAAGCTCAATAGAGCTATGGAGAACAACACTGGAAGTCAGTTTAAGACAACTAGCGCAAGTGATCATCAAATGTGGTATATACCAAGGTGATGCGCTGTCCCCGTTGCTGTTCTGCATAGGCTTGAACCCCCTTAGTTTGATAATTACAGAGTCTTGCTATGGATACAAGTTAAGAGTGGAAGCACCATCAGCAACCTCCTCTACATGGATGACATCAAGCTGTATGCGAAAAACGAATGAGACGTCAATTCACTGATCCACCTGACAAGGATCTACAATGAAGACATTGGGATGTCCTTCGGACTGGAGAAGTGAGGCCGGTTGGTAGCAAAGAGAGGCAAGGTAGTCAAGACTGATGGAGTGGAATTACAAGCAGGGCACATAGCAGATGTACAGACATGCTACAAGTACCTTGGCATCCCACATGGATACGGTAACCATGATGAGGAGGCAAGGAAAGCAGCAACATCCAAATACCATCAAAGGGTAAGACAGGTCCTGAAGAGCCAGCTCAACGGGAAGAATAAAATCCTCTCAATCAATACATAAGCCCTGACAGTTATCAGATATCCTGCTGGCATAATGTGCTGGCCAAAAGAAGAGATGGAAGCTGCAGATGTGAAGACACGAAAGTTCCTTACAATGCATAGAGGTTTCCACCCTAAGTATATCACCCAAAGATTGTACAGTCATGGCCAAAAGTTTTGAGAATGACACAAATATTATATTTTCACATGATCTGCTGCCCTCTGGTTTTTATGTGTGTTTGACAGATGTTTTTATCACAGACAGAAATATAATAATTGCAAACATATGAGTAACAAAAGCTTATATTGACAGTTAGAATGAGTTAATGCAGCAAGTCAATATTTGCAGTGTTGACCCTTCTTCTTCAGGACCTCTGCAATTCTCCCTGGCATGCTCTCAATCAACTTCTGGACCAAATCCTGACTGATAGCAGTCCATTCTTGCACAATCAATGCTTTCATTTTGTCAGAATTTTTAGGTTTTTGTTTGTCCACCCATCTCTTGATGATTGACCACAAGTTCTCAATGGGATTAAGATCTGGGAAGTTTCCAGGCCATGGACCCAAACTTTCTATGTTTTGTTCCCTGAGCCATTTAGTTATCACCGTTGCTTTATGTCAAGGTGCTCCATCATGCTGGAAAAGGCATTGTTGATCGCCAAACTGCTCTTGGAGGGTTGGAAGAAGTTGCTCTTGGAGGACATTCTGGTACCATTCTTTATTCATGGCTGTGTTTTTAGGCAAGACTGTGAGAGAGCCGATTCCCTTGGCTGAAAAGCAACCCCACACATGAATGGTTTCAGGATGCTTAACAGTTGGCATGAGACAAGACTGGTGGTAGATCTCACCTTGTCTTCTCCGAATGAGGCGTTTTCCTGATGTCCCAAACAATTGAAAAGGGGATTTATCAGAGAAAATAACTTTACCCCAGTCATCAGCAGTCCACTGCCTGTACCTTTTGCAGAATATCAGTCTGTCCATGATGTTTTTTCTGGAGAGAAGTGGCTTCTTTGCTGCCCTCCTTGAGACCAGGCCTTGCTCCAAGAGTCTCCGCCTCACAGTGCGTGCAGATGCACTCACACCTGCCTGCTGCCATTCCTGAGCAAGCTCTGCACTGCTGGTAGCCTGATCCCACAGCTGAAACACTTTTAAGAGACGGTCCTGGCGCTTGCTGGTCTTTCTTGGGCGCCCTGGAGCCTTTTTGGCAACAATGGAACCTCTCTCCTTGAAGTTCTTGATGATGCGATAGATTGTTGACTGAGGTGCAATCTTTCTAGCTGTGATACTCTTCCCTGTTAGGCCATTTTTGTGCATTGCAATGATGACTGCACGTGTTTCTTTAGAGATAACCATGGTTAACAGAAGAGAAACAATGATGCCAAGCACCAGCCTCCTTTTAAAGTGTCCAGTGGTGTCATTCTTACTTAATCATGACGGATTGATCTCCAGCCATGTCCTCATCAACACCCACACCTGTGTTAATGGAGCAATCACTGAAAAGAGGTTAGCTGGTCCTTTTAAGGCAGGGCTGCAATGATGTTGAAATGTGTTTTGAGGGATAAAGTTCATTTTCTAGCCAAATATTGACTTTGCAAGTAATTGCTGTTAAGCTGATCACTCTTTATAACATTCTGGAGTATATGCAAATTGCCATTAGAAAAAGTGAAGCAGTAGACTTTGTAAAAATTAATATTTGTGTCATTCTCAAAACTTTTGGCCATGACTGTATACCAGCAGAAAGAGGGTGGTTGAAGCTTAATAAGCATCCAAGTCACCATCACGAATGAAACAAGGAGAATCCAGGAATACATCAGAAAAATGGCACCAAAAGATGAGATGCTGAGAGAATGCCTAAGGCAGCAACAACAGATATGGAAAGAAGAACAGGAACATGAAGCACCATGGCAAGACAAGCTGCTGCATAGGATGTACCATTGACAGGTAATGGAGGTGGCTGACATGGAGAAATCCTATCAATGGTTGGACAAAGCTGGATTTCGAGACAGCACCGAGGCACTAATCATAGCGGCACAAGAGCAAGCACTAAGTACCAGATCCATAGAAGCAGGAATCTACCACACAAGATAAGACCCAAGGTGCAGACTCTGCAAAGAAACCTCAGAAACTGTCCAACACATAGTGGCAGGATGCAAATTGCAAGCAGGAACAGCGCATACTGAACGCCACAACCAAGCAGCGGGAATTGTATACCGGAACATCTGCACAGCATATGGGCTAAGTCCCCTAAGTCCAGGTGGGAGACCCCAGAGAACGTGGTGGAGAATGAAAGGGCTAAAATCCTGTGGGACTTCAAGATCCAGACAGATAAGCAGGTGTTAGTTAACCAACCAGACATTGTGATAGTAGACAAGGATCAGAAGACAGCAATGATAATAGATGTGGCAGTGCCAAGTGACAGCAACATCATGAAGAAGGAATATGAGAAGCTGGAGAAATACCAGGGTCTCAAAGGAGAACTGGAGAAGATGTGGAAGGTGAAGGCAACAGTGATTCCAGTGGTGATCAGAGCACTTGGAGCAGTGACCCATAAATTTGAAGAAGGTCTACAACAGATCCCAAGAGCAAAATCTGAACTCTCTGTCCAGAAAAGCGCAATACTGGGAACAATTAAGATCCTGCACAGAACTCTCAAACTCCCAGGCCTCTAGTAGAGGACCCTAGAATGAGAAGGACAAAAAGACCACCCCCATTGGGAAGGGTGGGTGAGAAGGAAGTTTTTATAAATATACATATACATACATACATACACAGTCATGGCCAAAAGGATTGGCACCCTTGAAATTGATCCAGAAAGTGAAGTATTTCTACCCGAAAATTATTGTAACTACACATGTTTTGTTATGCACATGTTTATTTCCTTTGTGTGAAATGTAACAACAACAAAAAATGAGAAAAAAAGACAAATTGGGCATAATTTCATACTAAACCCCCAAAGTAGGCCTGAAAAAATTGTTGGCACCTTTCTAAAATTGTGAACAAACAACTTTGTTTCAATCATGTGATGCTTGTTCAATCTCACCTGTAGCAAGTAACAGGTATGGGCAATATTAAAATTACACCTGAAACCAGATAAAAGGGGAGAAGTTGACAATCGACAATCTCAAGGTTACAAATCCATCTCTAGAGATCT
>JARQOD010000005.1:149072355-149200377 GCA_033576555.1 Oophaga sylvatica | reverse complement strand
AGGGGTTTTAAAAAATTTTTAGTGAAACCCTGGGGTTAAAAGTTCTCACCACACATCTAGATAATTCCTTGGGGGGTCTATTTTCCCAAAAGGGTGTCATTTTATGGGGGTTCCCTGTTTAGGCAGATCAGGAGCTCTCCAAACACGACATGGCTCCGCCAATTTGCTTTGAAAAAAGTGCGGCGCCCTTCCCTTCCAAACTTGATCACCCAAACAGTGGTTTACCCCACATATGGGGTTCAGCGCATCAGGAAAAAATTGCACAAAAATTTTTGGGAGTTTTGTTACCCTTAAAAAAATAAAAATTGGGGTGAAAAGATCTTTTTGGGGAAAAAAAAATATGATTTTTAAATTTTACGGCTCTACGTTATAATTGTGGAAGATTTGGGGGTTCAAATTGCTCACCAAAGATCAGAAAACCTTGGGGGGTATTTTCCAAAGGGGGTCTTTGGGGGGGTTTTTCCATTTTAGCACATCGGGGGCTCTAAAAATGCCAGGGCATCCAATTAAATTTCCCACCAATTTGGTTTGGAAAAAGTCAAATGTGCTCCTTCCATTCCGAGCTCTGCCGTGTGCCCAACAGTGGTTTTCCCCCCACATATGGGTATTCAGCGTACTCAGGACAAATTGGACAACAACTTTTGGGTTCCAATTTCTTCTGTTACCCTTGTGAAAATAAAATATTGGGGACGAAAAAATCATTTTTGTAAAAAAAAAAAGATTTTTTATTTTAACGGCTGTACGTTATAAACTTTAGTGAAACACCTGGGGTTAAAAGTTTCCACCACACATCTAGATAAGTTCCTTGAGGGGTCTAGTTTCCAAAATGGCGTCATTTATGGGGTTTCCACTGTTTAGGCAGATCAGGAGCTCTCCAAACACGACATGGCGTCCAGCCAATTCTGCGTTGAAAAAGTCAGACGGCGCTCCTTCCCTTCCAAACTCTGCCATGCACCCAAACAGTGGTTTACCCCCACATATGGGGTATCAGCGCACTCAGGACAAATTGCACAATAACTTTTGGAGTCTTGTTACCCTTGGAAAAATAAAAATTGGGGTGAAAAGATCATTTTTGTGGAAAAAATATGATTTTTAAATTTTACGGCTCTACGTTATAAACTTGTGTGAAGCACTTGGGGGTTCAAATTGCTCACCAAAGATCTAGAAAAGTTCCTTAGGGGGTCTAGTTTCCAAAATGGGGTCATTTGTGGGGGGTTTCCACTGTTTAGGCACATCAGGGGCTCTCAAAATGCAACATGGCATCCAATCTCAATTCCAGCCAATTTTGGTTGGAAAAAGTCAAATGGTGCTCCTTCCATTCCGAGCTCTGCCGTGTGCCCAAACAGTGGTTCCCACCCACATATGGGGTATCAGCGTACTCAGGACAAATTGGACAACAACTTATGTGGTCCAATTTCTCCTGTTACCCTTGAGAAAATAAAAAATTAGTGACTAAAATATAATTTTTGTGGGAAAAAAATAGGATTTTTTATTTTCATGCCCGGGCATTATAAACTTGTGTGAAGCACTTGGGGGTTCAAAGTGCTCACCAAAGATCTAGATAAGTTCCTTAGGGGGTATAGTTTCCAAAATGGGGTCACTTGTGGGGGGTTTCCACTGTTTAGGCTCATCTGGGGCACTGCAAACGGAACATGACCCCCATCAACGTCTGCATTCCAAAACGTTACTACTTCCTTTCCAAGCCCTGCCGTGCACCCAAACAGTTCCCCCCCCCACATATGGGGTATCAGCGTACTCAGGACAAATTGGAAAACAACTTTTGGGGTCCAATTTCCTTGGGAAAATTCAAAATTTGGGACTAAAAAATCATTTTTGTGGAAAATTGTTTTTTTTTTTTTCACTCCCAGGCATTATAAGCTTTTGTGAAACACTTGGGAGTTCAAAGTGCTCACAACAGATCTAGATAAGTACCTTAGGGGGTCTAGTTTCCAAAATGGTGTCACTTGTGCGGGTTTCCACTGTTTAGGCGCATCAGGGGCTCTCCAAACACGACATGGCGTCCAATCTCAATTCCAGCCAATTTTAGTTTGAAAAAGTCAAACGGCGCTCCTTCCCTTACGAGCTCTGCCGTGTGCCCAAACAGTTGTTTTCCCCCACATATTGGGTATTGGCGTACTCAGGAGAAATTGCATAACAACCTTATCTGTCCATTTTCTCCTTTTACCCTTGTGAAAATAAAAAAAAAGTTTGTAAAAGATCATTTTTGTGGCTAAAAAGTTAAATATTCATTTTTTCCTTCCACGTTGCTTTAGTTCCTGTGAAGCACCTGAAGGGTTAATAATCTTCTTGAATGTGGTTTTGAGTACCTTGAGGGGTGCAGTTTTTAGAATGGTGTCACTTTTGGGTATTTTCTGCCATATAGACCCCTCAAAGTGACTTCAAATGAGAGGTGGTCCCTAAAAAAAATGGCTTTGTAAATTTTGTTGTAAAAATGAGAAATCGCTGGTCAACTTTTAACCCTTATAACTTCCTAACAAAAAAAATTTTGGTTCCAAAATTGTGCTGATGTAAAGTAGACATGTGGGAAATGTTATTTCTTAACTATTTTATGTGACATATTTCTCTGTTTTAAGGGAATAAAAATTCAAAGTTTGAAAATTGCAAAATTTTAAAAATTTTCGCCATATTTGCGTTTTTTTCAAAAATAAACGCAAGTTATATCGAAGAAATTTTACTTCTAACGTGAAGTACAATATGTCACGAGAAAACAATCTCAGAATCGCGAAGATCCGTTGAAGCGTTCCAGAGTTATAACCTCATAAAGAGACAGTGGTCAGAATTGTAAAAATTGGCCCGGTCATTAACGTGCAAACCACCCTTGGGGGTGAAGGGGTTAATCACTTCATTCTTATCCAGGTACTTGGATACATGTTCTTTAATAATTTGTTCAAAGATCTTTCCTGGTATATAAGTCAGACTCACCGGCCTGTAGTTCCCTGGGTCCACCTTCTTCCCCTTTTTGAAGATAGGAACAACATTTGCTCTTCTCCAGTCTTCTGGGACTTCTCCTGTTCTCCAAGAATTTTCAAAGATTATGGACAGTGGTTCAAGAATTTCTTCTGCTATCTCCTTCAGTACCTGGGGTGTAATTCATCTGGACCTGGAGACTTGAATTCATTTATGTTAGCTAAGTGTTTTCTCACTGTCTTTCTGTTTATAGATATCCTGGATTCTTCTATTCCTTTAATAGGACAGTGAAGATCAGTTGATGTTACATTTCCTTTCTGAGAGAAAACAGATGCAAAATAGGAATTTAAAAGTTCAGCCTTCTCAACATCCTGACTTACCATTTCATCATTTTCATCCTGTAAAAATCCTATAGCATCTTTGACTTTTCTTTTACTTTTGACGTACCCCCAAAATCCTTTTTTGTTGCTTTTCACGTCACTTGCAAGCCTTAATTCATTGTCAGCTTTAGATAATCTGATTTGTGCCCTGCAGGTTCTGCAGACGGCATTATATTCTTCTTTAGATATGCCTCCCTCTTTCCATTTGATAAACATTTCTTTCTTCCTTTTTAGCATGTGTTTAAGTTCTATGTTCATCCATCCTGATTTCCTTAAATGCTTCCCATTCTTCCCTCTTTTCGGAATTGTTAACGATTGTGCTTTGATAATCTCATTTTTCAAGATTTTCCATCCTTCCTGGACATTTTTGTCCTTAAGGATATCCAGCCATTGGATCCCTCCAATTCTCTTTCTGAGTTCCTTAAAATCTGCCTTTCTGAAATCTAACCTTGACGTCTGAGTCTTCACAGGTCTTCCTCCTCTTGTTATTCAAAATTCTAAAATAGTATGGTCACTACCTCCTAGAGTCCCAGCCACTCTTACCTCCTCCACCATTTCCTCCCTGTTTATGAGGATTAGATCCAAGGTAGCAGATCCCCTTGTTTTCTCCATTACCTTTTGGAAGATAAAGTTGTCAGCAAGAGAGGATAAGAATTTCCTGGACCTGTTAGTTTTGCCTGAGAGAGATTCCCAACAAATGTCTGGATAGTTGAAATCTCCCATGACCACTATGTCATATTTTTTGGAGAACTTGGCCATTTGATGCATAAAGAGTTCATCCATATCTTCAGCTTGCACAGGCGGCCTGTAGTAAATGCCTACAATGGTGTCCTTTCCATTGTTCTGTCCTTGTATTCTTACCCAAACAGTTTCCACAGAACTCCCAGTCTCTGAAGCGTCAATCTCTGTGCAGATATACGCTTTTCTAACATACAATGCAACACCTCCTCCTCGTTTATCAAGTCTGTTTCTTGCAAATAAGTTGTATCCTTCTAGCCTTGTATTCCAATCATGTGTATCATCCCACCAAGTCTCAGTGATTCCAATGACATCATATTTCTTCTCCTGCGTTAGTAGCTCCAGTTCTCCTTGTTTGTTGCCCATGCTTTGTGCATTCGTATAGAAACACTTTAGTTTGTGATTGGTTTCTCTTCTTTCAATATTTTTATTATGTAAATTTTTTTGTCTTTGTTCTTCCCCTTCACTTCTAATAGCAGAAATCTCAATAGTATTTGTCAAGTGTATGGCTTTTGCTGGCGTTTTGCTTCCCTTCCCACATTGTTCTAGTTTAAAGCTCTCCTGACGAGTGTAGCAAGGCGACTTCCAAATACATGTTTTCCAGTCTTCGTAAGGTGCACCCCATCTCTAGCAAGTAGTCCATCGTATAGGTAATTCACTCCGTGATCCAGAAATCCAAATCCTTGCTGACGGCACCATCGACGTAGCCAGTTGTTCACCTGCAGAATCTTATTCCACCTCCTTGTTCCATGGCCATCCACTGGGAGGATGGAAGAGAAGACCACCTGCGCTCCCAGTTCTTTCACTTTCTTACCTAAGTTTTCAAAGTCACTGCAGATGGTTTCCAGGTCGTTTCTAGCGGTGTCATTTGTCCCCACATGTATTAGCAGGAATGGGTAGTCATCTTTAGGTCTGAAGAGTCCTGATATCCTGTCAGACACATCTTTAATTTTTGCACCTGGAAGACAGCACATTTCTCTTGAGGTTATATCCGGTCTGCAGATAGCGGCCTCTGTTCCTCTCAACAGGGAATCGCCCATGACAACAACTCTCCGTTTCTTCTTCACAACAGTTTTCTTTCTCCATTCAGGAGGACTCTGAGGGCGTACAAGGTTGTTTGTGGGCAAAGTCTTATCCTGATGTATTTCTTCATCGTTCTCCTGTGTAAGAGCCTGGTATTGGTTCCTGAGCAGAATTGGTGCTGACTGCCTCCTGATCCTCCTGCTTCTCTGGGTCACCTGCTTCCATTCCTCTGTTTCTTCAGTTGCACTTCGAATTTCTTCTCTTTCTGTACCATGAAGAGATAAGTCTGCTCTGTCTAAGAACTCTTCACCTTCCTTAATGGTCTTCAATGTAATAACCTCTCTTCCAGATTTTGCAACTTTTCCTCCAACAGGGACACAAGCTTGCATTTCTGGCATGTGAAGTTTGGCTTTTCCACTGGTAAGTCTATGAACATGTAGCAAGAAATGCAGCTCACCACATGGCTCCTAGCCTCTTCCATGTTCTTATTGTTCAAGAGATAATCAAGCGGTGAAATATAAGCCAAAACTCGCGTGCCGCTAGGCGCGCGATTTACTGATGTCCTCCTTTCAGCTGCAACAGCCAAAATCCAGTGTTCCTTGAGCTCGCGGAGACTCTTCACTTATCCCAGAAAGCACTGGGAATATGCAAATTATCTCCTCGGGACTCCTCCCCTGGTTTACTGATGTCCTTCTTTCAGCTGCAACAGCCAAAATCCAGTGTTCCTTGAGCTCGCGGAGACTCTTCACTTATCCCAGAAGGCACTGGGAATATGCAAATTATCTCCTTGGGACTCCTCCCCTGGTTTACTGATGTCCTCCTTTCAGCTGCAACAGCCAAAATCCAGTGTTCCTTGAGCTCGCGGAGACTCTTCACTTATCCCAGAAGGCACTGGGAATATGCAAATTATCTCCTCGGGACTCCTCCCCTGGTTTACTGATGTCCTCCTTTCAGCTGCAACAGCCAAAATCCAGTGTTCCTTGAGCTCGCGGAGACTCTTCACTTATCCCAGAAGGCACTGGGAATATGCAAATTATCTCCTCGGGACTCCTCCCCTGGTTTACTGATGTCCTCCTTTCAGCTGCAACAGCCAAAATCCAGTGTTCCTTGAGCTCGCGGAGACTCTTCACTTATCCCAGAAGGCACTGGGAATATGCAAATTACCTCCTCGGGACTCCTCCCCTGCTTTACTGATGTCCTCCTTTCAGCTGCAACAGCCAAAATCCAGTGTTCCTTGAGCTCGCGGAGACTCTTCACTTATCCCAGAAGGCACTGGGAATATGCAAATTATCTCCTCGGGACTCCTCCCCTGGTTTACTGATGTCCTCCTTTCAGCTGCAACAGCCAAAATCCAGTGTTCCTTGAGCTCGCGGAGACTCTTCACTTATCCCAGAAGGCACTGGGAATATGCAAATTATCTCCTCGGGACTCCTCCCCTGGTTTACTGATGTCCTCCTTTCAGCTGCAACAGCCAAAATCCAGTGTTCCTTGAGCTCGCGGAGACTCTTCACTTATCCCAGAAGGCACTGGGAATATGCAAATTACCTCCTCGGGACTCCTCCCTGGTTTACTGATGTCCTCCTTTCAGCTGCAACAGCCAAAATCCAGTGTTCCTTGAGCTCGCGGAGACTCTTCACTTATCCCAGAAGGCACTGGGAATATGCAAACTATCTCCTCGGGACTCCTCCCCTGGTTTACTGATGTCCTCCTTTCAGCTGCAACAGCCAAAATCCAGTGTTCCTTGAGCTCGCGGAGACTCTTCACTTATCCCAGAAAGCACTGGGAATATGCAAATTATCTCCTCGGGACTCCTCCCCTGGTTTACTGATGTCCTCCTTTCAGCTGCAACAGCCAAAATCCAGTGTTCCTTGAGCTCGCGGAGACTCTTCACTTATCCCAGAAAGCACTGGGAATATGCAAATTATCTCCTCGGGACTCCTCTCCTGGTTTACTGATGTCCTCCTTTCAGCTGCAACAGCCAAAATCCAGTGTTCCTTGAGCTCGCGGAGACTCTTCACTTATCCCAGAAGGCACTGGGAATATGCAAATTATCTCCTCGGGACTCCTCCCCTGGTTTACTGATGTCCTCTTTTCAGCTGCAACAGCCAAAATCCAGTGTTCCTTGAGCTCGCGGAGACTCTTCACTTATCCCAGAAGGCACTGGGAATATGCAAATTATCTCCTCGGGACTCATCCCTGGTTTACTGATGTCCTCCTTTCAGCTGCAACAGCCAAAATCCAGTGTTCCTTGAGCTCGCGGAGACTCTTCACTTATCCCAGAAGGCACTGGGAATATGCAAATTATCCCCTCAGGACTCCTCCCCTGGTTTATTGATGTCCTCCTTTCAGCTGCAACAGCCAAAATCCAGTGTTCCTTGAGCTCGCGGAGACTCTTCACTTATCCCAGAAGGCACTGGGAATATGCAAATTATCTCCTCGGGACTCCTCCCCTGGTTTTGATATGGAGCATGGTGCTTTCTCTCAGCAATACTTTCAAATGTGCTTTCAGGTGATGGTTTCAGGCCTCCTCCACCCCAGCTCACAAGCCCCATAGCGACCAAGTGGATATGCAGGGAGATCGAGTCTCCCTGCTCTGCCGCAGATTTTAACTGTATGGGCACGTACTTATACATACCGTACTTGGAGGTACAGTTTATTTTTTTATATGATTTATAGTTTTAGTATCTTAACTATAAATGGTGTGCCCTATAAATAAAAAAATATGAACTGTTGCCTATGAATATGTATATATATATATATATATATATATATATATATAACAATATGCATTGTGCTTCATATATATATATATATATATATATATATATATATATATAATATAAATACATTTTCTCTCTGAATTTAAAATATATAAACTGTGAATATAAGAAAATATATACTCATGAAGATGTAAAGTGGGTTCGGAAAGTATTCAGACTCATTTAAATTTTTCACTCATTCTTTCATTGCAGCCATTTGGTAAATGCAAAAAAGTTCATTTTTTCTCATTAATGTAAACTCTGCACCCTATCTTGACTGATAAAGACCAGAAATGTAGAAATGTTTGCAAATTTATTAAAAAAGAAAAACTGAAATATCACATGGTCATAAGTATTCAGACCCTTTGTTCAGACACTAATATTTACGTCACATGCAGTCCATTTCCTTGTGATCCTCCTTGAGATGTTATACTACTTCATTGGAGTCCAGCTGTGTTTAATTAACCTCTTTACTCTCAAGGGTTGTTTGCATGTTAATGACCGAGCCAACTTTACAATTCTGACCATTGTCACTTTATGAGGTAATAACTCTGGAACGCTTCAACGGATCTTGGCAATTCTGACAATGTTTTCTCATGACATATTGTACTTGATGATAGTGGTAAAATTTATTCGATATAAATTTCGTTTATTTGTAAAAAAAATGGAAATATGGCAAAAATTTAGAAAATTTTGCAATTTTCAAACTTTGAATTTTTATGCCCTTAAAACAGAGAAAGATGTCACACAAAATAGCTACCAATAACATTTCCCTTATGTCTACTTTACATCAAAACACTTTTGGAAACAATTTTTTTTTTGTTACGAAGTTATAAGGGTTAAAAGTTGACCAGCCATTTCTCATTTTTACAACACCAATTTTTTTAGGGACCACATCACATTTGAAGTCACTTTGAGGGGTCTGTATGTTAGAAAATACCCAAAATTGACACCATTGTAAAAACTGCACCTCTCAAGGTGCTAAAACCATATTCAAGAAGTCTATTAACTCTTCAGATGCTTCACAGGAATTTTTGGAATGTTTAACCCCTTACTGCCATCGGACGTACTATCCCGTCCATGGTACCTGGGCCCGTATGACCATGGACGGGATAGTACGTCTCGTGCGATCGGACGCGCTCCCGGGGGGAGCGCAGCCGATCGCGGCCGGGTGTCAGCTGATTATCACAGCTGACACCCATGACTGTGTGTCAGGAGCGGTCACGGACCGCTCCCGGCACATTAACCCCTTGCACACCGCGATCAAACATGATCGCGGTGTACTGGGGGCACAGGGGAGGATCGCGCAGGGTGGGGGCTTCCCTGCGTGCCCCCCTGAGACCCTCAGAGCAGCGCGATGTGATCGCGCTGTTCTGAGGGCTTCCTCCCTCCCAGGACCCGGATCCAAGATGGCGCCGGGGTCCTGGAGGGAGGCGGCTTCCTCAGTGCCTGCTGAGAGCAGGCACTGAGAAGCCTGCTGCACTGCCTGAGCGATCGCTGGTGTGACAGAGTGCTGTGCACACTGTCACACCAGCGATCTGACAAAGTACAGTGATGTCCCACCCTGGGACAAAGTAAAAAAGTTAAAAAAATAAAAATAAACATGTTTTAAAAAAAAAATCCAAAATAAATAAAAAAAAAAAAAATATTCCCCAATAAATTCACTTCTTCCTGTAAATAAAAAAAACAAAGCAATAAAAGTACACATATTTGGTATCGCCGCGTCCGTAACGACCCCCCTATAAAATTGTCCCACTAGTTAACCCCTTTAGTGAACCCCTTAAAAAAAAAAAAAACGAAGCAAAAAATCAATGCTTTATCATCAAAAAGTGGAATAACACGCGATCAAAAAGACCGATATAAAAAAACATGGTACCGCTGAAAACGACATCTTGTCCCGCAAAAAACGAGCCGTCATACAGCATCATCAGCGAAAAAATAAAAAAGTTATAGCTCGCAGAATAAAGCGATGCAAAAATAATTATTTTTTATATAAAATTGTTTTTATTCTATAAAAGCGCCAAAACATAAAAAAATGATATAAATGAGGTATCGCCATAATCGTACTGTCCCGAAGAATAAAACTGCTTTATCAATTTTACCACACGCGGAACGGTATAAACGCCTCCCCAAAAAGAAATTCATGAATTGCTGATTTTTGTTCATTCTAACCTCCCAAAAATCGAAATAAAAAGCGATCAAAAAACGTCACGTGCTCAAAAATGGTACCAATAAAAACGTCAACTCGTCCCGCAAAAAATAAGACCTCACATGACTCTGTGGGCCAAAATATGCAAAAATTATAGCTCTCAAAATGTGATGATGCAAAAACTATTTTTGCAATAAAAAGCGTCTTTTAAGCGTGACAGCTGCCAATCATAAAAACCCGCTATAAATAGTAAATCAAACCCCCCTTTATCACCCCTTAGTAAGGGAAAAATAATAAAATTAAAAAAAAGATTTATTTCCATTTTCCCATTATGGTTAGGGTTAGGGTTGCGGCTAAAGTTAGGGTTAGGGTTGGCGCTAAAGTTAGGATTAGGGTTAGGGTTGGGATTAGGGGTGTGTTAGGGTTAGGTTTGCGGTTAGGGTTGGGACTAGGGTTAGGGGTGTGTTGGGGTTAGGGTTGGAGTTAGAATTGGGGGTTTCCGCTGTTTAGGCACATCAGGGGCTCTCCAAATGTGACATGGCGTCTGATCTCAATTCCAGCCAATTCTGCGTTGAAAAAGTCAAACGGTGCTCCTTCACTTCTCAGCTCTGCCATGCGTCCAAACAGTAGTTTATCCCCACATATGGGGTATCAGCGTACTCTGGACCCCAAGAGTTATTGTGCAATTTGTCCTATTTCTTCTGTTACCCTTGGGAAAATAAAAAACTGGGGGCGAAAATATAATTTTTGTACAAAAAAAATTATTTTTTTGTTTTTACGGCTGTACATTATAAACTTCTGTGAAGCACTTGGGGATTCATAGCGCTCACCACACATCTAGATAAGTTCCTTGTGGGGTCTATTTTCCAAATTGGGGTCACTTGTGGGGGGTTTCCACTGTTTAGGTGCATCAGGGGCTCTCCAAATGCGACATGACGCCCCCAGACCATTCCATCAAAGTCTGCAATCCAAAACGTCACTACTTCCCTTCCGAGCCCTGACTTGCGCCCATACAGTAGTTTTCTCCCACATATTGGGTATCAGCGTACTCAGGACAAATTGGACAACAACTTTTGGGTTCCAATTTCTTCTGTTACCCTTGTGAAAATAAAATATTGGGGGCGAAAAAATCATTTTTGTAAAAAAAAAAATATTTTTTATTTTTACGGCTGTACGTTATAAACTTCTGTGAAGCACTTCGGGGTTCAAAGTGCTCACCACACATCTAGATAAGTTCCTTGTGGGGTCTATTTGCCACAATGGGGTCACTTGTGGGGGTTTCCACTGTATAGGTGCATCAGGGGCTCTCCAAATGTAACATGACGCCCCCAGACCATTCCATCAAAGTCTGCAATCCAAAACGTCACTACTTCCCTTCCGAGCCCTGACGTGCGCCCATACAGTAGTTTTATCCCACATATTGGGTATCAGAGTACTCAGGACAAATTGGACAACAACTTTTGGGTTCCAATTTCTTCTGTTACCCTTGTGAAAATAAAATATTGGGGCGAAAAAATCATTTTTGTAAAAAAAAAAGGATTTTTTATTTTACGGCTGTACGTTATAAACTTTAGTGAAACACCTGGGGGTTAAAAGTTCTCACCACACATCTAGATAAGTTCCTTGAGGGGTCTAGTTTCCAAAATGGTGTCATTTATGGGGGTTTCCACTGTTTAGGCAGATCAGGAGCTCTCCAAACACGACATGACGTCCAGTCAATTCTGCGTTGAAAAAGTCAGACGGCGCTCCTTCCCTTCCAAACTCTGCCATGCACCCAAACAGTGGTTTACCCCCACATATGGGGTATCAGCGCACTCAGGACAAATTGCACAATAACTTTTGGAGTCTTGTTACCCTTGGAAAAATAAAAATTGGGGTGAAAAGATCATTTTTGTGGAAAAAATATGATTTTTAAATTTTACGGCTCTACATTATAAACTTGTGTGAAGCACTTGGGGGTTCAAATTGCTCACCAAAGATCTAGAAAAGTTCCTTAGGGGGTCTAGTTTCCCAAATGGGGTAATTTGTGGGGGTTTCCACTGTTTAGGCACATCAAGGGCTCTCCAAATGCAACATGGCATCCAATCTCAATTCCAGCCAATTTTGGTTGGAAAAAGTCAAATGGTGCTCCTTCCATTCCGAGCTCTGCCGTGAGCCCAAACAGTGGTTCCCCCCCCACATATGGGGTATCAGCGTACTCAGGACAAATTGGACAACAACTTATGTGGTCCAATTTCCCTGTTACCCTTGGGAAAATAAAAAATTAGTGACTAAAAGATAATTTTTGTGGGAAAAAAATAGGATTTTTTATTTTCATGCCCGGGCATTATAAACTTGTGTGAAGCACTTGGGGGTTCAAAGTGCTCACCAAAGATCTAGATAAGTTCCTTAGGGGGTCTAGTTTCCAAAATGGGGTCACTTGTGGGGGGTTTCCACTATTTAGGCTCATCTGGGGCACTGCAAACGGAACATGACCCCCATCAACGTCTGCATTCCAAAACGTTACTACTTCCTTTCCAAGCCCTGACGTGCACCCAAACAGTTTCCCCCCCCACATATGGGGTATCAGCGTACTCAGGACAAATTGGACAACAACTTTTGGGGTCCAATTTCCTTGGGAAAATTCAAAAATTTGGGACTAAAAAATCATTTTTGTGGAAATTTTTATTTTTTTTTTCACACCCAGGCATTATAAGCTTTTGTGAAACACTTGGGGGTTTAAAGTGCTCACAACAGATCTAGATAAGTACCTTAGGGGGTCTAGTTTCCAAAATGGTGTCACTTGTGGGGGTTTCCACTGTTTAGACGCATCAGGGGCTCTCCAAACACGACATGGCGTCCAATCTCAAGTCCAGCCAATTTTAGTTTGAAAAAGTCAAACGGCGCTCCTTCCCTTACGAGCTCTGCCGTGTGCCCAAACAGTGGTTTTTCCCCACATATTGGGTATTGGCGTACTCAGGAGAAATTGCTTAACAACCTTATCTGTCCATTTTCTCCTTTTACCCTTGTGAAAATAAAAAAAAAGTTTGTAAAAGATCATTTTTGTGGCTAAAAAGTTAAATATTCATTTTTTCCTTCCACGTTGCTTTAGTTCCTGTGAAGCACCTGAAGGGTTAATAATCTTCTTGAATGTGGTTTTGAGTACCTTGAGGGGTGCAGTTTTTAGAATGGTGTCACTTTTGGGTATTTTCTGCCATATAGACCCCTCAAAGTGACTTCAAATTAGAGGTGGTCCCTAAAAAAATGGCTTTGTAAATTTTGTTGTAAAAATGAGAAATCGCTGGTCAACTTTTAACCCTTATAACTTCCTAACAAAAAAAAATTTTGGTTCCAAAATTGTGCTGATGTAAAGTAGACATGTGAGAAATGTTATTTATTAACTATTTTATGTGACATATTTCTCTGTTTTAAGGGAATAAAAATTCAAAGTTTGAAAATTGCAAAATTTTAAAAATTTTCGCCATATTTGCGTTTTTTTCAAAAATAAACGCAAGTTATATCGAAGAAATTTTACTTCTAACGTGAAATACAATATGTCACGAGAAAACAATCTCAGAATCGCGAAGATCCGTTGAAGCGTTCCAGAGTAATAACCTCATAAAGAGACAGTGGTCAGAATTGTAAAAATTGGCCCGGTCATTAACGTGCAAACCACCCTTGGGGGTGAAGGGGTTAAAAAAAAATGTACATTTAACTTTTTTGCACAAAATATTTAATTCAGATCCAATTTTTTTAATTTTAACAAGGGTAACAGGAGAAACTGGACCGCAAAAGTTGTTTTTTCAATTTGTCCTGAGTACGCAGATATCCCATATAGGGGGGGATACCACTGTTTGGGCGCACGGCAGAGCTCGGAAGGGAAGGAGCGCAGTTTGACTTTTCAATGCAAAATAGGCTGGAATTGAGATCGGACGCCATGTTGAGTTTGAAGAGCCCCTGATGCGCCTAAACAGTGGAAACACCCACAAGTGACACCATTTTGGAAAGTAGACCCCTTAAGGAACTTATCTAGATGTGTGGTGAGCACTTTGAACCCCCAAGTGCTTCACGGAAGTTTATCACTTAGAGCCGTATAAATAAAAAATCATAATTTTTTCTCAAAAATGATTTTTCACCCCAAATTTTTTATTTTCCCAAGGGAAACATGGGAAATTTGACCCCAAAAGTTGTTGTGCAATTTGTCCTGAGTATACTGATACCCCATATGTGGAGGAAAGCCACTGTTTGGGCGCATGGCATTTCTCGGAAGGGAAGGAGCTTTGTTTGACTTTGTTTGACTCAATGTAGAATTGGCTGGAATTGAGATCAGATGCCATGTCAAGTTTGGAGAGCCCCTGATGTGCCTAAACAGTGGTACACCCCCAATTCTAACTACAACCCTAGCCCCAACACACTCCTAACCCTAATAACAACCCTAACCATAACCCTAACCACAAACCTAACCCTAACACACCCCTAACCCAAATCCCAACCCTAGCCATAACCCTAACCACAAACCTAACCCTAACACACCCCTAACCCTAATACCAACCCTATCCCTAATGGGAAAATGGAAATAAATATTTTTTTTTTAATTGTATTATTCTACCCTAACTAAGGGGGTGATAAAGGGGGTTTGATTTACTATTTATAGCGAGTTATTATGATTGGCAGCTGTCACATGCTAAAAAAAGCTTTCTATTGCAAAAAATAGTTTTTGCATCACCATATTTGAGAGCTACAATTTTTCCATATTTTGGCACACAGAGTCATATGAGGTCTTATTTTTTGCGGGACGAGTTGATGTTTTTAATGGTAACATTTTTGGGCACATCACAATTTTTGATCACTTTTTATTACGATTTTTGGTAGGCAGAATGAACAAAAACCAGCAATTCATAAATTTCTTTGGGGGGGGCGTTTATACCCTTCCGCGTGTGGTAGAATTGATCAAGTAGTTTTATTCTTCTGGTTAGTACGATTACAGTGATACTTCATTTATATTTTTTTTTATGTTTTAGCGCTTTAATAAAAAAAAAACAATTTTATAAAAAAGTAATTATTATTGCATCTCTTTATTCTGCGAGCTATAACTTTTTTATTTTTTCGCTGATGGAGCTGTATGGTGGCTCGTTTTTTGCGGAACAAGATGACATTTTCAACGGTACCATGCTTATTTATATCCATCTTTCTGATTGCGTGTTATTCCACTTTTTGTTCGGCGGTATGTTGATAAAGCATTGTTTTGTTGCCGGGTGTTAAAGTGTGGGGAGTAGTCGTTGACCACTCCTGACACTTAGTGCTGGGTGTCAGCTGTGAAAATCAACTGACACCCAGCCACGATCGGCCGTGCTCCCCCCGTGAGCTGATCAACTATGACATACTATCCTGTCACTGGGACTTAAGGCCCAGGTCACATAGATGAGATAGTTTGTCATATGGTAGAAAAGGGTTAAACTGACAGGACTTGATTTGTAGAGGCACACACCTATCTATATAAGACCTCACAGCTCACAGTGCATGTCAGACCAAATGAAAACCATGAGGTCAAAGGAACTGGTCCAGGAGCTCAGAGACAGAATTGTGGCAAGACACACATCTTGCCAAGGTTACAAAAGAATTTCTGCAGTACTTAAGGTTCCTAAGAGCACAGTGGCCTCCATAATCCTTAAAGAAGTCTTCGTAGACCTGGCCGTCCAGCCAATCTGAGAAATCGTGGGAGAAGAGCCTTGGTGAGAGAAGTAAAGAAGAACCCCAAGATCACTGTGGCTGAGCTCCACAGATGCAGTAGGGAAATGGGAGAAAGTTCCACAAAGTCAACTATAACTGCAGCCCCCACCAGTCGAGCCTTTATGGCAGAGTGGCCCGACGGAAGCCTCTCCTCAGTGCAAGACATATGAAAGCCCACATAGAGTTTGCTAAAAAAAACACATGAAGGACTCCCAGACTATGAGAAATAAAATTCTCTGGTCTGATAAGATAAAGATAAAACTTTTTGGTGACAGAACTGGAGAGGAGTTGCAAGGAAGAATGGCAGAGGATCCCCAAATCCAGGTGTGAAAACATCATTCTCAAGAAGACTCATGGCTGTACTAGCTCGAAAATGTACTTCTACTCAATACTGAGCAAAGAATCTGAATACTTATGACTAGACAGGTCGGTCAGATTCAAAAGTCGCCGAGTTAAGCCAAAGTCGAGTTTCGTCAACCGAAACACGACCATAGCGTGAGGTCGGCCATGCGGTCGTCGAAACGAGCGCCAAAGTCATTTTTCCCAGAATGCTTGCAGGCGCATTTTTTCAGCCAATGATCAAGGACGTACACTGTGGGCAACGAGATGACATGTGCAGCGTCCACCACCATCTTAGAGAAGGGCATTGCAGTGATTGGCTTGCTTTGGGGGGTGTCATAGTGTCTATAAAAGCCCTCACCGCTGACCTCCATTTTACTTCTGGCGATCTTAACAGTAGGGAGAGGTTGCTGTTTATCAATAGGGAGAGAGTTAGAGCTGTAGAGAAGTTCTTATGTGCTTGTGCTGAAACCAATTGTGCTGTACAGTTACTGTGCAATGACAGGGGAGGATTTTCTTGTGTGCAGCAGCGCTGGTTATTAGGCTGCCTGCCAGTGCCAGGGGAGGATTTTCTTGTGTGCAACAGCGCTGATTATTGGGCTACCTGCTAGCTGTATTGCTGTGTGTACATTGCTGTGCAGACTGCTTTTTACACAGCACTAATACTTTTATTCTTTTTTTCTGCACAGTTACCGAGCGTTCATTTTATCCCACACTGTAAAGAGCTGTACGCTCCTCACACACTACCGTGTACTGGCTGGTATCACGGACAAATACATGCTGACTATCTGTGTGTGACTCCGGAAATATATACGGAGATTTAAATTTTCCCCTATACTATATACACCTGGTATCTTCTGATACAGTACCTTTTTTCTGCCTTTTGTATTACGGTCAAATCCATACTGAGAGAGCGTCTGTGTGTGACTCCGGAAATAAATACGGAGATTTTAAATTTTCCCCTACACAGTATATAGCTGTACGTTTCTCTTACAGTACCATATATCTGCTGGTATTTTTGGTACATTTTCCCAAACATGAGGAAGTATGGTGGAAGAGACTGCGGACGAGGGCGGGGGGGCCAGATGGTACTGATGGTGGTGGTGCATCTGCTGGTAGTGCCAAAAGTATAATAGCACCTAAGGCAGGAGGTGTTGAGCCTGCATCATCGTCTGGCTCCAGAAGGCCTGGAAGGCTCCCTGGGAGAAGGTAAACCGCTTTTAAAGCCGGAACATCAGAAACAGGTTTTGGCTTACATTGCCGAAACAGCCTCCAGCTCTATCACCTCCTCTTCTGAAGTTTCAAAAACTGCAAGCACTGAGTCATCAGTGCATTCTCCTGTTCAGGATGACACCTTTCCTTGTGTCCTTCACCTCCACAAAAAGTGAAGGATGCGGCAGGCCACACTTCAGATTACTCCCTGGAGCTCTTTTCACACACCATGCCTGGGTTATCAAGTGAAATCCTGAATTCCCCAGTCCAAGATGAATATGACATGGAGTGCACTGATGCACAGCCACTGCTATATGATTCTGCTGGTACATTCACCCAGAGCACTGCATTGCCCTCGCAGTCTACTGAGCCAGATTCTGACCCTGATGAAACTCAGGTACACCTTCCCGCATACTATACCACCTTACATGGTGACACAGAGGAAGGTGCAGATGAAATTGAAGAGGAGGTGATGGATGACCCAGTTGTTGACCGGGATTGGCATCCATTGGGGGAAGAGGGTGACGTTGGCAATAGCTCAGAATAGGAGGAGGATCCACAGCAGGTTTAGACATTGCAGCTGCGGTTATCTGGCAGGCCCGTAGCAGTACAAAAACGTGTTCAAAAAACAAAAATAGTTGCAGGACAGCTTGGCCAAACGGTCAAATTAGCACAGCGTGCAAGCCTTGAAAAGTTTTGCCATAGTCGGAAGAGTTCAGCGTGGCACTTTTTTGACCAAAATCCTATTGATGAGGCAAAGGTTATCTGTAAGAAGTGCGGAAGGACCTTTAGCCGAGGGAAAAATCTCAGACATTTGAATACCAGTTGCATGCTTAATGTAAACATCATGCACTTGCAAGTGTGAATGGACTACAAAACCTCACTGGCTTTGAACGCCTACATTCCCAAACTGATCTCATTAGAGATGATGCCCTTCTGTTTGGTTGAAAGCACAGCGTTCCGAGAGCTCATGGCCTACGCTGTCCCACGCTTTGACCTACCCATTCGTCACTTCTTTTCTAGAAAAGTCATCCCTGCCCTCCACCTGCATGTGAAAGACCGCATTGTCCATGCACTCAAACAATCAGTGAGTGGAAAGGTGTACTTCACAACAGATGCATGGGCCAGTAGGCATGGCCAGGGGCGTTACGTGTCCATCACTGCGCACTTGGTGAATGTGGTGGATGCAGGGTCCACAGGGGACAGTGGCGGAGGGCAGTGCTGCCTAGCCAACAGTATAGTGGTAGGGAATGGGTGTGCACACGGGTCAGATAGAAAAGCTTAGGGGTGCTGGTGAAAATGGACCTGTGAAGGTTCCACAACAATTGAAAGAGTATAATTCACCGCACACATAAAAAGAAGAGATAATGTTGATGCCAAGAAGTGATATTTATTACAGTTCTCCACTTTCAAACTTGTAGTGCCACATACAAAATAGAAATAAAGGATTGAATACCCATACATTAATACCCATACATAGATTAATACCGAACGTTTCGATACTCCCGTATCTTAATCATGGGGTACTGTAGAGAGATCAAAGAAAACAGGCTTTAAGATATAGCATAGGAACATGACACACAAAATAATATAAACATATATACATATATACATAATTACATAAATACAAAATTACACTAATAGTGGTAATATAGAATTAAGTAAGAAAGGTAACTGCATAATGTCAGATAAAGCAAAATAGTATAGGCAACAGTTGGCTGTAGGCGTTTGACCCTCGTCCTCCTCCTCTAGAAGCGAAAGCTCGTCAACAGAGCGAAGTCACACGAGCACTCCATCCGCAGCTGCCAGTGTTGCACACGAGGGGTCCCACTATCGAACAGCTAGTGGTAAGCATCAGCAGGCTGTTTTAAAGATGATGTCTTTGGGCGACAACAGACACACCGTGGAGGTACTGGCCGACTACTTGCAGCGAGAAATTGAGTCATGGCTGGGCAGTCTACATCTTGAGCCAGGCAAGGTAGTCAGTGATCACGGATGTAATTTTGTGGCAGCCATAGCCATGGCAAAACTCAGACACATACCTTGCCTGGCTCACACCTTGAACCTGGTGGTGCAGTGCTTCATAAATAATTATCCGAAGTTACCAGCCCTGCTCCATAAGGTGCGAAGACTGTGCTCGCACATCTGTCACTCGCCTGTAGACTCCAGTCGTATGCAGAGGCTGCAGCGATCTCACCGCCTCCCCAAGCACCGCCTAATCATAGACGTTGCAACAAGGTGGAACTCCACCATGCACATGGTTGAGAGGCTGTGCGAACAGAGGCAGGCAGTAATGCATTTGTGGGAGGATACACGGGCAGGCAGTTTGAGGGCAGACATCGAGTTGTCGGGTGTGCAGTGGTCAAAGCTGAAAGACCTCTGTAAAGTCCTTCAGTGTTTTGAGGAATGTACATGGCTGGTAAGAACAGACGACGCCATCAGAAGCATGAGCATCCCACTTATGCGTATGCTCATACAAACTTTGACGCACATTAAGGATCAGGCGTCTGCAGTGGAGAAGGAGGAGGAGGAGGGAAGCCTTGATGACAGTCAGCTATTGTCTGCTCAGGGAACTGTCCTGGATGAGGTGGAGGAAGAAGAGGAGGAGGATGAGGGGGATGATTATTTTGGGGAGGAGGATGCTTCTCAAGGGGCAAAAGAAAATGTTGGCTTGCAAAGGTCAGGTACAGGGTTTGTGTGTGACTGGAGGGATGTGGATTTGCCAGAAAGTGCTCCTCCACCCACCACTGGCAGTGCATCATTGACACCTGGAACATTGGCCCATATGTGTGATTATCTCTTGCGGATCCTAAAAAGTGATCCCCGCATTGCCAAAGTTATGAGGATGACGACTACTGGTTGGCCAGCATCTGAGATCCACGCCATAAAGGCAAATTACAGAACATCATGCCACAGGAGAACCTTGAGCTAATATTGGCAAACAAACAAGCAACTCTGGTAAACCATTTGTTAGAGGCATTCCCAGCACACAGCAGCGGTGCAGGTTCTACCTTGAGCCGTACTGGGCAACATGGAAGAGGTGTTCGTGGTGCACACAGCCGAAGTGGCGTTGGAGACAAGGGTTTCATGACCATGCTGTGGACTGATTTCTCAAGTACCGCTCACACGACTGGTAATACTGAATTGATTGCAACAGACAGGAGACAGCAGTTGTCAACTATGGTTCAAAATTACCTCTCCTCCCCTATCAATGTTCTCCCTCACAGTTCATTCCCCTTTGACTACTGGGCCTGTAAACTGGACACCTGGCCTGAATTGGCACAATATGCCTTACAGGAGCTTGCTTGCCCTGCTGGTAGTGTGCTATCAGAAAGAGTCTTCAGTGCTGCTGGATCAATCCTGACAGAAAGAAGGACGCAGCTGTCGACCCAAAATGTAGGTGATCTCACCTTCATAAAAAAGGAACCATGCCTGAGTTTCACAGGATTTTGTACCACCTTCCCATGATGACACATAGGTTGCCAGCAAAATGTCTCGTTTTGTCCTCCTCTTCCTCCGACTTCTCCAAGTCCTCCATTTGCAGCTGCTGAACGTCCAGCCTACACCTCAACAACATATACCAGTTTTTCCACCTCCCTAACTTGGCTGTACATCCCCCTAGGGCCGACGTCAGCACCTGGCGCACTCGGGCAAGTGCCAGGCCCTGAGCAGGTGGGGGGGCCCACTCGCCATCAGAGACACTGGCGTACTATGAAGGGACCTGTGCCCATGCCAGCGCCCATGAGTGGGCCCCCGCTGCTTGCTCAGGGCCCCAGCACTTGCCATACTTAACCCTCCCTGCTCCACCACTGTGACGTCTTCCGCTTTTCCTGAAAGTGACATTCAGGTCAGAGAGCGTGATGACGTCACATCTGTGCGCCCTCTGCCTGAACAGTCACAGTGCAGAGAGCTGGAAGATGGCGACGCTGAGGAGTACAGAGTAGAGCAGTGCCCAGCGAGGAAAGGTATTTCATTTTTTTTAATGTTTGGAGCAATATATGGGGAGCATTAAACACTGGAGCATTATATATGGGGCCCATCATACAGTGGAGCATTATAAATTGGGCACATCATACACTGGAGCATCATATATGGGGCCCATTATACACTGGAACATCATATATGGGGCACATTATATACTGGAGCATCATATAGGGCCCATTATATATGGAGCATTATATAGGCCCATCATACACTGAAGCATTATCCATGGGGCCCATCATATACTGGAGCATCATATGGGGCCCATTATATATGGCGCATCATATGGGGCACATTACATATGGAGCATCTCATGGAGCCCCTTATATATGGAGCATTATATATGTAGACCATTGTATATGGAGCATTATATGGGGCTCATCATACACTGGAGCATCATATATGGGGCCCATCATATAATAAAGCATCATATGGGGTTCATTATTTATGGGGCATCATATAGGGCCCTTTATATATGGAGCATCATATGGAGCACATATGGGGCCTATTCTGTATGGAGCATTATATGGAGCCCATTCTGCATAGAGCAATATATGGGGCTCATAATTCTGTATGGCGCACTATGTGGTGCCCATAATACTGTATGGAGGACTATACTGTCCAGTTTTTGAGCTATTGTAGAATTTACAATAGATATCACTCATGTAATGTAAGAAGTGAAGTATTTGGCATTGTACTATACCTATATTTCTCTGCCGTATCGGAGCATCATGAATTGTGGTATGTGTTAAAGGGTCCCACTGAGACTCTTTGGCTCGGGGTCCACGAAAACCTGGAGCCAGCCCTGCCCCCCCCAACAACTTTAGCCAAATAACCCCAGTTTTCAATGCGTTACTATTATTCTGAAGTAAATTAAGGTTGACAAGCTTAAGTAATAAGAATTGATGTCGTTGGCATTGAAATGGGCACTGTAGGTGTGTTTATTGTCCTCCACTCACTGCCGAATTTTATTCCCCATTGACTTGCATTGAGGTCGGGTTTCCAATGCAGACTCAACTGTTTCTGATTGTCTGCCGACTTCTTTCGACTCGACTTTTGTAAAAGTCGAGCCGACCGAAACCTGACTCTACCCTCCCGTAGGCAAAGTCGCTCATCTCTACTTATGACCATGTGATATTTCAGTTTTTCTTTTTTAATAAATTTGCAAACATTTCTACATTTCTGTTTTTTTCAGTAAAGATGGTGTGCAGAGTATACATTAATGAGAAAAAAAAATGAACTTTTTTGCATTTACCAAATGGCTGCAATGAAACAAAGTGAAAAATTTAAAGGGGTCTGAATACATTCCGAACCCGCTGTATATGTATATATGCACTATACCCCTAAAAATATGAATAAATATTTACTGTGCCCCTTAAGTACAAGAAATATACATTATGACTCCTGAATATAAATAAACATATACAATATGCCTCCTCAATGTTTAAAAAATGTACATATTGCTCCATAAATTAAAAAGAAAAATTACACAATGCCCTAAAAATATACAGGAAGGATATATATCTTTGTATATCAGGCTCCCAGATTCACGGTTAAAGAGACCGTGAGAAGTGCAACACAATAAAAAAAATATACTATATAGAGATTGACAGTAGAAATTTGACTATTGCACAATGTACAAAGTTTTCAAAAAATTACCCAAGGGGTCTGCATCATACACGTCAAACGAGACCATGATGGGACCTCACAATAAGTTGTAGAGTTATAATAATTGCTAGATATAGGGGTACAAGTTTCCCCATTGCACAGTGTGCAAAGGTTTACAAATTTAAAAAATTACCCACGTACATATATGACCACTAAGTACTTGTAGCAGAAGCAGGAGGAGTAGAACGTGATTTCCAGAACAAAATGGGTTTGGATGGTAAGAGATGGATGTTAAGACAACTTCCAAAAAAGAACATTTGTGCTGCATTTACGTTGGAATGCTGTCATCCATAGGGCTTACAAAGTTGGAGGAAATCCAGCCCTTGTTCAATTTTAGAAGAGTCAGCCTGTCTGCATTTTTCCTTGACAGGCTAGTGCACCTATCCCTTATGATGCACCAGCTGAACTAAAAACCCGCTCAGACAGCACACTTGCGGCAAGACATGGCAGCATCTTCAAGGTGTACAAGGATAGTGCGGGCCAAGCATGCAGCTTGGACAACCAATAGTTAAAGGGCACTGAAAAATCAGGAAGGATGCTGGTATGGTAACTTAAGTACTCCTTCACCATCTTGGTCAACTTCTCCCTCCTTGTCATAGTTACGTCCACAGAAGACCCTTGTTGATGTGATGATTTCATGAAAATGGCCCAGTTGGTGGATATTTCCACCCCCCTGAGTTGCACCAGGTGTGCGTGTCCCTCCCCTGTAATCATTGTGGGTGAAAAAGCCGGTACCTCTGCCAGCAATGTTTTCTGAGGGTAATCTTTTCAGCAACGGCCCTCTGGCATGCATGCGCTGAAAAGGGCAGCTCTGCCTCAGACATGAGAGAAGGAAATTTCTCCTTGTACAATGAGTCCATAAAATTACACAGCCAGTATTTCATGGTGGACAAAATGTCTTCACACAAGGGTCTTGGGAAAGCCATCTGGACATGAACTGTGCCATGTGTGGCAAACTACAAGGAGTCAATTGTTCAGTGTCCCCAACAGGATTAACAATAATCATCCTCTCCTCCTCAGTATGCATCACCTCCTCCTTCTCCTCCTCTTCAGGCCATCCATGCTGTACAGGCATGAAGCTGGGATTGGGAGTCCCCTCTGTAGCCCAGACCAAAAACTCCTGTTCCTCCTCATCCTCCTCCACCTCCTCTTCCTCATCATCACCCAATGTGGCCTGAGAATATTGTGAGAGGCTGGGCTGTGTGGTATCAGCCATTGTAAAATCTTGCTTCATAGGCACCTGCTCGGCATTCAAAACTTCCTCGTTTTAAAGAACTTCACATATGTCAGTGATCAACACCCACTCGGCAGTTGTTATGTGTGGGGGCTGAGTGTTACTCTGACAGGCATTAAGAAACTGGAATTCAGACACTGCACTCTGCTGCTCACTAAGCCATGCAAACATATGTAAGGTCAAATTCCAGAGTGTGGACAGGTCACAAATCAGTCGATGACGAGACAAATTAAAGTGCTGCTACTGCACCGCGGCCAGACCAGCCAAAGCCTGAGATGACTTTCGTAAAGGGTGCTGACACGTCATACCTTGGCAAGTAGGTCCAGCAAGTCAGAGTATGTTTTTAAAAACCACTGTCCAACCAAGTTCAGCATGTGGGCCAAGCATGGAACGTGTACCAGCTTTAAAGCCACAGCCAAGTTACGCCCATTATCGTACCTTATATGAAGGTTCAGTGGGGAGAGCCACTGATTAGTCTGGTCTTTTGTCCCTTTTAATAGCTATGCTGCATTGTTTGCTTTATCACCTTAACAGATGAGCTTTAGCAGATTGTGCTCCCGCTTCGCCAAGGCAGTGCTGCAGAGCTCCCAGTTGAGGAGTGATGAGGAGGCTAATTCAGTTGAGGATGAGGAGGAGTAGGAGAGAAAGGAACTGGAACACGAGGAGACTGAAACCCTGATGGAAGTTGGGAAATGTAGTATCCCTGTCCACAAGAACTTGTCCATATGTCTTTGGTTAGATGGGCCCTCTCTGTGACTGCGTTGGCCAGAGAGCAGCTGATATTTTGTAACATGTGCTTATGTAACGCAGGGATGGCACACTAGAAAAATGGTGGCAGCTGGGAATCAACGAACTGGTTGCTGACTGTTGTGTTTGTGCAACCACAGGTTCTGGGCAGGAGGCATCAGTGCCTGCTTCCTGGACAGCAGATTGGTAAGGCCATAGCAGGAAAAGGGGCAGTGGTCTCACCCCCAGACACAGATTTTGTACGGAGGTGTTCTGCCCACGCCCACCTACTGGGGTGCTTGGCTGCCATGTGCTTCTCCATGCTGGTAGTGCTCAGGTTGGCAGTCTCCTTGCCTCTTCTCAGCTTGGTATGGCAGATGCTGCAAATTGCAGTTGTTTTGTCTGAAGGACTTTCAGAAAAAAATCTCCATACAGGGGAGCACCACACCCTTGGCCTGTTATTTAACCGAGTGGGGAGGCTCTGTGAAACAGTTGATTGACTTCTCCATCTGGTCAAACCACTAGCTCTTCTTACCTATTTTCGTGCTACAGATTCATCCCTCTCTGCACTACTGTGTTCGCTATGTGTGCCACCGTGTCAGGTTGGATCAGTGGCCTCATCATCGACCACATCATCTTCTAATTCATCAATCTGATCCTCCTTCTGAGTTGCAATTTTAGGCTGTCCTGATGGCAGTTGTTCTTCATGATTATCCTCCACCTCTTCAAACATGAGTTGACCTTCCCCATGGTCACTTTCTCCTGGCCGTGGGTGCTCAAATGTTTGTCCATCACTGCACTCCAACTCCTCATGATCCACTTTAATGGTGCTCGTTGAGAGGCCTGAATAATTACAAGGGAATGCAAAGAGTTCCTCAGAGTGGCCAGCTTTGGGGTCATTTGTCTCCTGGGACTCTTGATGTGGGAAGGAAGGAGAACCAGGTTGAGGATTCTGAGGCCCAGTCTCTTGGCTACTGAGACTGGACCATGTGGAGGACGTGGTGGTGCCGCTTGTCAACACACTAGTCTTTGTCTGCCATTGAGCCCACAGCATCCCCGCATTTGTATGGATTCAACAGTGATGTAGCGCGCTGACTGAATTTTGACAGGAAGCTAGACAGAGATACAGTCACCTTCTGATCTGTCACACGGCCTTGGCGGACATCCATGTCCCCATTCTTTAACGTCACAATTTCCTATATTGAATGCATTATGATGAAAAAAATGATGGCTTTATTATTCACAAGTACCCTCACAAAAGTGTTATTTACAAAATCCCTGTATCTAGCAATGTGTGGGTATTTTTTTCATATATCAGCTTTATTGCACACGGCAACAGCAGACTCAGGAAAATTACAGGTAAATAATGACGTTTGCGTATCTCAGCTGGCTTTGCACAAGTTGCCCAATTGCTAGGTAAAGATACTCTACTTATTTAACCAATAGCAGAGTAATTTTTTGTTCAATCACCTTTATGACACACAGCTACAGCAGACTCAGGAAAATTACAAGTAGTCATATTTACGTATCTCAGCAGGCTTTGCACCAGTCACACAACTGCTAAATAAAGATGCACTATTTATTTAACCAATAGTAGAGTAGCTTTTTTCTTATATCGCCTTTATGACAAACGGAAACAGCAGACTCAGGAAATTTATTGTCACTGGTAAATAGTGACATTTGTGCATCTCTGCAGGTTTTGATCCAGTCACACAACTGTTAGATAAATATAAGCTATTAATTTAACCAATAGAAAATTATTTTTTTATATTGCCTTTATGACACATGCCAACAGCAGACTCATGGAAATTACTGGTAAATAGTGATGTTTGCATATCTCAGCATGTTTTGTGCCAGTCGCACAACTGCTTGATAAATATTAGCTATTTCAGCAATAGGCAAGGAATATTATTAGGCAATTAGCTTTTAAAAAAGATGTTTAGTACATGCTGTCACTGAGGAATATTATTTAGCTGTAAAAAAATTGGAAAAATGGTTTTGTATATGCTGGTATGCAGGAATATTATATATTTAAAAAAATTTGTTTAGTATATGCTGGTACTGAGTAATATTATGTGGCTCTAAAAAGAGCTCTGACGTCACTGATGCTGTGCGGTGTCCCCGACTGACATGAAGTGAACTGATTAGCCTGGGAAGCAATCAATTACGCTTCCCACACTAATCACTTCCTCTCCTGCCAGCCGGGAGATTAGCTCATTCATTCGGGGGTTTACAGCTGAGCTGCCAGCATTAGCTGTGCTGCTAGCTGTAAACTTGTTAACCCTTTCCGACGGATTACAGCGTGGGTCCTGACTGTGCGTCGGATAGGTAAGAAAAAACTTGCTTTATTATTTTATTTTTATTACAGGAGAACAAGGGAATCGAGGATTACCTGTACAATAAAAGATGGTCAAAAACTATGTGTTTATTTCATTAAAATGATTTTTCATTAATGTGTGTGTGTGTATTTTTAACCATTTCATACAATAGGATTAATAATTGAGAGTTGTCTAATTAACAACTCTCAATTATTAACCTGGCTTAAAGTCACCTTCCAATAGCAAGGTGGCTTTAACTCATTATTAACCCATTCGCCACCGCTACAGGGCAATGGGAATAGACGGGCTAAGTGCCAGAAAGGGCGCATCTGATTATAGATTTGCCTTTTCTGGGGTGGCTGGGGGCAGATGTTAGTAGCCAGGGGGGGCACAAAATAAATGCACCCTCCGTAGGCTATTATTATCTGCCCCCACTAGCTGACTTTGCCTGTCTGGTGGAGAAAATAGCGAGGGAGCCCACGCATTTTTTTTCAATGAATTTACACCTTCAATTAACCCCTACATGTATGAAATTTTGCACACATACACTCATGTAATTGTTAGTGAAAACCACATATCAAACTACATGAAATGACATGGTTAACTGTATGTAAACCATGTGTCATTTCATGTCGGCTTCTGTAATTTCACAAAAGCCGGCAATTAAATTAGCGGCTATTATACTATGTAGAAGTGCATGAACTATAATATATGTATAATATATATATATATATATATATATATATATGTATATATATCTCGTCAGACCTCCAATAGGAACCATCGTGAGGATCATTTGAAGGTAATAAATTTTTCTCAACATGATTTGTCCTCCGTACAGATATCTCTGTTATAAAAGGGATTAACATTTTCACTCTCATCTCATTTAGATCCATTTACATTAATAAAGAATCTACATTTATTTTCGAGAAAATTAATTTTGCAGAAAATTCACTTTAAAACCGAATCATTTGATTTATTCCCCACTAAAGAAGAGCAAGAAGCTTTAGCTAATTTACAATCATTGTTGGATAAACAAGAGTCTGAGGTGAGCCAATTTCCAAGTAAGTTGTTGGGTAAATCTAAGAAGTTTCCTCCCATGTCGTTAGTTCCAGCAGTAGATGTATTCACCAAAATGGTCTCTGCTGATATTATGTCATTGTCGCACAAACGTGGGGGAACATCTAATATCACCCATGAAGAAAGACAGGCTCTTGAGATAATGGAATCTTGGGATGATGTAGTGTTCAAAATGGCCGATAAGGGCGGGAACATCGTAATTTGGCCAAATGGTATGTATGTGACACAAGCCGAGAAATTGTAGAACAATGAGGTAGGCTATAAGCAATTAACCTACAATCCTACCATAAAGTTTCAACATGAATTAATTGATATCCGTCTTTTGGCCTTTGAATAGTGCATCATCCCTAAGAAATTGGTAGATATCTTCAGGAATTTAAAACCCAAATTACCTACTTTTTATTTAATTCCAAAAATTCACAAAAATGTCTCTGATCCCCCTGGAAGGTCGATAGTGTCAGGCAATGACAGTCTCTGTGAAATTATTTGTGACATTATTGATTTTTTCTTGAAACCATTGGTACAAGAACTACCCTCTTACATGCAGGATACAACACCTGCCTTAAATCATTTAAACCACATACAGCTAAGTGATGAAATGATGCTAGTCACAGCAGACGTAGAAGCTTTGTATTCTTCTATAAGACATGATGATGGCTTTAGAGCAGTCCAATGGTTTCTAGAATCAAGCAATATTCCAAAACCTATGGCCAATTTGTTGATTCAACTGTTGGAATTTGTTTTGAAACATAATGTTTTTACATTTAATAAAAAAATCTTTTTGCAATTGCAGGGGACTGCGATGGGGGCCTCTTGTGCCCCCTTGTATGCAAATTTATTTATGGGATTATGGGAGCGTGAGATTTTTCAAAGTGACAATATATGGGGTATAGATCGAATCCATAACTGGATTCGATTTATAGACGACATACTTTTCATTTGGGAAGGCCCCACTGATGAATTGGAAAATAAAATGAAAGCTCTAAACAGTAACCCATATAATATCCATTTGACATATAAATTTGAATTTTTCCTTGACACCTGGGGATCCTGTTTTGATTGATGTTGATGTATTTTTTCAGGCTCTGGGGTTATTGTACGATGAACCTAATGTCACTGATCAAACTGAAAAGACCTTGTTGGCATTAAATCAGGGTCCTGAAGACGCTGAGCTGTACTGTCAGACATTTTGAAAGTGGGCAGTCCTGACCAAATGGAATGATGATGCTTTGGCAGCCCTTTTTCGGAAGGGTCTGTCAGAAAATGTAAAGGACGTTATGGTGGGATTCCCTGTTCCCTCTAGTCTCAATGATTCTATGTCTTTGGCTATTCAAATCGACAGATGTTTGCGTGAGCGCAGAGGTATGCGTGAGATAGTGTTGCCTTGTGAGCCAGCTCCTGAGCCCATGCAGTGTGATGGAGTGACTTCTGGGGCTCAGTGTCATGAGTTTCGAAAGCGCAATGGGTTATGTTTCTACAGGGCAACACGGTGGCTCAGTGGATAGCTGTTATGTTTTGGTAGCTGAGGAGAGCAGGCAAAAACGGCAATACACCAGAGAGGTTGGAATCTATTGGATTGCAGTACCCTGACTAACCACCACAACTAAAGGCAGCCGTGGAGCGTTCCTACGTTGGTCCTAGACGCCTCTTCACAGCCTGAGAGATAACTACACCTAAAGATAGAAAGAGGAAAGCTATCTGCCCCGGAGCAGATCCCCAAAGAACATAGGAAGCCCCCAAACATGTAATGGTGGTTAGACAAGAGGAAATACAGACACAGACAGAAAATAGTATGAGCAAACGCTGGGGTCCAATCTGCCTAGACAGAAAAGGATCGAAAGGATACTCACTGCAATCCAAAAAAAACCCTAAAAAATGCCAACGCTACTGATTGCAAAAACACCTGACATCACACGACCTCAACCACCTAAATCAGTTCTCTGGTGTAACAAAACTAAGCCGCAGCCACTGAAAAAACTGGAAAAGGCAAATGAACAAATAACAGTGGCTCCAGCGGAACTGAGAGGAGCCCAAGCCCCCCGGGGGGGGGGGGAACCTGGCTAACCTCACAGAAATGCAGAGAAATATACAAATGGTAAGCACAAAAACAAAAACAGAAAATATCTTATCTGAAAGCAGAAGAAGAAGCAAGACTCAGCAAGCTTCCAAGTGACCCAGGAAACACAGTTGAGACAAGAACAATTGATCACCGGCAACCATGATGGGAGGGAACCTCCCTTATATCAAGCCACTCTGTGACTCCTGATTGCCAATCCTCTTTGAATGGTTCAGTACTGTTTGTAACCACCAGAGGGAGCTTCTGCTCAGAATTCATTTCCAAAACATTCACAACAGTACCCCCCCTTGAGGAGGGGTCACTGAACCCTCATTTGTGCAACCAGGTCGGTCAGGATGAGCTCGGTGATACGCACGGATCAGTCTCCTAGCATGGATGTCCGAAGCAAACACCCAAGAATTGTCCTCCTGACCATAACCTCTCCTCTTAACCAAATACTGGAGTTTCCGTCTAGAAAAACGAGAATTCAATATTTTCTCAACCACATACTCCAGATTGCCTCAACCAAAACAGGGTCAGGAGGCATAGCCATAGGAACCACTGGCTCGACAAACCTCTTCAATAAGGACTTGTGGAACACGTTATGGATTTTAAATGTCCCTGGAAGAAGTAAACGAAAGGAAACAGGATTAAGAATCTCCATGATCTTATAAGGTCCAATGAACCTAGGCTTAAACTTAGGAGATGCAACTCTCATAGGGATATTTCTTGAGGACAACCAGACCAAGTCCCCCACTTTAAACCGAGGACCATCAGTCCTATGCCGGTTGGCAAACCGCTGGGCCTACTCCTGAGAGAGGGACAACCTCTCCACTACCTGGTCCCAAATCTGCTGCATACGCTCCACAACAGAGTCAACACCCGGACAGACAGAAGCCTCCGTCTGTCCCGAAGAAAATCAAGGGTGAAACCCAAAATTGCAGAAAAATGGAGACATCAAAGTGGCAGAGCTAGCCCTATTATTAAGAGCAAACTCAGCCAAAGGCAAAAAAGAGACCCAGTCATCTTGATCAGCAGACACAAAGCATCTCAGATAAGTCTCCAATGTCTGGTTTGTTCTCTCAGTTTGTCCATTGGTCTGAGGATGAAAAGCAGAGGAGAAAGACAATTGAACACCAAGTTTAGAACAAAAAGTCCTCCAAAATCTGGAAACAAACCGGACTCCTCTGTCAGACACAATGTTCTCAGGAAAGCCGTGTAACCGAACCACGTGCTTAAGGAACAAAGGCACCAATTCGGAGGAGGAAGGCAACTTAGGTAATGGCACAAGATGTATCATCTTGGAAAACCTATCACAAATCACCCAGATAACGGTCATTCTCTGAGAAACAGGGAGGTCGGAAATAAAATCCATAGAGATATGGGTCCATGGTCTCTTGGGCACAGGCAATGGCATCAACAAACTACTAGAGCGAGAGCAAGGCTTGGAGCGAGAGCAAGTCCCACAGCACTGCACAAATTCCCTGACGTCACGAAACAAAGTAGGCCACCAAAAGGACCGACTCAACAAGTCTTTGGTACCAAAAATTCAGGGATGACCGGCCAACGCGGAACAATGAATCTCAGACATCACACTCTTTTTCCACCGGTCTGGGACAAACAATTTCCCAATAGGGCAGCGCTCGGGTTTATCCTCCTGACACCCTTCCAGAGCCAGTCTCAAATTGGGCGAAATGTTGGAAAGTACTACACCCTCTTTCAAAATAACAGCAGGATCAGATAACTCAGGAGAGTCCGCAAGGAAACTCCTCGAGAGGGCATCCACCTTAACATTCTTAGTGCCAGGAAGAAAGTAAACCACAAAATTAAAACGTGTGAAAAACAAGGCCCACCTGGCCTGTCTAGTATTAAGTCGCTTGGCTGATTCCAAATAAACCAGATTATTTTCCGTGAGAACCACCACCTGATGTTTGGCTCCCTCCAGCCAATGTCTCCACTCTTCAAAAGCCCACTTCATGGCCAAAAACTCCCGATAACCCACGTCATAATTACGTTCAGTTGGAGAAAATTTTCGAGAGAAAAAGGCACAAGGGTTACTTTTAGAGGTCTCAGGATCTCTTTGGGACAAAACGGCACCTGCCCCAATTTCATAGGCATCAACCTCCACCTGAAATGGCAGAGAAACATCAGGCTGCCGTAGAACAGGAGCAGAAGTAAATCTCTGCTTAAGTTCCTGAAACGCAGAGACTGCCTCAGGAGGCCAATTCACCACATCAGAACCCTTTTTGGTCAAATCAGTCAATGGTTTAACAATAACAGAGAAATTACCAATAAATTTACGATAAAAATTGGCAAAACCCAAGAATCTCTGAAGAGCCTTTAATGAAGTAGGTTGGACCCAATCACAGATGGCCTGAACCTTGACCGGGTCCAATTCAATAACAGATGGAGACAAAATGAATCCCAGAAATGAGATCCTCTGTACGCCAAAAAGACACATTGATCCCTTCACATACAGAGAATTCTCTCTCAAAATCTGGAACACAGTCCATACATGTTTCACATGAGAGTCCCAGTCATTGGAAAAAATCAAGGTATCATCCAAATAAACAATCAGAAATTTATCCACAAAATCCTGAAAATGTAGGAAAGGAGCATTAGTGAGCCCAAAGGGCATCACTAGGTACTCAAAATGCCCCTCTGGGGTATTAAACGCCGTCTTCCATTCATCCCCGTGCTTAATGCGAATAAGGTTATACGGCCCCCTGAGGTCAAGATTGGTAAACCAAGTAGCACTTTTCATCCTGGAAAACAGATCTGAAATCAAGGGTAACGGATATTGATATTTCACAGTGATCTTGTTCAAGAGACGATAATCAATACACGGCCTTAATGAACCATCCTTTTTTACCACAAAGAAAAAACAGGCACCCAAGGGTGAAGAGGATGGTCTGATATGACCCTTCTCCAATGACTCCTTGATATAAGACCGCATAGCGTCATGTTCAGGTACAGACAAGTTAAAAAGGCGACCTTTAGGGAATTTACTACCAGGTACTAATTCAATAGCGCAGTCATAGCTCCTATGGGGGGGCAAGCATGCAGATTTACTTTCGCTAAACACATCAGAAAAATCAGTCAAAAAGTCAGGAACATCCTGAGACTGGGAAGAGGCAGAAAAAACAGGAGTGTTGGCATTAACACATTGGCAGCCCCAACTGGTTACAGACACAGATTTCCAATCCAAAACCGGATTTTGAGACTGTAACCAAGGGAAACCTAGTACAATAATGTCATGCAGATTATACAGTACCAAAAATTTGCAACTCTCCTGATGATCAGGTTCAACCCTCATTATCACCTGAGTAGAAAACTGAGGTTTATTCTCAGCAAAAGGGGTAGAATCAATCCCCAGTAGGGGAATAGACTTCCGTAGGGGTATCAAGGGAAACCCACAACGTTTGGCAAAATCAAAATCAATCAGGTTAATAGCTGCTCCCGAAATCAACAAACGCCTGAGCAGAAAATGTGGACAGGGAGCAAATCAGGGTAACAGTCAACAGAAATTTAGTCTGAACATTACCCAAGACAACTGAGCGTGCAAAACGTCTTCCCGCTTAGGGCAGACAGAAATAGCATGAGAGGCGTCACCACAATAGAAACATAACCCATTGCGTTTTCAAAACTCATGACGCTGTGCCCAAAAGCCACTCTATCACACTGCATGGGTTCAGAAGCTGGCTCACAAGGCAACACTATTCCACGCATACCTCTACGCTCACGCAAACGTCTGTCAATTTGAATCGCTAATGACATAGAATCATTGAGACCAGAGGGAGCAGGGAAACCCACCATAACCATAACATCTTTTACATTCTCTGACAGCCCCTTCCGAAAAAGGGCTGCCAAAGCATCATCATTCCATTTGGTTAGGACTGCCCATTTTCGGAATTTCTGACTGTTCAACTCAGCATCCTCAAGCCCCTGATTTAATGCCAACAAGGTTCTTTCAGCTTGATCAGTGATATTAGGCTCATCGTACAATAACCCCAGAGCCAGAAAAAATGCATCAACATCACTCAAAACAGGGTCCCCAGTAGGGTTGAGCATTCCGATACTGCAAATATCGGGTATCGGCCGATATTGGCTGTATCGGAATTCCGATTCCGAGTACCGATATTTTCGTCATATCGGATACCGGAATCGGAATGTCAGTCACTGTCAGTGTCCGTCGGTCGGGTCTGTCAGGAGTCAGCGGCACTTACCCGGCAGAAGATCTCCGGCGGTTACATCCTGGACTGCTTGATGGCCGCCATCCTCTTCTCCCTGGCGGTCACATGCAGTTTCTCGCGATAACTGCAGTGACTGCTGGGTAATCGCGGCCGTAAAGCAGTCCGATGACGTCACCGCCGGAGAAGCAGGTAATCAGCTGTGCTGCGCCGGGATGTCAGGCTCTGCCTGGCATTCCGATGTAGCAGAGCTGGATCGTCGTGGGACACTCGTTACTATGGACTGCGTCGGACAGGTGGTATACTGTTGGTTTGTTTTTTTTATTTTTTTACAGGAGATCGATGGCGTCGCAGGAATGAGAGAGTAATAAAATTAATGAAAACTGTGTTGTCTCTTTTATTTCATTAAAATACTTTTTTCTTGCTGTGTCTTTTTTTTAAACATTTAAAAACTTTGGGATTAATAATGGATCGGTGTCTTATTGACGCCTCTCAATTATTAACCGGGCTTATTGTCACCGTGCAATCAACGGTGACATTAACCCCTTATTACCCCGCTTGCCACTGCTACAGGGCAAGTAGGAAGAGCCGGGTAAAGTGCCACAATTGGCACATCTTTTGATGCGCCAAATGTGGGGCTGCTGTAGCCTGGTATTATCAGGCTGTTGAGGGCCAAAATCCATGGGCCTTGACAGTCTTTTAATACCAGGCCGCAGCAGTCTGCATTTTACTTGGCTGGTTAACAAAAATAGGGGGACCCCTACACCGTTTTTTTTTTCAAGGGGATCCCCTATTTTTGTTAACCAGCCAAGCTAAGCAGACTGCTGTGGCCTGGTATTATCAGGCTGGCAAGGTCCATGGATATTGGATCCTTACCAGCCTGAAAAACCAGGCCTCAGCGGTCTGCTTCATCTGGCTGGTTAACAAAAATAGGGGGGACCCCACGCCAATTTTTTTCGAGGGGATCCCCTATTTTTGTTAATCAGCCAAGATATGCAGACTGCTGTGGCCTGGTATTATCAGGCTGGCAAGGTCCATGGATCTTGGCTCCTTAACAGCCTGAAAATCCAGGCCTCAGCGGTCTGCTTCATCTGGCTTGTTAACAAAATTAGGGGGGACCCCACGCCAATTTTTTTCGAGGGGATCCCCTATTTTTGTTAACCAGCAAAGATAAGCAGACTGCTGTGGCCTGGTATTATCAGGCTGGCAAGCAGGGTCGGACTGAGCCACCGGGACACCGGAGAAACCTCCGGTGGGCCCCAGCTCCTGCGTGGTGGGCCCTGATTTGAAAGGATAGGTCGTGGGGCAGAGGGGATGGTGGCCCCGGGCCCCTCGCTCTGATGGGGCCCACCCGGAGCTACGCTACAGTAACTGTATCGGCGTGCACAGCACGCCGATACAGTTACATTCTGCGGCAGAGCAGGGAGAATTGCTCTCCCTGCTCTGCCGCCCGGAAGCTATGGGGCCTGAACAGCCGGTGGGGGGGCCCGGTGCCAGCAGTGGGCCCCCCACCCGTCATCGGAGGGTCAGCAGTATCGGCATCCAGCCGATAGAGCTGACCGCATAGAGAGAGAAGGAGCGAGCACTCCTTCTCTCCCATAATCCCCCTCTCAGCGTCTGACAGCGGGCGCGATGACATCACCTGCTGGCACCCGCTGTCAGACGCAGAGAGGGAGAACAGTGAGCAGCACAGGAGCCGGGAGGTGAGTATTGTATTTTTTTTGTGCATTATACTACAGAGACTGTATATGGGGGTGCATTATACTACAGAGGCTGTAAAAGGGGGCTGCATTATACTGCAGAGGCTCCATACTGGGGTGCATTATACTACAGAGACTCCCTAAGGGATGCATTATACTACAGAGGCTGCCTATGGGGGTGCATTATAATATAGCGGCTGCCTATGGTGGTGCATTATATTATAGACTCTGCCTATGGGGGTTTATTATAATATAGAGGCTGCCTATGGGGTGCATTATACTAAATTGAGGACTATCTGGTGTATTATGCTGTATGGATGCTATCTAGGGACCATCATACAGTGTTGGACCCATTAAATAGTTTGGGGACATTAAGGGGTAAGTATATATCCAGTGAGGGGCATTATTCTGTGTATAGGGGAGATGTACAGGGGGAGACTTGGGACATTATTAAATGTAAAGTGGACACTTATTGTTATAGGGGAACTCGGGTTACTGTGACTGTCAAAGGGGCACACAGGGCATTATTACAGTCTAGGGGACAAAATGTGGGCACTGTTTTCTAGGGCACTTGCGCCCGGCATTACTATATTCTAGAGGGGTGCTTTAAAATTTAGAGGTCACACAGAACCACACAGCAGGTGCAGTAATAGGGACACATACGGCAGCAGCAGCTCAGTATTGGGGTATCAGGTGCAGTAATAGGGACACATACGGCAGCAGCGGTTCAGTATTGGGGTATCAGGTGCAGAAATAGGGACACATATGGCAGCAGCGGCTCAGTATTGGGGTATCAGGTGCAGTAATAGGGACACATACGGCAGCAGCGGCTCAGTATTGGGGTATCAGGTGCAGAAATAGGGACACATATGGCAGCAGCGGCTCAGTATTGGGGTATCAGCAGGATGAGGAGTTTGTGCAGGTTGAGAATAGTCCAACTGGTGACCGTGACAGTGCTAAAAATATGAGAAGTGAAATGTGTCTTTGTTGTAATCTCTGCAGTCGAGTCCTGGCTGGAGAAGTCGTCATGTCGGTCTGGGCCAGATGGAAAAGACATGAAAAGTGAACAATTCCATTAGAAAGAACATCAGCGGTAAGTTATTATCTGTACCTGTGCTGTAATCTATTATATGTTCTGTAGGACTGGTATTATTTACCACAGACCATATGGCGGTAATATCAATATTGGTCTTTTTATATATAGATTATTTTTGGCAACAGCGCGGTCATTTGTTGAGGTTCTCTGATTAGGGGCCCACTCAGAAGTTTCGCCCCCACTAAACCAAAACCCTAGCTACGCCTCTGGCTCTCTCTCTAGTCTTTCTTTCTCTCTCTAGTCTTTCTCGCTCTCTGTTCTTTCCTTCTCGCTCTCTGTTCTTTTTTCTCTCTGTTCTTTCTTTCTCTCTCTCTTTTCTTTCTTTCCTCTCTTTCTTTCTCTGCTTGTTCTTTCTCTCTCACTGCTCTTTCTTTCTTTTCCTCAGTACCAGCCACTGTGCCCTCATTACCAGTCAGTGTGATCAGCAGTGCTAAATGGGTACGCTTGGGGCGAGGATAAGGGTGTGATTAGCTGTGAAATGGGTGTGGTCGGGGCGTGGCCTAAAATTTGCAGCAGCGCGCGTAGCGCGCCGCAGCCCTTAACCCTCTTTCCTGTCTTCAAAATTTGGGAGGTATGCTGTATGACCTCCCTACAACTTCTGGGCATGCTCCTGATGAGCACGACGGATGGTCTCCTGAGGGATCTCCTCCCACACCTGGACTAAAGCATCCACCAACTCCTGGACAGTCTGTGGTGCAACGTGGCATGGCCTAAAATTTGCTGCAGCAGGCACAGCGTGCCACAGTCTTTGTCCCTCTTTCCCTTCTTCAAAGGTTGGGAAGTATGATGGTGGGCCCCAAGAATAATTTTTCTCTGGTGGGCCCAAGGTACTCCAGTCCGACGCTGCTGGCAAGGTCCATGGATATTGGCTCCCTAACAGCCTTAAATACCATGCCTCAGCAGTCTGCTTCATCAGGCTGGTTAACAAAAATAGGGGGGACCCCACGCCATTTTTTTTTCGAAGGGAACCCCTATTTTTGTTAATCAGTTCCCTCTGACGTCACTGATTGTGTCCCTGGCTGACCTGAAGTGAAAGTGGAAAGCAATCAATTAAGCTTTCCACTTCCTCTCCTGTGAGCCAGGAGAGGAACTCATTCATTTGGGGGTTTACTGTGAGGCTGCAGCATTAGCTGCGGTCCCTGCAGTAAACATTAACCCTTTCTGAAGGATTACACCGTGGGACCTGACTGTTCATGGGATAGGTAAGAATAATTTTGCTTTTTTATTTTATTTTTATTACAGGAAATGGTTTTTGCAGTAAAATAAAAGATGGTCAAAAACATGTGTCTTTATTTCATTAAAATGATTTTTAATTAAAGTGTGTGTGTTTTATTTTTATTTCATGCAATAGGATTAATAATTGATAGTTGTCTAATTGACAGCTCTCAATTATTAACCTGGCTTAACGTCACCTTTCAATAGCAAGGTGGCTTTAACCCCATATTAACCCATTCGCCACCGCTACAGGGCAATGGGAATAGACGGGCAAAGTGCCAGAAAGGGCGAATCTAATTATAGATTTGTCTTTTCTGGGGTGTCTGGGGGCAGATGTTAGTAGCCAGGGGGGGGCCAAAAATAATGGTCCCTCTCTGGGCTATTATTATCTGCCCCCACTCACTGGCTTTGTCTGTCTGGTTGCGAAAATAGGGCGGGAGCCCACGCATTTTTTTTCAGCAATTTTACACCTCATATATATATATATATATAATGTCATTGAATTTGTGACATATATATATATATATATATATATATTTATATTTATAGTTCATACACTTCTACATAGTATAATAGCCGCTAATTCAATTGCCGGCTTTTGTGAAAATGCAGAACCCGACATGAAATGACACTTGGTTTACATAGAGTTAACCATGTCTTTTCATGTAGTTTGATATCTGATTTGCACAAACAATTACATGAGTGTAAGTGTGCAAAATTTCACACCTGTAGGGGTTAATTAAAGGTGTAAATTCGTAGCAAAAAGTCCGGTTTTTTTTACAACGAATTTACACCTTTAATTAACCCCTACAGGTGTGAAATTTTGCACACTTACACTCATGTAATTGTTTGTGCAAATCAGATATCAAACTACATGAAAAGACATGGTTAACTCTATGTAAACCAAGTGTCATTTCATGTCGGGTGCTTCTGTCTTTTCACAAAAGCCGGCTTTACCCGGCAATTGAATCAGAGGCTATTTTACTACCGTGTTTCCCCGAAAGTAAGACAGTGTCTTACTTTCTTTTTATCCCCAAAAGCCCCACTATGTCTTACTTTCGGGGTATGTCTTATATTGAAAAAAAATTACCTGTATCTAACCCAGTGTGATACAGTACCACCTGCTGTATTTAATCCAGTGTGACACCTGCTGATACCCACTGGGTTACATACAGCAGATGATACCCCAGTATGCCAGTGTATATGTTTTACTGATGTATGATTAATACTGTGTATACGTCGCCGCGTCTGCCATCTACCACCAGAAAAACTCACCTGAGTTTTTCTGCAGCCGCCTTCCGCCACGGGCTCCGGCTCCTGCAGCCGCTGGTCCCGCCGTCCTCCGTCGCTCCGTTCGCCCGCAATCCCGGGCTGAAGTTCTCGCGGCTCTATTTAAATTTCTTCTTCGGTCCCGAAACGTCATCACGTTGGTCACTCACGAGACCGCAGTGATAGACAGTTCTCTCCAGCCTCCGGTCACGTGAGTGACCAACGTGATGACGTTTCGGGACCAAAGAAGAAATTTAAATAGAGCACGCGAGAACTTCAGCCCCGGGACTGCGGGCGAACGGAGCGACGTATGGAGAGGGGGACGGTGCTGACGTGGACAGGAAGAGGCGCGCAGCTAGATGAGAGGGAGGCGGCAATACCCGTGTTTCCCCGAAAGTAAGACATATGTCTTACTTTCGGGGTACGGCTTATATTAGCCGACCCCTCTGAAACTCCCGGTACGTCTTACAATCGGGGGTGTCTTACTATCGGGGAAACACGGTATGTAGAAGTGTATAAACTATAAATATATGTATATATATATATGTCACAATGACATGTATATATATATATATATATATATATATGTATTCTATGTGTGTATATTTAGTGTTTACAAGGAAAGAAAGAGGTTTTTTTAGTTACGATATTTTATTCCCATAGACTTACATTGGATTTCCGGTATCGGTATCGGGTATCGCCGATATTTTAGTGGTATCGGCGATACCATTCCGATTCCGATACTTTTGGATATCGGAAAGTATCTCTCAACTCTAGTCCCCAGGTGTCAGGGAAAAAGCCCAATCCTGAGGATCGCCGCGCAGAGATGACAATTTGAACCTGCTGTGCTGCGCTCCTGAGGACTTAGGTTTTAAGGCAAAAAACAACTTACAGTTATTTTTGAAATTCAGAAATTTGGCCCGATCTCCCAAAAACAAATCTGGCATGGGAATCCTAGGTTCCACAGCCGGCAACCCAGCAAGATAGACAGCAATACTCCGAACCTCAGTGGCAAGCTGATCCACAACTCTGACAACTTTTTTCTTTCCACACTATTTTTCCCTTCTGTGAGTACCATACAATTTTCAGTTTGGTCAGTGATACTGTTATGTTTTGGTAGCTGAGGAGAGCAGGCAAAAACGGCAATACTCCAGAGAGGTTGGAATCTATTGGATTGCAGTACCCTGACTAACCACCACAACTAAAGGCAGCCGTGGAGCATTCCTACGTTGGTCCTAGACGCCTCTTCACAGCCTGAGAGATTAACTGCACCTAAATATAGAAAGAGGAAAGCTATCTGCCCCGGAGCAGATCCCCAAAGAACATAGAAAGCCCCCAAACAAGTAATGGCGGTTAGACAAGAGGAAATGCAGACACAGACAGAAAATAGTATGAGCAAACGCTGGGGCCCAATCTGCCTAGACAGAAAAGGATAGAAAAGATACTGACTGCAATCCAAAAAAAACCCTAAAAAATGCCAACGCTACTGATTGCAAAAACACCTGAGATCACACGACCTCTACCACCTAAATCAGGTCTCTGGTGTAACAAAACTAAGCAGCAGCCACTGAAAAACTAGAAAAGGCAAATGAACAAATAACAGTGGCTCCAGCGGAACTGAGAGGAGCCCAAGCCCCCCGGGGGGGGGGAACCTGGCTAACCTCATAGAAATGCAGAGAAGTATGCAAATGGTAAGCACAAAAACAAAAACAGAAAATATCTTATCTGAAAGCAGGAGAAGAGGCAAGACTCAGCAAGCTTCCAAGTGAACCAGGAAACACAGTTGAGACAAGAACAATTGATCACCGGCAACCATGATGGGAGGGAACCTCCCTTATATCAAGCCAGTCTGTGACTCCTGATTGCCAATCCTCATTGAATGGTTCAGTACTGTTTGTAACCACCAGAGGGAGCTTCTGCTCAGAATTCATTTCCAAAACATTCACAACAGATAGCACTGCAGCCTAGCAGTGCTGGAGTCCTGGGTTTGAATCCCACCAAGGTCAACATCTGCATGGAGTTTGTATGTTCTCCCCGTGTTTGCGTGGGTTTCCTCCGGGTTCTCCGGTTTCCTCCCACACTCCAAAAAACATTCTGATAGGGAATCTAGATTGTGAGCCCCATCAGGGACAGTGACGATAATGTGTGCAAACTGTAAAGCGCTGCGGAATATGTTAGCGCTATATAAAAATAAAGATTATTATTATTATTACTGTGGTGACGTTTCTCATGCTATTTCCGTCTGCCCTAAGCGGGGAAGACGTTTTTCGTGTTCAGTTGTCTTGGGTAGTGTTCAGACTAAATTTTTGTTGACTGTTACCCTGATTTGCTCCCTGTCCATATCTTCAGATCAGGCTTTTGTTGATTCAGGAGCAGCTATTAACCTGATGGATTTTGACTTTGCCAAACGTTGTGGATTTCCCATGATACGCCTGCAAAAGTCTATTCCTTTGCTGGGCATTGATTCTACCCCTTTGGTGGAGAATAAACCCCAGTTTTCTACTCAGGTGATAATGAGGGTTGAGCCAGATCATCAGGAGAGTTGCAAATTTCTAGTGTTGCATAATCTGCATGACATTATTGTACTGGGTTTCCCTTGGTTACAGACTCATAATCCTGTTTTGGATTGGAAATCTGTGTCTGTGATCAGTTGGGGCTGCCAATGTGTTAATACTGATACTCCTGTTATTTCTGCCTCTCCCCAGTCTCAGGATGTCCCTGACTTTTTGACTGATTTTTCTGATGTGCTTAGTGAGAGTAAGTCTGCATCCTTACCTCCTCAAAGGAGCTATGAGTGCGCTATTGAGTTAGTGCCTGGTAGTAAATTTCCTAAAGGTCGCCTTTTTAATTTATCTGTACCTGAACACGATGCTATGTGATCTTATACCAAGGAGTCTTTGGAGAAGGGTCATATCACACCATCCTCTTCACCCTTGGGCGCCTGTTTTTTCTTTGTGGCCAAAAAGTATGGTTCATTGAGGCCGTGTATTGATTATCGCCTCCTGAATAAAATCACTGTGAAAAATCAATATCCATTATCCTTGATTTCTGACCTATTTTCCATAGTGAAAAATGCTAGTTGGTTCACCAAGCTGGACCTCATGGGGGCGTATAATCTTATTCGCATTAAGCATGGGGATGAATGGAAGACGGCGTTTAATACCCCAGAGGGGCATTTTGAGTACCTAGTGATGCCTTTTGGACTTACTAATGCCCCTCCCGTTTTCCAATCCTTCATGAATGATATTTTGAAGGATTTTGTGGATAATTTTCTGATTGTTTATTTGGATGATTTCTTGATTTTTTCCAACGACTGGGACTCTCATGTGAAACATGTTCGGACTGTGTTCCAGATTTTGAGAGAGAATGCACTGTATGTGAAGGGATCAAAGTGTCTTTTTGGCGTACAGAAGGTCTCATTTTTGGGATTCATTTTGTCTCCGTCTGTTATTGAAATGGACCCGGTCAAGGTTCAGGCCATCTGTGATTGGGTTCAACCTACTTCATTGAAGGCTCTTCAGAGATTTTTGGGTTTTGCCAATTTTTATTGTAATTTATATGTAATTTCTCCGGTATTGTAAAACCATTGACTGATTTGACCAAAAAGCGTTCCGATGTGGTGAATTGGCCTCCTGAGGCAGTTTCTGTGTTTCAGGAACTTAAGCAGAGATTCATTTCTGCGCCTGTTCTACGGCAGCCTGATGTTTCTCTGCCGTTTCAGGTGGAGGTTGATGCCTCTGAGATTGGGGCAAGTGCCGTTTTGTCCCAAAGGGATCCTGAGACCTCTAAGAGTAACCTTTGTGCCTTTTTCTCTCGAAAATTTTCTCCAACTGAACGTATGACGTAGGTGATCGGGAGTTATTGGCCATGAAGTGGGCCTTTGAAGAGTGGAGACATTGGCAGGAAGGAGCCAAACATCAGGTGGTGGTCCTCACGGACCATAAGAATCACGTTTATCTCGAATCAGCAAAGCGACTTAATCCTAGACAGGCCTGGTGGGCCTTGTTTTTCACAAGTTTAAATTTTGTGGTTTCTTTTCTTCTGGGCACTAAGAATGTTAAGGCGGATGCCCTCTCGAGGAGTTTCTTTGCGGTTTCTACTGAGTTATCTGATCCTGCTATTATTTTGAAAGAGGGTGTAGTTCTTTCTGCCATCTCGCCCAATTTGAGACTGGCTCTGGAGGGGTGTCAGGAGGATAAACCTGAACGCTGCCCTGTTGGGAAATTGTTTGTCCCAGACCAGTGGAGGAAGAGTGTGATGTCTGAGATTCATTGTTCCACGTTGGCTGGTCATGCCGGGATTTTTGGCACCAGAGATTTGGCGAGTCGGTCCTTTTGGTGGCCTACTTTGTCTTGTGATGTCAGAGACTTTGTGCAGTCCTGTTGGACTTGCTCTCGTTCCAAGCCTTGCTCTCGCTCTAGTGGTTTGTTAATGCCATTACCTGTACCCAAGAGGCCATGGACCCATATCTCTATGGATTTTATTTCCGACCTCCCTGTCTCTCAGAGAATGACCGTGATCTGAGTAATCTGTGATAGGTTTTCCAAGATGATACATCTTGTGCCATTACCTAAGTTGCCTTCATCCTCCAAATTGGTGCCTTTGTTCTTTCAGCACGTGGTTCGGTTACATGGCATTGCGGAGGACATTGTGTCTGACAGAGGAGTCCAGTTTGTTTCCAGATTTTGGAGGACATTTTGTTCTAAACTTGGTGTTCAGTTATCTTTCTCCTCCTCATTTCACCCTCAGACCAATGGACAAACCGAGAGAACAAACCAGATCTTGGAGACTTATTTGAGATGTTTTGTGTCTGCTGATCAAGATGACTGGGTCTCTTTTTTGCCTTTGGCTGAGTTTTCTCTTAATAATAGGGCTAGCTCTGCCCTTGATGTCTCCATTTTTCTGCAATTCTGGGTTTCACCCTCGATTTTCTTCAGGACAGGCGGAGGCTTCTGTCTGTCCAAGAGTTGACTCTATTGTGGAGCGTATGCAGCAGATTTGGGACCATGTAGCGGAGAGGTTGTCTCTCTCTCAAGAGAAGGCCCAGCGGTTTGCCAACCGGTCAGGAGGACAATTCTTGGGTGTTTGCTTCGGACATCCATGCTGGGAGACTAATCCGTGCCTATCATTGAGCTCATCCTGATCGGCCTGGTTGCGCAGGTGAGGGTTCGGTGACCCCTCCTCAAGGGGGGGTACTGTAGTGAATACTTTTGAGGCGACTTCTGAGCTGGGGCTCCCTCCGGTGGTTGCTGAGAGTGGTGAACTAATTGCTGAATGGCCTTCAGCTGCCTCTGAATGGTCTGATATAAGTGACCTGAGTTCCCATCAGCCTTTCCGGTTATCAATTGCTCTTCCTGGTCTTGCTTGGAGCTCAGCTTGCATTCTGCTCTCATTCAGATAAGTGATTTGCTGTTTTTTTTCCTCTGGTTTGATTTTCCCTGCTGATTTGCTGCTTGCAGTGGACTTCAGCCTGGTCCCCTGTTGGGACTGGCGCTGCAATTGTGCTTATTTTGTATTTGCACTTTTGCTCTGTCCCTTGTCTCTTTTTATTTGCTGGATTGCTGTGTGTTACACCAGAGATCTGATTTAGGTGGTAGAGATCGTGTGATCTCAGGTTTTTTGTTAATCAGAAGTGTTGGTATTTTTGATTTTTGTCAGGGTTTTTTTGGGGTTGCAGTCAGAATTCTTTCCTATACTTTTCAATCTAGACAGATTGGGCCCCAGCGTTTGCTCATTCTATTTTCTGTCTGTGTCCGTATTTTCTTCTTGTCTAACCGCCATTACATGTTTGGGGGCTTCCTATTTCTTTGGGAGTTCTGCTGCGGGGCAGATAGTTTTCATCTTTCTGCCTTTAGGTGTAGCTATCTCTCCGGCTGTGATGAGGCATCTGGGATCACCATAGGTACGCTCCACGGCTACTTCTAGTGTTGCTGTTAGTTTAGGGTCCTGCAATCCAATAGTTTCCAGCCTCTCTGGTGTATTGCTATTTTTGCAATTTCTCCTCAGCTACCGAAACACAACACATGCCACACCAAAGATGGCGCCGGCATTACTGTGATTGACAAGCAAGCCCAGCATGTTCTTTGGCTGCGAATAAAGCTCCAAACATGCTAGGTGGATCACTCGAATACATGGAGGCAAATAGCAAATTACTTTCCGAGTAACGAATAGCCCGAATAGCATACTATTTGTGCCAGTAACGAATAGTGCCGAATGTGTTCGCTCATCACAACTTTTTTGTAGTGTTACATAATATCACAGAAATGTACCATAGACCACAGAATAGTGTATGGGTGAGAAATGTAGTCCAGCTATTTTTTAATGCTTTAATGTACTGTTAGATATCACAGAAATGTACCACAGACCATGTTAAACTTTATGGCTGAGAAATGTAAGCCTGCAATAATTTTAAATTCTTTTTTTCAGTTTTATAAATCACAGAAATGTACCTCAAACCATGTACTACTAAATAGGTGACACATGTAACCCTGCAGAATGTTTAAATGCTTTTTTGAAGTGCTATATACAAAAAAAATATACCCCAGAATAGCGTATGGGTGAGAAATTTAACCCAGGAAAATTTTTGTATGATTTTTTTTTGTGTGTTATATAACACAAAGCACAAAATACTCAATGAACCAAATATGTTCAATTTCCTCCACCGCCCCCCAAAAATGCAGCTATATATTTGGTCACGGACTGCACAGCCCTAATCCCTATCCAATGATTGTATTCAGCCACTCTCCCTGCTCCTGCAACTCTCTCTCTCCCTCCCTAGACTAAATGCAGCATGTCTGTGATACAAACAGCAAAGCAAGCGATTAGCCCTTAGTAGGGCTGTTAGTATGATGGTTCAGCTTCAGCACCAGTATCAACACTAGAGGCCTTTTATTCATTATACTGTGTACACAGGCCTAGACAAGCACTCTCTCCCTTCAATGCGAAGTATCACAGAGCTGTGCAATGGTGTCAGTGTGCTGAGCAGGGTAGTGCCAGTTCTTTTATAACCCCTGTTGATGTCCCACAGTCATCCAATCACAGAAATGCCACAACCAAGATGGCTATGGCATTATTGGCTGTGTAATAGGTGCCAAAAATGCGGGGCAGAATTTGAGTTTTACATACAGCACCACCCAATACTCACTGAGTAACAAGTACATCCGAGCACCGTGATACTTGAGTAATAACTGATGTGACAAAGTCACTGGTAAAGTGCTGGAGGGAATATACGTTTAACTGAGGTTATTAGCTTCAGTGATTTGAAACCCAGAATCAGTGGCGTAGCAACTGTTTGTGGCGCCCGGGGCGGCAAATTTTAGGCCACACCCCTAGCCACACCCATTTCACTGGTCACACCCATATCCACACCCTGACCACACCCACTTAGCACTGCTGATCCACACTGTTTCATAAACAATAATTATAAACACATACCTCTCAACCGTCCCGGTTTCAGCGGGACAGTCCTGATTTCGGGACCCTGTCCGCTGTCCCGGCCAGGCGGTTTACTTTCCGCATTAGAATCGTACATACGGAAACCCCGGGGACCTCCCACACATTCTGGCAGCCACAAGTCACGTTCCATCGCTGACCTCATTTCCCCAGGATGTGGGGATCTCACCAGCTATGAGGCGCTCCATTCAATACCCGGCTCTCACTGAGCGAGACAGGCAGGATCTGGGGATCTCTTCATCTGTTGAACAGATCCCATGTTGAGATCCCCACATCCTGCCTGTCTCGCTCAGTGAGAGTCGGGTATTGTATGCAGCGGTCCGTACAATACCCGGCTCTCACTTCAACAGATCCAGCGGCTCAATGCGTCGCCATTCTGAAGACTCTCCCGAGAACGAGTTACAGTACCTGCTGCTGTAAGCTGACCGCCGGAAATGAGGTCAGCGGTCATTTCCAGCGTTCAGCTGACTTACAGCACGTCACCTCCGGTGGAACGTGACATGTGGCTGCCAGAACGTGTGGGAGGTCCCCGGGTTTCCGCATGTACGATTCTAATGCGGGAAAGTAAACCTCCCGGCCAGGACAGCGGGACAGGGACCCAGCCCTACAGATAACAGCATTCGCTCCGTCCCCACCAGACCCATGCACAAAATGGCACCCCTCCTTCCCCCCTGCAGCCCTCAAGCACACAGATCCCGCAAGTAACAGGACCCTTGTACATGCGCGGCTCCGCTCTTTGTGGCCTTGTACACACATGGCTCCGCTCCACACACCTCACACGCACAAGGCTCCGCTCCGTACACCTCGTACACACATGGCTTCGCTCCGTACACCTCGCACACACACGGCTTTGCTCCGTACACCTCGTACACACACGGCTCCGCTCCGTACACCTCCGCTCCGTACACCTCGTACACACACGGCTTTGCTCCGTACACCTCGTACACATGCGGCTCCGCTCCGTACACCTCCGCTCCGTACACCTCGTACACACACGGCTCCGCTCCGTACACCTCGTACACACACGGCTCCGCTCCGTACACCTTGTACACACACGGCTCCGCTCCGTACACCTCCGCTCCGTACACCTCGTACACCTCGTACACACACGGCTTTGCTCCGTACACCTCGTACACACACGGCTCCGCTCCGTACACCTCCGCTCCGTACACCTCGTACACACACGGCTTTGCTCCGTACACCTCGTACACACACGGCTCCGCTCCGTACACCTCGTACACACACGGCTCCGCTCCGTACACCTCGTACACACACGGCTTTGCTCCGTACACCTCATACACACACGGCTCTGCTCCGTACACCTCGTACACACACGGCTCCGCTCCGTACACCTAGTACACACACGGCTCCGCACCGTACACCTCGTACACACACGGCTTTGCTCTGTACACCTCGTACACACACGGCTCCGCTCCGTACACCTCGTACACACGGCTCCGCTCCGTACACCTCGTACACACACGGCTCCGCTCCGTACACCTCGTACACACACGGCTTCGCTCTGTACACCTCGTACACACACGGCTTCGCTCCGTACACCTCGTACACACGGCTCCGCTCCGTACATCTCGTACACACGGCTCCGCTCCGTACACCTCGTACACACACGGCTTCGCTCCGTACACCTCGTACACACACGGCTTCGCTCCGTACACCTCGTACACACGGCTCCGCTCCGTACACCTCGTACACACGGCTCCGCTCCGTACACCTCATGCACACACAGCTCTGCTACATCCACACTGTAAACCCCTTATGATCCCACATATAAACTTACCATCATCCAGCACCATGACGACCAGTACAGCAGGTTCCTGCACACAGGGGCCTGATCATGTGACACCTAACTCCTCCCCTCCTGTGACCTCATCACAGGTCCTGCTAGCATCTTTACAAAGCACAGCACAGCAATGGTAAATGCTGGCTGTGCGAAGTTGGGAGGGCAAGGAAGGGTGCGCCGCCCCCACACACAGGTGCCGCCCCCACACACAGGTGCCGCCTGGGGCGGACCGCCCCCCCCGCCCCCTCACGCTACGCCACTGCCCAGAAGCCTGCTCCAGCACAATATGTGTGGAGAGGGGTTAATTGACCATTTTAAGAGCTGGGTTTTTGTGGACAACCATAGAGCAGGTGGGAGGTTGTCTACCTTATGTCCACCCCAGGTTGTGGTCTGAGGTTTAAATAGTTGTCCTCCTGAGGCATTATGTGTTCAGTGTGTCTGGAGAGGCTGACAAATGTTTGTGTTTGTGCTAACCTGAACAGTGTGTTTTGCTAACCCTGAGCGGGCAGATCTCCACTAGAACTACCACTGTGCTTTGTGTTACCACTTTGTTTTGTTTTCCTGTTTTGCCAAATAGCCATGTTTATTTTTACTTCCACCATGATTTAGTCCGCATATATAATAAACCAGTGAAGCTCTTAAAGAGACAGTATTCCCGTGTCTAGCTCTGTGTACTGATGAGTGAGCCAATCTACCACACAGAATATCACCAAGCATGTTTGTGCATGTTTAGCAAATTCCTAGTAATTTGCCTAGAAAAATAAACAGAAAAAACATAAATCACAAAAATAGTGTTGGCTTCTCCTCCAACGTTTCCATCTATACCGCCACATCCATGTCCATCTCGTCCTACACTTGGACCGCTACCTCCTGGTTCAAGATTATTATTTTTTAGTTTTTTATTCTAAGTTATTTAAAGTCATTTCCCTAAAATACAAACAAAAATCAAAACTAAATAAAAATACAGTAGAGTTGGCTACCTCATCCTCCGCGTCTTCCACCTACACCGCCTTGTCCACCTCCAACTTATCTCCACTTGGACTTCTGCCTTCTGGTTCAAGATTATTTTTTTCTATTATTTTTCTTTTATGTTTTTTCAAGTAATTTCCCTAAAAAAAACAATAAAAACACACAAAACATTGTTGGCTACCTCCTCCTTTTGCTATTTCCAACTACTCCACCAAATCCACCTTCACCTCATCCTTCACTTGGACCTCCACCTCCACCTCCATCCAATTTGTCCAGCCTTTTAAATTACATTGGCATTTTCTACTATACAATAAAGATTCGCTTTTACCCATTGAAAATATAAGCTAAAAATAATGTACAAGCAGAACACACAGAAGCTAATTGAATATTGGAGAGATTTTCACCTTAAGGACAGAAATCCCATCCGTGCGTTCAAAATTGAATTCCAAACATGCACCTTTGCTTACTTGGCTCAGCGATAAGGATGATAAATGACTCCTTATTGTACTGAGAAGAATAAAAGCTGAAGTGATGTCATTCTTGCAATTGGATATATTCACCGCTTTTTGTGCTTCTTAAACGTTCTTTCCTGATTTTTATCATCTTCAAAGAATTCAGCATTTATTGTTCTGTGAAAGTGTCCTATTGGTAACCTTGTGCTGCCAGAACTACTTCAAACTACACATCAAACATTCACCTCTGAGACATAAATTATAGCCATTTCAGCACTTCCCTTGAAAGACTTCTGTGTAGCATACAATGCTTAGAGGACTAATTACCAATGTATATGAAGGGTTGTTTGTGTGTACTATACATTAAGATTTTCTCTGCATATTATATCATTTTCATTCAATAAGTATTATAGTTAGTTACTGGTCTCCCATCCTCTGCTTCCATAGTTTTTTTTTTTTAAATACTATGTGGTGACTATACTGAATTTGCCTCAGAGGCTATCTGAATATAAGCATGCACAATATGTGTACTTTAACTCCACGTTAGTTACAAATTCAGATCTCCACAAGACCTATCATCACTTTATATGGTGTATTGACTTTTCCAAGCTTTGGCCACAAATATAACCATAGTATGTACTGAAACAATTTTTTTTTTCTAATCTATTTTTATTTTTGGAATTTCTGTGTATTTTTTTTTATTGCATTGTCTTTACCATAGCAGCTTAGAGGTCTCAAATGATATTGAAAAATATGTGAACCTCAATAAAAAAGCTACATTTTTCCGTGGCCAGCCAAGAGTTAAAACAATAGACTCCACCTTGTACCTGGCAATCCACAACAGCACTGCAGCTCCTTGTGTTAAACCAAGGTCACTCATGGTCGGTGACATCACTGCTAGAGATGAGCCAACCCAAACGTAGTTGTTTAGCAGCGTTTAACAGGACAGTTAAACACTGAACACGGCATTGCAATATTTGGTGTTCTAGTGGAAGAGGAGAAAGAGTGAGCGAGATAATTTTCAGACTCAAGAGTATGGGTTCCCATTGTTTTCAATGGGGTTCTGACTCAATTTCGGGTACAGTTATGGTACCAGTGTGAGCAGGTTGAGGGATACAGTAACAGGCAGGAGACAGAGCAAGGGTTAACTGGGTTTTAATCAACAATGGGATACTCCACGCAAGGAGGTAAAGGGTTAAACAGGGAATAAAACAGTTCAATCTTGAAATTGTGGGTAGCGTTAAAGAACAGTTAAGTCCAATGGGTAATGAGGATCTATCTTCAGGCGGCAGCAGTTGGCTTCCGGTACCTTCCGCTGAGCCTTTAATACATCTACTGATGCAGTCAAGAGGGTATAGGTCTTGACACTCTCCAGGTTCAGCGTAGACTGGTAGATGTATATGGGGGAATCAGGGCACAGCTTACGGTCCCACACTGAGTCTCTCTGAGGTGAAGCATGCATGGTACTCACGAGCCCAGAGCGTTTGGTACCTCGCCTGAGAGTGACCAACGGGAGTCCTGCAGTCTTTCCTGGCAAACGCTGCTAGTTGTCTTGGGGATCTGCGGCCGTGGGTCTGCTCTGTGACAGGGCTCGAGGGCCAGAGCACTCACTTCTAACTGCCATCTGCTGTCTGTTGCCGCAACAACTAAGTACTTCTGCGCGCGCTGTGGCTGCAGCCGCTTAGCCACGCCCCTTACTCCCGGATGTGTAGGTTTGTCCAGTCTCATTAGCTTTCCCCGGACAACAGAGGAGACAGCCCCCACAGTTCCGGACCTGGCACAGAACAGGTACCCGTGGTCCGGTCCTTCTTCTTACACCTGAACCAAACTTTGAAATAAAGTTCAAGCCGGGTACCAGTACTTGAACTTGCACTCATCCTTAATCAGTGCTCTGGAACTACAGTGACTAACAGTGTAGAAGTGCTGGATCACAGTGCCAAGGTGCAAAGTGTAAAAATGTGTTTATTATTTTATCCCCCTGGCTGCCCAGTGATAAATTTACTTTTTGAACATAGAACACCTTTAGCCCCTTCCCGACATGCGTCATTTATATACGGCAGTTTGTGGGAATGCAGCTCCCCTGTCGCCGCGATCGAGCTGGCTCACAGATCACGGACGTCTAACCCCTCTGATGCCATTGTCAATAGTGAGAGTGACACCGAGGAGCTTCGCAGAGGGACTGAGCTCCCAGTCTGCTCCCATCAGCACAATGAGATGTGATTACATTGTGCAGATGGTCTCCATGGCCACCCCGGGCAGCAAAATGGCCACAGTGTCCTTCAACTAAGGTGGCCTGTGAGCACTTGCCAAGAGCAGGAGCTGACAGGTCTCCTCCCTGCAGTGCAGAAGCATTGCAGAGTATCAGATCAGCAATATGTCAGTGTAAGTGGGACAATGTAGAAAAGTGGAAAAAAGTTATTAAAAATTTTAAAAATATTTTTAAAAATGCCCAAATCACAAAAAAATGAAAAAATATTAATCCAATAAATACATATATTGATGAAAAAAAAATAAACAAAAAAGTACACCTATTTGGTATTGCCGCGTCCGGAACAAACAACCTATAAAACCGTTACACTAGTTAACCTTTTGAGTGAACACCGCCAAAAGAATAAATAAAAAACAAGCAAAAAACTATGCTTAATCATCATACTGCTTAACGAAAAGTGCAATAAAATACATTTAAAATGACAAATGTAAATAAAAATTGTAGCGCTAAAACATCATCTTGGCCTGCAAATACTTAGCTGCAATACAGCTCTCATGTATAGCTCTCAGAACAGTGATGCAAAAATGATTATTTTTTCTATAAAATAGTTTTTATTATGTAAAAGCATCAAAACATAAAAAAAGATATAAATATTGTATTGCTGTAAATGTACTGACCCGAAGAATAAAGCTGCCTTATTAATTTTACCACACGCCGAATAGAAAGAGATAAAAAATTGTCATGTGCCCGAAAATGGTGCCAATAAAAGCATCAACTTGTCCCACAAAAAAAAAAGCTATCACATGACTTTGTCGGCCAAAATATGGAAAAATTACAGTGGTCAAAACGTAGGGATGCCTAGTTTTTGCAATAAAAATCACCTTTTAGTGTATGACAGCAGCCAAACATAAAAACATAAGCTTACATCAGGGTTTCTGTGTAAATATCTGAACTACTTGATTCAGACGGATCCCCCTACGGAATATTCCCTATAATGAGGCAGATGAAGGCACTAAGGATGCTGTAGGACCTGTGATTCGGCAGTGTCAATCTTTTTAGGCGAGCATAAAAGTGCCGTCAGCCACAGTTTTGTGCACTTCTGAAAAGAAGTACATTCAAAATTCACTGCACACTCTTAAGTATAGGTTGCAAAAAAGATTTATTAAAGTCCATACAAAGTTTGGGAGCAGATAGTAGCTGGTACAAAAAAGCGACAATATATTATAATATTACGATATTTTGACCGATCCCAGGTCTCATTTTTGTCACTGTTTTGACAGTAAGGTGTCATGTAGAAGTAGGGAATTCCCTTAAAGGTTTCAAATTTGTGGTACTGTGACTTTGTTAGGTGAGTAGTGGTAGCTAGAGTTGAGCGAAACAGGTCGGTCATATTCATAAGTCGCTGACTTTCGCTTAAGTCGAGTTTCGCCAAGCGAAACCCGACCATAGCGTGAAGTCGGCCATGCAGTTGTCGACCCGAGCGCCAAAGTCGATTTTCCCATAATGCTTGCAGGCGCCTTTTTTCAGCCAATGAGCAAGGACGTACACTGTGGGCAACGAGATGACATTGGCAGCGTCCACCACCATCTTAGAGAAGGGCATTGCAGTGATTGGCTTGCTTTGGGGGGCATCATAGTGGCTATAAAAGCCCTGACCGCTGACCGCCATTTTACTTCTGCCGATCTTAACAGTAGGGAGAGGTTGCTGACACTGTTTATCAGTAGGGAGAGAGTTAGGGCAGGAAAGAGAAGTTCTTCTGTGCTTGTGCTGATAGCAATTGTGCTGTACAGTTAGTGTGCAGTGACAGGGGAGGATTTTCTTGTGTGCAGCAGCGCTGGTTATTAGGCTGCCTGCCAGTGACAGGGGAGGATTTTCTTGTGTGCAGCAGCGGTGGTTATTAGGCAGCCTGCTAGCTGTATTGCTGTGTGTACACTGCTGTGCAGACTGCTTTTTACACAGCACTAATACTTTTATTCTTTTTTTCTGCACAGTTGCCGAGCGTTCATTTTATCCCACACTGTAAAGAGCTGTACGCTCCTCACATACTACCGTGTACCGGCTGGTATCACGGACAAATACATGCTGACTATCTGTGTGTGACTCCGGAAATATATACGGAGATTTCAATTTTCCCCTACACTATATACACCTGGTCAGGGCGTCAGCACCCGGCGAACCCGGGCAAGTGCCGGGGCCCTGAGCAGGCTGGGGGCCCACTCGCCGTCGGGCACCCCGGCGCCCGTCAGCGGAGTAGAGCAGTGTCAGCGCCACCACCGGGCCCCCCCGCTTGCTCAGGGCCCCGGCAGTCAGAAGAATACTTACCTCTCCCCGTGCCTCCGCAGCTCCAGGCTCCCTCTGCAGGAGGACGCCGGAGCAGGTGAGGTGAGGTGTGTGTGTGTGTGTGTTTGTGTGTGAATGTGCAGACAGGTGAATGTTGCTGTGTGTGTGTGTGTGTGTAGGTGTGGTGTGCTGTGCAGGGAGGAGGGGTTGAGGCTGCAACTTCTCTGACTGCTGTGCAGGGAGGTAGGGGATGAGGCTGCAGCTTCTCTGACTGCTGTGCAGGGAGGAAGGGGATGAGGCTGCAGCTTCTCTGCTGTGCAGTGAGTAGGGGGATGAGGCTGCAGCTTCTCTGCTGTGCAGGGAGGAGGGAGATGAGGCTGCAGCTTCCCTGCTGTGCGGTGAGGAGGGGGGATGAGGCTACAGCTTCTCTGACTGCTATGCAGTGAGGAGGGGTATGAGGCTGCAGTTCCTCTGACTGCTATGCAGTGAGGAGGGGGATGAGGCTGCAGCTTCTCTGCTTTGAATGTTGCTGTGTGTGTGTAGGTGGAGGAGAGGGCAATGATGGGGAGAAGGCATTGATGGAGGTGATGGAGAGAAGGCATTGATGGAGGTGATGGAGGTGATGTGGAGGGGCATTGATGGAGGTGATGGGGAGAAGGCATTGATGGAGGTGATGGGGAGAAGGCCATGATGGAGGTGATGGGGAGGTGATACGGCCTCTCCTGAGCCGTAACAGTGCAGAGTGCAGCGCAGTGCAGAGTAGAACTCCATATTTTGTATGGAGCATTATATGGGGACCAGTATTCTGTATGGAGCATTATATGGGGGATGGTGGGGACATCCTGCGTGGGGTATTATATGGATGATGAGGGGAGACTAAGTGGTGCCCATAATATTGTATGGAGGACTGTACTGTATAGTCTGTACTGTGCGCTGTGAGAATTCGGCGGTTTCTGAGCTATTGTAGAATTTACAATAGATATCACTCATATAATGTAAGAAGTGAAATCTTTGGCAATGTACTATACCCATATTTCTCTGCAGTATCTGTGCATTATGAATCGTGGTCTGTGTCAAAGGAGCCCACTGAGACTCTTTCGCCCGGGGCCCATAAAAACCTGGAGCCGGCTCTGCACCTGGTATATTCTGATACAGTACCTTTTTCTGCCTTTTGTATTACGGTCAAATCCATACTGAGGGAGCGTCTGTGTGTGACTCCGGAAATATATAGAAAAATATTTAGAGTTGAGAGTCCTCAGTGGTTGATACCTTTTAATGGCTAACTGAAAAGATGGTAACAAATTGCAAGCTTTCGAGACTACTCAGGTCTCTTCATCAGGCTAAACTAATACAAAATCTGAAGAATCACATATTTATACACCACACAGCACAGAAAAAATGCAATAGGTAAGACAAGTGACGTAAAGCAGAACTGTCATTATGGGAGATAGAGATGAACATAAATATTGGAACAGTTCATAGATAAGGAGTGTGAAAGTTTTATTGCCCTCTGATTGGTGCCTGGTAGTGTTGAGCGATACTGCTCGATATCTAAAAATATCGTATCGAAATGGTATCGCCGATATCACTAAATATCGTCGATATCCGATTCCGATTCCGGAAGTCCAATGTAAGTCTATGGGAACAAAATATCGACATTAAAAAAAAACATTCTTGCCTTGTTGGTTAATTGTACATGAAGGAAAACAACAAAGACTAATGTAGAATGTATTAGGGGAGGTTGAGGAGACAATAAAGGCATACATGTTTAACCCAATGCATTGGAATAGCATTAATATATATTTTTTTGGAAATACGTTTGGATTGACTAACAAAATGACAATGTTGTTAACCTTTTTTCTATTTTGGCAAATATGTATGTTTCACAACTTCCATGCTCTTCACCTTTTTAACTTTTGCCAGTGCCACACTTTCTCCTTCATAATCTTCAGCAGCAGCATCATCTTTCTCATCAAATTATTCTTCATCTTCACCTTCTTAATCTTCTTCTTAAACTTCTTGCTATTCATGTTTTTGTTTACATTACTCATATTGTTATTATTAAACTAATTAATCTTCTTCATATTCAAATTCTTCATCTTCTTCCTCTTCATCTTCTTCATCATATTCTTATTTGTGACAGAGATTCCTGTACTTGTAATCTGTAAAAGTATGAATTGTTCATCCTTCCGTTCTTGCTGTCACAAAAGATTTAAATTACAACAGTATTTGTCCGTGTTCAGTTTAGCCTGCAGCAGCAGGCATTTTCCAGGGGCACCACGAGGAGGAACGGACTCACCCCCATACACTGCTTAGTCTTCTTCTGCTTAGAATTTAGAGCATATATTTTGCTCTTCATTTTGGTCTTATACTTCATGTTCTTCTGCTTTTTGATCTTTTGCTTATTGTTCTTCTGTCTCTTGTTCTGTATCTTGTAGTTTGTCTTAACCTTCTTTGTCCTGTTGGTGATCTTCTTCTGGGTAATCTTTTATTTTTTCTTTGTGATGGTGTTCAGGCTGGTTGGCTTCATGCTCGTCGTCCTTGTTGTCGTCATCTTCTTCTGGGTGGTCTTTAAGGTCGTCTAATTTCCGAGAAACAGCTGACGTTACTGGAACCCTGACGGGTATCAGATGGAGCAAGAGACAATGGAAGTAACGAGGACCAGCTGACTGTGCTGGACCCCGGACGGGTAGCAGAAGGAAAAGAGGCAATGTCACAACCGAGTATCAGCTGACGTTACTGTGACACGGTTACTAAGCAGGAGGTACCTGTGCTCCAAAGCACTACCAAGGACCCGCAGACGTTGCTGGAACTCGGATACGGAGATGGAGGCACCTAGGCCAAAGGCACTGGGGAGAACCACTTGACGGTACTGGACCCCGGACGGGTAGCAGAAGGAAAAGAGGCAATGTCACAACCGAGTAAAAGCTGACGTTACTGTGACACGGTTACTAAGCAGGAGGTACCTGTGCTCCAAAGCACTACCAAGGACCAGCAGACGTTGCTGGAACTCGGATACAGAGATGGAGGCACCTAGGCCAAAGGCACTGGGAGACCACTTGACGTACTGGACCCGAGGGTAGCAGAAGGAAAAAGGCAATGTCACAACCGAGTACCAGCTGACGTTACTGTGACACGGTTACTAAGCAGGAGGTACCTGTGCTCCAAAGCACTACAAGGACCAGCAGACGTTGCTGGAACTCGGATACGAGATGGAGGCACCAGGCCAAAGGCATGGGAGAACCACTTGACGGTACTGGACCCCGGACGGGTAGAAGAACGCACCCATGAAAATGTAAGTTGACAGGACGCAAGCCGTCCGCAGTTACCGAATCACACAGTCCTACAGTGGGTGCTTATCCTATTGTCACAATGGAAACCGCCTTTATTTACATATCCCACAGCACACATAGGAATCACCTAAACTGCAGGCACCATAGAGTCGGCTAACCCGAATGCAACACGACAGCACAACTTATTGGAGGATAATTGACGTTCACACTGCCAGGAAACAGCTGTCGTGCTGTAACCAGGCTGGCCAGGTGTCAGTACCCCTGCCAATTACTTACGAGCAACAAATGGCGGTGTTGTAGCCCAGGGAGTAGAGTTCAGGTGGTAGAAAGATGAACATAACAGGAGACATGAAAAACGTTGCCAAACAGTTATTTAATCTGAAAACGGACAGGCAAATTCAGGTGAGATCCATGCCTTGTTCATTTTCAGAAAAGTAAGCCGGTCTAATTCTCTGAGGATAGTCGCATGCGACGGTCTGTTACTACACCACCTGCAGCACTAAAGACACGCTCAGATAATACCCCGGCAGCAGGGCAAGCCAGCACCTCCAATGCATACTGGCTAAGCTCTGGCCATGTATCCAACTTAGAGACCCAAAATTTGAAAGGGGAAGAGGCATCTGGGAGTACACTTAGAGGGAAAGCCAAGTAGTCTGTCACCATCTTACGGAAACGTTTCTTCCTGGTGACTGGAGCCGTCTCGGATGGTGTAGACCTTGCTGGCGCTGTCACAAAAGCTTTGCCACATTTGTAACATACAGTTCTTGCCCTGTGCAGAGGCGCTGCTTCTGATCCCTCTTGTTGTAGAGGTGTCTACACTGCCTCGACGCACAGAGCTGCTTTGTAAAGCAGTAGCAGCAGCAGCAGCAGCTCTCTCGGCTGGAATGTACAACAGTATGGATTGCACCAGTGTGTCTTGGTACTCCTGCATTTTACGGTCCCGGTTCACCGGTGTGATGAGGGTTTGTAAGTTGTCCCGGTAGCGAGGGTCTAGGAGGGTGTACACCCAATAATCTGACGTGCTGAGAATGTGGGCGATGCGGCGGTCGTTTCTCAGGCACTGAAGCATGAAATCAACCATGTGCTGCAGACTCCCAACTGGCCAACAAAGGCTGTCCTCTGGAAGAGGCGTCATCTCTGTCTCCTCTGCATCACCCCACCCTCGCTCTACATACTGACTACAGCGTTGTGTACCTCCCTCTGTAGGGATTTCTTCCTCCTCCATTGACTCCTCCTCCTCCTCATCCTCCTCACAAAGTGAGCCCTGCCCAGCCCTTTGTGAGGAACCATGTTGCGCTGACTGTCCTGAAGGTAATTGAATTTGTGACTCCTCATCCTCCACCTCTTCCAAAACCTCTTCCTTTAGTGCTTTCAGTGATTTCTGAAGCAGGCAGATAAGGGGGACAGTCATGCTGACTAGTGCATCATCTGCACTCGCCATCCGCGTTGAGACATCAAACGCACGCAAAACGTCGCAGATGTCCTTCATAGAGGCCCACTCAGTAGTGGTGAAGTGTGAACGGCGCAAATTGCGAGTTGATTGCGCCTGTTGCAGCTGATACTCCATTACTGCTGGCTGCTGCTCACACAACCGCTCCAACATATGTAACGTGGAATTCCACCTGGTGGGTACGTCACATATGATGCGATGTTCAGGAAGGCGAAATCTGACTTGCAGAGCTGCAATGCGCGATCTGGCCATGCTGGAACGTCGCAAGTGAGCGCACTCTAGGCGGACCTTGTGCAGCAGTGCATCAAGATCCGGATAGTCCCTCAAAAAACTCTGCACGACCAAGTTGAGCACATGTGCCAGACATGGTATGTGAGTGAGGTTGCCAAGGCCCAGAGCTGCCACCAGATTTCGGCCATTGTCACACACTACCAAGCCTGGCTGGAGATTAGCTGACAAAAACCACACATCGCTCTCCTGCTTGATGGCATCCCAGAGCTCCTGCGCTGTGTGGCTTCGATTCCCCATGGGAATTAATTTCAGTACGGCCTGTTGACGTTTGGCCACGGCTGTGCTCATATCGGTCGCAACAGGTAAGCGTTCACGGGTCCATGTGGAGGTATACCGTGACGGCTCGTGCAGCGATGATTCTGAGGAACTGGAGTAGGAGGAGGAATCAATGTGCACAGACTGGATTCCTGCAATCCTTGGAGTTGGCAGAACACGTACAGCGCCACTGGCAAGATCTGTACCCGGCTCCACAACATTGACCCAATGGGCAGTGAGGGAAAGGTATCGTCCCTGGCCATGGGTACTGGTCCACGCATCGGTGGTCAGGTGGACCCTGCTACTGACGGCGTTTAGTAGCGCATGTTTAATGTTTCCCTCGACATGTTTTTGCAGAGCAGGGACAGCTTGCCTGCTGAAATAAAATCGGCTTGGCACATTATATTGTGGGACTGCCAATGCCATAAAGTTCCTGAAACTGTCAGTCTCCACCAGCCTGAATGACAGCATTTCAAGGGACAGGAGTTTTGCAAGGCCAGCATTCAGAGCCTGTGCTCGTGGATGGTTTGCCGAGTATGGCCGTCTTTTATCCCATGCCTGTGTTACCGATGGCTGTTTTTTGTTCTGGGAGTGTGACGATGACTGTGAACTTGCTGCAGTGGGTGGAATAACAGTTTGTCTATGGACAACAGTGACCGAGGTTCTTCCATGGAGATTCTGTGAGGAAGCCGAAACAGGTGTGTGAGAGCTGGAGGTAGAGGCTCGAACATGACCTAAAGATGTAGGTGCTGCTGTAGGTTGGCCTACATCTCCAGTGTGTCTTTGGAACTCAGCTACGTGCTTTGTCCGTACATGTGTCCGCATATTTGTGGTATTCAGGTTCCTGATATTTTTACCTCTTTTAACTTTTTGCTTACACAGCTTGCATTGAACATAGCAAATATCATCTACAAGTCTGTCAAAAAAGGACCACGCAGTGCAAGTCATGGGAGCGCCAATTTTGACAGTTCTAAGAGAACTGCTCCCAACAGGTGCCAAACTGGAGGCTACAGGCAAGCGAGTCTGCAGCCTACCTCTCCCTCCTCTTTGTACCGTTGGGACAATCTCTTCCTCAGAGCTGCTCCCACCACCTTCCTGTTGCTCACGCCATGTTGGGTCTCGGATTCATCATCTCCACTACCCTCTTCCAACACCTGCTGCTGTTGGATGGTCTGGGCAGCACCATGCTCCACAAAACCTGGCACCTGAGTCTCATCATCATCATAAGATGCGTTCTGCGGTGTGCTGTCCATCGGCACTGGCTCACCCGCCTCTTCAGATTGAGAGAGACACAACTGTTGCGCATCACTGCATACTCCCTCTTCTTCAAATTGCAGAATGCTGCTTGCCTGTGCCCATGTTTGCGAGCCAACAGATTCTGAGAACAGAAGCAGAGACTCAGCTGGCTCCTGTACAGAACTCTCTGACTGCCTGGGCAATTTGACAGGCGGTGAACAGACAGATGGTTGCTCAACAGTGTTGTGTTCCTGAGAGGAGGTGGAAGGAATTGAAGTCGATGCATTGGCTGCCATCCAACCAACAACGGCTTCAATTTGTTCTTCCAGCAGCAGGGGGGCACGCCGAGCTCCTACCAAAGTGCGCATAAAGGAACGCTCACGGGGAAAACTGGTGGATGCTGTGTCACTGAGGGCGGCAGCAGCCACAGAATCCCCACGTCCTCTCCCTGCTGAAACTCCACGGCCACGACCACGTGCCTTACTCACTGACTTCTTCATCTTGGTAGATTGATAAAGAAAGTCAGAAAAGTTATAAGGCCTAAGTGTGGTTATTACGCAGAGACTGAAGTGAACACTGAAACACAACTGTTCACAATCTGTGAAAGGCTACTCCTTTGTCTACTTCTATAGTGTTTGCAACCAATGTATTGTATACGGATGGAAGCGCGTCACACTAATAGATTATATTTTAAATGGAATGGAGCAGAACCAATTGGAGATAAATGAAAAGGATGAGCCACTGAGACACGCTCAGCAGAGTACAAGCAGCAGTGCTTGAACAAGTAACTGGAGCGTGATGTGCACTCAAAAAATAAAAAACACAGACTGAAGTGAACACTGAAACACAACTGTCCACAATCTGGGAAAGGCTACTCCTTTGTCTACTTCTATAGTGTTTGCAACCAATGTATTGTATACGGATGGAAGCGCGTCACACTAATAGATTATATTTTAAATGGAATGGAGCAGAACCAATTGGAGATAAATGAAAAGGATGAGCCACTGAGACACGCTCAGCAGAGTACAAGCAGCAGTGCTTGAACAAGTAACTGGAGCGTGATGTGCACTCAAAAAATAAAAAACACAGACTGAAGTGAACACTGAAACACAACTGTCCACAATCTGGGAAAGGCTACTCCTTTGTCTACTTCTATAGTGTTTGCAACCAATGTATTGGATACGGATGGAAGCGCGTCACACTAATAGTTAAATTGCTTGGAGCTGCAAGAATTACACTGAAGGAAAAAAAAAGAGTCTGTGAGTGACATGTGCAGATGCCTACAGACAGCGTTGCATGCAGAGCAAACTGCAGCGTCACCTGCACTCACACACACCTTGCAGAGCTGTTAAAACAACACTGCAGGCAAAAGGAAGCTTTACACAGCGGTTGGTGCTAGCCTGCCTACAGCACAGTACACTAAATCGCAATCTCTAACTGTCCCTCAGAGTCAGCACAGCAGCGTTCTGTCCCTACTGAATTCACAGCACAGTGACGCTAAAATGGCGGCGGCGCCTTTTATAGTGCATTCTGACATCATTTCAGCATCCAATCACAGCCATGCCATTAGTTAACATGACCGCAGCAGTACAGGATGTGCCCACACTTCTTAGGATTCCTCATTGGCTGACTAAAATCACATTGCCTCGCAAAGAATTATGGGAACTTCCGATTCCGGTATTCGATAAGACGAAAATATCGAAACGAATTATCGAAAGGCCGATAGAGCTAATATCGGCCGATATCCGATATTTGCAGTATCGTATCGCTCAACACTAGTGCCTGGTAATGTTTTGTGATGTTTTTAAAGGGTCTTTGGAGTAAATTCCTTAATTGATGTAAAACGCCATAAAACCGTGTGACAGGTTCATTCCAGCATTAAGAGTGTCAAAGGTCACCATCAGTTTGTATTTGCAAACTCTTCTATGTCTCTGAGATGTGAAGCTACCTTTCAATACAAGTAATTTCATAATACAAGTATTATTTACAGCCACCAGTGTTCAATCTCCCCTCATTCCTCAAGGATACTGGGGATCTATTGCGGAAGGTCGATGGATTGAGCTTGGAGGGTGACACTCTATTGGCATCCGTGGATGTGGAATCCCTCTATGCCAACATTCGCCACTCTGATGGCTTGAGGGCAGTGAAATTCTTTTTTGAGACATCCATGCTACCTATAGGATTGAGGGACCTCATCCTGGAGCTTTTGGAGTTCACCCTCACACACAATTTTTTTGTGTTCAAGGGATCCTTCTACATGCAGCTCCAGGGTACAGCCATATGTGCGGCCTTTGCGCCGTCCTATGCTAATCTGTTCCTGGGGCTGTCGGAGAGGGATCTCTTTCTGTCAGACAGATTGGGGTCATTTGAGCGTGTCCTGTTTTGGGCACTCTACATTGACGACATCTTTTTTGTCTATTAATACAAAAAGACGCTGACAGCACTCACTGCGTAGGGGTGCTCACTCCAACCAAGGAACCCTCTTGGTGACATCCAACAGCTGAAGACAGAAAGGAACAGCGCTCCATCCGAGTGTATTGAAGTACAAAAAGCTTTATTACCCCATAGTCAAGCAACGTTTCGACCTGCCATAGGTCTTTATCATAACATGAAAAACATATGGGATGGCTTTAAATAGTGGAGGTGCTCACAGAGCACCAATCACTGTCAAGCTCACGCCCACAACATCAATAAATCCAAAAACACTATATAAAAGCTAATCCATAGATACAACATAGTACAACAGCAGTGTAAAACATAATACATACATGTGCACATATAAACATCAACACAGATTGCATAATCACCTATTAGATGCGGTAAACACATTGTATATAAGATTTGTATATTTACTTTGTCATGGCAACCCATAATTAGTCAATGCAGCCACCCAATCACACTCACATCCTGTGTTTAAAGAGTAACCAATCACAGAGCAAAGGGAGCGTCATAGAGGGAACCTATTACTCAGAATATCACATCGCCCTGGTTAAATTACCAGCCAATCAGGTCTGTGCTATTAATCTAAAATCACCGCCCCACTCACCAAGCGTCCCGGCGACCGGAAATACCACAGGTCTCACATGACCTCTGCGTCACAGCCCCAGCGTACAGGGGAGAGGCGTCACCCAGGAGAGCACCAGTCACATGACCGGAGCTCAGCACTGGTGAGCGCCCCACCCCATGCACGTCACGAGATCATGACACAGTGCAAAAACGACCAGGTCCGTCTCCCAGGCAACTTATATGGGCAGCGTATGCGCAGTAAAGAATCACCGGTTTCCCTAATACATCGCATCAAAATAACGCTATCTACTCCCAGCCATCGCTACATGCAGATAGTATGCTACAACACAACCCAGAACAGGATCAAGTTCAACAGGGGTATTATACAAAAATTATTATACCGCTATCCATAAAAAACACTAAACCAAAAATCAGGCTACAGACAAAAGGCAAAAGGACATACACAACTATATGTGAAATCCCCACATTTTAGATTAAATATCCATCATATATTAAGCCCTTATAGCCCCAAGTCCATTAACCCCCATAACATCAACATAAAAAACACATACAAATATTAAAATAATATGCATCTATGATAATGAGACCAATAATGACGCAAAAATCAGAGGAGCAGGAGATCTACTATAGAATTCATATCAAACATTAAATTCTAAATTCAATCCCCTCGGATGCAATGACCCCAACATGTGGATCCATCGCATCTCCTTCTTTTTAAGCATATTCAGTCTATCGCCCCCTCTCCTCAAAACCAGCACACTATCTATAACTCTAAACCTCAATTGGTTCACAGAGTGTCTACTTTCCAAAAAATGTTTGGGAATATTTCTTCCGGATTGCCCATTGATTACGTTTCGTAGGGCGAGGAATTTGCGTGACTTGCTTGTTAGCAGTCATTATTCTCATACTACATCCACATTTTTGGATTCTATTCCGGTGAAGGGTGGATGTGTTCCGTGTGGCAGATGTGTCGCCTGCCCCAACATTGAGCAGAGTGTTTCGTTTGTCAGTTCGGATGGTCTAAAAAAATTTGAAATTAAATAACATATCACATGTACATCACGGTATGTGGTGTATTACGCCACATGTCCATGTGGATTAATTTACGTTGGACTGACATCTAGACAATTAAAAGTTCGCACTCGCGAATATGTGTTGGGGATACAGGTGGCCTCTGTTTGTGTGGACACATCCACCCTGAAAACACTGCCACGGCATTTTCACGATTTTCATCAATGCGACAGCACTTTATTGAGAGTGCGTGGCATTGATATGTTAAATATTAATATTCGAGGGGGCAATTTAACCAAACGGTTGGGACAACTTGAAACGAAATGGATCTGGACTCTTCAAACAATTCATCCGAAGGGTCTTAATGAGAATCTATCTTTTGTTCCCTATCTGTAATCCTCATTGGTGCCTGTTGATATCTATGGTGTGTGTTCGCACATTGTTTTATTGGTTTTAACTATTTCATTTAGATTTGTGATTTTCTATGTATACTCTGGCGATGATTACAAAGAGGAGAGAATGCCAGTTTACTGCCACCTGTTGACTTCCATCAACGTATTATACTGAGGATAATTTATGCCCTGCGTCTGTTAGGGTTCGATTTCCCGCTGCTGCACAAGGGGAGTCTCGAACCCGTCCCGCTGCGGTCTCCCATTCATCTCCAGCCGCAGTGGAGCCTGCTCAGCAGAGACGTCGGTCCAGGTGTCTTGCCCACTCCTCTACTGTGCAGTGACTTGCTGCTGCCTTTCCTGGATCTGCTATTATAGCCAGTGCTGGAGCAGTCGTCTTTGAGACAAAGTCCTGCGTTTTCCCATCTGAGCATGCCCAGAGTGAGATCTCTCATTGGAGATCAGGGGTGACATGTTCAGGTGCTGCAGCGGCTCCTATTGGTCCACCAGGAAGGTCATGTAGCTACGTTTATTTGTAACAGCCTCTCATTGGTCCTTGTTCCTGGAAGGTCCTGTAGCTGTTGCTATAAAAGGGTAGCATGGCTGGGCCGCCATGCGCTAATATCAATCATTGTATGCTATGCGCCAGCGTGGTCATGTGTATGTGTGGATAGGGACCCGGCTGAAATAAGCCACTAGAATACCGACTTAATCGGTGAGGAGTTTGGTATGGTAGCTGGTCAGGGTCGGTGTCCTAGATGCCCTAGATTACCGGCATAACCGGTGAGGAGTTTGATTGCCGTATTCAGGGTCTGGCGTTCAGACGCCATAGATTGCGGGTGACTCCCGCGAGGACATTAGCGCATGATCACGCTTTATGTGCGCTTTGCACTTAACTGTGTATCTGGGAGCCTTACAGGACACAGTGCTTTTTCTCAGCGGCCCTGTGACGTAACAGGGTTCGCTTTCAACGCTATTCAGCGCCCTAGCGTGTTTTCTTTGCCACTCAGTTGTGTCTAGTGAGTGCGCACACATCGCCATATAGCGTTGCGGCTCCTCTTCTAGCGGCTCTGTGGAGTAACAGAGTTCACACTCATTGCCACAGCGCATTACGGCGTTTATGTTGGCAGCTCTGCGGGATAACAGAGTTTGCTTCTTGCGCCTTTTTGCCAGCAGCGGGCTTCGCCTGCACGGTGGACCCCGGGCTGCGAACGCACTTATTATTTATATTATTTTGTGCATTCCGCCAGCCTTAACATAATATTAGCGCCAGGGTCTGGCTGGTAAAATGGCGGACGACCAGCGTCTGCAGCGGTATATCCAGCAGCTGGAGGGTAGGTTGGCGACTCTAGAGCGCACAACCTCAGCGGTGGATGTTACCGCAGTCGCGGTTCAGGCTGCTAGTGTGGCCGCCACCAGTTTGTCCTCTGCTACCCCTGCTCCGACTATTTCCCGCCTCCCACTTCCAGACAAGTTTACCGGTGACAGTAAACAATGTCGGGGTTTCGTCAGTCAGTGCTCCATACATCTAGAGCTTCTGGCTGCACATTATCCCACGGAGCGGGCGAAAGTGGGTTTTATCATATCCCTTTTGTCGAGCAGGGCGTTGGAGTGGGCAATGCCGTTATGGGAGCGCGATAATCGTGTGTGTGCAGAGTGCTCCTCTCTTCTTGGACACTCTCAAACAGGTCTTTTTAGGACCTCGTGTCACCCACGATACGGCTCTTCAATTGTTGGCTATCACTCAGGGTTCATCCATGGTCAGCCAGTTTGCCGTCCAATTTCGGACTCTGGTCTCTGAGCTGGATTGGCCAGATAAAGTCCTTATACCCGTGTACTGGAGGGGACTGGCAGACCATGTGAAGGACGCCTTGTCCACCAGGGAGATTCCTGCCACACTGGAGGAGCTCATTACCATATCTACCCGCATCGACCTTCGTTTTAACGAGCGGAGGTTGGAGCGGGCCCAGTGTAGGCAGAGGTTCCGGCTGGCGCCCACCTTCGCCAGACCTCTGGAATCTTCCATACAGGCATCCGATTCCCCTGAGGCCATGGAGATTTCTCGAGTGAGACCTAAGTCTCGGGCTGCTCGAGTATCTGTGACCTGTAATGCCTGCCAACAAATAGGGCATTATGCTAACAAATGTCCACGGCGGTCGGGAAACGACCGCGTCTAGTAACCATTGGAGGGGGTTCACTAGACACAGCAGTACACGCCTCCAAGTTGTCCTTTAGGGGGACAATCAATTTTGGCTCATCCACTTTAACAGTCACGCTTTGTGTGGATTCTGGAGCCGAAGGAAATTTCATGTCTTCTACCTTCGCTCTCTGCCACTCTATACCTCTGGTGATGCTCGCCAAACCCGTGACTGTTCGAGTAGTGAATGGGTCGACACTGCCTTCACCAATCACACATCAGACCATCCCTTTCACGTTGTCAATGTCACCTTCCCATCAAGAGATTATCTCACTTTTAGTCATTCCCGAGGGAATAGACGAGATCTTGTTAGGGATGCCCTGGCTCCATTTCCATTCCCCACACATTGAGTGGAACTCTGGGAGGATATTGGGTTGAGGTGAGTCATGTAAAGGCAGATGTATGAGGGAATGCATTCAGGTGGCCACTACAGAGATGCCCGCAGATCTTACTTCTCTTCCTAATTACTATTGGTCATATGCAGACGTATTCTCCAAAAAGGCTGCAGAAGTCCTTCCACCTCACCGTCCCTATGACTGTCCTATTGACCTCTTGCCTGGAGCAGAACCTCCTCGGGGACGGGTCTATCCCCTTTCTCTCCCGGAGATGGAGGCTATGTCCCAATATATCCAGGAGAAATTGGCAAGAGGATTCATTAGGACGTCAGTGTCACCTGCAGGGGCGGGGTTCTTCTTCGTGCAGAAGAAGAACGGAGAGTTACGTCCATGCATCGATTACAGGGGTCTTAATGCCATCACCGTTAAGAATAAATACCCGTTGCCTCTAATTTCTGAGCTATTTGATAGGCTACGGGGGGCAAGGATATTTACGAAGTTAGATCTGCGGGGTGCTTATAACCTGATACGCATCCGTGAGGGGGACGAATGGAAGACGGCTTTTAATACCAGGGACGGGCACTAGTGTTGAGCATTCCGATACTGCAAATATCGGGTATCGGCCGATATTAGCTGTATCGGAATTCCGATTCCGAGTTCCGATATTTTCGTCTTATCGGATACCGGAATCGGGATGTCACTGTCACTGTCAGTGTCCGTCTGTCGGGTCTGTCAGGAGTCAGCGGCACTTACCCGGCAGAAGATCTCCGGCGGTCACGTCCTGGACTGCTTCATGGCCGCCATCCTCTTCTCCCGGCGGTCACATGCAGTATCTCGCGATAACTGCAGTGACTGCTGGGTAATCCCGGCCGTAAAGCAGTCAGTCCGATGACGTCACCGCCGGGGAAGCTGGTAAGCAGCTGTGCTGCGCCGGGATGTCAGGCTCTGCCTGTCATTGCGATGTAGCAGAGCTGGATCGTCGTGGGACTATCGTTATGGACTGCGTCGGACAGGTGGTATACTGTTGGTTTGTTTTTTTTCTTTTTTTACAGGAGATCGATGGCGTCGCAGGAATGAGAGTATAATAAAAGAAATGAAAACTGTGTTGTCTCTTTTATTTCATTAAAAGACTTTTTTCTTGCTTTGTCTTTTTTTTACACATTTAATAACTTTGGGATTAATAATGGATCGGTGTCTTATTGACACCTCTCCATCATTAACCGGGCTTATTGTCACCGTGCAATCAACGGTGACAATAACCCCTTATTACCCCGCTTGCCACCGCTACAGGGCAAGTGGGAAGAGCCGGGTAAAGTGCCACAATTGGCACATCTTTTGATGCGCCAAATGTGGGGCTGCTGTAGCCTGGTATTATCAGGCTGTTGAGGGCCAAAATCCATGGGCCTTGACAGTCTTTTAATACCAGGCCGCAGCAGTCTGCATTTTACTTGGCTGGTTAACAAAAATAGGGGGGATCCCCACGCCGTTTTTTTTCGAGGGGATCCCCTATTTTTGTTAACCAGCCAAGCTAAGCAGACTGCTGTGGCCTGGTATTATCAGGCTTGCAAGGTCCATGGATATTGGATCCTTACCAGCCTGAAAAACCAGGCCTCAGCGGTCTGCTTCATCTGGCTGGTTAACAAAAATAGGGGGGACCCCACGCTAATTTTTTTCGAGGGGATCCCCTATTTTTGTTAATCAGCCAAGATATGCAGACTGCTGTGGCCTGGTATTATCAGGCTGGCAAGGTCCATGGATCTTGGCTCCTTAACAGCCTGAAAATCCAGGCCTCAGCGGTCTGCTTCATCTGGCTGGTTAACAAAAATAGGGGGGACCCCACGCCAATTTTTTTCGAGGGGATCCCCTATTTTTGTTAATCAGCCAAGATATGCAGACTGCTGTGGCCTGGTATTATCAGGCTGGCAAGGTCCAGGATCTTGGCTCCTTAACAGCCTGAAAAACCAGGCCTCAGCGGTCTGCTTCATCTGGCTGGTTAACAAAAATAGGGGGGACCCCACGCCAATTTTTTTCGAGGGGATCCCCTATTTTTGTTAATCAGCCAAGATATGCAGACTGCTGTGGCCTGGTATTATCAGGCTGGCAAGGTCCATGGATCTTGGCTCCTTAACAGCCTGAAAATCCAGGCCTCAGCGGTCTGCTTCATCTGGCTGGTTAACAAAAATAGGGGGACCCCACGCCATTTTTTTTTCGAAGGGAACCCCTATTTTTGTTAATCAGTTCCCTCTGACGTCACTGATTGTGTCCCTGGCTGACCTGAAGTGAAAGTGGAAAGCAATCAATTAAGCTTTCCACTTAAGGGCCCGTCTCACATAGCGATATCGCTACCGAGATCGCTGCTGAGTCACTAGTTTTGTGACGCAGCAGCGAGCTCACCAGCGATATCGCTGTGTGTGACATTCAGCGACGATCAGCCCCCCTGCCGGGTATCGCTGATCGTCGCTGAAATGTCAGACTCAGGACCTTTGATCGCTGGTTTCCCGCCTGTCACACGCAGCGATGCGTGCCTGTCAGAGGGAAACCAGCGATCAAAAAAAGGTCCTGACATTTCTGCGACGATCAGCGATACCCGGCAGGGGGGCTGATCGTCGCTGAATGTCACACACAGCGATATCGCTGGTGAGCTCGCTGCTGCGTCACAAAACTAGTGACTCAGCAGCGATCTCGGTAGCGATATCGCTATGTGAGACGGGCCCTTAAGCGATGTTACCCGCAGTGTCGCTGTCCCAGATCGCTGCCTGAGCTGCCTGTTTGGCAGCTCAGCAGCGATCATGTAGCGATACACCAGCGATCCTGACAAGTGCATATCGTTGTCGGGATCGCTGGTGTATCGTTATGTGACACCCAGCCTTTACTCTCCTGTCAGGCAGGAGAGGAACTCATTCATTTGGGGTTTACTGTGAGGCTGCAGCATTAGCTGCGGTCCCTGCAGTAAACATTAACCCTTTCTGAAGGATTACACCGTGGGACCTGACTGTGCATGGGATAGGTAAGAATAATTTTGCTTTTTTATTTTATTTTTATTACAGGAAATGGTTTTTGCAGTAAAATAAAAGATGGTCAAAAACATGTGTCTTTATTTCATTAAAATGATTTTTAATTAAAGTGTGTGTGTTTTATTTTTATTTCATGCAATAGGATTAATAATTGATAGTTGTCTAATTGACAGCTCTCAATTATTAACCTGGCTTAAGGTCACCTTTCAATAGCAAGGTGGCTTTAACCCCATATTAACCCATTCGCCACCGCTACAGGGCAATGGGAATAGACGGGCAAAGTGCCAGAAAGGGCGAATCTAATTATAGATTTGTCTTTCCTGGGGTGTCTGGGGGCAGATGTTAGTAGCCGGGGGGGGCAAAAATAATGGTCCCTCTCTGGGCTATTATTATCTGCCCCCACTCACTGGCTTTGTCTGTCTGGTTGCGAAAATAGGGCGGGAGCCCACGCATTTTTTTTCAGCAATTTTACACCTCATATATATATATACATGTCATTGAATTTGTGACACATATATATATATATTTATATTTGTAGTTCATACACTTCTACATAGTATAATAGCCGCTAATTCAATTGCCGGCTTTTGTGAAAATGCAGAACCCGACATGAAATGACACTTGGTGTACATAGGGTTAACCATGTCTTTTCATGTCCTTTGCTATCTAATTTGCACAAACAATTAAATCAGACTATGTGTGCAAAATTTCACACCTCTAGGGGTTAATTAAAGGTGTAAATTCGTAGCAAAAAAGTCCGTTTTTTTACAACGAATTTACACCTTTAATTAACCCCTAGAGGTGTGAAATTTTGCACACATAGTCTGATTTAATTGTTTGTGCAAATTAGATAGCAAAGGACATGAAAAGAAATGTTTAACCCTATGTACACCAAGTGTCATTTCATGTCGGGTGACCCGACATGAAATGACACTTGGTGTACATAGGGTTAACCATGTATTTTCATGTCCTTTGCTATCTAATTTGCACAAACAATTAAATCAGACTATGTGTGCAAAATTTCACACCTCTAGGGGTTAATTAAAGGTGTAAATTCGTAGCAAAAAAGTCCGTTTTTTTTACAACGAATTTACACCTTTAATTAACCCCTAGAGGTGTGAAATTTTGCACACATAGTCTGATTTAATTGTTTGTGCAAATTAGATAGCAAAGGACATGAAAAGAAATGTTTAACCCTATGTACACCAAGTGTCATTTCATGTCGGGTGCTTCTGTCTTTTCACTGAAGCCGGCTTTACCCGGCAATTGAATCAAAGGATATTTTACTATGTAGAAGTGTATAAACTATACATATATGTATAATATATGTCACAATGACATGTATATATATATATATGTATTCTATGTGTGTATATTTAGTGTTTACAAGGAAAGAATGGGGTTTTTTTAGTTGCGATATTTTGTTCCCATAGACTTACATGGGACTTCCGGTATCGGTATCGGGTATCGCCGATATTTTAGTGATATCGGCGATACCATTCCGATTCCGATACTTTAGCATATCGGAAAGTATCGCTCAACTCTAACGGGCACTATGAATATCTGGTGATGCCCTTTGGGCTCTGTAATGCCCCAGCCGTCTTCCAAGACTTTGTTAATGACATCTTCCGGGATATGCTCTCCACCTCAGTCGTAGTCTATCTGGATGATATTCTCATCTTTTCCCCAGATATTGACTCCCACCGGAGAGATGTTTGCAGAGTCTTCGACCTCCTACGGGCAAATTACCTCTACGCAAAGTTGGAGAAATGTGTGTTTGAGCAGGAGTCCTTACCTTTTCTGGGCTATATCATCTCCGCCCAGGGATTGGCTATGGATCCTGCCAAACTACAAGCGGTGATGGACTGGCAAGAACCCCATTCTCTAAAGGCGGTGCAGCGCTTTATGGGGTTCATTAATTACTACCGCCAGTTTATTCCTCACTTCTCAACTTTGGTAGCTCCCGTGGTTGCCCTCACCAAAAAGGGAGCTAATCCCAAATTGTGGTCTGAAGAGGTCTCCAAGGCCTTCACGTCTATTAAGTCCCATTTCGCTAGTGCTCCCATCCTACATCGCCCCGATGTTGATAAGCCATTTATATTGGAGGTGGATGCCTCGTCCGTTGGTGCTGGAGCAGTCCTCTTCCAAAAGGATGCTCAAGGTCGGAAGCATCCATGCTTCTTTTTCTCCAAGACCTTCACACCAGTGGATAGGAATTATTCCATCGGGGACAGGGAGTTGCTAGCAATGAAGTTGGCCTTCTCGGAGTGGAGACATCTGTTGGAGGGGGCTCGCTTTCCCTTCCAAGTCTTCACAGATCACAAAAATTTGGTATATCTTCAGACAGCCCAGCTGCTTAATTCTCACCAGGCCAGATGGTCCTTGTTCTTCTCCCGGTTTCATTTCACACTGCATTTCTTCTCGGGAGAGAAAAACATTCGTGCCGACGCTCTCTCTCGCTCTGTGGTGTCCTCGGAGGAGGAGGTGGAGGAGCCTCGGCTTATCATCCCTACAGAGAGCCTGAGAACAGTGGCCCCGGTTTCGCTAGAGTCTGTGCCCCCGGGCAAGACTTTTGTGCCTACCAATTTGCGACCGAGGTACTCTCTTGGGCACATTCGTCCAGGGTGGGTGGACACTTTGGGACAAAGAGGACATCTGAATTGCTGGCGAGGACATACTGGTGGCCGCATATGGTCCGTGACGTTGGGGACTATGTTAGGGCGTGTGTCTCCTGCGCCAAGAATAAGTCTCCACGACAACGGCCAGCTGGGTTACTTTACCCTTTGCCGGTGGCAGACAGGCCCTGGGAGATGGTTGGGATGGACTTTGTGGTGGGCTTGCCCAAGTCTCGGGGTTGCACCATCATTTGGGTAATCACCGACCATTTTTCCAAAATGGTGCATTTGGTGCCGCTTCCACGGTTACCTTCTGCACGGGCTCTGGCAGCGTTGTTCGTTAGGCACATCTTCCGTCTACACGGCATGCCGGACAAAATTGTCAGTGACCGAGGCCCCCAGTTTGCGTCTCGGTTCTGGAGAGAGCTTTGTCGTCTACTCAGTATTGAGTTAAATCTCTCTTCAGCGTATCATCCTGAGACGAATGGGTAGGGTGTAAGGTGGTACGGGGCAAAAAGTTTTATTTGGTGGACTGGACGGGCTATGGGCCTGAGGATAGGTCTTGGGAGCCTGCCGAGCATATTCACGCTCCGCAGCTCATCGCTGCCTTTGAGCGCAGCGAGGCCTAAAGAAGGGGGCCCTAGAGGGGGGTAATGTTACGGTTTCTATTTCCCACTGCTGCACAAGGGGAGTCTCGAACCCGTCCTGCTGTGGTCTCCCATTCATCTCCGGCCGCAGTGGAGCCTGCTCAGCAGAGACGTCGGTCCAGGCATCTTGCCCACTCCTCTACTGTGCAGTGACTTGCTGCTGCTTTTCCTGGATCTGCTATTATAGCCAGTGCTGGAGCAGCCGTCTTTGAGACAAAGTCCTGCGTTTTCCCATCTGAGCATGCCCAGAGTAAGATCTCTCATTGGAGATCAGGGGTCACATGTTCAGGTGCTGCAGCGGCTCCTATTGGTCCGCCAGGAAGGTCATGTAGCTACGTTTGTTTGTAACAGCTTCTCATTGGTCCTTGTTCCTGGAAGGTCCTGTAGCTGTTGCTATAAAAGGGTAGCATGGCTGGGCCGCCATGCGCTAATATCAATCATTGTATGCTATGCGCCAGCGTGGTCATGTGTATGTGTGGATAGGGACCCAGCTGAAATAAGTCACTAGAATACCGACTTAATCGGTGAGGAGTTTGGTATGGTAGCTGGTCAGGGTCGGTGTCCTAGATGCCCTAGATTACCGGCATAACCCGTGAGGAGTTAGATTGCCGTATTCAGGGTCTGGCGTTCAGACGCCATAGATTGCGGGTGACTCCCGCGAGGACATTAGCGCATGATCACGCTTTATGTGCGCTTAGCACTTAACTGTGTATCTGGGAGCCTTACAGGACACTGCTTTTTCTCAGCGGCCCTGTGACGTAACAGGGTTCGCTTTCAACGCTAGTCAGCGCCCTAGCATGTTTTCTTTGCCACTCAGTTGTGTCTAGTGAGTGCGCACACATCGCCATATAGCGTTGCGGCTCCTCTTCTAGCGGCTCTGTGGAGTAACAGAGTTCGCACTCATTGCCACAGCGCATTACGGCATTTATGTTGGCAGCTCTGCGGGATAACAGAGTTTGCTTCTTGCGCCTTTTTGCCAGCAGCGGGCTTCGCCTGCATGGTGGACCCCGGGCTGCGAACGCACTTATTATTTATATTATTTTGTGCGTTCCGCCAGCCTTAACAGCGTCAATTTTTTTTGTTTTTTTGTTTTTTTCATTTTTTTTATTTATTTGTTTTATTATTGTATATATTGTGTATTTTGTGTTTACTACTATGTAGATTGCCATTATATATTTTGTTCATTTATTATATGTAATTTTGGCTTATATGCACATTGTGAGACGTATGTTCTGTGATATTTGATGGGGACCACTTTTGTTTTGTTTTCATTATGGTATTTGTGATGCCCTTTTGCTTGCCAGTACAATATATGGCTACATTGCGCTCTGTTGTAGGTGCGCATGCATCGGCTGTCCTGCTCGCTGTGCGGCGCTTTCACTTCCGGCTGTCCATCATCTGGTCACGTGGGGCCCCACATGTTTCTGGGTATCGGCGTCCGTGGTGGGCGCGGACACGGAGAGCGGGGACTGGCGTCGCATGGCTCCTCTGGCGTCCTGTGCTACTAGGTAACCATCGATACATCTGTGTGCGCAGATATCTGTGCACGAGCAGCACAGCTGAAATTGATCTCTATTGGCTTTACTATTTCCGGGATATAATATATAAATGGCGGTTATGGTTACTCTCTGTATACCCCCTGAGGAAGTAGCTGAGGTCTCCGAAACGTGCGTCGGGGTGGGTCTGTGGTCCTGTCTAGTCCCACTGAATCAGGTATATACTATATTCCTCCATGATATTCTCTGCATAATGATAGTATTAACATGCATATTATATAGGATTGCCTAGGATGGTTGCAGAATATTATGGGTATTGTTTACATTTTGATTGGGTTATGTGGGTAGACGGGACCCGGTCCCTTAGGCGTATATGTGCTGACACCTCTATGCTTATCTGCCCCTATCTGTACTAATCACCTTTTGTATAATTTTATCTTTTGCAATTAATAAAGTTGATTTTATGGGATCTTATGGCTGCCACAATTGGTTTATTTTGCACTATTTACACCTTGTATCTCCTGATACAGTACCTTTTTTATGCCTTTTTTATTACGGTCAAATCCATACTGAGAGAGTGTTTGTGTGTGACTCCGGAACTATATACAGAGATTTAAATTTTACCCTATACTATATACACCTGAGTATCTTCTGATACAGTAACTTTTTTCAGCTTTTTGTATTCTGTTCAAATCCATACTTACTTAGCGTCTGTGTGTGACTCTGGAAATATATACGGAGATTGAAATTTTCCCCTATATTATATACACCTGGTATCTTGTGATACAGTACCGTTTTTCTGTTTTTTTAAATTGTGGACTAATCCTTACTGAGCCTCAAAGCGTCTGTGTGTGGCTCCGGAAATACATACGGAGATTTACAATTTTCCCCAAACTATATACACCTGATTTCTTCAGATACAGTACCCTTTTTCTGCTTTTTAGATTCTGGTCTAACCCATACTGAGCCTGAGACCGTCAGTCTGTGACTCCGGAAATATATACGGAGATTTAAATTTTGCCCTATACTATATACACCTGGTATCTTCTGATACAGTACCTTTTTTCTGCCCTTTTTATTACGTTCAAATCCATACTGAGAGAGTGTTTGTGTGTGACTCCGGAAATATAAACGGAGATTTAAAATTTACCCTATATTATATACACCTGGTATCTTCTGATACAGTACTTTTTTATGCCTTTTTATATTCTGGTCAAATCCATACTAAGAGAGCGTTTCTGTGTGACTCCGGAAATACATATGGAGATTGAAATTTTCCCCTTTACTATATACACCTGGTATCTTCAGATACAGTACCCTTTTTCTGCTTTTTATATTGTGGTCTAATCCATACTGAGCCTGTGAGCGTCTGTCTGTGACTCCAGAAATATATACGGAGATTTACAGTTTTCCCCTATACTATATACAGCTGTTATCTTCATCTATAGTACCCTTTATCTGCTTTTTATATTCTGGTCTAATCCATACTGAGCCTGAGAGCGTCTGTCTGTGACTCCGGAAATATATAGGGAGACTTACAATTTTCACCTATACTATATACACCTAGTATCTTTAGATACAGTACCCTTTTTCTGCTTTTTATATTCTGGTCTAATCCATACTGAGCCTCAAATCATCTGTCTGTGACTCTGGAAATATATACAGAGATTTACAATTTTCCCCTACACTATATACACCTGGTTCTTCAGAAACAGTACCCTTTTTCTGCTTTTTATATTGTGGTCTAATCCATACTGAGCCTGTGAGCGTCTGTCTGTGACTCCGGAAATATATACGGAGATTTACAGTTTTCCCCTATACTATATACAGCTGTTATCTTCATCTATAGTACCCTTTATCTGCTTTTTATATTCTGGTCTAATCCAAACTGAGCCTGAGAGCCTCTGTCTGTGACTCCGGAAATATATACGGAGATTTACAATTTTCCCCTATACTATATACACCTGGTATCTTCAGATACAGTACCCTTTTTCTGCTTTTTATATTCTTGTCAAATCCATACTGAGCCTGAGAGCGTCTGTCTGTCACTCGAAAATATATACAGAGATTTACAATTTTCCCTATACTATATACACCTGGTATTTTCTGATACATTACCCTTTTTCTGCTTTTTATATTCTGGTCTAATTCATACTGAGCCTGAGAGCGTCTGTCTGTGACTCCGGAAATATATACGGAGATTTAAATTTTACCCTATACTATATACACCTGGTATCTTCTGATACAGTACCTTTTCTCTGCCTTTTTTATTACGGTCAAATCCATACTGAGAGAGCGTTTGTGTGTGACTCCGGAAATATATACAGAGATTTAAATTTTACTCTTTACTATATACACCTGGTATCTTCTAATACAGTACCCTTTTTCTGCTTTTTATATTCTGGTCTTATCCATACTGATCCTGAGAGCTTCTGTCTGTGACTCCGGAAATATATACGGAGATTTACAATTTTCCCCTATAATATATACACTGGGTATCTTCAGATACAGTACCCTTTTTCTGCTGTTTATATTCTGGTCTAATCCATACTAATCCACACCCCCTGGAAGAAGCCGAGCGGTGAAACGCGCTTTGGGTAACAGGACGGGGAATACTATTCCACATCAGGTGAATCGCTTTTTAGTACCATTGCCTTATTTGGCATTACAGATCAGATATTTTGTTTTATAGAGGCGTTGTATTCACTGTATCCTCTTACTAGCGTTCATATGTATTCATCTGCTGACAAATGCTGTCCACCCACTGGGTATTACCTCATTCAGCTTTTTTGATTAAAGCGACTAGCACAAGGCACTTTATACGCCCATATGTAACAATAACCTGATAAGTGTTATCTACCCACTTTAAATTACTTATTCAGCTGTTTTGATGTAAGCTATTAGCACTAGGCACTTTACACGTTTATTATGATGGTACTGAGATTTCCTTTTCACATAATATTTATATATGAGTATATTCCACTGCATTTTGTTTTGATGTAAACTATTAGCACAGGGCACTTTATATGCATATTTTGGTGATATTGGAGGTCCTTTTTTACTTAATATTTACATAGGATTATACTCCACTGCAATTGCAATTTATTTTTCTTCTTTATACATATTTGCCTGTTTTGCTTATTAAATTTTGATTTGTGAATTCAATATTATTATATTTATGTGGATGCCCCTTTATCCTAATTTTTGAAGCATTTTGCTTATTTTATGTTCATTTTTTATTAATTTTTGGATTCAATACAGTATATTGATTTTATGGATTGCTTCTATATTTTCCATTTTTTATCATAAATTAAGGATTTGTGTAGTTATCTGAAGTGGAAGTGCCATAGCATATAGTTCTGGACACTATTCTTATATCTAATACATACTGAGCCTGAGAGCGTCTGTCTGTGACTCCGGAAATATATATGGAGATTTACAATTTTCCGCTATACTATATACACCTGGTATCTTCAGATACAGTACCCTTTTTCTGCTTTTTATATTCTGTTCTAATCCATACTGAGTGAGCGTCTGTGTGTGACTCCGGAAATATATACGGAGATTTACAATTTCCCCTTCACCGTAAACAGCTGTACGCTTCTGATACAGTACCATATATCTGCTGTTATTTTTGATACATTTTCCCAAACATGAGGAAGTATGGTGGAAGAAGCCATGGACGTGGGCAGGGGGGCCAGCTGGTACTGATGGTGGTGGTGGTGCATCTGCTTTTAGTGCCAAAAGCACAATAGCACCTAAGGCAGGAGGTGTTGAGCCTGCATCATCGTCTGGCTCCAGAAGGCCTGGAAGGCTCCCTTTTCTGGGAGTAGGTAAACCGCTTTTAAAGCCGGAGCATCAGAAACAGGTTTTGGCTTACATTGCTGAAACAGCCTCCAGCTCTATCGCCTCCTCTTCTGAAGTTTCAAAAAATGCAAACACTGAGTCGTTAGTGCAGGCTCCTGGTCAGGAACAACACCTATCCTTGTGTCCTTCACCCCCACCAAAAGTGAAGGATGCGGCAGGCCACACTTCAGATTACTCCCTGGAGCTCTTTTCACATACTATGCCTGGGTTATCAAGTCAAATCCTGAATTCCCCAGTCCAAGATGAATCTGACATGCAGTGCACTGATGCACAGCCACTGCTATATGATTCTGCTGGTACATTCACCCAGAGCACTACATTGCCCTCGCAGTCTACTGAGCCAGAATCTGACCCTGATGAAACTCAGGTGCCCCTTCTCGCATACTATACCACCTTACACGGTGACACAGAGGAAGGTGCAGATGAAAGTGAAGAGGAGGTGATGGATGACCCAGTTGTTGACCAGGATTGTCATCCATTGGGGGAAGAGGGTGCCACTGGCAATAGCTCAGAAGAGGAGGAGGATCCGCAGCAGGCATCGACATTGCAGATGCGGTTATCTGGCAGGCCCATAGCAGTCAAAAAATTTGTTAAAAAAACAAAAACAGGCACAGGACAGCTTGGCCAGATGGTCAAATTAGCACAGCGTGCAAGCCTGAAAATTTATCCCATAGTAGGAAGAGTGCAGTGTGGCACTTTTTTGACCAAAATCCTATTGATGAGGCAAAGGTTATCTGTAAGAAGTGCGAAATGACCTTTAGCCGAGGGAAAAATCTCCGAAATTTGTGTACCAGTTGCATGCTTAGACATTTAAACAACAAGCACTTGCAAGCGTGGACGGACTACAAAACCTCAGGTAGCACATGTGCACCTGCTCCGACTGAAAGTAGCCAGCAATGCCACATCGCTTCCCCCACTGTAAGCCCACCAGTTAGCACACCACCAGCAAGAAATGTTGAGGTATCGTTGCAAGGCCAAAGCAGTCTGTGAATCACAATGTTTTTGCAGCGAAAGACTGAATCTAGGCCATCACCACCACTTCCACCACCATCACCATCACCAACCCCCTCTCAGTCCGCCATGTCCACTGCTAGTTCCCCCATATGCAGCTCTCAAGTCCAGATCACCCTAGCAGACACTCTGAGTAGGACAAGAAAGTACTCATCCTCTCATCTGCGTACACTGGCTTTGAACGCCTACATTGCCAAACTTATCTCATTAGAGATGATGCCCTTCCGTTTGGTTGAAAGTGCAGCATTCCGAGAGCTCATGGCCTACGCTGTCCCACGCTATGACCTACCCAGTCGGCACTTCTTTTTTAGAAAAGCCATCCCTGCCCTCCACCTGCAAGTGAAAGACTGCATTGTTCATGCACTCAAACAATCAGTGAGTAGAAAGGTGCACCTCACAACAGATGCATGGCCAGTAGGCATGGCCAGGGCGGTTACGTGTCCATCACTGCCACTGGGTTAATGTGGTAGATGCTGGGTACACAGGGGACAGCTGCGTTGGACAGTGCTGCCTAGCCCACGGTATAGGCAACAGTTGGCTGTAGGCGTTCGACCCTCCTCCTCCTCCTCCAGAAGCGAAAGCTCGTCGACAGAGCACAGTCGCAGGAGCACTCCATCCGCAGCTGCCAGTGTTGCACACGAGGTGTCCCACTATCGAACAGCTAGTGGTAAGCGTCAGCAGGCTGTTTTAAAGATGATGTCTTTGGGCGACAACAGACACACCGCGGAGTTACTGGCCGACTACTTGCAGCGAGAAACTGAGTCATGGCTGGGCAGTCTACATCTTGAGCCAGGCAAGGTAGTCGGTGATAACGGACGTAATTTTGTGGCGGCCATAGCCCTGGCAAAACTCAGACACATACTGTCATGTATAGTGTACAGTTCCTATAGCGTCTTGTGCTTGGGTGCGAGGAAAACACAGGAGACACAGGTTGATATGAAATGACTTGTATTACTTCATACAAGCATGCTGAAAAGTTCACACAGTTTGCAGGAACAGTGACAGGAGACACAGCAGGCCAGAGTAACTTCAAGCACTACAATAAATCTCCAAAGCAGGTTCAGGATCTCTTCTCTGTACCGTAATTCCTCTGCAAACATGGATTCACCAAAGAGCAGGTTTCCAGAGTCCAAAAGTGTTCCAAGGTTCCTCAGTAGGGAATAGCTGGAGTACAAGTCCAAGGTTTCCAGAAGTCAGGTCACAGACTGACTGAGGCTTGATTCAGGAGCACTGATTGTTCAGCTGAGGCTGCTTAAGAAGCAAGAGGGAAGAATCAGGGCGGGAACATGAAAACTGGAAACTCCATATTAACTGAGGGCAAGAGCTGCAGAAAGACAGAAAGCAAAATGGCCGACGGAAAACTGAGTTTCAAGGAACATGTCAACAGAGACAAAGAACCTTACACATACGTTGCCTGGCTCACACCTTGAACCTGGTGGTGCAGTGCTTCTTAAATAATTATCCGGAGTTAACAGCCCTGCTCCATAAGGTGCGAAGACTGTGCTCGCACATCCGTCGCTCGCCCGTAGACTCCAGGCGTATGCTGAGGCTGCAGTGATCGCTCCACCTCCCCAAGCACTGCCTAATCATAGACGTTGCAACAAGGTGGAACTCTTCCATGCACATGATTGAGAGGCTGTGCGAACAGAGGCAGGCTGTAATGCATTTGTGGGAGGATACACGGGCATGCAATTTGAGGACAGACATGGAGTTGTCGGGTGTGCAGTGGTCAAAGCTGAAAGATCTCTGTAAAGTCCTTCAGTGTTTTGAGGAATGCACACAGCTGGTAAGCGCAGACGATGCCATCATAAGCATGAGCATCCCACTTATGCGTCTGCTCATGCAAACTTTGATGCACATTAAGGATCAGGCATCAGCAGCGGAGGAGGAAGAGGAGGAGGAGGGAAGCATTGATGACAGTCAGCCATTGACTGCTCAGGGAACTGTCCTGGACGATGTGGAGGAAGAAGAGGAAGAGGAGGAGGATGAGGGGGATGATTATTTTGGGGAGGAGGATGCTTCCCAGAGAAAATGTTGGCTTGCCAAGGTCAGGTACAGGGTTTGTGTGTGACTGGAGGGATGTGGATTTGCCAGAAAGTGCTACTCCACCCACCACTGGCAGCGCACCATTGACACCTGGAACATTGGCCTATATGTGTGATTATGTCTTGTGGATCCTAAAAAGGGACACCCGCATTGCCAAAATTATGAAGGATGACGACTATGGGTTGGCCAGCATCCTCGATCCACACTATAAAGGCAAATTACAGAACATCATGCCACAGGAGAACCTAGAGCTAATATTGGCGAAAAAACAAGCAACTCTGGTAAAGCGTTTGTTAGAGGCATTCCCAGCACACAGTAGCGGTGCAGGTTCTACCATGAGCCTACTGGGCAAAATGGAAGAGGTGTTTGTGGTGCACACAGCCGAAGTGGCGTTGGAGACAGGGGTTTCATGACCATGTTGTGGACTGATTTCTCGAGTAACGCTCATGCGACTGTTAATACTGAATCGATTGCAACAGACAGGAGACAGCAGTTGTCAACTATAGTTCAAAATTACCTCTCCTCACCTATCGATGTTCTCCCTCACAGTTCATTCCCCTTTGACTACTGGGCCTGTAAACTGGACACCTGGCCTGAATTGGCACAATATGCCTTACAGGAGCTTGCTTGCCCTGCTGGTAGTATGCTATCAGAAAGAGTCTTCAGTGCTGCTGGATCAATCCTGACAGAAAGAAGGACGCGGCTGTCGACCCAAAATGTTGGTGATCTCACCTTCATTAAAATGAACCATGCCTGGGTTTCAAAGGATTTTGTACACCCTTTCCCTGAAGACACATAGGTTGCAAGCAAAATGGCTCGCTTTGTCCTCCTCTTCCTCCGACTTCTCCAATTCCTCCATTTGCAGCTGCTGAATGTCCAGCCTACATCTCAGCAACATATACCAGTTTTTCCACCTCCCTAACTGGGCTGTACACCCCCAGGGCCGGCCCACCACCTGGCGCACCCGAGCAAGTGCCGGGGCCCAGAGCAGGGGAGGGACACACTTGCCGTCAGAAACACCGGCGTACTATGAGGGGCCCTGTGCCAGTGCCGATGCCCAGGAGTGGGCCCCCCTGCTTCCTCAGGGCCCCAGCACTTGCAATACTTACCTCTCCCTGCTCCACCACTGTCACGTCTTCCGCGTTTCCTGACAGTGACATTCAGGTCAGAGAGAGCGATTATGTCACGTCTGTGCACCCTCTGCCCGAACAATCACAGTACAGAGAGCTGGAAGTTGGCGATGCTGAGGAGTCCAGAGTAGAGCAGTGCCCAGCCAGGAGAGGTATTTCATTTTTTTGTGTAAATCAAGTTTATTTAGGTATTTATACACATCAATCATTAATAACAGGAATAGAAAAGTCATTCATATAAAACAAATGAGCGCCTGAGGTGTTTGCTCATGTAGGCAATTAACATCAGAATTACTTTGTTTAGAAATTTTAAAGAAGAAGGTGCCTAGACTAAGACTCTAGGTCTACAAAAGGAAAGAAGATAGAGAAGAAACAAGGGAAAAGAAGGGAAAAGAAAAGAAACAAAAAAAAAAATGAAAAGGGGGAGGGGAAGGGGGGAGGATTTTAAGGAGTGGGGTAGGAAATGTGGCTCCATCCAGTAGGTAAACTCATATGACTTATCATCTATGGGTCTATCAACCAAGAGTCCAATTCCGATGATTCTCTAAACATAACCCAGGGAGCCCAAATGATATATACCTTTCCTGTGGTACCATTCAGTTGTCCTATCAGCTTTTCCATTCTATATATGTCGTTGAGTTCCATCACCAAATCAGAACGCGAGGGAACCTTTTCCTGTTTCCAAAATCTAGTAATCACGTTCCTGGTAGCAGTGAGAATATGTCTAAGAAGACCTTTCTTAAATCTAGAAATCGAGAAGCTACACAAGGACAGCAAGGTAATTTTGGTTATAGACAGCTTGTTCCAGAGATCAAAGGATGCTAACCACAGTTTCTGTCTGAGTGGGCAGTGCCACCAAATGTGTACAAATGAACCTCTATCTTTTAAGCATCTCCAGCACGTATCCGGTGTTGTTGGATAAATTAAGTTTAAATCTGATGGGCATTTGTAACACCTCGACAAGATTTTGTAGCTCCTCTCCTGTGATGTCGAACAGAGTGATGACCTGAGTGTGCGTAAGAAAATCTTTATTCTTTCTTCAACTGATAAGGGTCTACCCAAATCAATCTCTCATTTGGAAAAAAATGCTGGGAAATCTCTCGATGGGGTCTGCCCTTCTTGGAAGGTTTTGTATAATAAAGAGATACTGGGATCTATAGAGTTTGTTGATAAATAAAGAGTCTCAAACGGAGATAATATTCTGTATGGCTAATTTAATATTAAAACTCTTTATTTAGTCATAAAAGAACCATGCACCTGTTGGCGGCTCCTTGTCCTAAAAAATGTCCTGGAAAGACCTCATCCCTGTCCTTGTAACATAATCATGGACTATGGGGCATGAAGCTCTATTTTTATGTAGATAAGTGTCTCTTTTTAATCCTGCAGGAAAGGATGGATTGTCATATATAGGAGTAAGGGGGCCAGGAGACGAAGAGACTCCCAGCTCTCGACTCCCTCTTTTGATAAATGATTTCATGTTTTTGGTGAGGAAGGGTAAAGGTATATCCCGATCTTCCGTCGGGGACCAAATAACAATACGGGAGTCACGTCCATTAGGATCATTTCTAATGTAACCCATTTTTTGTTGTTTTTATTATGAAACATATCTAAAATACATGTACCAATTGCTGCTTGACTATACGTTGCAAAATCTGGCAGACCTATTCCCCCTTCTTGCTTCGATCTACTCAACAAAAAGTATGAAATACATGCTCGTTTTTGTGACCAAATAAAACGAGTAATCGCTTTTTAAGACGTGACAAAAAGGAGGCAGGTAAATACAAGGGGATTGTTTGGAAATAATATAGGAGACGGGGTAATAGATCCATTTTAATAGCGCTCACTCTTCCAAACCAAGATAAAGATAGTTTAGGCCATTTTTCAAAGTCTAACCCAAGCTTTAAGCAAAGCTGTCTTAAAGTTTGCTTCAAAATGATCAGATACTTTGGCGGTGATTTTTATTCCTAGATAGGTAAAAGAATCTGAACACCACTTAAAGGGAAATGAAGCTGCCAACCTCTCCACCTCACTTGGTTGGATTGAGATATTGAGAATTTCCGATTTGTGGGTAATAATTTTGAAATTGCTCAGAAGACCAAATCTATGTAATTCTGAGATAATATTTGGGAGACTTATAGTTGGGGAAGAGACATACAATAGGACATCATCTGCAAAAAGTGCCAGTTTGTGCTCTTCTGATTGGGTTTTTATGTCTCTAATGGAGGGATTATTCCGTATCGCGGTTGCTAGATGTTCCATAGAGAGTATATAAAGCAAGGGTGAAAGAGGACAGCCTTGCTTCGTTCCGTTCCGAATTAAAAATGTGTTTCAAATAGTGTTGAGCGATACTGCTCGATATCTAAAAATATCGTATCGAAATGGTATCGCCGATATCACTAAATATCGTCGACATCCGATTCCGATACCGGAAGTCCAATGTAAGTCTATGGGAACAAAATATTGCAACTAAAAAAAACCTTTATTTCCTTGTAAACACTAAATATACACACATAGAATACATATATATATATATATCTACATGTCATTGTGACATGTAGATATATATATATGTATAGTTTATACACTTCTACATAGTAAAATATCCTCTGATTCAATTGCCGGGTAAAGCCGGCTTCTGTGAAAAGACAGAAGCACCCGACATGAAATGACACTTGGTGTACATAGGGTTAACCATGTCTTTTCATGTCGTTTGCAATCTGATTTGCACAAACAATTACATCAGTCTATGTGTGCAAAATTTCACACCTGTAGGGGTTAATTAAAGGTGTAAATTCGTTGTAAAAAAACCAGACTTTTTTGCTATGAATTTACACCTTTAATTAACCCCTACAGGTGTGAAATTTTGCACACTTACACTCATGTAATTGTTTGTGCAAATCAGATATCAAACTACATGAAAAGACATGGTTAACTCTATGTAAACCAAGTGTAATTTCATGTCGGGTTCTGCATTTTCACAAAAGCCGGCAATTTAATTAGCGGCTATTATACTATGTAGAAGTGTATGAACTATAAATATAAATATATTTATATATATATATGTGTCACAAATTTAATGACATGTATATATATATATGAGGTGTAAAATTGCTGAAAAAAAATGCGTGGGCTCCCGCCCTATTTTCGCAACCAGACAGACAAAGCCAGTGAGTGGGGGCAGATAATAATAGCCCAGAGAGGGACCATTATTTTTGGCCCCCCCGGCTACTAACATCTGCCCCCAGACACCCCAGAAAGGGCAAATCTCTAATTAGATTTGCCATTTCTGGCACTTTGCCCGTCTATTCCCATTGCCCTGTAGCGGTGGCGAATGGGTTAATAAGGGGTTAAAATGACCTTGCAATTGAAAGGTCACTTTAAGCCAGGTTAATAATTGAGAGCTGTCAATTAGACAACTATCAATTATTAATCCTATTGTATGAAAGAAAAATCAAACACACACACTTTAATAAAAAAGTTTAATGAAATAATCACACAGTTTTTGACCATATTTTATTTTCCTGCTAAAACCATTTCCTGTAATAAAAATAAAATAATAAAGCAAAATTATTCTTACCAATCCGATGTACAGTCAGGTCCCACGGTGTAATCCTTCAGAAAGGGTTAATGTTTACTGCAGGGACCGCAGCTAATGCTGCAGCCTCACAGTAAACCCCCAAATGAATGAGTTCCTCTCCTGGCTGACAGGAGAGGAAGTGGAAAGCTTAATTGATTGCTTTCCACTTTCACTTCAGGTCAGCCAGGGACACAATCAGCGACGTCAGAGGGAACTGGTTAACAAAAATAGGGGATCCCCTCGAAAAAAATTGGCGTGGGGTCCCCCCTATTTTTGTTAACCAGCCAGATGAAGCAGACCGCTGAGGCCTGGATTTTCAGGCTGTTAAGGAGCCAAGATCCATGGACCTTGCCAGCCTGATAATACCAGGTCACAGCAGTCTGCATATCTTGGCTGATTAACAAAAATAGGGGATCCCCTCGAAAAAAATTGGCGTGGGGTCCCCCCTATTTTTGTTAACCAGCCAGATGAAGCAGACCGCTGAGGCCTGGTTTTTCAGGCTGGTAAGGATCCAATATCCATGGACCTTGCAAGCCTGATAATACCAGGCCACAGCAGTCTGCTTAGCTTGGCTGGTTAACAAAAATAGGGGATCCCCTCGAAAAAAAAAACGGCGTAGGGGTCCCCCTATTTTTGTTAACCAGCCAAGTAAAATGCAGACTGCTGCGGCCTGGTATTAAAAGACTGTCAAGTCCCATGGATTTTGGCCCTCAACAGCCTGATAATACCAGGCTACAGCAGCCCCACATTTGGCGCATCAAAAGATGTGCCAATTGTGGCACTTTACCCGGCTCTTCCCACTGCCCTGTAGCGGTGGCAAGCGGGGTAATAAGGGGTTAATGTCACCGTTGATTGCACGGTGACAATAAGCCCGGTTAATAATGGAGAGGCGTCAATAAGACACAGATCCATTATTAATCCCAAAGTTATTAAATGCATAAAAAAAGACAAAGCAAGAAAAAAGTATTTTAATGAAATAAAAGAGACAACACAGTTTTCATTTCTTTTATTGTACTCTCATTCCTGCGACGCCATCGATCTCCTGTAAAAAAAGAAAAAAAACAAACCAACAGTATACCACCTGTCCGACGCAGTCCATAGTAACGACTGTCCCACGACGATCCAGCTCTGCTACATCGCAATGACAGGCAGAGCCTGTCATCGCGACGCAGCACAGCTGATTACCTGCTTCCCCGGCGGTGACGTCATCGGACTGACTGCTTTACGGCCGGGATTACCCAGCATTCACTGCAGTTATCGCGAGAAACTGCATGTGACCGCCGGGGAAAGATGATGGCGGCCATGAAGCAGTACAGGCCGTGACCGCCGGAGATCTTCTGCCAGGTAAGTGCTGCTGACTCCTGACAGACCCGACCGACGGACACTGACAGTGACAGACCCGACCGACGGACACAGACAGTGACAGTGACAAATCCGATTCCGGTATTCGATATGACGAAAATATCGGTATTCGGAATCGAAAGGCCGATACAGCTAATATCAGCCGATACCCGATATTTGCAGTATCGTATCGCTCAACACTAGTTTCAAAGTAAGCCATTAATTTTAACTTGAGCACTGGGAGATGAGTACAGGGCAGAAATTCTACAGAGCATAGTTTATTTTAAGAAAATTCCTTCTAACGTTTGAAATATAAAATCCCAGTGCACCCTGTCGAAAGCCTTTTCTGCGTCAATCGACAGAATGCATATGGGTTCCTCTTTCTTGACCGTCCCATCAATCAAAGAAATAGTTCGGATTGTTATGTTTCGGTAGCTGAGGAGGACCTGAGCAAAAAACCGCCAAAGCAGCAAGATACCCGAGAGGCTGGGACCTAATGGGTTGCAGATCCCAAAACTAACCGCACAACTTGAAGTAGCCATGGAGCGTACCTACGGTGATCCTACATGCCTCGGCACAGCCGGAAAGTTAGCTACACCTGAAGATAGAAAGAGGAATACTAACTGCCCCGAAGTAGAGACCCCAAAGAAATAGGAAGCCCCCAAACATGTAATGGCGGTTAGACAAGAGGAAAACATGAACACAGAAAGAAAATAGAATGAGCAAATTTTGGGGCCCAAATCTGTCTAGAAAGCAAAGTACAGAAGAGAAATTCTGTCTGCGACCCAGAAAAACCCTAACAAAAATACCAGCACTTCTGATTACAAAAACCTGAGACCACACGATCTCAACCACCTATATCAGATCTCTGGTGTGACACACAGCTACCCAGCAGTAAAAAATATCACAGGAACAGAGAACAAGTGCAAATACAAAATGAAAACAGGAGGCAGCGCAAGCCCCCAAAGGGGACCCGGCTGAAGTCCAAGCAAGGACTGCAGGAAGCAAGGAAAATCAAACCACAGAAAAAAAACAGAAAGTCACTTATCTGAATGATAGCAGGAAAGCAAGCTGAAATTCCAACAAAGACCTGGAAGCTACAATTGATTAACGGCGAGGATCATGGGAGTTCAGCTCACTTATATCAGGCCAGTCATCCCCACCTGAGACCCATTCCTTAATTGGTTCAATACCCTCAGCAACCACCGGAGGGAGAATCTGCTCAGAAGTAGTCTCCAAAACATTCACAACAGTACCCCCCCTTGAGGAGGGGTCACCGAACCCTCACCTGCGCAACCAGGCCGATCAGGATGAGCTAGGTGATAGGCACGGATAAGTCTCCTAGCATGGATGTCCGAAGCAAACACCAAAGAATTGTCCTCCTGACCATAACCTCTCCACTTAACCAAATACTGGAGTTTCCACCAAGCAAAACGAGAATCCAATATTTTCTCAACCACATACTCCAAATTGACCTCAACCAAACAGGGTCGGGAGGCGCAGCCATAGGAATCACTGGCTCGACAAACCTCTTCAATAAGGATTTGTGGAATTAAATGTACCGGGGAGAAGCAAACGGAAGGAAGCCGGATTAAGAATTTCCATGATCTTATAAGGTCCAATGAACCTTGTCTTAAATTTTGGAGACGCAACCTTCATAGGGATATTTCTTGAGGACAACAAAACTAAGTCCCCCACTTTAAAATGAGGACCATCAGTCCTATGCCGGTTGGCAAACCGCTGGGCCTTCTCCTCAGAGAGAGACAACCTCTCCACAACTTGGTCCCAAATCTGCTGCATTCGCTCCACAATAGAGTCAACAGCCGGACAGACAGAAGCCTCCACCTGTCCTGAAGAAAATCGAGGATGAAACCCAGAATTGCAGAAAAAAGGAGACATCAAGGTGGCAGAGCTAGCCCTATTATTAAGAGTAAACTCAGCCAAAGGCAAAAAAGAGACCCAGTCATCCTGATCAGCAGACACAAAATATCTCAAATAAGTTTCCAAGGTCTGGTTTGTTCTCTCAGTCTGTCCATTGGTCTGAGGGTGAAATGCAGAGGAGAAAGACAACTGAACTCCAAGTTTAGAACAAAATGTCCTCCAAAATCTGGAAACAAATTGGACTCCTCTGTCAGACACAATGTTCTCTGGAATGCCGTGCAACCGAACTAAACTGCTGAAAGAATAAAGGCACCAACTCGGAGGAGGAAGGCAACTTAGGTAGTGGAACAAGATGTATCATCTTGGAAAATCTATCACAGATCACCCAGGTAACGGTCATTCTCTGAGAGACAGGGAGGTCGGAAATAAAATCCATAGAGATATGGGTCCATGGCCTCTTGGGCACAGGTAATGGCATTAACAAACCCCTAGAGCGAGAACAAGGTTTGGAACGAGAGCAAGTCCCACAGGACTGCACAAAGTCCCTGACGTCACGAGACAAAGTAGGCCACCAAAAGGACCGACTCACCAAATCTCTGGTACCAAAAATACCGGGATGATCAGCCAATGCAGAGCAATGAATCTCAGACATAACATTCTTCCTCCACTGGTCTGGGACAAACAATTTCCCAACAGGGCAGCGTTCAGGTTTATCCTCCTGACATCCCTCCAGAGCCAGTCTCAAATTGGGCGAGATAGCGGAAAGAACTACACCCTTTTTTAGAATTAAAGCAGGCTCAGTTACCTCAGGAGAATCTGCAAAGAAACTCCTCGAGAGGGCATCAGCCTTAACATTCTTAGTGCCCGGGAAAAAAGAAACCACAAAATTAAAACGTGTGAAAAACAAGGCCCACCTGGCCTGTCTAGGATTATGTCGCTTGGCTAATTCTAGATAAACCAGGTTCTTATGGTCCGTGAGGACCACCACTTGATGTTTGGCTTCTTCCAGCTAATGTCTCCACTCTACAAAGGCCCACTTCATAGCCAATAACTCCCGATTTCCCATGTCATAATTACGTTCAGCTGGGGAAAATTTTTGAGAGAAAAAGGCACAAGGGTTACTCTTAGAGTTCTCCAGATCCCTTTGGGACAAAACGGTACCTGCCCCAATCTCAGAAGCATCAACCTCCACCTGAAATGGTAGAGAAACATCAGGCTGCCGCAGAACAGGAGCAGAAGAGAATCTCTGCTTAAGTTCCTGAAACGCAGAAACTGTCTCAGAAGGCCAATTCACCACATCAGAACCCTTTTTGGTCAAATCAGTCAGTTGTTTCACAATACCGGAGAAATTACCAATGAATTTACGATAAAAATTAGCAAAACCCAAAAATCTCTGAAGAGCCTTCAATGTAGTAGGTTGAACCCAATCACAAATGGCCTGAACTTTGACCGGGTCCATTTCAATAACAGACGGAGATAAAATGAATCCCAGAAATGAAACCTTCTGTACGCCAAAAAGACATTTTGATCCCTTCACAAACAGTGCATTTTTTCTCAAAATCCGGAACACCGTCGAACATGTTCCACATGAGAGTCCCAGTCGTTGGAAAAAATCAAGATATCGTCCAAATAAACGATCAGAAATTTATCCACGAAATCCCTGAAAATATCATTCATAAAGGACTGGAAGATGGAAGGGGCATTAGTGAGCCCAAAAGGCATCACTAGGTACTCAAAATGCCCCTCTTGGGTATTAAATGCCGTCTTCCATTCATCACTGTGCTTGATGCGGATAAGATTATACGCCCCCCTGAGGTCAAGCTTGGTAAACCAACTCGCACTTTTCACTCTGGAAAATAGGTCAGAAATCAAGGGTAACGGATATTGATATTTAACACTGATCTTATTCAGGAGATGATAGTCAATACACGACCTCAATAAACCATCCTTTTTGGCCACAAAGAAAAAGCCGGCGCCCAAGAGTGACGAGGAAGGTCTTATATGACCCTTCTCCAAAGACTCCTTGATATAAGAACGCATAGCATCATGTTCAGGTACAGATAAATTAAAAAGTCGACCCTTAGGAAATTTACCACCAGGCACTAACTCAATAGCGCAATCATAACTCTTGTGAGGAGGCAAGGATGCAGACTTACTCTCACTAAACACATCAGAAAATTTGGTCAAATAGTCAGTGACATCTTGAGACTGGGGGGAGGCAGAAAAAACATCTTGAGACTGGGGGGGCCAGAAAAAACAGGAGTGTCAGTAATAACACATTGGCAACCCCAACTGGTCACAGACACAGATTTCCAATTCAAAACAGGATTATGAGTCTGTAACCACGGGAAACCCAGTACAATAATGTCAAGCAAATTGTGCAACATCAAAAATTTGCAACTCTCCTGATGGACCGGGTCGACCCGCATTATCACCTGGGTAGAAAACTGGGGTTTGTTCTCTGCCAAAGGGGTAGAATCAATGCCCAGCAGAGGAATAGACTTCCGAAGGGGTATCATGGGAAACCCACAACGTTTGGCAAAGTCAAAATCCATCAGGTTAATAGCTGCTCCTAAATCAACAAAAGCCTGAGCCGAAAATGTGGACATGGAGCAAATCAGGGTAACAGTCAACAGAAATTTAGTCTGAACACTACCCAAAGCTACTGAGTGCGCAAAACGTCTTCCCCGCTTGGGGCAGACGGAAATAGCATGAGAAGCATCACCACAGTATAAACACAACCAATTACACTTTCGAAACTCATGACGCTGTGCCCCAGAAGTCACTCCATCACACTGTATGGGCTCAGGAGCTGACTCACAAGGCAACACATTCTCACGCATACCTCTGCGCTCACGTAAACATCTGTCAATTTAAATAGCTAATGACATAGAGTCATTAAGACCAGAGGGAATAGGGAATTCCACCATAACATCCTTTACAGTCTCTGCCAGACCCCTCCAAAAAAGAGCTGCCAGAGCCTCATCATTCCATTTAGTAAGGACTGCCCATTTTCGAAATTTCTGACAATACAGTTCAGCAGCTTCATGACCCTGATTCAATGCCAACAAGGTTTTTTCCGCTTGATCAGTGACATTAGGTTCATCGTACAACAACCCCAGAGCCTGAAAAAACACATTAACATCATTCAAAACAGGATTCCCTGGTGTCAGGGAAAAAGCCCAATCCTGAGGGTCGCCGCGCAACAGGGAAATGACAATTTGAACCTGCTGTGCATCGCTTCCTGAGTACTTAGGCTTCAGAGCAAAAAACAAGTTACAGTTATTTTTAAAATTCAGAAATTTAGACCGATCCCCCAAAAATAAATCTGGCATGAGGATCCTAGGTTCCACAACTGGCAACCTAGCGATATAGACAGTAATATTCTGATCCTCAGTGGCGAGCCGCTCAACACAACCTGACAACTGCACAATCTCCATTGAGGACATAGAAGAATTCCTCCCAGGGAGAAAGAGGGAAAAAATGTAAGCAGAAAAAAGGAAAAAAAAATAATAAAAATTTCTGACAACTCCTTTTTTTTTCCCTTATGCTCACTATCCTTCCCTTCTGTTGAGTACCATAGAATTTTCAGTCTGGCCGGTAATACTGTTATGTTTTGGTAGCTGAGGAGGACAGGAGCAAAAAACCACCAAAGCAGCAAGACACCAGAGAGGCTGGGACCTAATAGGTTGCAAATCCCTAAACTAACTGCACAACTAGAAGTAGCCATGGAGCGTACCTACGGTGATCCTAGAAGCCTCAGCACAGCCGGAGAGTTAGCTACACCTGAAGATAGAAAGAGGAAAACTAACTGCCCCGGAGTAGAGACCCCAAAGAAATAGGAAGCCCCCAAACATGTAATGGCGGTTAGACAAGAGGAAAACACGAACACAGACAGAAAATAGAATGAGCAAATGTTGGGGCCCAAATCTGTCTAGAAAGCAAAGTACAGGAGAAAAATTCTGTCTGCAACCCAGAAAAACCCTAACAAAAATACCAGCACTTCTGATTACAAAAAACCTGAGACCACACGATCTCGACCACCTATATCAGATCTCTGATATGACACACAGCTACCCAGCAGTAAAAAATATCACAGGAACAGAGAACAAGTGCAAATACAAAATGAAAATAGGAGGCAGCGCAAGCCCCCAAAGGGGACCTGGCTGAAGTCCAAGGCAGGACTGCAGAAAGCAAGGAAAATCAAACCATAGAAAAAAAACAGAAAGTCACTTATCTGAATGATAGCAGGAAAGCAAGCTGAAATTCCAACAAAGACCTGGAAGCAACAATTGATTACCGGTGAGGATCATGGGAGGTCAGCTCACTTATATCAGGCCAGTCATCAAACCTGAGACCCATTCCTTAATTGGTTCAATACCCTCAGCAAACACCAGAGGGAGCCTCTGCTCCGAAGTAGTCTCCAAAACATTCACAACATCGGATGGTGGTATTTCATTTTTTTAAATGTTTGGAGCAATATATGGGGAGCATGAAACACTGGAGAATTATATATGGGGCCCATCATACACTTGAGCATCATAGATAGGGACCATTATAAACTGTAGCATTATATATGGGGCCCATCATACACTGTAGCATTATAAATTGGGCCCATCATACACTGGAGCATCATCCATGATGCCCATCATATACTGGATCATCATTTGGGGCACATTATATATGGAGCATTATATAGGTCCATCATACACTGGAGCATCATCCATGGGGCCCATCATACACTGGAGCATTATAAATGGGGCCCATCATACACTGGAGCATCATATACGGGCTGTTGTGAATATGCTGGAGGCGGCTTCTGAGCTGGGGCTCCCTCCGGTGGTTGCTGAGGGTAATGAACTGATTACTGAATGGCCTTCAGCTGGCGCTGAATGGTAGGATATAAGTGGCCTGAGTTCCCAGCAGCCTTGCCGGTTATCAATTGTTCCTTCTGGTCTTGCTTGAAGCACTGCTAGTTTCCTGCTCTCCCTCAGATAAGTGTTTGCTGTTTTTTTTCCTCTGTTTGTTTTTCTCTGCTAGTTTGCTGCTTGCAGTGGACTGCAGCCTGTCCCCTTTTGGGGGTCTGGCGCTGCAATTGTGCTCCATTTGTGTCTGCACTTTTGCTTTGCTCCTTTGTTACTTTTTATTTGCTGAATAGCGTTTTGTTACACCAGAGATCTGATTTAGGTGGATGAGTTTGTGTGATCTCAGGTTTTTTGGCAGTCAGAAGTGTAGGTATTTTTGTTAGGGTTTTTGTTGGATTGCAGTCAGAATTCTTTCCTGTACTTTTCTGTCTAAACAGATTGGGCCCCAGCGTTTGCTCATTCTATTTTCTGTCTGTGTCCGTGCTTTCTTCTTGTCTAACCGCCATTACGTGTTTGGGGGCTTCCTATTTTCTTTGGAATTCTGCTCCGGTGCAGATAACTTTCATCTTTCTGCCTTTAGGGGTGGTTATCTCTCAGGCTGTGACGAGGCGTCTAAGATCACCGTAGGAAGGCTCCACGGCTACTTCTAGTTGTGTGGTTAGTTCAGGTTACTGCAATCCAATAGGTTCCAGCCTCTCTGGTGTATTACCGCTTTTGCTATTTTTTGCTCTTTCTGCTCAGTTACCGAAACATAACAGTATAACCTTCCCAAAAACTGAATATTGTATGGTACTTACAGAAGGGGAAAATAGTAATAAGGAAATGCTGTTTGTTGCATTTTTTCCCCTCTTTTCTCTGGGTGCTGAGGAGAATTTTTTTTTTTCTCTCAATGGAGTTTGCACAGTTGTCTGGCCGTGTGGATCAGCTTGCTACTGAGGTTCGGAGTATTGCTTCCTATCTTGCTGGGTTGCCTGTTGTGGAACCTAGGATCCCCATGCCAGATTTGTTTTTGGGGGATCGATTTAAATTTCTAAATTTCAAAAATAACTGTAAGTTGTTTTTTGCCTTAAAGCCTAAGTCCTCAAGGAACGCGGCACAGCAGGTTCAAATTGTCATCTCCCTGCTGCACGGTGACCCTCAGGATTAGGCTTTTTCCCTGACACCTGGGCATCCTGTTTTGCATGATATTGATGTATTTTTTCAGGCTCTGGGGTTGTTGTACGATGAACCTAATGTCACTGATCAAGCTGAAAAGATCTTGTTGGCATTAAATTAGGGTCTTGAAGACGCTGAGTTGTACTGTCAGAAATTTTGAAAGTGGGCAGTCCTGACCAAATAGAATGATGATGCTTTGGCAGCCCTTTTTTAAAAGGGTCTGTCAGAAAATTAAAGGACATTATGGTGGGATTCCCTGTTCCCTATGGTCTCAATGATTCTGTCTTTGGCTATTCAAATTGACAGATGTTTGCGTGAGCGCAGAGGTATGCGTGAGATAGTGTGGCCTTGTGAGCCAGCTCCTGAGCCCATGCAGTGTGATGGAGTGACTTCTTGGGCTCAGCGTCAGGAGTTTCGTAAGCGCAATGGGTTATGTTTCTACTGTGGTGATGCTTCTCAGGCTATTTCCGTCTGCTCTAAGCGGGGAAGACGTTTTGCACGCTCAGTTGTCTTGGGTAGTGTTCAGACTAAATTTCTTTTGACTGTTACCCTGATTTGCTCCCTGTCCACATTTTCTGCTCAGGCTTTTGATGATTCAGGAGCAGCTATTAACCTGATGGATTTTGACTTTGCCCAACGTTGTGGGTTTCCCATGATACCCCTGCGGAAGTCTATTCCCCTACTGGGCATTGATTCTACCCCTTTGGCGGAGAATAAACCCCAGTTTTCTACTCAGGTGGTAATGAGGGTTGAACCAGATCATCAGGAGAGTTGCAAATTTCTGGTGCTGCATAATCTGCATGACATTATTGTACTAGGTTTCCCTTGGTTACAGTCTCATACTTCCTGTTTTGGATTGAAAATCTGTGTCTGTGACCAGTTGGGGCTGCCAATGTGTTAATACTGACACTCCTGTTTATTCTGCCTCTCCCAGTCTCAGGATGTCCCTGACTTTTTGACTGATTTTTCTGATGTGTTTAGTGAAAGTAAATCTGCATCCTTGCCCCCTCACAGGAGCTATGATTGCGCTATTGAGTTAGTGCCTGGTGGTAGATTTCCTAAAGATCGCCTTTTTAATTTATCTGTGCCTGAACATGATGCTATGCGATCTTATATCAAGGAGTCATTGGAGAAGGGTCATATCAGACCATCCTCTTCACCCTTGTGCGCCGGTTTTTTCTTTGTGGCCAAAAAGGATGGTTCATTAAGGCCGTGTATTGATTATCGCCTCCTGAATTAGATCACTGTTAAATATCAATATCCGTTACCTTTGATTTCTGACCTTTTTTCCAGAGTGAAAAGTGCTAGTTGGTTTACCAAGCTTGACCTCAGGGGGGCGTATAACCTTATTCGCATTAAGCACGGGGATGAATGGAAGATGGCGTTTAATACCATTAAGGGGCATTTTGAGTACCTAGTGATGCCTTTTGGGCTTACTAATGCCCCTTCCATCTTCCAATCCTTCATGAATGGGATTTTGTGGATACATTTCTGATTGTTTATTTGGATGATATCTTGATTTTTTCCAATGACTGGGACTCTCATGTGAAACATGTTCGGACTGTGTTCCAGATTTTGAGAGAGAATGCACTGTATGTGAAGGGATCAAAGTGTCTTTTTGACGTACAGAAGATCTCATTTCTGGGATTCATTTTGTCTCCGTCTGTTATTGAAATGGACCCGGTCAAGGTTCAGGCCATCTGTGCTTGGGTTTAACCTACTTCATTGAAGGCTCTTCAGAGATTTTTGGGTTTTGCCAATTTTTATCGTAAATTAATTGGTAATTTCTCTGGTATTGTTAAACCATTGACTGATTTGACCAAAAAGGGTTCCGATGTTGTGAATTGGCCTCCTGAGGCAGTTTCTGCGTTTCAGGAACTTAAGCAGAGATTCATTTCTGCTCCTGTTCTACGGCAGCCTGATGTTTTTCTGCCGTTTCAGGTCGAGGTTGATGCCTCTGAGATTGGGGCAGGTGCCGTTTTGCCCAAAAGGATCCAGAGACCTCTAAGAGTAACCCTTGTGCCTTTTTCTCTCGAAAATTTTCTCCAACTGAACGTAATTATGACGTGGGTAATCGGGAGTTATTGGCCATGAAGTGGGCCTTTGAAGAGTGGAGACATTGGCTGGAAGGAGCCAAACATCAGGTGGTGGTCCTCACGAACCATAAGAACCTGGTTTATCTCGAATCAGCCAAGTGACTTAATCCTAGACAGGCTAGGTGGGCCTTGTTTTTCACACGTTTTAATTTTGTGGTTTCTTTTCTTCCTGGCACTAAGAATGTCAAGGCGGATGCACTCTCGAGGAGTTTCTTTGCAGATTCTCCTGAGTTATCTGATCCTGTTGTTATTTTGAAAGAGGGTGTGGTTCTTTCCGCCATTTCACCCAATTTGAGACTGGCTCTGCTCTGGAATGGTGTCAGGAGGATAAACCTGAGCGCTGCCCTGTTGGGAAATTGTTTGTTCCAGACCAGTGGAAAAAGAGTGTGATGTCTGAGATTCATTGTTCCGCGTTGGCTGGTCATCCTGAGATTTTTGGTACCAGAGACTTGGTGAGTCGCTCCTTTTGGTGGCCTACTTTGTCTCATGACGTCAGGGACTTTGTGCAGTCCTGTGGGACTTGCTCTCGTTCCAAGCCTTGCTCTCGTTCTAGTGGTTTGTTAATGCCATTACCTGTACCCAAGAGGCCATGGACCCATATTTCGACAGATTTTATTTCTGACCTTCCTGTCTCTCAGAGAATGACCGTTATCTGGGTAATCTGTGATAGGTTTTCCAAGATGATACATCTTGTGGCATTACCTAAGTTGCTTCCTCCTCCGAGTTGGTGCCTTTGTTCTTTCAGCATGTGGTTCGGTTACATGGCATTCCGGAGAACATTGTGTCTGACAGAGGAGTCCAGTTTGTTTCCAGATTTTGGAGGACATTTTGTTCTAAACTTGGAGTTCAGTTGTCTTTCTCCTCTGCATTTCACCCTCAGACCAATGGACAAACCGAGAGAACAAACCAGACCTTGGAGACTTATTTGAGATGTTTTGTGTCTGCTGATCAAGATGACTGGGTCTCTTTTTTGCCTTTGGCTGAGTTTGCTCCTAATAATAGAGTTAGCTCTGCCACCTTGATGTCTCCATTTTTCTGCAATTCTGGGTTTCACCCTCGATTTTCTTCAGGACAGGCGGAGGCTTCTGTCTGTCTGGGGGTTGACTGTATTGTGCAGCGTATGCAGCAGATTTGGGACCAGTTGGTGGAGAGGTTGTCTCTCTCTCAGGAGAAGGCCCAGCGGTTTGCCAACCGGCATAGGACTGATGGTCCTCGTTTTAAAGTGGGGGACTTGGTTTGGTTGTCTTCAAGGATTATCCCTATGAAGGTTGCATCTCCAAAATTTAAGCCAAGGTTCATTGGACCTTATAAGATCATGGAAATTATTAATCCGGTTTCCTTCTGTTTGCTTCTTCCAGGGGCATTTAAGATCCATAACGTGTTCCACAAGTCCTTATTGCAGAGGTTTTTCGAACCAGTGGTTCCTATGGCTGCGCCTCCCGACCCTGTTTTGGTTGAGGGCAATTTGGAGTTTGTGGTTGAGAAGATATTGGATTCTTGTTTTGCTAGACGGAAACTCCAGTAATTGGTTAAGTGGAGAGGTTATGGTCAGGAGGACAATTCTTGGGTGTTTGCTTCGGACATGCTGGAGACTTATCCGTTCCTATCATCGAGCCAATCCTGATCGGCCTGGTTGCGCAGGTGAGGGTTCGGTGACCCCTCCTCAAGGGGGGGTACTGTTGTGAATATGCTGGAGGCGGCTTCTGAGCTGGGGCTCCCTCTGGTGGTTGCTGAGGGTAATGAACTGATTACTGAATGACCTTCAGCTGGCGCTGAATGGTAGGATATAAGTGGCCTGAGTTACCAGCAGCCTTGCCGGTTATCAATTGTTCCTTATGGTCTTGCTTGAAGCACTGCTTGTTTCCTGCTCTCCCTCAGATAAGTGTTTGCTGTTTTTTTTCCTCTGTTTGATTTTCTCTGCTGGTTTGCTGCTTGCAATGGACTGCAGCCTGTCCCCTTTTGGGGGTCTGGCGCTGCAATTGTGCTCCGTTTGTGTCTGCACTTTTGCTTTGCTCCTTTGTTACTTTTTATTTGCCGAATAGCGTTTTGTTACACCAGAGATCTGATTTAGGTGGATGAGTTCGTGTGATCTCAGGTTTTTTGGCAATCAGAAGTGTTGGTATTTTTGTTAGGGTTTTTGTTGGATTGCAGTCAGAATTCTTTCCTGTACTTTTCTGTTTAGACAGATTGGGCCCCAGCGTTTGCTCATTCTATTTTCTGTCTGTATCCGTACTTTCTTGTTGTCTAACTGCCATTACATGTTTGGGGGCTTCCTATTTTCTTTGGGGATCTGCTCCGGGGCAGATAGCTTTCATCTTTCTGTCTTTAGGGGTAGTTATCTCTCAGGCTGTGACGAGGCGTCTAGGATCACCGTAGGAATGCTCCACGGCTACTTCTAGTTGTGTGGTTAGTTCAGGTTGCTGCAATCCAATAGGTTCCAGCCTCTCTGGTGTATTACCGCTTTTGCAATTTTTTACTATTTCTCTTCAGTTACCGAAACATAACACGGGGCCCATTATACACTGGAGCATCATATGCTGCCCATTATAAATGGAGCATTATATAGGCCCATCATACACTGTAACATCATCCATGGGGCCCATCATTTACTGGAGCATCATATGGGCCTCACTATATATGGAGCATTATATAGGCCCATCACACACTGGAGCATCAGCCATGAGACCCATCATATACTGGAGCATTATATGGGGCCCACTATATATGGAGCATTAAAGAGGCCCATCATACACTGGAGTATCATCCATGGGGCCCATAATATACTGGAGCATCATATGGGACCCATTATATATGGAGCATTATATAGGCCCATCATACACTGGAGCATCATCCATGGGGCCCATCATATACTGGAGCATCATATGGGGTTTATTATTTATGGAGCATCATATAGGGTATGGAGCATCATATGGAGCACATATGGGGTCTATTCTGTATGGAGCATTATATGGAGCCCATTCTGTATGGAGCAATATATGTGGCCCATCATATACTGTATGGAGCTTTATATGCGATTCATTATACTGTATGGAGCAATATATGGGGCTCATTATACTCTATGGGACCATCCTATACTATATGGCACATTATATGGGGACCATCATATACTGAAGCATTATGTGGAGCTCATCATATACAGTATGGAACATTGTATGGGACCAATTATGTATGGAGCAATATATGGGACTCATTATTCTGTATGGCGCACTATGTGGTGGCCATAATACTGTATGGAGGAATATACAATCCGTTTTTGAGCTGTTGTAGAATTTAAAATATATATCAGTCATGTAATGTAAGAAGTGAAGTATTTGGCATTGTAATATACCTATATTTCTCTGCCGTATCGGAGCATGATGAATCGTGATATGTGTTAAAGGGGCCCACTGAGACTCTCTGGCCCAGGGCCCGCGAAAACCTAGAGCCAGCCCTGCCACCCCCCACAACTTTAGCCAAATAACTCCCAGTTTTCAATGTGTTACTATTATTATAAAGTAAATTGAGGTTGACAAGCTTATGTAATAAGAATTGATGTCGTTGGCATTGAAATGGGCACTGTAGGTGTGTTTGCTGTCCTCCACTCCCTGCCGACTTTGCTTCCCATTGACTTGCATTGGGTTTCGTGTTTCAGTCGGACCTTCGACTTTTGCCGATAGTCGGCCGATTTCGATCGACTCGACTTTTGTGAAAGTAGGGAGGTCCGAAACCCGACTCCACCCTTCCGGAGGCAAAGTCGCTCATCTCTAGTGGTAGCATAACCTGAAATGCTACTTATGATTAGCGGAGCTCCCGCACACTCCTCAAAATTGAAATTGCAACACCAAGAACAAAAAAAAGCATTGTTTTATGGAAATCACAAGATTGATAGACATGTTAATAATATTTCATAAATCAGAAAATGGAAAGAAATTTTTTAAAACATCCCAATTTATTAAGTATAAGGAATCAGTGCCACAAAATGAAATTTATACACTTGTACACCTTGGAATATTAACAGTGAGGTTATTAATGGTTCTCTGCTGGTAACCGCATTACATTACTGTCATTGTGAACAGTTAAGCAAGTTGAAGATGAAATTATATCTAAAAGGTGTATTAAGTTAAATATGACACATTTCCTTGGTATTTTAGGCAAAAAATCATGTTGTCATCATTTACATTTTAAAAATTTACAAAAAAGGAAAATGGTCAAATGCAAAAGTTTTGGCACACTGCATGGTTAGTGTAGTGACCAGAAAACACATTATTAATGTATGGTATATGTAGTGACCAGAAAAACCATTATTAATGTATGTCATATGCTATATGTTAAGTGTGCTCAGTTCTTACATGATTACAATTGTGATACTGGCTCCTTGTTTTGCCTTGGAAGGAAGTAAATTATTTAATATTATGCTGCCCTCTCCTGCCTTGTTTTGGTATTACCACTAGTAGTACTATGCTGCCCTCTGCTGCCTTAGTTGGGCATTGCAACTTGTTTTTCTGATTTGAAACAAGTGGCAGTTGGAGGTGGCGTGAGACTGAAAAGGGGGAGTTACGAGCAGTTCCCTTGGTGAGAGGAGGTAGGAAATTGGGGCTCCTCGTTTGGGACCAGCGGGAAGTGCGAATAGCACCCGATTCAGAGTGCCCTGCGTTTTCCAGCGACAGAGAGCTGAGACTGCAGAACTGCACAGCAGATTTCCTGGATACTCTGATCAAATTTAGGTCGGTTGATCCTTCCCCTACCCGCAGCACTGTTAGTCTAATGAAATTTACTGCCATCCTCCCAAGGCCGGGACCAAGAAAAGGTTTTGATAGTCGCAGTGAGTAAGAAAAAGTATATCTGCTACTCATGACTGTTATGTTGGAAAATATAAGAAATGTTACCAATCTTCAGTAAAGTTCAGCTTTCAAGTTTGCACAGGACCCTCAGTGTATGATTCTTTTGTCCGCGGCCTCACACCTTGAGGGCATCAACATCACTCACAGTCTCATACATAAGTCATCTTCCCCTTTATAATTGCCACCTAACCTAGGGATTGTTAGAGCCATCTGAGTCACCGTGACTGAACCATCCTCCGAGATACTGGGCTCTGCATCTCACAAGGTGGTGCGACATTAGTACCTAGGAGCACTCCGTTTTGAAAGTGTCACAACTTGTAAACATTTTTTGTAGTCAGCCAAGAGTGTTTCAATTCATATTTGAGGGAATTTCATCCATTCTTCCTTGGAAAATTCTTGCAGTTCTGTGAGATTCCTGGGTCATTTTGCATGCACTGCTATTTTGAGGTCTAGCCACAGATTTTCATTGATGATCAGATCAGGGGACTGTGAGGGCCATTGCAAAACCTTCAGCTTGCGTCTTTTGAAGTAGTGTATTGTTGATTTTGATGGGTTTTTTTTAATTATTATCCACTTGCAGAAGCCATACTCTTTTCAACTTTAGCATTTTTAAAGATGGTGTTATGTTTGCCTAACATGCTTCCTGTATCGGAAGTCAGCCTCCCAGTAGTAATACTCAACTCTGCCTTATTCTTCAAACCATACATCCAAGCCCTTTTAACCTCCTGATGTTTCCAAAATATTTCCTGAATATGTCCCTTCTTCAACCATGAATCTACTAAAATGTTAATGCATGCCCTCATGATATCACTCCTCGACTACTGCATTGTCCTCCTCTGTGGACTTGCTGCTAACAGTCTCTCATCTCTTCTGTCTATACTTAACTCTCCTGTCCTAGTAACCCACATCTCAACTTGCTACTGTTCCACTTCTGCTTTCTGCAAATCTCTTCACTGGATGCCAGTTCAAACTATTAACATTACAAAGCTACAAAGCTGTCTATAATCTGTCTCCACCATATACCTCTGAACTAATCTCTCAATATCTTCACACATGTAATTTTTAGTCCTCCCAAGACCTCATTCTCTCCTCCTCATTCATATGTTCCTCACCAAATCACCTCCAGTGTCCCCCATCTGCAATTCTGTGCACCAGCATGTTTGACTATCCATTACATTCTGAACTTCCAGATGGAACTTGAAAACTCATCTCTTCACAAAAGCTTACAGCCTGAAATGACCCCATTGCCACTTCACCACAACCAGAGCTGCGGCAGTTTTCCAACTTATTGTCTCTTTCCTCATTATCCTGTGAACTCTAAGCCCATAAGGGCAGAGCCCGTTCCTATCTGTACAGTCTGTCATTATTAGTTTGTTCACTGTAATCAATTCAATTCAAAGGTTTTTTGGCCGGACGAAATAAGTATTAGTTTTTGCCAAAGCACATGTATAGTAGGGAATAGAAATAGGGACAGTGGAGATAATGGGTAGGGACTGTAGTAATCTATATTCTATATGCATTATATGTAACCCCTTTTTACATGCATAAGACAATGAATTTAATGGTGCTATAAAAGTAAATAATAATAATTTCTTATTCCTCGGCCATCGAACCACTGAAGTGTGTGTTAGGGGTCAAATTCCCGCTTTTGCACAAGGGGAATCTCGAGCCATTCCAGCTGCGGTCTCCCATTCGTCTCCGGCCGCGGTGGACTCTGCTCAGCTTAGACATTGGTCCCAGCATCTCGCCCAGTCTAACAGTGTGCAGAGGATTACTGCTGTCTCTCCAGGCTCTGCTATTGTGGCCAGTACTGGTTAGCGGCGAGCAGACGTCTTTAGGACAAAGTCCTTGTTTTCCCCTTCTGAGCATGCCCAGGGTGAGATCTCTCATTGGAGATCAGGGGTCACATGCTCAGGTACTGCAGCAGCTCCTATTGGTTTGCCAGGAAGGTCCTGTGACTACTGGTGTTCTGGAACAGTTTCATTGGTCCTTGTTTCTGGCAGGTCCTGTAGCTGTTACTATAAAAGGGTGGCATGGCTGGGCCGCCATGCGCTAGTATCAATTGCATTATGTGCTTTGCGCCAGTGTGATCATGAACGCATGTGGTTAGGGCTCAGCTGAAATAAGCCCCTAGAATAACAGCACCTCCGGTGAGGAGATTTGAGTGCAAGTGGTTAGGGCTTGGCTGAAATAAGCCCCTAGAATACCGGCTTCTCCGGTGAGGAGATTGCTTGATTGCGTTGCTGTCTGCGTGATCATGGACTGCTATCCGCACAGCAGTTATCTGTGTATCCCTGTGGTGTTAACAGGACACAGTCTTTTTCTCAGCGGCTCTGTGACGCAACAGGGTTCGCTTTATAACGCTGGTTCAGCGCCCTAGCATTTTACTTTGCGGCTCACTGAAGCTAAGTGAGTTTGCACCTATCGCCATATAGCGCTGTGGCATTCCCGTTAGTGGCTCTGGGGATTAACAGAGTTCGCACTTACTGCCACAGCGCGCTACGGCATTTATTTTAGCGACTCTGCGGGATTACAGAGTTCGCTACTTTCGCCATCTTACTAGCAGCAGGCTTCGCCTGCACGGTGGATCCCGAGCTGCGAACGCACCTCTCTAATATATCTATTAGGTGCGTTCCGCAGACCCTAACATAATACTAGCGCCAGGGTCTGGCTAGTAAAATGGCGGATGACCAGCGTCTACTGCGGGACATCCAGCAGCTGGAGGGTAGGTTGGCGGCTCTTGAGCGCACAACCTCAGCTGTGGATGTTACCGCAGTCACTGTTCAGGCTGCTAGTGTGGCTGCAGCCAGTGTGTCCACTGCCACCTCTGCCCAAACAATATCCCACCTCCCACTTCCAGACAAGTTTGCTGGTGACAGCAAGCAATGTCAGGGATTCGTGAGTCAGTGCTCTATACAACTCGAGCTTCTGGCTGCACGTTTCCCCACGGATTGGGCACAAGTGGGCTTTGTAATATCTCTTCTGTCGGGCAGAGCGTTGGAGTGGGCCACCCCGCTGTGGGAGCGTGACGACTGTGTGTTGTGGAGTGCTCCTCGTTTTCTGGAGGCTCTAAAAAAGGTCTTTCTAGGACCTCAGGTTACCCACGATGCGGTGCTCCAACTTCTGTCAAGTTCACAGGGTTCGTCCTTGGTCAGCTGTTTTGCTGTCCAATTTCGGACTCTGTCCTCGGAGTTGGACTGGCCGGATAAAGTCCTCATTCCAGTGTTTTGGAGAGGACTAGCGGGCCATGTGAAAGACGTCTTGGCTACCATGGAGATTCCTGCCACACTGGAGAAGCTTATCGCCATATCTACCCGCATCGACCTCCGTTTTCACTAGCGGATTTTGGAGCGGTCCCAGTGTAGGCAGAGGTTTCGGCTGGCTCCCACCTTCGCCAGACCTCTAGAATCTTCCAGCCAGGCGCCCAACTCCCATGAGGCCATGGAGGTTTCTCGAGCAGGACCTAAATCCCGGGCCGCTCAAGTACCCGTGGTCTGTAACATCTGCCAGCAGTTAGGACATTATGCCAACAAATGTCCACAGCGGTCGGGAAAACGGTCGCGTCTAGTGACCTTGGGAGGAGGTTCACTAAACACTGAGGCATTTTCCACCAAGTTGTCCTTTAAGGGGACAATTACTGTAGGTCCATCCACGCTCACCGCCGAGCTCTGTGTGGATTCTGGAGCCGAGGGGAATTTCATGTCCTCTGCATTTGCACTCCGCCACACTATACCTCTGGTGATGCTCGCCAAACCGGTGACTGTGCGAGTAGTGAATGGATCAACTCTGCCCTCACAAATCACCCACCAGACTATCCCTCTCACTTTAGCTATGTCCCCTTCCCATCAGGAGAGTATTTATTTTCTTGTCCTGCCCGAGGGAATAGACGAGGTGTTGCTGGGAGTACCTTTTCTCCGTTACCACTCTCCCCATATTGAGTGGTCCTCTGGGAGGATATTGGGTTGGGGTGATTCATGTAGAGGCAGGTGTGTCAGGGAGTGCGCTCAGGTCACCACCGCAGAGATACCCGTAGATCTCACTTCTCTTCCTCAGTGTTATTGGTCATATGCAGACATTTTCTCCAAGAAGGCGGCGGAGACTCTTCCACCTCATCGCCCCTACGACTGTCCTATTGATCTTTTGCCTGGAGCAGAACCTCCTCGGGGGAGAGTCTACCCCCTCTCGCTTCCTGAGACAGAGGTCATGTCCCAGTATATTCAGGAGAATCTGGCAAGAGGGTTCATTAGGAAGTCGGTGTCACCAGCAGGGGTGGGGTTCTTCTTTGTGCAATAGAAGAACGGAGAATTATGTCCATGTATTGACTACAGGGGTCTTAATGCCATCACTGTCAAGAATAAGTACCCGTTGCCCCTAATCTCTGAGCTCTTTGATAGGCTCCGAGGAGCAAGAGTATTTACCAAGCTTGATCTACGAGGTGCCTATAACCTAATTCGCATCCGTGAGGGGGACGAGTGGAAGACAGCTTTTAATACCAGGGATGGGCATTATGAATACCTGGTGATGCCTTTCGGGCTCTGTAATGCTCCCGCTGTTTTCCAATACTTTGTCAATGATATCTTCCGGGATATGCTCTCCACCTCTGTAGTAGTCTATCTGGATGATATTCTCATCTTTTCACCAGATATAGACTCTCACTGGAGGGATGTCAACAAAGTCTTCGACCTCTTACGGGCAAACTCCCTCTATGCCAAGCTGGAGAAATGTGTGTTTGAGCAGGAGTCCTTACCTTTCCTGGGCTATATCATCTCTGCCCAGGGATTGGCTATGGATCCTGCCAAACTACAGGCTGTAATGGACTGGCAAGAACTCCATTCTCTTAAAGCGGTGCAGCGCTTTATGAGGTTCATTAATTATTATTGCCAGTTCATTCCCCATTTCTCGACTTTGGTAGCTCCCTTGGTAGCCCTCACCAAGAAGGGAGCAAATCCCAAGTTGTGGTCTGAGGAGGTCTCCAAGGCATTCTCTTCCATCAAGTCGCATTTTGCCAGTGCTCCCATATTACATCGCCCTGATGTTGATAAGTCGTTTATTTTAGAGGTGGACGCCTTTTCTGTTGATGCTGGAGCAGTCCTTTATCAAAAGGATGCTCAAGGTCGGAAGCATCCCTGCTTCTTCTTTTCTAAGACCTTTACACTAGCAGAGAGGAATTATTACATCGGGGACAGGGAGTTGCTGGCTATGAAGTTGGCCTTCTCTGAGTGGAGATATCTTCTGGAGGGGGCTCGTTTTCCCTTCCAAGTCTTCACCGACCACAAAAACTTGGTATATTTGCAAACGGCTCAGAGGCTAAATTCTCGCCAGGTCAGATGGTCCCCATTCTTCTCTCGGTTCCACTTCACCCTCCATTTTCTCTCCGGTGAGAAGAATGTTCGGGCCGACGCTCTCTCCTGCTCCTTAGTGTCATCAGAGGAGGAGGATGAGGAGCCTCAGCTTATTGTCCCCAAAGAGAGCCAGAGAACTGTAGCCCCGGTTTCGCTAGAGTCTGTGCCTCCGGGCAAGACTTTTGTGCCCACTAATTTGCGACCGGAGGCACTCTCTTGGGCACACTCGTCCAGGGTGGGTGGACACTTTGGGGCAAAGAGGACAACTGAGTTATTGGCGAGGACATACTGGTGGCCACATATGGTCCGTGATGTCAGGGAGTATGTTCAGGCATGTGTCTCCTGCGCCAGGAACAAGTCCCCTCGACAGCGGCCACTATCATTTGGGTGATCACCGACCACTTATCCAAAATGGTGCACTTAGTGCCGCTACCACGGTTACCTTCTGCACGGGCCTTGGCAGCATTATTTATTGACACATCTTCCGTCTACACGGTATGCCAGATAAGATTGTCAGCGATCGAGGTCCCCAATTTGCGTCTCGGTTCTGGAGAGAGTTGTGTCATCTACTCTGCATTGAGTTGAACCTCTCCTCTGCATATCATCCCGAGATGAATGGGTTGGTAGAGAGGGCCAACCAGACCTTGGTCACCTACTTGCGACATTTTGTCTCTGCCAGGCAGGATGACTGGGCATCCTTGCTCCCGTGGGCGGAGTTCGCGCTAAACAATGCTGTGGCTGACTCCACCGGACAGACCCCATTCCTCTTAAATTACGGCCAGCATCCGCGGGTACCGGTGCCCATGCCCGTGGCTTCCGCCGACTCCAGGGTGGCAAACTGGGCTGTGGAGGCACGGGACATATGGGACCGCACCCTGGATGCCATTCAGGCTTACAAGGAAAGTATGAGGTCTTCTGCCGATACCCATCGGCATCCCGCTCTGACATTTGCTCCTGACGACCTAGTGTGGCTCTCCGCCCGAAACATCAGGCTACTGGTGGAATTCACTAAGTTGGCACCCCGCTATTTGGGTCCCTTCAAGGCAGGGGTGGGATTCAAATTTTTAACAACAGGTTCTGTGTTTGTGCGTCGGTAAACCACACCCATTTTAAGCCACACCCTTTTAAGCCACACCCATTTTGAAGCCACACCCCCTGAAGCCTGCGGAATGGGATTCCCTCAAGAGGTTCTGCAGCAGCTGGGTTGTGATTCATTCATATATGTTCCCTCCGCAGCTGCAGAACCTCTTTTTAAAGAAGGGGGGAGGTATAGCTAGTCAGAGGCTGAAGGATTACATCACTGTTCCCCACGTTCTGCTGGGACTTGTAGTCCTGGGGGAACTGCAGGATCCAGGTGTGATTAATTTTTTCCACATAAAAGGTTTTAGGCAAAAACAGGTTCTGCAGAAGCAAGGCAGCCCCTCATAGCTTCACAAAAACCACTCCACTCTCCTTCCCTTCCCTCTTTAAAATGAGGTTCTGCAGCAGCTAAGGAGCCGCAGGCAAGAAGGAAGGGCTCCTGGCACTGAATCTGCCTAAATAATACAGTGCCCAAATAATACAGTCACAGAGTGCCCAAATAATACCGTCACATAATGCTCAAACAATACAGTGCCCAAATAATATCATCACATAGTGCTCATATAATACCTCATACAGTGCCCAAATAATACAGTGACATACTGCCCAAATAGCACATACTGCCCAAATAGTCTCCAGGCCAGGCCAGCCCCAGGCAGCGCCGCAGCTCAGGCAGCTGCTCACACTGTCATACAGTGCTGAGGGCCCACTGCCCAGCCCCAAATAATACAGTGACATACTACACTCACTGCCCAAATAGAACTTAGCACATACTGCCCAAATAGTCTCCAGGCCAGGCCAGCCCCAGGTAGCACCGCAGCTCAGGCAGCTAGCTGCTCACACATACAGTACCTCAGAGACTCTGCAGCTCTGCCTCGCAGCCTCTGCTCTCTCCTCTCTCTTCAGCTCCTCCTCGTGACTGAAGATGGCCGCGGCGCGCCGCTACCCAATCGCCGCACTGCAGAGATCAGTCCGCGGGGGCTGGGGCTGGCAGTGTGTTGCGGCCAGAGGCGTATCTAGGCTTTCTGGCACCTGGGGCAAGAATTCGGTTCGATGCCCCCCCCCGCACACATGCGATTTGCACATTTAGTCATGTACCGACGAGCTGCTCTCCCTAATGCTCTCAATGTTCAGTGAAAAACTGAGAGAAGCAGGAGGAGAAGCTCGATGTCACAGGACCATAAGTATGAAAATGGCATGAGTGAAGTGTCCATGTGATGACTGCTGGAACCTGCAGAGCTGAAGCCTGACATTGCAGCTTCTGAATTCTCACAACTAATGCACTGCACACTTTTAGGATTCTCCCTTACCGGTGGCAAGAGTACACGGTCATGTCAGCACAAGCATGTGATTTATATACTTCTGGCCACATTCCGACTAGACGTGCCCGGCCTCGCTCCGTTCCTTTTCATTGAGTGAGGCCACACATGTCTAGTCAGCATGTGACCGCATGTATGTAAATCACCGGCACGAGAAAATCCTGACAGCGTGCAATGCGCACTGTGAGAATTCTGAAATTGACTAATTCTCATTTTTTTATTTATGTTAGGAGCATTAAAGGGGCTGTCCAGGTTTGTGCTGAGTCTGCAGTCATTCTATGTGACACAGACCTGGAGAACCCCTTTAATGCTCCTAACAAATAAAGACATGAGAATTAGTCAATTTCACAAATAATATTTACATCCAGGTACCTTATAGATGACGTCGTCTCTGGAGTCGTTCTCCTTTTCTTCATCTTGTCAAGATCCCATGATGAGTTTTCTAATCCACAGCCGTCTCTGCAGACCTCCATCTTCTCCGCTCTTCTGCACCAACTCTCCACACGATGCCCTTAAGAAAGAAGAGTCATTATAATGCCCCTAAATAAAAATATCTGCAATATACTGTCACCTCACACTATTCCCCTCCCTCCTCACACTGTCTCCTCTCACATCCTCCCTGTTCACCATACTGTCTCCTCATATATTTACCCCCTCACTATACTGTCTGCTCACACATACCCCTTTCTCCCCATACTGTGTCCACATACATTCACCCGTTCACCCATACTGTCTGCAACCATCCCCTATACTGTTTCCTCATACATACATACTCTTCAGTACCCTCAAATCCCCCCACACATATTAAATACCCCCATCCCCACTCCAAATCCCCGGCCCCCACACATAAAATAGCCCCCCATCCCCACTCCAAATCCCCCCACACATAAAATAGTCCCCCATCCCCACTCCAAATCCCCCCACACATAAAACAGCCCCCCATCCCCACTCCAAATCCCCCCACACATAAAACAGCCCCCCATCCCCACTCCAAATCCCCCCACACATAAAATAGTCCCCATCCCCACTCCAAATCCCCCCACACATAAAATAGCCCCCCATCCCCACTCCAAATCCCCCCACACATAAAATAGTCCCCCATCCCCACTCCAAATCCCCCCACACATAAAATAGTCCCCCATCCCCACTCCAAATCCCCAGCCCCCACACATAAAACAGCCCCCCATCCCCACTCCAAATCCCCCCACACATAAAACAGCCCCCCATCCCCACTCCAAATCCCCCCACACATAAAACTGGTGTTCTGGAACAGTTTCATTGGTCCTTGTTTCTGGCAGGTCCTGTAGCTGTTACTATAAAAGGGTGGCATGGCTGGGCCGCCATGCGCTAGTATCAATTGCATTATGTGCTTTGTGCCAGTGTGATTATGTATGCATGTGGTTAGGACTCGGCTGAAATAAGCCCCTAGAATACCGGCACCTCCGGTGAGGAGATTTGAGTGCAAGTGGTTAGGGCTTGGCTGAAATAAGCCCCTAGAATACTGGCTTCTCCGGTGAGGTGATTGCGTTGCTGTCTGCGAGATCACGGACTGCTATCCGCACAGCAGTTATCTGTGTATCCCTGTGGTGTTAACAGGACACAGTCTTTTTCTCAGCGGCTCTGTGACACAACAGGGTTCGCTTTATAACGCTGGTTCAGCGCCCTAGCATTTTACTTTGCGGCTCACTGAAGCTAAGTGAGTTCGCACCTATCGTCATATAGCGCTGTGGCATTCCCGTTAGCGGCTTTGGGGATTAACAGAGTTCGCACTTACTGCCACAGCGCGCTACGGCATTTATTTTAGCGACTCTGCGGGATAACAGAGTTCGCTACTTTCGCCATCTTACTAGCAGCGGGCTTCGCCTGCACGGTGGACCCCGGGCTGCGAACGCACCTCTCTAATATAGTTAGGTCCATATATATTTGGACAGAGACAACATTTATCTAATTTTGGTTCTAGACATTACCACAATGAATTTGAAACAAAACAATTCAGATGCAGTTGAAGTCCAGACTTTCAGCTTTCATTTGAGGGTATCCACATTAAAATTGGATGAAGGGTTTAGGAGTTTCAGCTCCTTAACATGTGCCACCCTGTTTTTAAAGGGACCAAAAGTAATTGGACAAATGACTCCAAGGCTATTTCATGGACAGGTGTGGGCAATCCCTTTGTTATGTCATTCTCAATTAAGCAGATGAAAGGGCCGGAGTTGATTTGAGGTGTGGTGTTTGCATTTGGAAGGTTTTGCTGTGAAGGAAACATGCGGTCACAGGAGCTCTCCATGCAATTGAAACAAGCCATCCTTAAGCTGCAAGAATAGAAAAAAACCCATCCAAGAAATTGCTACAACATTAGAAGTGGCAAAATCTACAATTTGGTACATCCTGAGAAAGAAAGAAAGAAAGCACTGGTGAACTCATCAATCCAAAAAGACCTGGAGCCCACGGAAGACAACAGTGGTGGATGATCGCCGCATACTTTCTTTGGTGAAGAAGAACCCGTTCACAACATCAACTGAAGTCCAGAACACTCTCAGTGAAGTAGGTGTATCTGTCTCTAAGTCAACAGTAAAGAGAAGACTCCATGAAAGTAAATACAAAGGGTTCACATCTAGATGCAAACCATTCATCAATTCCAAAAATAGACAGGCCAGAGTTAAATTTGCTGAAAAACACCTCCAGAAGCCAGCTCAGTTCTGGAAAAGTATTCTATGAACAGATGAGACAAAGATCAACCTGTACCAGAATGATGGAAGCCAAAAGTTTGGAGAAGAAAGGGAACGGCACATGATCCAAGGCACACCACATCCTCTGTAAAACATGGTGGAGGCAACGTGATGGCATGGGCATGCATGGCTTTCAATGGCACTGGGTCACTTGTGTTTATTGATGACATAACAGCAGACAAGAGTAGCCGGATGAATTCTGAAGTGTACCGGGATATACTTTCAGCCCAGATTCAGCCAAATGCTGCAAACTTGATTGGATGGCGCTTCATAGTACAGATGGATAATGACCCCAAGCATACAGCCAAAGCTACACAGGAGTTCATGAGTGCAAAAAAGTGGAACATTCTTCAATGGCCAAGTCAATCACCAGATCTTAACTCAATTGAGCATGCATTTCACTTGCTGAAACCCATACTTAAGAGGGAAAGACCCACAAACAAGCAAGACCTGAAGGCTGCGGCTGTAAAGGTCTGGCAAAGCATTAAGAAGGAGGAAACCCAGCGTTTGGTGATGTCCATGGGTTCCAGACTTAAGGCAGTGATTGCCTCCAAAGGATTAACCACAAAATATTGAAAATAAAAATATTTTGTTTGGGTTATGTTTATTTGTCCAATTACTTTTGACCTCCTAAAATGTGGAGTGTTTGTAAAGAAATGTGTACAATTCCTACATTTTCTAACACATATTTTTGTTCAACCCTTCAAATTAAACGTTACAATCTGCACTTGAATTCTGTTGTAGAGGTTTCATTTCAAATCCAATGTGGTGGCATGCAGAGCCCAACTCGCGAAAATTGTGTCACTGTCCAAATATTTCTGGCCCTGACTGTATCTATTAGGTGCGTTCCGCAGACCTTAACTGTGTGTGAGTGGTTGCAATGGTCAGGTGACAAGAACAGTGTGTATAGTCAGAGGCCTCAGTGCTCAGTTGACCAAAGAATGGAATGTCATGGGTTCCAGTCCCTCTGCATATCACTGCTAGAAAGTAAGAAAAAGTGAGTATGCCTGATCTTATTACTTTGAAGACATTACTGCCACTGATATATTTTTCTTAGCACATGAACAACCTCTATAACTCTAACCTGGTAAATGGTAAGAAACAGTTAAGCTTCTTGTCATTGATAACTCCTTGAGGTTGTTGACTTTAATAAATCTTATGACAGCCCTGCTTCTGGTAGGTCAGTAACACTCTGGCTAGTCTCTTAAGCTCTATGCATTTTAAATGTATGTGTAAAAATTGATCGAAACAGTGATCTCTGTTTCACCTTGATCAACAATCGCTTCAACCTTTCTTTCTTTCTATCCGTTAAAACAATTAGGAGTATTAATGCATTGGACTTCAAATAAAACATTTCATACTGCCACATTAAAATGCTAGTATAAAGTCTTTTACAGTCGACATAAAGGAGGATGCCTTTGTTGTTTGACTTTACAAGACTTAAGTTTTCCAAAAGTCATCATGTATTGGCAACAGTTTAGATGGTGAAAACAGATATTGCTATCTAGATGATGTAAAATCTCTATTGCCTCTGACAAGCTAATATATTGATGCAATTAACATAAAATTGATTACAGATGAGACAATTTAAGGGCAATCTCCAAGAATAAACTGCTTTGCTTTAAATGAGCAATAGTTAATTCAACCAATAAGTATGCTCTATAAATATATATGCAAAATTTACAAACATTAAAATTACCCTTTTAGTTTTCTGCGAAAATATTCATAAGGCAACGAAAGGAACAAAAGCCATCTAAGTAGTTCAAGGTGTATGCTTTCTATTCATTATCAACAAGGATTAGAAGAATGATCAGAATCCAATATCTAAGGGCTAGTGAAGAAGACAGTATTTTTGGTCAGAGATCAAATGGTCAAAACACCAGATCGGACTTGGACCAGCGTTATTTTATAAGGCTACACACATGTCTAATTGTTTTCTCCGGGCAGATTCTGTCCGAGGAAAAAAAGTCGCAGCATGCTTGATTTACATATGATATTCAGAGCCATACAAGACCAGGAGTGCGTGGGAATCATCGGACAGCACTCGAATGATATATGAGTACAGTCCGATTTTTATGGACTGAAAGAATGGAGAAAATGGAGGATTTTTGTTTCCATCTTGTCATCTGAGAAAATTGGATCATGTAATAATCACACTGTGATCAAACTCTGATCAGAGTGCAATTAGAATAATTGACCGAATTTTCTCAGGTGAGAGACTATACGGTGGTGTGATCCTAAATTATTTCTGATCTATTTACAGAGTGCCAGGTCAAACAAGCTCACCGTGGATTATATAAGAGGAATAGTAGTAATTCCTTTCTACTTATTTATTAATCCACTTTTACTAATAACTCATGATCCATGAATTTCTGTTAAACTGTCTTGACTCCAGACACAAGTAATAGACCGTTAGATAGTAACTATAGCGAGCCTGGACTGGCTATAAAGTGTCAGTCTGAGGGGCAGAAGGATGTCACTGACCCATATGTAGCAGCCCATCATTAACAGTTTACCGCTACCTTCCTTAAAAAACTAGCAGAGCTAAATATTTTAAAAGAAAGACTGGACATATTGTTTTCTTTAGGATGCATGCATTCTGTGGCTGCAGAATCAAGGTAAAGGCATGTGTCCACAACCCTGTTTTTCAGGCAAATTGCAAACCTGCCACTAAAAATAAACATAGCGAAAAGCAATGTAAAATGACTTTCTGTGCACATGTTCAGTCTTTTGTTGCATATTTTTACTACTTCAGGTTCGGAAATAGTGAAGCAGTAAAGAAAAGTAAAATGTTCATTTTTCATGAGCATAAGCCGCTAGCGTCTATAATAGAATCTTCAAAGAAAAGGTGCCGATTGCAGACCTGCCGGAAAAAATGAGAGCTGAACCGCTTAAGAAAAAACCACTGACGGTTTCCTGAAGTGAATAAAATGGTAAAACTGGAAAGACAATTAAGCGCAAATAGGGTGTTATCTGATAATCAAGTTGTATAAAATATTATAGGTACTGTGAGGGATCTCACAGTGGAATGGGGGGTCAACTTCACTCACCTCGGGGAGGGAAGATAAGGACCTAGTGGGGTTAGCTCTCTGGTGCCACCACTTGCTCCAGGTCAGTCAGAGAACTGCACCTAGGGCAAATAGTTGCCAGAAAGGCTTCCCTTATCCCTTATAGGTATAAGTTAGTGAGACACTCCCAGTGAAGGGGGTTATATATCACCAGTCCAGGCTGGGGATATATATATAAACCTCCCGGCCATCACTGCCAGAGTTCCTCACTAAAACAATTCTGTATTCTGCCACCAGTTGCTCATTTGAAATAAGCCCCGTCCGACAGCAGGCTTAAATCGGTCAGGAATCCACCCAGGTAGCGTATGTCATGTGTGCATTGCCACGAAGATCATCGCGGTTGCACATTTTGACTTCTCACAGCTGATCTGCTGTTTCTTTGTGTTTGGCAGCTAGGGAGTTAATTCTGTCTGTGCTCGGTGCTGGGACTGGGTGCAGTTTCTCCCGGCTGCAATTGATTATTTGTTGATTGGTTTCCTTTAAATTCCTGGTTGTCTGCTTGGGGAGTTGCCAGTGAAACCTTCATGCAGACCACAGATAGGAATGAATCTGTATAGACTTTAGTTGTGAGCTCCTTAGTTGTTCTAAGCTCAACTTGGTTAGAGTTTATTTCCCAGACCATTTATGTTCCTTTGGTGTTTGAGTGTGTATGCAAGCGAGTGTTATCCTGTCTGTCTTATATGTCTAATCTGTGTATTTAGCTGAGATCAGCCCATATCCCTTTGGTGGTAGTCAGGATCCTTCTTAGGACTGATTACAGGGTTCAGGTCTGATAGGAGACAGGGTTAGGTTGGAGACTTGGACCTCTGAACCATTATCAGTACCTCCAAGGTGAGGGATTAGTTAGGACCCCAGTTTAGGGTCAGGTTAGATCCCGGTCCACCTCTTTCCTGTTTCAGCTCATCAAGTCCTCAAGATTAACCCTGAGTTCAGCAGATATCGTGTCAGGTAAATCTATTCTATACTTACATGCTGATGTTGCTATACTAGTTGTTGTATAGAGTGTTGTTCCTGTATTAATAGTTTACTGACATTGTATACATATCATTAGACAGCGTGACATTTTCACTGGCCATAAAAATTATCTCCGGTTACCATGGATCCAGTAGCCCAGCTGGCTCTGCAGTTGCAGGGATTATCCATGGAGCTGACGGACATTAAGTCCAAAGTTTTGTCTCCCCTGGAGCAAACCAGAGTTGAACCTAAAGTAGCTCTCCCGGACAGGTTCACTGGTGGGCGAGACAAATTTTTCACCTTCTGGGAGGCATGTAAATTGTATTTTCGGCTTCGGCCTCGATCATCAGGGAGTGATGAGCAGAGAGTGGGAATTGTTAGCTCACTTCTGCAAGGGGACCCTCAATCCTGGGCATTTTCCCTTCCTCCGGGATCCCCGGCTCTACTGTCTGTAGATCAATTTTTTACTGCCCTGGGATTGGTATATGATGACCCAGATCGGGTCTCTCTTGCTGAGACAAAATTACGTAAGATACAGCAGGGAGATCGTCCTGCAGAGGAATTTGCTTCTGAGTTTCGTAGATGGGCCACAGATACTCAGTGGAATGACCCAGCTCTTAGGAGCCAGTTTTGTCATGGGCTTTCTGATAAATTAAAAGACGTTTTGGCTCAGTATGAGTCTCCTCATTCACTGGAGGCTGCTATGGCCTTAGCTATCCGTACTGATAGACGGCTTCGGGAGAGGGGTGAGGTAACCCCACTCCCTGTTGTTTCTCCACCTACCACTAAAGTCCCTTATGTTGAGGTTCCCCTTGTCTGTTCGGATGAGCCTATGCAGTTGGGAGGGACATCATTTCGTAGGAGGGGATTGGCGGTACGCCGCAGGACTAGAAGATGTTTTTTCTGCGGGAAAGAGGGACATTTTGTTGGAGAATGTCCATCCCGTGCCTTGTTGAGCCAAAAGTCGCCGGAAAACTGTTAATCCCAGGTTGTGTGGTGGACGACAACCTGGGAGTATGTATTTCATCCGCCAGTTCTTCTCAGTTCCTTGTACCAGTGGAGGTGGTAGTTGGTACGAGAGTGGAGAGATTGTCTGTTCTTCTTGATAGTGGTTCCGGGGCTAATCTGGTTGACGTTCAGTTTGCTCAGGCTCAAGGTATGCATCTGAGTGTATTGGTCAAACCGATCCCTATATTCTCCATTGACGCCAGGCCTCTCGGCCAAGGTAGCTTTGTTCATGAGGTTCATAACATTGACCTTCGGGTAGGGGCAATACATAGGGAACAATTATCTTGTTATGTGTTGGAGGGTCTACCTACTCCCATTGTGTTGGGACTTCCTTGGTTGGTTAAATATAACCCTGTGATTAATTGGCAGTCCAGAGAAATAAGCCAATGGGTGAGTTTTGCAAAAGCAACTGCATGAACACAGTCATCAGTGCGGTCGTGCCTAGTACATTGCCTCCTTTTTTGGAGGATTTTGGGGATGTTTTCTCTGAGGAGGGGTGTCAGGAGTTGCCTCCTCATCGCGTGTATGACTGCTCTATTAATCTCCTTCCTGATGCTAAGTTGCCTAAAGCTAGGTTGTATAATCTTTCTGGTCCTGAGAGGCAGGCTATGAAAGATTATATTTCTGAAAGTCTGGCCAAAGGGCATATTAGACCTTCATCTTCCCCAGTAGCCGCGGGGTACTTCTTTGTGAAGAAGAAAGATGGAGGCCTACGCCCTTGCTTGGATTTCCGCGAACTTAATCGGATTACTGGCACTTCCAGACTAATGTGAACTAGGTGCAAACCAAAGGGAGCTACCCTCATGTAAAACATCCAAAAAAAGGCTGCACTCAAGCATACTAAAGCATGACAACATAGAATACATGAAATTTTGAAATAGCAATATGGCTTTGGAATATAAGGAAAAATTTGAGACGCTTAGTATAAACATTTGGCCAAACATTTTAAAGCCCAACAACCATCGTCAAGGTGGTCTCAATTCTGTTGAGTCCCTAACCTAATGTGAACATACCTCTATTAGGCTGATATCTGAATTTCTGGGTGAATATGCACCTCTGTCAGTAATGCCTGCATTTATGGTAAAGTAGGGAGCTGGTGTAATTAAAATCACCACCTGGTGGGGGCGGAGTGCTCGGTCAGCAAGCTAACATTCAAAAGACAAAAAACCTGACTGGCACTTCCAGACTAATGTGAACTAGGTGCAAACCAAAGGGAGCTACCCTCATGTAAAACATCCAAAAAAAGGCTGCACTCAAGCATACTAAAGCATGACAACATAGAATACATGAAATTTTGAAATAGCAATATGGCTTTGGAATATAAGGAAAAATTTGAGACGCTTAGTATAAACATTTGGCCAAACATTTTAAAGCCCAACAACCATCGTCAAGGTGGTCTCAATTCTGTTGAGTCCCTAACCTAATGTGAACATACCTCTATTAGGCTGATATCTGAATTTCTGGTGAATATGCACCTCTGTCAGTAATGCCTGCTTTATGGGTAAAGTAGGGAGCTGGTGTAATTAAAATCACCACCTGGTGGGGGCGGAGTGCTCGGTCAGCAAGCTAACATTCAAAAGACAAAAAACCTGACTGGCACTTCCAGACTAATGTGAACTAGGTGCAAACCAAAGGGAGCTACCCTCATGTAAAACATCCAAAAAAAGGCTGCACTCAAGCATACTAAAGCATGACAACATAGAATACATGAAATTTTGAAATAGCAATATGGCTTTGGAATATAAGGAAAAATTTGAGACGCTTAGTATAAACATTTGGCCAAACATTTTAAAGCCCAACAACCATCGTCAAGGTGGTCTCAATTCTGTTGAGTCCCTAACCTAATGTGAACATACCTCTATTAGGCTGATATCTGAATTTCTGGGTGAATATGCACCTCTGTCAGTAATGCCTGCATTTATGGGTAAAGTAGGGAGCTGGTGTAATTAAAATCACCACCTGGTGGGGGCGGAGTGCTCGGTCAGCAAGCTAACATTCAAAAGACAAAAAACCTGACTGGCACTTCCAGACTAATGTGAACTAGGTGCAAACCAAAGGGAGCTACCCTCATGTAAAACATCCAAAAAAAGGCTGTACTCAAGCATACTAAAGCATGACAACATAGAATACATGAAATTTTGAAATAGCAATATGGCTTTGGAATATAAGGAAAAATTTGAGACGCTTAGTATAAACATTTGGCCAAACATTTTAAAGCCCAACAACCATCGTCAAGGTGGTCTCAATTCTGTTGAGTCCCTAACCTAATGTGAACATACCTCTATTAGGCTGATATCTGAATTTCTGGGTGAATATGCACCTCTGTCAGTAATTAAATTTTAATTACACAGCCCCTACTTTACCCATAAATGCAGCATTACTGACAGAGGGCGATTTCACCCAGAAATTCAAGATATCATGCCTACTCAGAGTATGTTCACATTAGGTAGGGACTCAACAGAATGAGACCACCTTGCGATGGTTTGGCTTAAAATATTGCCAAAGGTTTATACTAAGCTACTCAAATTTTCCTTAATTCCAAACATATGCTATTCAAAATTTCATGAATTCTATGTTTGGATCATAGTGAATATGCTTGAGTGCAGCCTTTTTTTGGACTTTTACATGAGGCTACTCCCTTTGGGTTTCACTAGTTCACATTAGTCTGGAAGTGCCAAGTCAGTGTTTTTGTCTTTTGAATTTAGCTTGGGTGACACACTCCGCCCCCCCAGTGTGATTTTAATTACACCAGCTCCCTACTTTACCCATAAATGCAGGCATTACTGACAGAGGTGCATATTCACCCAGAAATTCAGATATCAGCCTAATAGAGGTATGTTCACATTAGGTTAGGGACTCAACAGAATTGAGACCACCTTGACGATGGTTGTTGGGCTTTAAAATGTTTGGCCAAATGTTTATACTAAGCGTCTCAAATTTTTCCTTATATTCCAAAGCCATATTGCTATTTCAAAATTTCATGTATTCTATGTTGTCATGCTTTAGTATGCTTGATGCAGCCTTTTTTTGGATGTTTTACATGAGGGTAGCTCCCTTTGGTTTGCACCTAGTTCACATTAGTCTGGAAGTGCTAGTCAGGTTTTTTGTCTTTTGAATGTTAGCTTGCTGACCGAGCACTCCGCCCCCACCAGGTGGTGATTTTAATTACACCAGCTCCCTACTTTACCCATAAATGCAGGCATTACTGACAGAGGTGCATATTCACCCAGAAATTCAGATATCAGCCTAATAGAGGTATGTTCACATTAGGTTAGGGACTCAACAGAATTGAGACCACCTTGACGATGGTTGTTGGGCTTTAAAATGTTTGGCCAAATGTTTATACTAAGCGTCTCAAATTTTTCCTTATATTCCAAAGCCATATTGCTATTTCAAAATTTCATGTATTCTATGTTGTCATGCTTTAGTATGCTTGAGTGCAGCCTTTTTTTGGATGTTTTACATGAGGGTACTCCCTTTGTTTGCACCTAGTTCACATTAGTCTGGAAGTGCCAGTCAGGTTTTTTGTCTTTTGAATGTTAGCTTGCTGACCGAGCACTCCGCCCCCACCAGGTGTGATTTTAATTACACCAGCTCCCTACTTTACCCATAAATGCAGGCATTACTGACAGAGGTGCATATTCACCCAGAAATTCAGATATCAGCCTAATAGAGGTATGTTCACATTAGGTTAGGGACTCAACAGAATTGAGACCACCTTGACGATGGTTGTTGGGCTTTAAAATGTTTGGCCAAATGTTTATACTAAGCGTCTCAAATTTTTCCTTATATTCCAAAGCCATATTGCTATTTCAAAATTTCATGTATTCTATGTTGTCATGCTTTAGTATGCTTGAGTGCAGCCTTTTTTTGGATGTTTTACATGAGGGTAGCTCCCTTTGGTTTGCACCTAGTTCACATTAGTCTGGAAGTGCCAGTCAGGTTTTTTGTTCTTTTGAATGTTAGCTTGCTGACCGAGCACTCCGCCCCACCAGGTGGTGATTTAATTACACCAGCTCCCTACTTTACCCATAAATGCAGGCATTACTGACAGAGGTCAATTCACCCAGAAATTCAGATATCAGCCTAATAGAGGTATGTTCACATTAGGTTAGGACTCAACAGAATTGAGACACCTTGACGATGGTTGTTGGGCTTTAAAATGTTTGGCCAAATGTTTATACTAAGCGTCTCAAATTTTTCCTTATATTCAAAGCCATATTGCTATTTCAAAATTCATGTATTCTATGTTGTCATGCTTTAGTATGCTTGAGTGCAGCCTTTTTTGGATGTGGGTCAGGGGGTTAAAACTCCTTTTACTAAATCACATTACTGAAAGGTGCTTTCCCGAATTGTATCACTAGAGTATGTCCATAGGTGGGATCAATTAACACCTTACATGTTGGCTTTAAAATTTGCAAATTATATAAGCCTAAATTTCTTATCCAAAGCCATATTGATCAATTTCAGTTTTGGTATTCATGCTTAGTATGTTATCAGCTTTTTTTGTGTTTACATGGGTAGTCCCTTGGTTTGCACAAAGTTCATTAGTCTGGAAGTGTCAGTCAGGTTTTTGTCTTTTGAATGTTTGTTGGCGGTGCACTCTGCCCCACCATTGTATTTTAATTACACCAGTCCACTTTACCATAAATGAGGCAATACTGACAGATGTCAATGGATTCACCAGATCCACTTTTCTAGCCTAATAGAGGTTTTTCACATAGTTGGACTCAACAGAATTAGATCTACCTTGAGATGGTTGTTGGACTTTAAATGGTTTGGCCAATGTTTCACTAACTGTAAATTTTTCTTATATTCCAATTTTATATAGCTATTTCAAAATTTCATGTAATTCATGTTTGGCAATTAGTAACTTGTCAGCTTTTTGTTTTGAAGATGGCTGTCACTTTTTAGTGACTGGAGTCCCCCGGTTTTTTTCTTCAAAACTGTTGTATTGGACCGCAGCTCGCTTCTGATGTCAGATCTAAGTCAGCTTCCTTTTTTTACCAGGTTTAATTTCAGCATACGCGGCGTCTAAGAAATTAAAGGTGTAGCTTCCAGTTTTCCCAGGGGGACGGGAAAATGGATGACCTGTATTCGTTCAGTAGGGGTGGTAGTGTCGCTGTATTTTTTGGCTTGAAAGGTTTAGAGTTAGGGGAGCCTTCAAACCTCTGGGACTGTTTGCCCCAAATCGTTGAAAAAAAAGGTTATTGAGGCACATAAAATTTTGCTCACAGGACATCCAGGTTTAAGGTATTTAGATCTCCTTTCCCCCCGGGTTTTGGGGGGCCCCAAATGAATAAAGATGTTAAAAATTTTTGTCGCGTCAGGGGGGGTGTGTGCTCGCTCAAAACCCCTTTCATACCCTTTTTTGGGGCCCCTTTTTACCCTTAAAATTTCCCCGGAGGTCCATGATCATTTATCTTGGACTTCATTAGGCCCTTTCCCCCCGTCGTCGGGGAATACTGTCATTGGGGGTTGTTGCCCGGTTCAGTAAGGGGCACATTTTGTTGCTTCCTGCACCCAATGCAAAACTCTGGCCGGGTTTTTTTTTGGGGAGATCGTTAGACTTCAGGGGTTGCCTTCGATGGGTGTCGATAGGGGGTCCATTTTTTTCCAAATTTTTTGGGGAGGGCTTTTTTTTTACGTGGGGAGAAATTTGCCCATTTTCCTCTGCTTTTCATCCGCGACCAATGGTCGACAGAGCGTCTGAAAAAAGCTTAGAGACATATCTGGGGTTTTTTTTTTTCAGAGAACCAAAGGATGGGGCTTTTTTTCTTCCTCTGGCAGAGTTTCGCTCTTAAAACAAAGGCGGACGGTCCACTGAAAACCCCGTTTTTTGGGGCATAGGGTTTTCCCCTCCCCAGTTTTGTATTTTTAAAAGGGGGGGGGGCCCTTTTGGGGGTTTCCCGAGGGGGCGTTTCCGCGTCATTTTCTTTTGGGGAGAAGGGGGATTGAATAATCTGAGTGCGAGGGGAAAAACCCTTAAAAACTTTGGGGTGATAGGGAGAGTTTTTGTCCAGATCTGAAGGGGGGGAAAGTTTGGGGATGGTTGTCTACCGGGGAAAAATAAAATTAAAGGGGGCCCCCCTGAAAAGGCCCCCCGATTCAAAGGCCGCGGGGAATTTTCCCCCTAAAATTTTTTAAAAACCCCGGGGCATTTCTTTGGGCCTCCCCTACTTTTAAATTCATAAGTGTTCACAAGTCATTACAAAAAAAGGGAAATTTTGGGACCAGTCAAAAACCGTACCTCTAAACCCCCCCTCCTGGTTGGTTAATGGAAAATTGAATTTCAAGTATCAAAGATCATTGATCACCTGAATCGCCGGCCCCCCTTTAGTACTTGGTGCATTAAAGGGGGAAAAGGCCAGGGAGAAAAACCCTTTGGGGCCCCCCGCTTGATTTTAAAAGAGATCGTTTGGTTGGGCCCTTTCCCCTAGAATCCCCCCGGGCAGGCCCCCCTGGGGTCCGGGGGCCCCTCGTAAAAGGGGGGCTGTAAAATTTTGCTTTTCCCCAAGAAACTCGCGGTTGCACTTTTTTACTTTAAAAAGTGTCTGCTGTTTTTTTGTTTTTTGGGGCCCCCAGGGATTTAAAATTTTGTCTGGGTCTGCTGGGGACGGGGTGCAGTTTCCCCGGCTGCAATTGTATTTTTTTTTTGGGTTCCTTTAAATTTTCCGGGTTTTTCTGCTGGGGGTTTTCCAGTAAAAACCCTTTTGGGAAACCACGATGGGGAAAAGAATCTGTATAGACTTAGTTTTTGAGTCCTTATTGTTTTTAAAACTCAACTTGGTTAGAGGTTTTTTTCCCCGACCTTTTTTTTTCCTTTGGTTTTTGGGTTTGGGATGAAGCGGTGTTTTCCGTCGTCTTATATGTCCCAACTGTGTATTTTTGGCTGGATCACCCATATCCCCTTTTGGGGGTAGTCGGGGTCCTTTTGGGGCTGATTACGGGGGGTTTAGGGGGCTGTGGGAAAAGGGGGTTGGGTTTTGGGGACGGGGGCCTCTGAACCTTATGTACCTCCAAGGTGAGGGTTTTTTAACCCCATTTAAAGGGGCATTTTGAACCCCCGGGGGCCCCCCTTTTTCCCGTTTCAGCCATAAAATTTCCCCAAGAATTTAAACCCGGTTCGCGATATCGGTCCCGGAAAAAATTTTTTTTTTACTTACTGCTGATTTTGCTTTTACTAGTTTTGTAAGGGTTGTTCCTGTTTAAAAATTTCTGCAATTTTTACATACATTAGACAGCGTGACACGATGATATAACCAACCGAGCATTTCGGACGGGGGGATTCGGGATCGGAAAAAAGAGCACCCAAGTTTTTAAATTTTTTATTTAATCTCCTAAAAGGCACACTAAAAATATAAAAAATTTAAAAAACAGTCTGGCCAAAATTTTTAGACTGACACAAAAATTTTTTTTTTACAAAGTCACTTTCTTCACTTTTTCAAAAGGAAATTTTTCAAAACTAAAATGTTATAAAGAGTGATCAGCTTAACAGCAATTCTTGCAAAAAATCAATTTTTGGCTAAAAAAATTAAAAATTATCCCCCAAAACCAATTTAAAAATCTTTTCCCCAAAGCCCTTAAAAAAGGGCCACTAACCTCTTTTTTAGTGTTTCTCCATTAACACAAAATGTGGGTGTTGAAGAGGACATTTCTGGGAAAAATCTGTCATGTTAAGTAAAAAAAGGGTTTTTCCCGGACACTTTTAAAAAGGGGGCTGGGGGTTGGCATCATTTTTATTTTGTTAACCATTGGGTTTTTTCTAAAGAAACATGTGCAAACATCATTGCAATGCACAAAAAAAAGGCCTAACAGGGGGGAAAAGTATCGCCCCTAGAAAGATTGCAACCCCCAGTCAAAAAAACTAAAGCATCACAAAATTCAAGGGGGAGGGTTCCCTTGTTTCCAAAAAAAATTCGGGGGCCCCCAAAAAAAACCCCGGGAAACGCCCGTAACCGTCCCCTTTAAAAAGGTTTTTTTTGGGGATCGGGGGGCCAGCAGTGCAGAGCTTGCTCGGAAGGCAGCAGGAGGGTGAGTGTTTTTCATGCACTGTGAGGCGGAGATCTTGGAGCAAAGGGGCCCCCCTCAAGGAGGGCAGCAAAAAAAGCCACTTTCTCCAGAAAAAACTCATGGACAATGATATTCTGCAAAAGGTACAGGCATGGACTGTGAGGACTGGGTAAAGTTTTTTCCTTTTTTTAATCCCCTTTTTCGATTGTTTGGGACATAGGAAAACCCCCATTCGAAAACAAAAGGGGGGGCTCCCCCCAGTCCCTTTTCTATTTCCCAAATGTTATGCTCCAAACCATTCTGTGTGGGGGTGCTTCTCAGCCCCAAGGGGGAAAAAGGGGGTCCCAGTCTTTCCCAAAAACACCCCCTGAAAAAGAAGGTACCAAATGTCCTCCAAGAGCAACTTTTTTCCCCCAAACCCCCCCAAAGCAGTTTGGCGACAACAATCCCCTTTTTCCGCATGGGAGCACCCCTTTTTTAAAGCAAAAAAGGGAAACAAATGCTCAGGGAACC
>JARQOD010000005.1:149020022-149072255 GCA_033576555.1 Oophaga sylvatica | reverse complement strand
TAAAGCTAGCATTTAAATGTTTGCTATGCAAGTGCAGAGCATGCAGCAAGTGCTATAATATGTGCAGTAACCTGCATAACGATGCACAAAAAAGTTTTTAAAGTGTTGAAAATACTAAGCTGCTGGTAGGAGACCGTACCTGATTGCGGCTGCAGCACCCCTGACGCACGTTTCGCGTTTAGCTTGTTCACAAGGGAGCGTGTGTATGCATAAGTTCTTTGTTAGATCTTTTTATATAGGACCCGGTGTTTCAATATCAGCGTTTCAGCTGACATACTGCCTGACGTCAGCATAGGAAGGCATCACATGACACTCGGCCCAACCCTCTGCTCGACACGTCAGAGTAGGGGCGGCACAAGTGCCGAGGAGGACGCGCTGCCATAGCGACCGCAAAAGCAGGAAGTCAGCTGGAGAGCCCATCACCGTATGTTAGAAAGCAATGCTGCATGCCTGCAATTTACATGTGAGTAAGAGTAAAATAGATAGTACAATGCCTTACTCTTATACCATCATATCGATCATATATATACACATCAGCAATAAAGCGTCAAAAAAAGTACACTGCCATAGTGAAAAAAGGCAGGAAATCGACTAAAAAAAAGGATATATCACCGCCATTACAAGACTATGTTGCATGCCTATATATTATATGTAAGCAGGGATACAGATATAAATAGTTTACTACTTATATGTCATCATAACTGACCAAACCACTTACAAAGAGATAAGACTGTAATATATTGAGGAGGTTAGGAAGAGAGGAGGGATATACATAGAAAAACAAAGATAAAAAAAAAAAAAAAATAGGATCATGATAATGATCACCCAAATATTAAAGTGATACAATAATAATATAAATGCCCTAATACTAGGTACATAATGTGAATATATGAAAAAAAAAAAATAAATTAAAAAGTAATAAGTGCATCATATATAAAGTGTATGTCATATAATGATGTTAGTGCCCTAATAATAAGCATATACTGTGAGTATAGAAAAAAGAAGAAAAAAAAAAAAATTTTTTTAGAAGTATTATTACGTGCATTATATATAAAGTGTACGTCATATACATGAATATGCAAACTACAAAAATCCTTATAAAATGCAAGAAAAATATACCAATATTTATACCAGTGTATTTAAACATAAAGTGCACAATATATGTGATTTAATAAATGTATCATAGAAAAAAAATATAAAAAAAAAAAAAAACATAAATGTCCTATTTCTTCTAATTATTCTTCTTCTCTTCACGCCCCTCAGAAAACGCCATCAGAAGAGTAATAGGTCGCAGAACAGAGTCGCCCTCACAAGGTCTCTCCCAGAAGATTCCATCGGGTCCAAAAAGAACACAGTGTCAACAGGTATGTATGTAATCTAAAATAGCACATAAAAAAATATATAGTTAAAAACAAAACAACAAACAAAGAACAAAAAGACTATAAGAATGGGGCATAGCTCAGAACTTCATTAAGACCCGCTGGTTGCACAGACTGTACACTAGAAATCCAGCGGGCCTCCATTTGCGCAAGTGTCTTTCTCCAATTGCCTCCCCGCAAATCAATGTGTACCCTGTCAATCCCCGTGACTTTTAGCAACTTAGCATCACAATCATGGTATCTTTTGAAATGCCTGGGTATAGGTTTCATGGAAGTCCAATCATCCTCATCCAAAGCCTTCAATATATCATGATAGTGTTCCCTGACCCTGATTTTTAAAGGTCTAGAGGTAAGTCCAATGTAGATTTTTGGACATGGACATACTGCATAGTATACTACGCCTATAGAGTCGCAGGTGATGTGCTGAGTAATATCAAGTTTCCTCTTACCGTCACTTGACAGGAAGTCGAGAGCTCGTGACATGTTTGGGCAGGCTATGCATTTCCCACATGGGTAAAAACCCCACTTAGGACCACCAGAGCCAAAGGTTTTATTTGTTAAAGGTTCAGCATAATGGCTGTGAACGAGCAAATCCTTTAAGTTGGGTGAGCGTCTATAAGTAATAGATGGCTGCAAGGGAACATGTCTCGCAGTGGTGCAATCCATTCGAAGGATGGGCCAGTATTGATCCAGAACATTTTTCATTTTCATCCACTGATGGTTATACGTGGAAATGAATCTTACTTTAGATTCTTTGTTGGTTTGCTCACTTGGCTGTAACAATTGATTCCTATTTGTCCTTCTGGCCCTCACTCCCTCCTAGACCCTTCACAGTCCGGCTTCCGAACCCTACATTCGACTGAAACTGCACTCATCAAAGTGACCAATGACCTTCTGACAGCAAAACGTAACGGCGACCACTCTCTGCTCATTCTACTCGACCTTTCTGCAGCTTTCGACACGGTTGACCACCGTCTCCTACTGTCCAGGCTCCACTCTCTAGGTATTAAGGACACTGTTCTCTCCTGGTTCTCCTCCTATCTTTCTGACCGCTCCTTCAATGTTTCGTTCTCTGGCTCCACTTCATCTCCTCTCCCTCTCACTGTCGGTGTACCCCAGGGCTCAGTCCTTGGCCCCCTTCTCTTCTCTCTCTACACCGCCCCAATTGGACAGACCATCAGCAGATTTGGCTTTCAGTACCATCTTTATGCTGATGACACACAATTATACACGTCATCCCCCGACCTTACCCCTGCTGTACTACAGAACGCCACCGACTGTCTGTCCGCAGTCTCCAACATCATGTCTGCTCTCTATCTGAAACTCAACCTCTCCAAAACTGAACTTCTTCTGCTCCCGCCGTCTACTAACCTCCCTAAATCTGACATTTCCCTCTCAGTGGGCGGCACCATAATAACACCCCGGCAGCAGGCTCGCTGTCTGGGTGTTATGTTTGATACCAATCTCTCCTTCACCTCCCATATACAATCTCTTGCCCGCTCTTGCCGTCTACACCTAAAGAACATCTCTAGAATCCGCCCTTTTCTCACCATGGAAACAACAAAAACCCTCACTGTAGCATTGATCCACTCCCGCTGGACTACTGTAACGCTCTATTACTTGGCCTCCCCATTACTCGACTATCCCCTCTCCAGTCCATCCTTAATGCAGCAGCCAGGGTTATCCATCTGGCTAGTCGGTACTCGGACGCGTCCGCTCTTCGCCAGTCCTTACACTGGCTGCCCATTCATTATAGGATCCAATTCAAAGTACTTGTTCTCACCCACAAAGCTCTCCACACTGCAGCACCCCCCTACATCTCCTCCCTCATTTCTATCTATTGGTCTAACCGACTGCTGCGCTCTGCAAACGACTTTCGACTAACCTCTGCACTAATCCGTACCTCCCACTCCCGACTCCAAGACTTCTCCCGCGCTGCGCCAATCCTCTGGAATGCTCTACCCCAAGAAATTAGGACTATCCACAATTTGCATGGTTTCAGGCGCTCCCTCAAAACACATCTGTTCAGAGCGGCCTATCACATTCACTAATCAAAGTCATTCTATGTGTAAGTGTGTGTGTGTGTGTAGCCCATTCACTATCTCCATCCATCCCTCACTCCCTTAAGATGGCTGGACCATCATTGTAAATGCACCATTGTATATACACACCTGTATTTTGTATCTCCCCCACCTCATTGTAGATTGTAAGCTCTCACGAGCAGGGCCGTCTTATTTTGCTTTAATTACTGTATTGTTAACGTTGTTACTTATGACTTGTGTTTTGAAACTGTTAAACTGTAAAGCGCTGCGGAATATGATGGCGCTATATAAATAAAGATTATTATTATTATTATTAGTAGTAGTAGTAAAACCTTTCTTTATACTCCTTTTTGAATAGCCTCTTTCTTCAAATCTGTTTGAAAGAAGTTGTGCTTGCTCAGTGAACTTGCGTTCCGTGGAACAAATTCTTCTGGCCCGCAAAAATTGGCCCGTAGGTATGCCATTCACAAGTGGCAAAGGATGTGCTGAATTCGCATGTAGTATAGAATTTACTGCTGTTTCTTTTCTGAAAACATCCATTTCCAAAATGCCTTTATCACCTCTAGATATTAATATATCTAGGAAATCTATATGGGATTGGCTATATTTACAAGTCAATTTGATGTTCAAATTGTTATCATTAAGAATGTTGACAAAGGCCAGAAGATCCTGTTCATTGCCCTGCCATATGAGCAGGACGTCGTCAATATAACGGGCCCATAGCAGAGCTCCCTCAATGTAAGCCACTGGATTGGTGAAAAAAATTGATTGTTCCCATTTACCTAAGAAAAGATTTGCATAAGATGATGCATACGCCGCCCCCATTGCTGTTCCTTGCTTCTGGAGATAAATGTTTCTTCTAAAGGTAAAAAAATTATGCTCCAATGCAAATTTGAGGAGTCTAAGAAGGAAGTGGATAAATTGAATATCATAATTGGATTGATGCAAAAAAGTTTCAACAGCTGCAAGGCCATCCTTATGTTGAATAGAAGTGTATAACGATTCAACGTCCATGGTGACCAGTCACATATCGTCATCTATTGGCAATCCTTCTATTTTCCTTAGCACATCCCCCGTATCTTTGACATAAGATGGAAGATTGCCTACCAATGGTTTTAAATAGAAATCAAGGTACTGGCTGATTGTCTCACAGAGATTGCCATTCCCCGAGACGATGGGACGTCCAGGGGGGTTGACCGCATCTTTGTGTATCTTTGGTGTAAAATAGATACATGCCATTTTAGGATACTAGATGTTTTTGTTGGTCCTTAGTGATGATGCCTTCATAGAAGGCCTCATTAAGGATTCCTTGCAATTCTCCCTGAAATTTATGCGTAGGATTAAAAGTCAGTTTTGATAGCATCTTATGTCTCTAAGCTGACGGAAAGCCTCTTTTTCATATGCTTCATGTGGCCAAATCACCACATTCCCTCCTTTATCAGCAGGTTTTATTGTCACTCCCTTTAAGGGTATGCCACACTGAACAATATCGCTAACGGGATCGCTAAAAAACGTCACTATTTAGCGATCCCGTTAGCGATGTTGTTCAGTGCGGCATCTGCCAGCGACGAGCTTCCTGCTGTGATCTCGCTCGTCGCTGGAATCGTTCCGGACCCTATTTTCTCGTCGGCGCTCCCGCTGGTAAGTATATATCGCTAGTGTGGCACCTTTTCTTAGCGATTTAGCGGTACTTTTGTACCGCTAAAGTCGTTAAGAAGATCGCTAACGGCGATAGCGTCGTTAACTATATCGCTAAATGTGGCCGCACTTAGCGATATAGAAACAATCCCGCTAGCGATCGCATTAGTATGCGTCGTTATCGTGATCGCTAGCGGGATTGTTTAGTGTGGCAGTACCTTTAGTTTTTTCAAATCCCTAAGTGCTGTTCTCTGATCCCTAGTGAGATTGTCATGTATAATTCTACTTGAAATATTTTCAAAACCTTGTGTTACCAGTTTTACAAAAATTTCAATGTTGGGATATAGATGTAATGGTGGAAATTTCTTAGGGATGGGAGGGTTAAATTTACCTACCATAGTGTCGTCCTCCTGCTCTTCCTGAAGTTCCTCTAAATTGGCTATTGCCTGTAATTCTTGCTCCGTCCAATGCTCCTCTGTATTAGATTTCTCATGCAGTTTTTTTAAAACTAATTTACGAGCAAATAAATGCAAATTTTTTACCGCTGCAAAAGAATTAAAAGGAGCAGTGGGTGAAAATGATAGACCTAAACTGAGTACCTCTATCTGAGGTGTGGTTAGTTCAATTTTGGAAAGGTTAATCACCTGCAGTTTAGAATTGGAGGAAGCATTATAGCGCCTATCACGTCTCCTTGGGGTATCATTCCTTCTTCCGTAATTTCTGCGCATATTATAGCCTCGCTGTTGGATATCCTCGTCCTCTTTAGAAGACAATGATGAGAGGGATATAGATCTGGTGCTAGCATATCCACTTTTAGCCGATGACTGCCACCTATAGACTGTGCCATTTTTAAAATCTTGGAGATCTCTCTGAAATTTTTTTGCTTTCGTTTCCTTAATCTCTTTCTCCCAAATTAATGATTGTGAATCAATATCCTTATTGAGTGTTTCCATCTCTACAGCTGACAATTTTTGTTGGAGTTTAAGACGTATATTTTCTATTTCAGAGTCCACTTTATCCAAAGTTTTTTTTATTATTGCCTATGAGAAGTTCTATCAGTGATTTAGAACATGTGGTGCATGCTTCTTCCCACCTAGCCTTGAAAGTATTATCCTCAACGGGAAAAGATGGCATAATGCGTACACGTAGACCCCTGGGAATTAACCCTTTAGCAAGGTAACTCTCCAAAGATGCTTTGTTCCACCATGTTCGAGCCCTCTTCTTTAGGGAGGATTTAATAGAGCTTTTTAAATCTGATTTCTGCCCATTCTCAGAAGTGTCAACCTGCATAGTGCCCCCATTAAACACAGTATCTAAGCATGATAACCAATCCTGGTCTTTAGCCTTAGTATCCATCTGACAAAAAGAAAAAAACTGTAAACTAAGTACAGCATAAGATCATAGAAATCACAGTAAATTTATTGCCTAGATCCAAAATAGTGCTTCCAAATATCAACAAATTTCAAAAAATCATAGGAAGCTTTTTCCACTATAAAAATACAAATTTTATTTAGAACATTTTTAAAATACATATACGGATAAAAATATCCAAATGGGGGACAACATTATGCAAAAAAGCCTACAGAAAACAGGTACAGGTACAGTTGGTAGTGTTCAATAGTGAATATATCCGTATATCATGCTTAAAGCCACATTGACAAACAAGGGGTTATGTATATTTAATGTCTATCACATATACCACAGTGCATAGATTTTTAAGTAAAATATCCCCAAAACATATCTGTTAGCATAGGGTTAAAACGGACATAAAGATTGCCCTCCTACCAATAAAGCTAGCATTTAAATGTTTGCTATGCAAGTGCAGAGCATGCAGCAAGTGCTATAATATGTGCAGTAACCTGCATAACGATGCACAAAAAAGTTTTTAAAGTGTTGAAACTAGTAAGCTGCTGGTAGCTGCATTTAAATGTTTGCTATGCAAGTGCAGAGCATGCAGCATGTGCTATAATATGTGCAGTAACCTGCATAACGATGCACAACTTAACCCCTCTCTGACATTAGACGTACTATCCTGTCCATAAAACCCGTGCCATTCTGCCCATGGACGGGATAGTACGTCATAGGCGATCAGCTGCGCTCCTGAGGGGAGCGCAGCTAATCGCCGCCGGGTGTCAGCTGATTATCACAGCTGACACCCGTGACTGTGTGTCAGGAGCGGTCACGGACCGCTCCCGGCACATTAACCCCTAGCACACTGCGATCAAACATGATCACGGTGTACTGGGGGCACAGGGAAGCATCGCGCAGGGAGTGGGCTCCCTGCGCGCCCCCCTGAGACCCTCAGACCAGCGTGATGTGATCGCGCTGTTCTGAGGGCTTCCTCCCTCCCAGGACCCGGATCCAAGATGGCGCCGGGGTCCTGGAGGGAGGCGGCTTCCTCAGTGCCTGCTGAGAGCAGGCACTGAGAAGCCTGCATCTATGCCTGTGCGATCGCTGGTGTGACAGAGTGCTGTGCACACTGTCACACCAGCGATTTGATAAAATACAGTGATGTCCCACCCTGGGACAAAGTAAAAAAGTTAAAAAAATAAAAATAAACATGTTATAAAAAAAAATCCAAAATAAAAAAAAAAAAAAAAAAAATATTCCCCAATAAATTCATTTCTTCCTGTAAATAAAAAAAAAAAACAATAAAAGTTCACATATTTGGTATCGCCGCGTCCGTAACGACCCCCCCTATAAAACTGTCCCACTAGTTAACCCCTTTAGTGAACCCCTTAAAAAAAAAAAAAAACGAAGCAAAAAATCAATGCTTTATCATCATACCGCCGAACAAAAAGTGGAATAACGCGCGATCAAAAAGACCGATATAAATAATCATGGTACCGCTGAAAACTCATCTTGTCCGCAAAAAACGAGCCGCCATACAGCATCATCAGCGAAAAAATAAAAAAGTTATAGCTCGCAGAATAAAGCGATGCAAAAATAATGTATTTTTTATATAAAATTGTTTTTATTCTATAAAAGCGCCAAAACATAAAAAAATGATATAAATGAGGTATCGCCATAATCGTACTGACCCGAACAATAAAACTGCTTTATCAATTTTACCACACGCGGAACAATAAAAACGCCTCCCCCAAAAGAAATTCATGAATTGCTGATTTTTGTTCATTCTAACCTCCCAAAAATCGAAATAAAAAGCGATCAAAAAATGTCACCTGCTCAAAAATGGTACAAATAAAAACGTCAACTCGTACCGCAAAAAATAAGACCTCACATGACTCTGTGGGCCAAAATATGCAAAAATTATAGCTCTCAAAATGTGGCGATGCAAAAAACTATTTTTGCAATAAAAAGCGTCTTTTAGCGTGACAGCTGCCAATCATAAAAACCGCTATAAATAGTAAATCAAACCCCCCTTTATCACCCCCTTAGTTAGGGAAAAATAATAAAATTAAAAAAATGTATTTATTTCCATTTTCCCATTAGGGTTAGGGTTGCGGCTAAAGTTAGGGTTAGGGTTGGCGCTAACGTTAGGATTAGGGTTAGGGTTGGGATTAGGGTTAGGGGTGTGTTAGGGTTAGGTTTGTGGTTAGGGTTGGGACTAGGGTTAGGGGTGTGTTGGGGTTAGGGTTGGAGTTAGAATTGGGGGGTTTCCGCTGTTTAGGCACATCAGCGGCTCTCCAAATGTGACATGGCGTCTGATCTCAATTCCAGCCAATTCTGCGTTGAAAAAGTCAAACGGTGCTCCTTCACTTCTGAGCTCTGCCATGCGTCCAAACAGTAGTTTATCCCCACATATGGGGTATCAGCGTACTCTGGACCCCAAGAGTTATTGTGCAATTTGTCCTATTTCTTCTGTTACCCTTGGGAAAATAAAAAACTGGGGGCGAAAATATCATTTTTGTACAAAAAAAATTATTTTTTTGTTTTTACGGCTGTACATTATAAACTTCTGTGAAGCACTTGGGGCTTCATAGCGCTCACCACACACCTAGATAAGTTCCTTGTGGGGTCTATTTTCCAAAATGGGGTCACTTGTTGGGGATTTCCACTGTTTAGGCGCATCAGGGGCTCTCCAAATGCGACATGACGCCCCCAGACCATTCCATCAAAGTCTGCAATCCAAAACGTCACTACTTCCCTTCCGAGCCCCAACGTGTACCCATACAGTAGTTTTCTCCCACATATTGGGTATCAGCGTACTCAGGACAAATTAGGCAACAACTTTTGGGGTCCAATTTCTCCTGTTATCCTTGTAAAAATAAAATATTGGGGCGAAAAAATCATGTTTGCAAAAAAAAAAAGATTTTTTATTTTTACGGCTGTGCGTTATAAACTTCTGTGAAGCACTTGGGGTTCAAAGTGCTCACCACACATCTAGATAAGTTCCTTGTGGGGTCTATTTTCCAAAATGGGGTCACTTGTGGGGGGTTTCCACTGTTTAGGCGCATCAGGGGCTCTCCAAATGCGACATGACGCACCCAGACCATTCCATCAAAGTCTGCAATCCAAAACTTCACTACTTCCCTTCCGAGCCCTGACGTGCGCCCATACAGTAGTTTTCTTCCCACATATTGGGTATCAGCGTACTCAGGACAAATTGGACAACAACTTTTGGGGTCCAATTTCTCCTGTTACCCTTGTGAAAATAAAATATTGGGGGCGAAAAAATCATTTTTGTAAAAAAAAAAAGGATTTTTTATTTTTACGGCTGTCGTTATAAACTTCTGTGAAGCACTTTGATGTTCAAAGTGCTCACCACACATCTAGATAAGTTCCTTGTGGGGTCTATTTTCCAAAATGGGGTCACTTTGTGGGGGTTTCCTACTGTTTAGGCGCATCAGGGGCTCTCCAAATGTACATGACGCAGCCAGACCTTCATCAAAGTCTGAACCAAAACGTACTACTTCCTTCCGACCCTGCTGCGCCCATACAGTAGTTTTCTTCCACATATTGGGTATCAGCATACTCAGGACAAATTGGACAACAACTTTTGTGGTCCATTTCTCTGTTACCCTTGTGAAAATAAAATATTGGGGGCAAAAAAATCATTTTTGTAAAAAAAAAAAATGATTTTTAATTTTACGGCTGCACGTTATAAACTTTAGTGAAACACCTGGGGGTTCAAATTCTCACCAAACATCTAGATAAGTTCCTTGAGGGGTCTAGTTTCCAAATTGGTGTCATTTTGGGGGTTTCCACTGTTTAGGCAGATCAGGGCTCTCCAAACACGACATGGCGTCCAGCCAATTCTGCAGTTGAAAAAGTCAGACGGCGCTCCTTCCCTTCCAAACTCTGCCATGCACCCAAACAGTGGTTTCCCCCACATATGGGGTATCAGCGCACTCAGGACAAATTGCACAATAACTTTTGGAGTCTTGTTACCCTTGGAAAAATAAAAATTGGGGTGAAAAGATCATTTTTGTGGAAAAAATATGATTTTTAAATTTTACGGCTCTACGTTATAAACTTGTGTGAAGCACTTGGGGGTTCAAATTGCTAAATCAAAAATCTAGATAAGTTCCTTAGGGGGTCTAGTTTCCCAAATGGGTCATTTGTGGGGGGTTTCCACTGTTTAGGCACATCAGGGGCTCTCCAAATGCAACATGGCATCCAAACTCAATTCCAGCCAATTTTGGTTGGAAAAAGTCAAATGGTGCTCCTTCCATTCCGATCTCTGTCGTGCACCCAAACAGTGGTTTCCCCCCACATATGGGGTATCAGCGTACTCAGGACAAATTGTACAACAACTTATGTGGTCCAATTTCTCCTGTTACCCTTGGGAAAATAAAAAATTAGTGACTAAAAGATAATTTTTGTGGGAAAAAAAATAGGATTTTTTATTTTCATGCCCGGGCATTATAAACTTGTGTGAAGCACTTGGGGGTTCAAAGTGCTCACCAAAGATCTAGATAAGTTCTTAGGGGGTCTAGTTTCAAAATGGGGTCACTTGTGGGGGGTTTCCACTGTTTAGGCTCATCTGGGCACTGCAAACGGAACATGACCCCCATTAACGTCTGCATTCCAAAACGTTACTACTTCCTTTCCAAGCCCTGCCGTGCGCCCAAACAGTTTCCCCCCCCCCACATATGGGGTATCAGCGTACTCAGGACAAATTGGACAACAACTTTTGGGGTCCAATTTCCTTGGGAAAATTCAAAAATTTGGGACTAAAAAATCATTTTTGTGGAAAATTGATTTTTTTTTTTCACACCCAGGCTTTATAAACTTTTGTGAAACACTTGAGGGTTCAAAGTGCTCACAACAGATCTAGATAAGTACCTTAGGGGGTCTAGTTTCCAAAATGGTGTCACTTGTGGGGGGTTTCCACTGTTTAGGCGCATCAGGGGTTCTCCAAACGCGACATGGCATCCAATCTAAATTCCAGCCAATTTTAGTTTGAAAAAGTCAAACGTCGCTCCTTCCCTTAAGAGCTCTGCCGTGTACCCAAACAGTGGTTTTCCCCCACATATTACTCAGGAGAAATTGCATAATAACCTTATCAGTTCATTTTCTTCTTTTACCCTTGTGAAAATAAAAAAAAAGTTTGTAAAAGATAATTTTTGTGGCTAAAAAGTAAAATATTCATTTTTTCCTTCCACGTTGCTTTAGTTACTGTGAAGCACCTGAAGGGTTAATAAACTTCTTGAATGTGGTTTTGAGTACCTTGAGGGGTGCAGTTTTTAGAATGGTGTCACTTTTGGGTATTTTCTGCCATATAGACCCCTCAAAGTGACTTCAAATGTGAGGTGGTCCCTAAAAAAAATGGCTTTGTAAATTTTGCTGTAAAAATGAGAAATCGCTGGTCAACTTTTAACCCTTATAACTTCCTAACAAAAAAAAATTTTGTTCCAAAATTGTGCTGATGTAAAGTAGACATGTGGGAAATGTTATTTCTTAACTATTTTGTGTGATATATTTCTCTGTTTTAAGGGAATAAAAATTCAAAGTTTGAAAATTGCAAAATTTTAAAAATTTTCGCCATATTTGCGTTTTTTTCAAAAATAAACGCAAGTTATATCGAAGAAATTTTACCACTAACATGAAGTACAATATGTCACGAGAAAACAATCTCAGAATCGCGAAGATCCGTTGAAGCGTTCCAGAGTTATAACCTCATAAAGAGACAGTGGTCAGAATTGTAAAAATTGGCCCGGTCATTAACGTGCAAACCACCCTTGGGGGTGAAGGGGTTAAAGGATTTGCTCGTTCACAGCCATTATGCTGAACCTTTAACAAATAAAACCTTTGGCTCTGGTGGTCCTAAGTGGGGTTTTTACCCATGTGGGAAATGCATAGCCTGCCCAAACATGTCACGAGCTCTCGACTTCCTGTCAAGTGACGGTAAGAGGAAATTTGATATTACTCAGCACATCACCTGCGACTCTATAGGCGTAGTATACTATGCAGTATGTCCATGTCCAAAAATCTACATTGGACTTACCTCTAGACCTTTAAAAATCAGGGTCAGGGAACACTATCATGATATATTGAAGGCTTTGGATGAGGATGATTGGACTTCCATGAAACCTATACCCAGGCATTTCAAAAGATACCATGATTGTGATGCTAAGTTGCTAAAAGTCACGGGGATTGACAGGGTACACATTGATTTGCGGGGAGGCAATTGGAGAAAGACACTTGCGCAAATGGAGGCCCGCTGGATTTCTAGTGTACAGTCTGTGCAACCAGCGGGTCTTAATGAAGTTCTGAGCTATGCCCCATTCTTATAGTCTTTTTGTTCTTTGTTTGTTGTTTTGTTTTTAACTATATATTTTTTTATGTGCTATTTTAGATTACATACATACCTGTTGACACTGTGTTCTTTGTGGACCCGATGGAATTGAGTCGCACCACACCAAATGTGTACCAGGGTTTATGGGATACTCGGCACCGAGCCCATGGAAGTCTATGGGGGATGTCACTGGCAGCAGAGCTCGGTCCGTGGCCCTGGGCGCTCATACAATGGGGGATATTTACAGGGGATTATAAAGATTAGTACGTGACGCCACCTGTGGTTTCTGATCAATTTGACCAGCGCTGCAATATAGATCTTCTGAGGGGATGTTATTAGGCAGCTAGATGTTAAGTCCCCCACAGGTGGGACTGTTCCCTCCGAGTCAATGGTGTTGCAGAATAAGTCAGTCACACACAATTCAGTCTCTTTCCATACCTTTACTGATGTTGTTGGCAGGTATGTCCCGGGAAGCTGGTCAGGTTGGAGAATGCACATTCAGGGGGAATTTACTCCTCTCTGAAGTGTATGTGAGTCCTAACTTGCATGAAGTCAAGTTTAACTCCTACTATAGCAGCTACGCCCGGCTGACATTGTGGTAGAGTCTTTTCTGTCTCTGATGCTCAGATGTTGGCAAGAACGAAGTCCTTCTAAGCTTGGCCTTGCTAAAAGTCCTTGTTCTCCCTGACTCCAGTTACGTATCAACGCTTAGGACTACCTTCTGTGACTTGAAGTCCAGCAAGGATTCCGGTGTTTCTTATTACTAGCCGTGAAGTACTAGCAATGCTTCGGACTCCGGTGTCCGGTTAATTAAGTGAAGGTGATCTGTCACCTTGGTCACTTGCCCTTCTTTCTCCACTCGCCTGTCGCCCTGCTCTTGCCCTTAACATAAGCACGGGTAGCAGTAATGTAGTTGTCAGTTGTTCTTCCAAGCTCACTGACCTGTTCTCAGTTGCCTCGTTGTTATAACTGCTGTAATCCCTTTCCTTCTTCCTTCAAAGACTCTGTCCAGAGTGGCTATCAGGAACTCTGTCAACTGATTTCATGCTCGCTCTGAGAATCACTTCCCACGTTCTAGAGAACACAAGCAGCTTGTTCTGAGTAAAGCTTCAGATTCAAATGTAGCTCTGACTAGGCTAGAGTGATTCCTTCCCACTCGTACTAGCCTCCACTTCAGTACAAAATGAACTACCTGAGCTCTGTCAGGAATCAGTCTTCTCTCCTCTCCCTCCTAGACTGAACTGCTCTGTCCTGAGACAGCAAAACTTGTCTGAATCTCCCTCAGACTGAACCACTACTGCTACGTCACACTAACTTAAAAAGTCTAAGTTGCCCTCTGGTGGCAGTGTTGGAAGTGTGTGATGTGAATGAATATCAGGCTTCACAATTACCTTATCTGTGCACTGGAGACATGTGTACCAAGCGCAGCTGGGCCACACAGAATCTTCTGGGAGAGGCCTTGTGAGGGCGACTCTGTACTGCGACCTATTACTCTTCTGATGGCGTTTTCTGAGGGGCGTGAAGAGAAGAAGAATATTTAGAAGAAATAGGACATTTATGTTTTTTTTTTTTTTATTTTTTCTATGATACATTTATTAAATCACACATATTGTGCACTTTATGTTTATATACACTGGTATAAATATTGGTATATTTTTCTTGCATTTTATAAGGATTTTTGTAGTTTGCATATTCATGTATATGACGTACACTTTATATATAATGCACGTAATAATACTTCTAAAAAATTTTTTTTTTTTTCTTCTTTACTTCTATACTCACAGTATATGCTTATTATTAGGGCACTAACATCATTATATGACATACACTTTATATATGATGCACTTATTACTTTTAATTTTTTTTTTTTTTTCATATATTCACATTATGTACCTAGTATTAGGGCATTTATATTATTATTGTATCACTTGAATATTTGGGTGATCATTATCATGATCCTATTTTTTTATTTTTTTATTTTATCTTTGTTTTTCCATGTATATCCCTATCTCTTCCTAACCTCCTCAATATATTACAGTCTTATCTCTTTGTAAGTGGTTTGGTCAGTTATGATGACATATAAGTAGTAAACTATTTATATCTGTATCCCTGCTTACATGTAATATATAGGCATGCAACATAGTCTTGTAATGGCGGTGATATATCCTTTTTTTCGTCGATTTCCTGCCTTTTTTCACTATGGCAGTGTACTTTTTTTGACGTTTTATTGCTGATGTGTATATATATGATCGATATGATGGTATAAGAGTAAGGCATTGTACTATCTATTTTACTCTTACTCACATGTAAATTGCAGGCATGCAGCATTGCTTTCTAACATACGGTGATGGGCTCTCCAGCTGACTTCCTGCTTTTGCGGTCGCTATGGCAGCGCGTCCTCATCGGCACTTGTGCCGCCCCTACTCTGACGCGTCGAGCAGAGGGTTGGGCCGAGTGTCATGTGATGCCTTCCTATGCTGACGTCAAGCAGTATGTCAGCTGAAACGCTGATATTGAAACACCGGGTCCTATATAAAGATCTAACAAAGAACTTATGCATACACACGCTCCCTTGTGAACAAGCTAAACGCGAAACGTGCGTCAGGGGTGCTGCAGCCGCAATCAGGTACGGTCTCCTACCAGCAGCTTACTATTTTCAACACTTTAAAAACTTTTTGTGCATCGTTATGCAGGTTACTGCACATATTATAGCACTTGCTGCATGCTCTGCACTTGCATAGCAAACATTTAAATGCTAGCTTTATTGGTAGGAGGGCAATCTTTATGTCCGTTTTAACCCTATGCTAACAGATATGTTTTGGGGATATTTTACTTAAAAATCTATGCACTGTGGTATATGTGATAGACATTAAATATACATAACCCCTTGTTTGTCAATGTGGCTTTAAGCATGATATACGGATATATTCACTATTGAACACTACCAACTGTACCTGTACCTGTTTTCTGTAGGCTTTTTTTGCATAATGTTGTCCCCATTTGGATATTTTTATCCTTATATGTATTTTAAAAATGTTCTAAATAAAATTTGTATTTTTATAGTGGAAAAAGATTCCTATGATCTAATGGCTTAAGTAGCGGGACACATCTGGCAATGCAGAATCTGAGTCCCTGGCGGCGTAGTGTGTTACTGATGGTAGCCTTTGTTACGGTGGTCCCAGCTCTATGCAGGTCATTCACTAGGTTCCCCCATGTGGTTCCGAGATTGCTGCTCACCATTCTTGTGATCATTTTGACTCCACGGGGTGAGATCTTGTGTGGAGCCCCAGATCAATGGAGATTATCAGTGGTCTTGTATGTCTTCCATTTTATTATTATTGCTCCCATAGTTGATTTCATCACACTAAGCTGCTTGCCTATTGCAGATTCAGTCTTCCCAGCCTGGTGCAGTGCTACAATTTTGTTTCTGGTGTCCTTCGACAGCTCTTTGGTCTTCACCACAGTGGAGTTTGGAGTGTGACTGTTTAAGGTTGTGGACAGGTGTCCTTTATACTGATAACAAGTTTAAGCAGGTGCCATTATTACAGGTAATGAGTGGTGGACAGAGGAGCCTCTCAAAGAAGAAGTTACAGGTCTGTGAGAGCCAGAAATCTTGCATGTTTTAGGTGACCAAATACTTATTTTCCACCATAATTTGCTAAATAAATCTTGCCAAATCAGACAAGATGATTTTCTGAATTTGCTTTCTCATTTTACTCTCATAGTTGCGGTCTATGTATGATGTCAATTACAGCCCTCTCTTATCTTTCTAAGTTTGAGAACTTACACAATTGGTGGCTGACTAAATACTTTTTTTCTCCACTGTACAGTTGAGTTTGCATTTACACTGTGGAGCATATGGCGGATAGCAAATGTAACCTTTTTAGTTAGTATATTTTATACATACTTTTAATGTTTATACTAATAGTTTTATATTTAATTGGATATTTGAAGTCTTTTTTTTTAATTTGGTTTCACATTACAGTATTACAAAATGTTTTAATCAATGAGGGTACTTTCTTCAGGCCTTCACAACCTTAAAACTAAAAATCTAAATTACAAAGGTCCCATGAGAAGTCATTTTACAAAGAGACTCTCCAGACAAACCAATGTGCAAGGAACTACAACACAGCTCTATTCAGTAGGGCATTGTAATTCCCAGCACAGTGGGTGGCGAGGAGTATGACTTTGCAGGAAAGAATCTATGAAAGAGCAGCAGCACTTAGCTAATAGTATGGCCCTTTCATTCTGAGGATTGAAAGGGGGTTCCAAAGGTTGGACCCCTACAGCTCAATAAGTAACTACAGATCTTTGCTATACAGGTCCTTCTCAAAAAATTAGCATATAGTGCTAAATTTCATTATTTACCATAATTTAATGATTACAATTAAACTTTCATATATTTTAGATTCATTACACACCAACTGAAATTTGTCAGGTCTTTTATTGTTTTAATACTGATGATTTTGGCATACAACTCCTGATAACCCAAAAAACCTGTCTCAAAAAATTAACATATTTCAACCGTCCAATAAAATAAAAGTGTTTTTTTCAAAACAAACAAAAAAACCATCAAATAATAATGTTCAGTTATGCACTCAATACTTGGTCGGGAATCCTTTGGCAGAAATGACTGCTTCAATGCGGCGTGGCATGGAGGCAATCAGCCTGTGACACTGCTGAGGTGTTATGGAGGCCCAGGATGCTTTGATAGCGGCCTTAAGCTCATCCAGAGTGTTGGGTCTTGCGTCTCTCAACTTTCTCTTCACAATATCCCACAGATTCTCTATGGGGTTCAGGTCAGGAGAGTTGGCAGGCCAATTGAGCACAGTAATACCATGGTCAGTAAACCATTTACCAGTGGTTTTGGCACTGTGAGCAGGTGCCAGGTCGTGCTGAAAAATGAAATCTTCATCTCCATAAAGCATTTCAGCCGATGGAAGCATGAAGTGCTCCAAAATCTCCTGATAGCTAGCTGCATTGACCCTGCCCTTGATGAAACACAGTGGACCAACACCAGCAGCTGACATGGCACCCCACACCATCACTGACTGTGGGTACTTGACACTGGACTTCAGGCATTTTGGCATTTCCTTCTCCCCAGTCTTCCTCCAGACTCTGGCACCTTGATTTCCGAATGACATGCAAAATTTGCTTTCATCAGAAAAAAGTACTTGGGACCACTTAGCAACAGTCCAGTGCTGCTTCTCTGTAGCCCAGGTCAGGCGCTTCTGCCGCTGTTTATGGTTCAAAAGTGGCTTTACCTGGGGAATGCGGCACCTGTAGCCCATTTCCTGCACACGCCTGTGTACGGTGGCTCTGGATGTTTCTACACCAGACTCAGTCCACTGCTTCCTCAGGTCCCCCAAGGTCTGGAATCGGTCCTTCTCCACAATCTTCCTCAGGGTCCGGTCACCTCTTCTCGTTGTACAGCGTTTTCTGCCACATTGTTTCCTTCCAACAGACTTCCCATTGAGGTGCCTTGATACAGCACTCTGGGAACAGCCTATTTGTTGAGAAATTTCTTTCTGGGTCTTACCCTCTTGCTTGAGGGTGTCAATGATGGCCTTCTTGACATCAGTCAGGTCGCTAGTCTTACCCATGATGGGGGTTTTGAGTAATGAACCAGGCAGGGAGTTTTTAAAAGCCTCAGGAATCTTTTGCATGTGTCTAGAGTTAATTAGTTGATTCAGAAGATTAGGGTAATAGGTCGTTTAGAGAACCTTTTCTTGATATGCTAATTTTTTGAGACAGGTTTTTTGGGTTATCAGGAGTTGTATGCCAAAATCATCAGTATTAAAACAATAAAAGACCTGACAAATTTCAGTTGGTGTGTAATGAATCTAAAATATATGAAAGTTTAATTGTAATCATTACATTATGGTAAATAATGAAATTTAGCACTATATGCTAATTTTTGAGAAGGACCTGTATTACATCTTATAGCAGTGAAACATTTCTAGGTAAGAAAAAAGGAAATGTGACATATTGCTGTGCTTGCTAGCTCCTCATTGCTTCTAAAGGGTATGCCACACTAAACAACATCGCTAACGGGATCGCTAAAAAACGTCACTATTTAGCGATCCCGTTAGCGATGTTGTTGTGTGCGGCAGCTGCCAGCGATGAGCTTCCTGCTGTGATCTCGCTCGTCGCTGGAATCGTTCCGGACCCTATTTTCGTCGCTGGCGCCCCGCTGGGTAAGTATATATCGCTAAGTGTGGCACCTTTTTTAGCGATTTAGCGGTACTTTTGTACCGCTAAAGTCGTTAAGGAGATCGCTAACCTCGATAGCGTCCTAACGACATCGCTAAAATAGGTAGCTACTAGCGATATAGAAACAATCCCGCTAGCGATCTCATTAGTATGCGACGCTAACGAGATCGCTAGCGGGATTGTGTAGTGTGGCAGTACCTTAAGAAGGACTTGTTGATGGTGTTTCCAGTAGTTCATTATGCAGAATCTGAATTCTCAAATCAGTGTTGTAAGCTCTTTTGCAGCAAAATTTGTCAGAGAATAAGTGCAGACTGTCAGAGTACTACATTTTTCAAATAAAAGACACAATTTGGCTACACTGAATATTTTCCATCAATCAGATATACTGTATAACACATCCTTGGCTAGACTTTGTATTCTGTTTTATGCAGTTAGTGATCCTAGCATATTTTGACAGCAGATTTTAATTACCTGAAACATCCTTAAAAGCAGCTTCCAAATCACATTATTTTAGTGTATTCCTTTTTTAGCTAAATATGAAGTCTTTTTTAAAAAAAACTATTCAATATAAAAGTGTTCTTGCTTCTAATTACCTAAACCTAATTAAATATAATAAATAGCATAACTTCATAAGTGGAAAAGTAAAAAAAAAAAACCAAATAATTTTTTATAGAGATGCTTCTGAAATTAGGTGACAGTCTTTCCATATCTAAATAATTCAAAGTTTTTAAGATAAAGAGGTTTGAATATTTAAAAGTATAGCATCTGAATGCTAACATTCATTCATGAGGTGTAATGATCCTTTATGCAGGAAAAAAAATAATTGCTCTTGGTGGTGCATCATCCTGTGTAAACAGGACTTACATTACCAGGAACCATGGCAGTCTATGTACACTGAGCTGATTTAATATAGATCACTAGGAGCACATCGTTTACTTTGGTCTGCCTGTATAAACAGGCTATTAAAAGGAACCTGTCACCAGGTTTTTCCCATATAAAGTAGGACCAGCACCTGTAAACCGTCTGTTACCGCATTCTAGAATACTGCATATATGTCTCCAATGCACTTTATGTAACAGACAAAATAGATATTATTATACTTACCTATGGCACGGTCTTGTCCAATGGGCATCACTGGTCTTGATCTGGCGCCCCTCTCTTCTTGCGATCGCCGTCCTCGGCCTTGGTTCTTGTGTCTTAGGTCATCCACACAGTGTCCTCCATTGAGCTCCTGCACAGGAGCAATTTTCTCTGTCCTGCTGAGGGAAGAGCAAAATACTGTAATGCACATGTGCGGATAACGGTCAAAGAAAGCTAGAGCATGCACACTACAATACTTTGCTCTGCACTCGGTAGGGCAAAGAGAAGTACGCCTGTGCAGGAGCATGATGGAAGATGCGTCATCAACATGAAGCAAGAAGGAGGACAGAGATGGCAAGAAGAGAAAAGGCACCAGACCAAGACCAGAGATGCCTATTGGACAGTAATCAGAGAGCAATTTTGCATCTGTAGTTAATTAATTAGAAATGATAAAATTCAATTTTCTGAATAGTTTTTAGAATAGTAGACTAGGAAAGTACATAACTATTTTAACATAGTAATTCTTACATGATTTATATTCGAATCTTAGGACTTGGTAATTTTTGCATTTCATTTTGCCAAAATGAGTTATTTGCTTGTTTCAAAGATATGCACAACAAAAAAGTATAAAACTCATGGAAAAATCAAGAGAGCAAGATTTAAATCAAAAGCCGTATGTCACAGGGATGTGCCAGCATTCCATAAATGTGCATTAGTCAAGGACATCAGCAATTCATAAGCAATATTAAAAATAATCTAAGAATAATGTATTTACTTCAAACAAGTTCTAGAAATTCAGCAAAGAAAAAATGTAAGAAAGGTTGCCAGGAGATCCTACATAACTCTCAAGTGTCACTAAAGACTTTTCTAGTTGAAGGTATGATGCTTTGCAACCAGGGCTGCCACTAGGAATTTCGGGGCCCCATACTGGCAAAATTTATGGGGCCCCCTTGAGACTCCGCCCAGGCTCCACCCCCCAGTTCCGTATCCACCCTAGCTCCTCCTCCACCACATAAACCTTCCAAAATCCCTCCGCCCTTTCATGGAAAAACTTCACTTCTGCACCATGCTCTCACCAATGACACATTAACACCAATCACTCGATGAATATGCAGCATTTTGCTTGTTTAGTATAATACACCCCATAGTCCTCCATATATTATAATGTGCACTACATATAATGTATCCATAGTCCTCCATATAGTATAATACACTCCTAATAGCCCTCAATATATTAAAATACACTCAGTCATCCATATAGTATAATACACTCCTCATAGTGCTCCATATAGTATAATGCACCGCCATAGTCATCCATGTAGTACAATTCACTTCCCATAGTATAATGCACCCCATAGTTCTTCATATGATATAATGTATTCCCCATAGTCCTCGATACAGTATAATGCAGCCCACATATAGTATAATGCAGTCAGCCTATAGAGCATAATGCAGCCACCCCACAGAGCATAATGCAGCCAACCCACAGAGTATAAGGCAACCACCCAACAGAGTATATTGCAACCACCCCAGAGTATAATGCAACCACCCCACAGAGTATAATGCAACCACCCCACAGAGTATAATGTAAACCCCCCATAGAATATAATAGAGCCCCCTCAAAGTATAATGAAGCCCCCATAAAATATAATCTAGCCCCCCATAGAATATAATGCAGCCCCCATAGAATACAATGTAGCCACCTCATACAGTATAATGGAGCCCCCTCATAGAGTATGATGCAATCACCCCTCATAGAATATAATAAATATAATACAGCCCCCATAGAATATAATGTATCCCCGAATAGAATATCATACAGTCTGCCTCCCCAAAGGAATATAACGTAGCCCCCTATAGTATATTACACAGCCACATAGTATATAACACAGCCACCCTATAAAATATAATATATCCCCCAATAGTATATAACACAACCCACATAGTGTATAGCGCGGCCCGGATAGTGTATAGCACGGCCCACATAGTATATAGCAGGGCCCACATAGTATATAGCACGGCCCACATAGTATATAGCACGGCCACATAGTATATAGCAGGGACCACATAGTATATAGCAGGTCCCACATAGTAAATAGCAGGGCCCACATAGTATATAGCAGGGCCCACATTGTATACAGCAGGGCCCACATAGTATATAGCAGGGCACATATAGTATATAGCAGGGCCCACATAGTATATAGCAGGGCCCACATAGTATATAGCAGGGCCCACAGTGTACAGCAGGGCCCACATAGTATATAGCAGGGCCCACATTGTATACAGCAGGGCCCACATTGTACAACAGGGCCCACATAGTATACAGCAGGGCCCACATAGTATACAGCAGGGCCCACATAGTATACAGCAGGGCCCACATAGTATACAGCAGGGCCCACATAGTATACAGCAGGCCCACATAGTATATAGCAGGGCCCACATAGTATATAGCAGGGCCCACAGTGTACAGCAGGGCCCACATAGTATACAGCAGGGCCCACATTGGATATAGCAGGGCCCCTATAGTAGACAGCAGGGCCCCCATTGTATATTGCAGGGCCCCTATAGTAGACAGCAGGGCCTCCATTGGATATAGCAGGGCCTCCATAGTATACAGCAGGGCCCACATTGGATATAGCAGGGCCCCTATAGTAGACAGCAGGGCCCCCATTGTATATTGCAGGGCCCCTATAGTAGACAGCAGGGCCCCCATTGGATATAGCAGGGCCTCCATAGTATACAGCAGGGCCGACATTTTACAGCCCTCATCTCTCCTCCCCCCCCCCCAGGAATGGCCGGCCCCACAGCAGGACAGATTTATAAAAAAAAAACACTCCTCACCTCATCCTGGTGCCAGCGCTGCTCCCAGCTCCTGTCTCCTGCTCTGCCCGGCACACAGTGAGCGCGCTGTGTCAGAGGCAGAGCAGGGAAAGATGGGAGAGGGAGCGTCAGCTGACGCTCTCTCCTCCATTATCGCTTTGAACTGTGCCGGCTGACGCCGGTATAGTTCAATGCAGCGGCGGGGGGAGTCGGCGCTGGGGGCAGGCGGGCCCCCCTGCCACACAGGGGCCCCATAGCGGCTGCGTGATGTGCCGCTAGCTGGGGGCCCCTTGAGGTGCAGGGGAGCCTCAAAATGTTGGGGGCCCCCGGGCCCGAGCGCGGACCTGCGTGCTCGGGCGGCGGGCCCCCCCTAATGACCGGGCCCCATACAGCAGTAAGGGTTCTCATGCCCTGATGGCGGCCCTGTTTGCAACTATACAGTTAAGCTGGCAAAGAATTTACAGGTGTGCTCCCTGTTACACCTATTTTCTATGAGTTAAATAACTTCTTAAAATGAAGCTTCCAACTTTTCTGCATTCTGTAATATTAGACACTGAGACCTGATTGATTAACCCCTTCACGACCTTTGATATATATAGTGGGAAAAAGAAGTATTTCATACACTGCTGATTTTGCAAGTTTTCCCACCTACAAAGAATGGAGAGGTCTGTTAATTTTAGGTACACTTCATCTGTGAGAGACAGAATCTAAAAGCAAAAAACAGAAAATCACATAATATAATTTCTAAATAATTAAATTGCATTTTATTGCAATCAGAATTTGATAACCTACCAACCAGCAAGAATTCTGGCTCTTACAGACCTGTTTTTCTTTAAGAAGCCCTCCTACGCTGCACTCATTACCTGTATTAATTGCATCTGTTTGAATGCATTACCTGTATAAAATACACCTGTCCACACATGCAATCAATCACACTCCAACCTCTCCACTATAGCAAAGAGCAAAGAGTTGTCTAAGGAAAACAGAGACAAAAATGTAGACCTGCACACGGCTGGAATGGTCTTCAGGATGATGGGTAAGGAACTTGGTGAGAAGGCAACAACTGTTTGCACAGTTACCCGATTATTAGAAAATGGAAGAAACACAAGATGACTGTCGATGTTCCTCAGTCTGGTGCTTCATTCAAGATCTCACCTTGTGGAATAAAGATAATTGTGAGAAAGTTCAGGTATCAGTTCAGAACTATATGGGAGGACCTGGTCAATGACCTGAAGAGAGCTGAGACCACAGTCTCAAATATTACCATTAGTAACACACTACGCTGTCATGGATTAAAATCTTGTAGGGCATGCAAGGTCCCCCTGCTCACGCCAGTACATGCCCAGGCCTATTTGAAGTTCACCAGTGATCATTTGGGTGATCCAGAGGAGGAATTAGAGAAGATAATGTGGTCGATGAGACCAAAATAGAATTCTTTGGAATCAACTCCACTCTCCATATTTGGAGAAAAAAGAATGATGAGTACAACCCCAAGAACATCGTCCCAATTGTGAAGCATGGTCGGGGGAAAAAAATCATACTTTGGGTGTGCTTTTCTGCAAAGGGGATAGGATGACTGCACCATATTGAAAGGAGGATGGATGGGGTCATGTTTCAATAGATTTTGGCCAACAACCTCCTCCCTTCAGTAAAAGCATTGATGATGGGTCATGGCAGGGTCTTCCAGCATGACAATGACCTGAAACACACAGCTAGGGCAACTTAGGAGTTACTCTGTAAGAAGCATTTTAAGATCCTGGAGTGGCTTAGCCAATGTGCAGACCTGAACCTAACAGAAAATCTTTGGAGGGAGCAGAAACTCAATGTTGCCCATAAAGAGCCCCGAAACGTGACCGATCTGGAGAAGATCAGTATGGAGGAGTGGTCTAAAATCCTTGTTGCAGCTTCTATTGCATCAAATACTTATTTCATGAAATAAAATGCAAATTCATTATGTAAAAATCATACAATACTTAATTTACCCACTGTATGTACATCAAAGGTTGTGTCCTTGAATTTGATGTGGGTTCGCACGCCAAGCCCACATGTTTCCCAGCAAATAATGGTTGATTTCATCAACTATCATGTGCCTTTATCTTAACTGGTGTAAGATTTTTGGGGTGGTTATCAGAGTTACATGACACTCGTCAGATGCTTATGTGGCGTTCTCATGTGGTGTATAGCTGAGGGTTGTACTCCTGACAGGGTATGATGTATCTTACGGTGGCCAAGCTTTCTGTCAGGAGAAAAGTCTTTCCTTCTCAAATTACACCCACACAGGAAACTCCACAATACAATGTTTGCACAGTAACTGCCTCTATGCAGAAGATGATGATTGGTGGTAGTAGTTGGTGCATTTGAGCCCCAGTCATGAAGCAGCCATAAGAATTTGAAACAGAAGTCTTTACTGAAGGTAATGGGGCAAATTATTATTTACAAACAGCAGTAAACTGAGGTACAGGAATGAATTAAGGAATACATACACTGAATTTATTAAAAATATAATTGTTAAAATGAAAACTAGGTGCTTGATCAGTAAAAATATTTATAAAAGTGTAAATCATTTACAAAATACTAAGTGTGAATCATTTACAAAATCCTAATATTTATAATGTTATTTGTTCTTAAATGTTGCAAAATGATTGTGAACGTTTCTGGATATTATTGAACCACTGTAAATATGGATTCCTTGTGAAATACACATGTAAATCTACAGACAGCAGATAATGGATAAGCCAAAGAGAATAGTTTGAGTTATTTAAAGTGACAGCTTGACTAAATGAAGTACAGAATTGGTCAGTATCTATTCAGCTAATCATATGCTCATTGCCTGAGCAAATGCACATTTAACTCTCTATTTTCTTAGGAGATCAGCATAACGATGAGAGATTGAGAGAGGAAGTCACGCTGCTGGTGAAAGGACTCACAGCATGCCCAGGATATAGACTGCTGAGAGGATGCTTATAGCAGTGCATCTAAACAGCAGGAGAAAATGAGAGATAAGAGCCTTTTTAGAACTGCTTTGTATGCAATACTTTTTTTTTATCTACTATTTAGCCTTCGATAAAGCTGGAAAATGCTCACTAAAAATGAAAGAGTTAAGAGACAAACATCCTATGACATTTATATATTTTTTGCATATGTTCATAATAGTTACACTGTGTAACAAAGTGATTCTCCAACTTTTCACAATTATGCTCTTTTATGTATATATTTCTGTACAGAATAATTTCTCAATATTTCTTTACATTTTTCTTCTAAGGCCTTTGAGTCTTCATGTAAAAAAAAGCTCACACCATTAAGAAACCTTTCACGAAAGCGCTTTTTAAGAATATAAAGTAAAAACTAAATGGCATTGATGACTAAGTTATTCCTACACCTTAAGTATATATTCTCACGTGAAGGTTACACTGCAGATTGTTTATATAAACTCAACACTGAAATTGCAAGAAGGAAAAGTTGTGACATTCTGGAAATTACAACATCGATAGACATTACGGTGTCAAGGAAAAATGAACTTTGCAAATTGGTAAGTCTTACCTCTCAAATTTGTTCCTTTTGGCATAAGGATTCACCATGTAAAATATGTTGACATTAAATTTAGATTTACCACTTGCTCAAGGCATGTGAATTATTCCATGTTTCTCATTTTCCACAATATTGTACACACAATAACCACTAAAATTTAACCACTAACATTTTAAAAAAAAAACCTAAAAGTTCAAATCACCCCCTTTCGCCCCATTGAAAATTAAAGGGAATCTGTCACCCCATTTTTGCGATATCAGATAAAGATATCACTGAATAGTGCGTCCCATAAGTAATCTATAGGTACCTATCATATCTCCTGACACCCCAGTTTTAATGTCAAAATACCTTTGTAAAGTTCGTTTTTCAGTATGCAAAAACATGTGGTCCGATCCGATGGGTGGCGTTTATTCTCATCCCCCCCGCTCCTCGGCTTGTTCCACGTATCTTCGTCTGTTAATATCACAGACGGCATACTGTTTCCGCGCTTGCGCGTTCAAAAGTGCCCTCGTGCGTGTGCAGTGTGCTTAGCCCAACAGTGGGCAAAGTAGAAAATCAGGTCTGCGCATGCGCCAGTATTTCCGGCGTCCAGGAAATGACTGCTTGCCTTGGATGACTTCCGGGGCAAGGAAAGTCAGGCAAAATAGTGGCGCATGCGCAGTAATGATTTTATGCTTTGCCCACTATTGGACAAAGCATACTGTACACACGCAAGGGGCTTTTTCAAAGTGCAAGCGTGGAAACCCGACGTGAACGGAAGAAAAGAAGTGCGTAGGGCAAGAATGCAGGCGGTGGGTGAATGAGAATAAACGCCGCCCATCCGACCGGGCCGCATGTATTTGCATACTGAAAAAAGAACTTTACAAAGGTATTTTGACATGAAAACTGGGGTCCTAAAATAGCCAGAGTTGTCTGACAGCACAACAGTCTATGGATTCACGTTCTAGTCCTCCGGACCCAGGGGGACAATTGCATACCAAGTAATAAAGGAAGAACAGCATACCAATCCGGATGAAGATCAGATCATGTCTTTATTTTGCCAAATGCGCGGAAACAGTATGCCGTCTGTGATATTCACAGAAGAAGATACGTGGAACAATCCGAGGAGCGGGGGGGGTATGAGAATAAACGCTGCCCATCGGACCGGACCGCATGTATTTGCATACTGAGAAACGAACTTTACAAAGGTATTTTGACATGAAAACTCGGGTGTCAGGAGATATGATAGGTACCTATAGATTACTTATGGGACGCACTATTCAGTGATATTTTTATCTGATATTGCAAAAATGGGGTGACAGATTCCCTTTAAATTAAAGGGTTAAATATATATATGTATATATATACACATTTGGTATCGCAGCGTTCAGAAACGCCCGATCTATCAAAATATAAAATCAATTAATCTGATCTGTAAGCGGCATAACATACCATACATAATGCGGGATATGCATGACGATAAATACTAAACAAACATTTAAAACTGCAATATGATGTGCCATTGAGCAACCAGTAAATGATAACTAATCTTAAAAAAAGAAAATGATAAAATATCTATGACCAAAACGGAACAAAATTAGGAGGTAAGACCTTCAAAAACTTGCTACTTAATTTTTACCATTCATTTCCTTGGCACCCTATTAGACATGTTAATGATATACAAGTAATGAAAAAGGATAAGCACACTATTGAGTATAAGAACATGTAGAAATATATGCATTTACACACTTTGGCATGGTACAAATGAGGTTAACCACTTTCCAACCGCACACTGCACATAAACGTCGGCGCTACTGGGTGCAGTGCCGACGTTTATGAGCGGTCAGTAGTCTCACAGCTCCATATATAATGGGCCCCATATATGATGCTCCAGTGTATGATGGACCCAATGTAATGCTTCATATATGATGCTCCAGTGTAAGATGGGCCCCATATATGATACTCTAGTGTATTATGGGCCCCATATGATGGTTTCCATATATTGCGCCAAACATAAAAAAAATAAAAAAATTAAATGCTCACCTCTCCTCGCTGGCCGCTGCTCTGCTCGAGGCAACGGCCCCAGTACTGGCACAGGCACCGGGCCCCCATGGCATTCCAGTGTCCCCGACAGTGAGTGGGCCCCCCTGCCGGCTCAGGGTCCCGGCACTTGCCCAGGTGCGCCGGGTGCGACGTCGGCCCTGTGTGAAGCCCTCTATGTTTTCATTGACAGATGATGGATCTGAAAAAGGACATGCTTTTTTGTGGATTTATTTCCAGCTTTTATGTGGAGCATTTTACATAGCATTTTGCATCACATTTATACTGGGCTCTACACTGTGCACTTACATCAGGGCTTCAATCTAACTCTCAGATGAAACTCCATTCCCTATAATGAGGCAGCAGAGTTACTCTGGACTCCATCTGGCCTCACTTCACCGGTGACCTTCTTTTTAGAAGTGCATAAAACTGTGACAGGCACAACTACTGTAGATCATAGGCCAGATGGCATCCACATTGTCTCCATATGCCTCATTATAGGGAATTTTCGCCGGGGAATAACGCATTTAAGAGATTTATATGGATAACCTAGAGAAAGTACTCAGCGTAAAGTGCCGGATAAATGTGAGTAAAGCTTTACTGAAATCTTTGGGAGGCAGAATAAATAAAGCAACAGCGGGTGAGGAATTCATTTTATTTATTCTTTATGCCATTCTTCATGTTGTATAAGATATTAGATAACTATATTCTTCTGGTTGGTGCGATTTCAGAAATACCAGAATTCTAGTGTTTTTTCATTTTTTTTAATTTTTTTACATTTAGCTGCTGTCACACATTAAAAGACACTTTTTTTTGCAAAAACTAGACTTTGCATCTCCATATTTTGAGCACTATATTTTTTCTATATTTTTGAAGACCATTATAATTGGTACCATTTTAGGGCACATGGCATGTTTTGATCGCTATCTATTCCGATTTTTGGGAGGCAAAATGAACAGAAACCAGCAATCCAGGAATATTTTTTTTGCCATTCCACGTGTGGTGAAATTGATAAGGCAGCTTTATTCTTTGGGTCAGTACCATTGAAGCGATAACACAATTTTTGTGTTCTGATGCTTTTACACAATAAAAAGTATTTTAAAGAAAATATAAATGTTTTCGCATCACTTTATTTTGAGACCCATAACTTTTTTATTTTTCTGCTGACAGAGCTGTGTGCAGGCTATTTTTTTGCGAGACAAGATGACATTTTCAGAGTAAGAGATACCATTATCATTTATGTTCTTTTTTTGATTACGTTTTATTCAACTTTTTGTTTGGTAGTGTGATAAAAGAGCATAATTTTTTGCTTCGTTTTTTAGTTTTTTTTATTGTGCTCACAGAAGGGTTTACTGATGGACAGTTTTATATGTCGGGTCCTTCTGGACGTAGGCAATAACAAATATGTGTTATCTACAGGTACAATATACTTTTTTATTATTATTTTCTAATTTTTTTAAAAAATATGTTTTTACAATTTTTTGTAACTTTTTAACTTTTTTACTTATCTTCTAGGGACTTTCACTTAGGGTATGTTTCCACGATCAGGAAACATTCCGGATTAGCTGCGTGTTTGACGCTGTGCGTTGCAAAAAGGGAATATGAGGGCACTACAAAAATAGTGATGAGGGATCTGTGACTACACACTGTGATAAACATGTGTGACAAGGAGAAGAAAAGGCAGCATGTATATATAGTCACGATCAACCCCAAAAATAATGAATAGAGAATATATAAAAATATAATCAAATTTTATTGGAACAAGAAACACACTGAAAAACAGGAAAACAGATAAAAACATTTAAAAAGGACCATAGAAGGCCCATAATGAAACACTGAAGATCCATATAAGGATCCACTAACAAACTCCCAAAAGTAATGCTGGCTGAAATAGAAACACATGTGTTGTGCAATATAATCAATACTGAATTTGCAGCACAATAATATGTGGCACACAAGAAAAGGGGAATGAAGGTTGTACAATCACTAGTGTTGAGCATTCCGATACCGCAAGTATCGGGTATCGGCCGATATTCGCGTTATCGGAATTCCGATACTTAATTCCGATACTTTTTCAATATCGTATACCGGAATCGGAAGTTCCCATAATTCTTTGAGAGGCAATGTGATGTTAGTCAGCCAATGATGAATCTTATGAAGTGTGGGCACATCCTGTAATGCTGCGGTCATCTTAACTAATGGCATGGCTGTGATTGGCTGCTGAAATGATGTCAGAATGCACTATAAAAGGCGCCGCCGCCATTTTAGCGTCACTGTGCTGTGAACTCAGTTAGGGACAGAACGCTACTCTGCTCACTCTGAGGGACAGTTAGATATTGCGATTTTGTGTACTACTGTGCTTGAGGCAGGCTAGTTTACCAACAGGTCCTGCCCACATCCTTCTTCCTAGTGAGGATTCAACATCATCAGCCGGCGTTCCTGATCTGGCCACGGAGGCCAGAGATCACCGGCTTTCATCAACGGATGTAAGTTTCGTCTGCGGGCCATAGGAGGCTGAAGTCGGACTTTCTACTGCAAGTGACCCATCGGGGTTGTCAGCAGGCCAGAGGAGGCTGAAATTGACTTTCTATTGCAAGTGACCCATCGGGGTTGTCAGGTAAAACCTGTGCAAACAGGACTATTTTCTCCACAGTGCACCACTAATACTCATTCATCTGAGCTGTCACCGGCCGGGACAGTGTCAATTTCTTCTGACCTTTCTGCATAAAAGGTTTTTTAGGATTTCTGCAGCGTTTTTCTGCTCCATCGTTAAAAGAGGACCTCTTTTACTTTTTCAGGGTTTGTCCATATTAATACCCATATGAATAAATACCTTATGCGTATTATGACTATTTAGTCCTTTGGTTTGGGGTTTACTACATAATAGACTACAGGCTTTTCTCATCACCTTTTTCTCACGGGTCTTAGTGCAATATTTATTTATTACTGTATTATTACATCTGCATCTCAAACTGTTCTACAGAGTGCGTCTGAATTTATGTATTGTTTTCCATTTGACACATGCATATTCCTATTTTTCTACAGATCCTTTTGTGTCTTGCAGTTTTTATGTGCGCAAACTATTTTTATTTTCAATTATAGAGGGCCATGTTATTGACTTTGCATTGACGTGTAAAAGATTTATGTTGTGCCACTGGCTATATGTATTCTAAAGGTGTACCCAGTCTCAACAGATCATTAGTCTGATTGTTCTTTGATTCTCCTAAATGTGAATTTGTCTGATTTGGTGTCAAACTTGACTTTGTCCCTATTTTTGTTTTGCCATGTGACCCAATGATTATACAAATCTATATAGGGTTTGGCATCATCAAAAGTAACAGAATATTAGCATGCATGCATATTTAGGATATAAAAGAGAAGTATCTTGTTGTGCCAGAGTGTTCCTAATCCTGAATGGATATAAAACAATATGGTCTACGGATCAGGTAAAATCGAGGGTCCGCATGTCTATATTTTATACAATTTGAGTGGGCAAGGGTGGGATTTAGAGATTAGCCCATTCATGAAAGTTTTGGGAGCTGAGAACCTTCAGGAGTTGTTAACCATGCTTTGAGGTCGATTGAATGCCATGTCACTCAGGCAGCCAATCACTGCTGTCAAGCGCAATGGAAAGCAACACACGGTTGGTCCTGTGGCCAGCAGCACAGGAGGGGTAAGGGTAAAACATGAATATATTAGATTATGTTTTACTATTTGGAGCAAGTTTGAAGTTTTCTTTAAGGATTGGAAAACCACCTTCAGTTAGGAATCGGATCAATCAAACAGGGCACAATATGGAATAATGTGCGTTGTTATACACAGTAACTTACAAACGTGGTTCTCTCTGGCATCTATGTACATGGGCAAGTATTACTCTAATTTGGGTCTAATGTGTAGTTTATTGGGTGCAATATAGGCTCATTGTAGGACTGCAAACACACAATTTGGTTCTTTGCAGGTAGAATATGGTACTTTATGCAAAGTATATGGCTGTGTGCAGGCACAGAATCGCACTGTCCTATGAAAACAAACTATGGGACTATTGTGGCATGGTATGGCGGTCTCTGGCCACTGTTTAGCATAATATAGTACTATATGGACATTGGACAACAACAACTTTTTAATGTGCTGGTATTGTTGTGGTTAAAATTAAAGAAATATTCTCAATTTGTCTCTGGAGCAGGTCAGAGCTATGTTGCTCTTTACTTCTTTGTTTCTGATAGGATAGGCTGAGTTATAGTATTAGTAGAACTATAAAGTTCTGCTGTAACACATTCAGCTATTAGTGATTTGTTTTATAATGTACACTGCTATCACTGTATTTACGGTACATATAGAGATAATGGCACTTGAACAAGCACATAGCTCAGGATAGTCAGAGCTGTGATTAGGAGAACTGCTCTTGGAGAAGCTAGTGCTATAGATTGGTGATTTTGCAAGTAGAGATGGGCGAACCCGAACAGTAAAGTTCGGCATCCAGACCGAACACCTATGACCTATGACCTATGACCCGACATGAAATGACACTTGGTGTACATAGGGTTAACCATGTCTTTTCATGTCCTTTGCTATCTAATTTGCACAAACAATTAAATCAGACTATGTGTGCAAAATTTCACACCTGTAGGGGTTAATTAAAGGTGTAAATTCGTAGCAAAAAAGTCCGTTTTTTTACAACAATTTACACCTTTAATTAACCCTACAGGTGTGAAATTTTGCACACATAGACTGATTTAATTGTTTGTGCAAATCAGATAGCAAACCACATGAAAAGACATGGTTAACCCTATGTACACCAAGTGTCATTTCATGTCGGGTGCTTCTGTCTTTTCACTGAAGCCGGCTTTACCCGGCAATTGAATCAGAGGATATTTTACTATGTAGAAGTGTATAAACTATACATATATGTATATATATAATGTCACAATGACATGTATATATATATATATGTATTCTATGTGTGTATATTTAGTGTTTACAAGGAAAGAATGGGGTTTTTTTAGTTGCGATATTTTGTTCCCATAGACTTACATGGGACTTCCGGTATCGGTATCGGGTATCGCCGATATTTTAGTGATATCGGCGATACCATTCCGATTCCGATACTTTAGGATATCGGAAAGTATCGCTCAACTCTAACAATCACTGAGAATTCACAGATGAAGGTACCTAAAAACCAAAATAGACAAATAAAAATATAAACAATCATAGCTGCACATTTGCAGCACAGTAATATGTGACACAGTAGGAAAGCATAGGAATAATACGATCACTGTGAAATCACAAATCAAGGTACCTAGACAAATGATATAAGCAAAATGCTGACAATGAAACACACCTGTTAGTGCTGAAGAATGCGCAACTAAAAAGGTGATTAATGGATACCTTCCTGGAGCAGCAGAAGACTCTGAAATTAAGATCAAATTGTTTCCATAAAGGAATACATATAAAAACAGAGTAACTACTGGCTTGAAGAAAAATGCCAAGAAATAATCAAAGCAGGAAAAAACCTGCACATTGCATGGTAAACCTGAATGGATGCATCGCAGTGAAAAAAAGTCAACTCTTCATATAATAATGGAGATAAAGAATAGACCTGCAGCCAGCATGAAATGAAAATGGGAGAGTGTGCCCCACGCATATCGCCACTAGGGGGCGTGGCTTCCTCAGGGGAAAGTGGATGACCTGTGTAACGGCATGTCTCTTTATACCCAAGAAAATTAGTGTCAAAATACCTTAAACTCCTGCCTGGTGCTCGGTGAGGCGGCGTCCGGATGCTGCAGCCGCGCATGCGCGGCTGCATGTCAGCAGACGCCGGAACCACGAGCGCCTCCATGGAAACAGCAGAAAGGCGGCGCTTGCGCAGTGTGGATAAACAATAACAAAAGACCTATGACGATGAAAAAGTCTCCCAAACTATGAGTAGAACAGTGGCTAAATAGCAAACGTCAATATAACATGGCATGGTTTGATGAAAAAAATGACAATAAGTACCATATTGTGCAAACAAATAGCGCATATCAATCGCTCAAATAGCGCATGTTTATGTACTATGGCATAGTCTTGAGAGTGCCAAAAACACGAAAACTAGAATGTAAACAGCAATAGGGCAATGCATGAACAAAGTGGATCAATAGGCAAAAGGAAACAAATAACAGAAAACCTATGACCATAAATATCTAAATCTGAAAAAATGAAAAGATAAAAAAATGAAAAAATGAAAAAAATGGTTGCATAAATATTATATTGGCAAAAGGAAATAAATAACAGAAAGCCAATGGCTATATATATCTCCAAACTGTGAGTCAAAAAATAATTGTTGTAAAAATAAATTACGGTAAGTATTAAATTGGCAAAAGGAAAAAAATAAATAACAGAAAACCAATGGATATATATAACTCCAAACTGTAGAACAAAGAATAATTGTAGTAAAAATAAATAAATTACGGTAAGTATTATATAGGCAGAAGGAAATAGATAACGGAAAGCCAATGGCTATATATATCTCCAAACTGTAAAAAAAAAGAATAATTATTGTAAAAATAAATTACGGTAAGTATTATATTGGCAAAAGGAAATAAATAACGGAAAGCCAATGGCTATATATATCTCCAAACTGTAAAACAAAGAATAATTGTTATAAGAATAAATTTAGGGTGAATATTATATTGGCAAAAGGAAATAAATAACGGAAAGCCAATGGCTGTATATATCTCCAAACTGTGGATCAAAAAAATATAATTAGAAAAACCTTAGAATATATGTAGTAGCAGAACATGAATGGCTCGTGTTATATACTATGGCATAGATGAACAGAATCCATGGGCTACACTCCAAATGAAGAACATATACCGTATTTTTGGACTATAAGACGCACCGGACTATAAGACGCACCCAGGTTTTAGAGGTGGAAAATAGGGAAAAAATATATTTGAAGCAAAAAATGTGGTAAAATATTTAAAGGGTGTCTGTCACCCCATTTTGGACTACGAGATACGGCCATCGCCATCAGGGGCTTATCTTACATTCTGTAATGTTGTAGATAAGCCCCCGATGTCACCTGAAAGAGAAGAAAAACGAGTTACCGTATATTATACTCACCCAGGGGCGGTCTGCCGTCTGGTCCGATGGGCGTCGTGGTCTGGGGCCTCCCATCTTGTAGTGAAGCTGGCCTCTTCTTTCCGTCCCATCGCGGCTCCTGCGCAGGCGCTAGACCTCTCTGACCTTTCCTGGCGCCTGCGCACTTCAGTACTCTGCTCTGCCCTCATCAGGGCAGATCAGTGCGCCTGCGCAGGAGCCGCGATGGTACAGAAAGAAGAGGCCGGCTTCGCTACAAGATGGGAGGCGCCGAACCGGACCGCGACTCCCTCTGGACAGGACGGCGGAACGCCCTGCGTGAGTATAATATACGGTAACTCATTTTTCTTTTCTTTCAGGTGACATTGGGGGCTTATCTACAGCATTCCAGAATGCTGTAGATAAGCCCCTGATGGCGGTGTCATAGAGCAAAAATGGGGTGACACCGTTTTTAAACTTTTAATCCAGATTACACTCACTTCTGTGGCCACGCTAGACAGGAAGTACCAGCTGGGAGAACTTCCTCCTGTACCTCTTGTCTAGTGTGGCCGCACTATATTAACAGCGCGGCGGCTCACACAGTGGAGGTGCAACTTCACCGCCGGCAGCTCACACTGTGGAGTCTGCCGCTTCCCGCAGACCATCTTCACCGCCGGCGTCTCCTGCTCCATCGCCGGCGGCTCACACAGGCCTTCTTCACCGCCGGCGGCTTCAGCGTCACCGCCGGCGGCTTCCGCTTCACCGCCGGCGGCTCTTGCTCCACCGCCGGCGGCTCCTGCAGGCTTTCTTCACCGCCGGCGGCTTCAGCGTCACCGCCGGTGGCTTCCGCTTCACCGCCGGCGGCTCCTGCTCCACCGCCGGCGGCTCCTGCAGGCCTTCTTCACCGCCGGCGGCTTCAGCGTCACCGCCGGCGGCTTCCACTTCACCGCCGGCGGCTCCTGCTCCACCGCCGGCGGCTCCTGCAGACCTTCTTCACCGCCGGCGGCTTCAGCGTCACCGCCGGCGGCTTCCGCTTCACCGCCGGCGGCTCCTGCTCCACCGCCTGCGGCTCCTGCAGGCCTTCTTCACCGCCGGCGGCTTCCGCTTCACCGCCGGCGGCTTCCCTTCACCGCCGGCGGCTCCTGCTCCACCGCCGGCAGCTCCTGCAGACCTTCTTCACCGCCGGCGGCTTCAGCTTCACCGCCGGCGGCTTTCGCTTCACCGCCGGCGGCTCCAGCTCCATCGCCGGCGGCTCTCGCAGGCTTTCTTCACTGCCGGCGGCTGCAGCTCCACCGCCGGCGGCTTTCGCTTCACCGCCGGCAGCTCCTGCTCCACCGCCGGCGGCTCTCGCAGTCCTTACCGCTGGCGGCTCCAGCTCCATCGCCGGCGGCTCTCGCAGGCTTTCTTCACTGCCGGCGGCTGCAGCTCCACCGCCGGCGGCTTTCGCTTCACCGCCGGCAGCTCCTGCTCCACCGCCGGCGGCTCTGCAGTCCTTCACCGCCGGCGGCTCCAGCTCCATCGCCGGCGGCTCTCGCAGGCTTTCTTCACTGCCGGCGGCTGCAGCTCCACCGCCGGCGGCTTTCGCTTCACCGCCGGCAGCTCCTGCTCCACCGCCGGCGGCTCTCGCAGTCCTTCACCGCCGGCGGCTCCTGCTCCACCGCCAACGGCTCCCGCCATGCTGGAGACTCCCGCAGTGCCGCTCCACCGCCAGCGGCTCCCAGCTCCTGCACTACCGCTCCACGGACGCCGGCTCCGAGTTCCTGTGATGCCGCTGGACCCCATTTACAGGTACGTTCCGATCATAAGACGCACCCTCATTTTCCCCCGATTTTGGGGGGAAAAAAGTGCGTCTTTTGGTCCGAAAAATACGGTATGTATCCTATTTTTTATTATTTTTTGTAATAACCAGTAAATAATAATTCCTCATTGAGTCCTCTGGGCGCTAAACTGTTTAGTTGGAAAATCCATCTCGATTCTCTTCTGAGTAATTCGTTAGTGCAACAACCACCCCTGATGGTGGTGTCTACCTGTCATGGGTGTATCGCCACGAGGATCGTCGCGATTACACACTCTGACTTCTCACAGCTGAGTTGCTGTTTCTTTGTGTTTGGTAATGAGGGAGTTAATTTTACCTAGCTCTTTGCTAAGACTAGGTCCAGCCTCGCCCGGCTGCTTTTGATTATGTTCTAATTAGATTCCTTCATATACCTGCCAGTCTGCTTGTTAGATGCCGGTGAAAGCATTCATGTAGTCTAGCAGACTGGATCGGTTCTGAGAATACTTAAGCTAAGAGCTCCTCAGTTGTTTTTACTCTTACAGCTTATAGTTTATCTCTGAGACCTTAGGTGTTCCTACTGTGTGTGAGTGTTGTATGTAAGACTTTATTTACTTTATTTCTTGTCTTTCTTGTATGTCTTTCTGTTCATTAACCGTTACCTGTTCATTCCCTTTGGTGGTAATCAGGGTCCTTCTTAGGACTAGATTACAGTTGGCAGGGATTGATAGGAGACAGGGTTTACGCTGGTGGCCTGGACCTCTGTACCTTTAACAGTACCTCCAGGTAGAGGGATTAGTTAGGACCCCAGTTTAGGGTCAGCATAGACCCCGGTCACCCTCTAGCCGGAGACAGTGTATAACGGATTCCGTATTGACCCACTGGACATTGTCAGGTAATTCTATGTTATCATATATCTATGCGCATGTTATATAGGATGTTACCCTTTTGATATAGATTACTGACATCACATATATATATATCTGCTATACAGCGTGACATTTTCACCGGCCCATACTAAAGATTCTCCCCAGCTGTCATGGATCCAGTAGCCCAGCTGGCCCGGCAGTTGCAGGGGTTGTCCATGGAGTTTGCAGACATTAAGTCCAAGGTTTTGTTCCCCCCGGAGCAAACCAGATCTGAACCTAAGGTTGCTCTCCCGGACAGGTTCACTGGGGGGCGGGACAAATTTTTTACTTTCCGGGAGGCATGTAAATTGTACTTTCGGCTGCGGCCTCGGTCATCTGGGAGTGAAGAGCAGAGGGTGGGAATTGTTATCTCGCTCTTACAAGGGGACCCTCAATCTTGGGCGTTCTCTATTCCTCCAGGCTCCCCAGATCTCCAGTCAGTGGATCGATTTTTTACTGCCCTGGGTCTGGTATATGATGATCCGGATCGAGTTTCCCTTGCTGAAACAAAGTTACGTAAAATACGGCAAGGAAATCGTCCAGCGGAGGAATATTCTTCTGAGTTCCGTAGATGGGCAACAGATACTCAGTGGAATGACCCAGCTCTTAGGAGCCAGTTTTGTCAAGGGTTGTCTGACAAATTAAAAGATGTGTTGGCTCAGTATGATTCTCCTCCATCACTGACGGCTGCTATGGCCCTCGCTATTCGCATTGATAGACGAATTCGGGGAAGACGCGAGGTAACTCCGCCTCCCGTGATGACTCCACCTACTACTAAAGTCCCTTATACTGAGGTTCCCCTGGTCTGTTCTGAGGAACCCATGCAGTTGGGAGGGACATCTTTTTGTAGGAGGGAATCGGCGGTGCGCCGCAAGACTAGAAGGTGTTTCTTTTGCGGGAGAGAGGGACATTTTGTTGGGGGGTGTCCATCCCGGGCCTATTTGAGCAAAGGAGTTAACCTGGGAGTGTGTATTTTGTCCCCAAATCCCTCTCAGTTTCTCGTGCCTGCGGAGGTGGTGATTGGTACTAAAACTGAGAGGATTTCTGTTTTTCTTGATAGTGGGTCCGGGGCTAATCTGGTGGACGCTCGGTTTGCCCAGGTGCATGGTATGCAACTGAGTGTATTGGCCAAACCGGTCCCTATAGTCTCTATTGATTCTAGACCTCTCGGTCAAGGTAGCTTGGTACAAGCTGTTCATAACATAGACCTTCGAGTAGGGGCAATACATAAAGAACAGTTGTCTTGTTATGTGTTGGAGGGTCTACCTACTCCTATTGTGTTGGGACTTCCTTGGTTGGCTAAACATAACCCAGTGATTGATTGGCAATCCAGAAAGATAAGCCAGTGGGGTGAATTTTGCAAGAATAACTGCATGAGCACGGTCATCGGTGCGGTTGTGCCTAGGACTTTGTCTCCTTTTCTGGAGGACTTTGGGGAGATGTTCTCAGAGGAGGGGTGTAAAGAGTTACCTCCTCATCGCGCATATGACGGCTCAATAAAGTTGCTTCCTGATGCCTTATCTCGTACTTTCCCAGGGGCCGGGAAGACGGATGATCCGGTTCCTATTCCTCAGGAGGGAGTTGTTGTGTTAGCTGTATGCTCTGAGCTTGAGGGGGAGGTATTGGGGGCTCAGGGGGACGCCCCTGTGGGACTTCCAAGGAGACTGATAGTTCCAGATCGGTTAAGACTGAAGGTTACGGGGAACTGTTACAAACGGATGGCTGATAGGGGGAGAGTTTTTGGTCTAGATCTGAAGGTGAACGATCTGGTTTGGTTGTCTACCAGGAATATAAAACTTAAAGTTTCCTCCTGGAGGTTGGGTCCCAGATTCATCGGGCCGTACAGGATCAGTTCCATAATTAATCCGGTGGCATTTCGTCTGGACCTCCCTCCTACGTTTAAAATTCATAATGTGTTTCACAAGTCATTACTTAAAAAGTATGTGGCACCAGTCATACCGTCACCTCTACCTCCTCCTTCAGTGGTGGTCAATGATAACGTGGAATTTCATGGGTCGAAAATCATTGACTCACGTCTCAGTCGCCGATCCCTTCAGTACTTGGTTCATTGGAGGGGGTATGGTCCTGAGGAGAGGAGTGGGTCCCTGCGTCTGATGTTAACGCAGATCGATTGGTTCGGACCTTTCACACAACTCACCGGGCAGACCTGGCCCTGAGGGTCCGGAGTCCCCTCGTAGAGGGGGGGGTACTGTCATGGGTGTATCGCCACGAGGATCGTCGCGATTACACACTCTGACTTCTCACAGCTGAGTTGCTGTTTCTTTGTGTTTGGTAATGAGGGAGTTAATTTTACCTAGCTCTTTGCTAAGATTAGGTCCAGCCTCGCCCGGCTGCTTTTGATTATGTTCTAATTAGATTCCTTCATATACCTGCTAGTCTGCTTGTTAGATGCCGGTGAAAGCATTCATGTAGTCTAGCAGACTGGATCGGTTCTGAGAATACTTAAGCTAAGAGCTCCTTAGTTGTTTTTACTCTTACAGCTTATAGTTTATCTCTGAGACCTTAGGTGTTCCTACTGTGTGTGAGTGTTGTATGTAAGACTTTATTTACTTTATTTCTTGTCTTTCTTGTATGTCTTTCTGTTCATTAACCGTTACCTGTTCATTCCCTTTGGTGGTAATCAGGGTCCTTCTTAGGACTAGATTACAGTTGGCAGGGATTGATAGGAGACAGGGTTTACGCTGGTGGCCTGGACCTCTGTACCTTTAACAGTACCTCCAGGTAGAGGGATTAGTTAGGACCCCAGTTTAGGGTCAGCATAAACCCCGGTCACCCTCTAGCCGGAGACAGTGTATAACGGATTCCGTATTGACCCACTGGACATTGTCAGGTAATTCTATGTTATCATATATCTATGCGCATGTTATATAGGATGTTACCCTTTTGATATAGATTACTGACATCACATATATATATATCTGCTATACAGCGTGACACTACCTTGTCAACGACCAAAACACGTAGATGCTTGGTAGAACTGTTATGAGTTGTAAGAAAATGGTTGGCCAAAGAGGTGACAGGCTTACCTGAGGCCTTATCTCTACGTGCACAAGAAATATTAGAGATATGATGTTGGATACGTCTGCGAAGTTCCTGACCTGTTTGTCCAACATAGATCATGGGACAACTGCAAACAATAATATAAACCACATTTCTGGTACGGCAATTCGCATAGTAGCGTGTCTGTACCCGTTCCAAAGAGCCTGAAAGAGTGATGGTATCATCGGCAATCACAAAGGGGCAGATAGTACAGTTGCCACATGGATATGTGCCAATAAGTTTGAAACCCCTACCCAAAATTTGTGTTGTATTTATATGTTTTCCTGTTTTTCAGTGTGTTTCTTGTTCCAATAAAATTTGATTATATTTTTATATTTTCTCTATTCATTATTTTTGGGGTTGATCGTGACTATATATACATGCTGCCTTTTCTTCTCCTTGTCACACATGTTTATCACAGTGTGTAGTCACAGATCCCTCATCACTATTTTTGTAGTGCCCTCATATTCCCTTTTTGCCACACACATTTTTTTGGAGGTTTTTTTTCTCCTATTTCTTTGAGTGCAGGCACACAATTATTAATCTAATTTATTATTATTATTTTTTCGATATATTGTTTCCTTTTCTCTCTTTACCATGGATATTGAGGCTAGAGAAGCGGCGTGGTTGAATCAAGCTTCGGGTATTTTTTGTACCACTGGTATTAAAGAACCTGTTGACGACTCATTTCAAAAATTGTCATCTGAACTCACACATTTACATAAAGCTGTGGTTAAAACTTGGTGGAACATAAAAAGCTTAGAGGAATATCTAAAATTGGGTCTGGTGCCCAGAGGTTTGAGAGTACAAATTTTTCCTGCATGGGAAGTGGATCAGGGATTCAAGCAAACATGGGAAACTGGTCTCTTAAAATGCTCAACAATCATAATCAATATGTTTGTTGAGCACGACAAGAAGCATCTGAGTGAATTAAAAGAAAAAATCAAAAATCTTGAAATCAAGCTCAAATCTTTTGATGCAGAGCTAGTTACTAATCCTTTTCAGCTCAAACTTAAGGAGAGTCTGGACAAATTTGAAAAGGAGATCATACGGGGGAAAAAAATCTAAATTTATTAGAGACAAGAATGATTTTGATAGCTTAAAAGCTTATAGATGGACTCATACTGGCAACCGCAGGTCTGCTAAGACCGGTAATACATCATCCAAACCAGCTGATTTAACTTCATCAATTCAAGACCCTTCCTCTAGTGATTTTTTGTCCTCGGACACCGACGCAGAAAACCCACCAGGAGGGGCAAGCGGCGGCCTATGCCCACTAAATATGAAAAAGCGTCACCGACGATTCAAAGCCTGGTCCCCAACCTACAAGAGGGACACCAGACAGAATCGGAGACGTTAAGTGACACCTCCACCCAAGGTAACTTACAAATCATTAATCTCTCTTCTTATGTACTCTCCAATCAAGAAATCCAACTTTTGTCTAAAGGACTTTCTTTCTCTCCCATGAAAGTATTAGATAAGTTTGAACTTATCAAGGACGTGTATCTTTTTTGCAGACAAGTTACTTTCAAGTTATTATACCATCAGCCCTCCATTATTGATACTTTACCACAGGAGGACCGTCAGGTTTTTCGGGATTTACTTGATCTACTTAATGAAAACCAACAGGTGACAGGTAAGAGGACAGAATTTACACAAAGATTACCATCACAAGCTACACCGTCCCTTTCACTTTTCCCGGCAGTAGAGATTTTCTATAAGACTACTTGCCAAGATATCCAGGGTCTTACCATTGATGTTCATAAAAACAATAATATCAACAGGGATGACAAGATGGCTCTGAAGCGATTACAAAATAATGATTTATTTGTAATTAAAGAAGCAGATAAGGGGGGAAATGTCGTCCTTTGGCCGGTGGATTTGTACACCAAGGAGGCATATAGACAGTTGAACAATGTTTCTTGCTACAGAGCCTTACCCACTGATCCAACACAGTTCTTTAAATTAAAGATCGATGGACTCATCAAACGAGCACTTGAATTTGGCATAATCAATAAGAAAGAATTTGATTTTTTGACCACTAAATATCCTGTGGTGCCTACTTTCTACATGCTCCCCAAAGTGCACAAGTCCCTACAAGAACCGCCGGGTAGACCCATTGTCTCTGGCATTGGTAGCTTGTTTGAACGTCCTTGTATGTATCTCGATTTTTATCTTCAACCTTTTGTCTTGTCCTTAGATTCCTATGTAAGGGATTCTTCACATCTTGTCAATCAATTGGAGGACTTTAAAATCAATGAAGATACCATAATGGTAACTATGGATGTTGAATCACTTTAAACCTGCATAGAGCACTCTTTGGGTTTAAAGGCTGTTTCATTCTTTCTTGACTCAAAAACCACGGGAGACCGACAACGTGACTCGTTCATACTAGATCTCTTGAAATTTGTGTTGGAAAATCATTATTTTGTATTCGATCGCATCTTTTATAAACAAATTGCGGGTACCGCCATGGGTGCCAGATGCGCGCCCTCCTACGCAAATCTTTTTTTGGGTTGGTGGGAGGAGACTTATGTACGTTTACTACCTCTTTTTTTAAAGCGCATGTCATACGATGGCATCGGTACATAGATGATGTACTTTTCTTTTGGTCTGGTACACGTGAGGAGTGTTTACAATTCATTGATGATCTTAACAATAATTCATGGAATATTTCTCTTACTTCTAGTCTATCCATGGACACTGTTGACTTTTTGGACTTAAAGATCACTAAGAAAGGGGAAAGTGTCAGCACGTCACTTTTCCGAAAAACTACTGCATCAAATAGTTTGCTCCACTACAGGAGCTTTCATCCGCCACATGTACGTAATGGTATACCACGAGGACAGTTTTACCGAATTAAACGAAATTGCAGTGAACAGGACTCTTTCTATAGAGAAGCAAGATCCCTTACATCACGCTTCAGAGGGAGGGGCTACCCTAAACGTATTATTTTGCAGGCGTTCCAGGCTTCCAGACATAAAGACGCAATGAACTGTTGCAACCAAGACAGAAGAAAGAATTTTCTATAACCAACATTATCACATCTTATAATAATCATTGGACTGAAATTCATAATATCTTACGTAAGAATTGGAATATCTTATTGAGTGAACCTAGGGTCATACCTTATGTTACTGAAAAACCTAAGCTTATTGCCAAACGTGCCAAGAATCTTGGAGATTTTTTGTGTTCAAGTCATTTTAGACGTCCAACACAAATTTTGGGTAGGGGTTTCAAACTTATTGGCACATATCCATGTGGCAACTGTACTATCTGCCCCTTTGTGATTGCCGATGATACCATCACTCTTTCAGGCTCTTTGGAACGGGTACAGACACGCTACTATGCGAATTGCCGTACCAGAAATGTGGTTTATATTATTGTTTGCAGTTGTCCCATGATCTATGCTGGACAAACAGGTCAGGAACTTCGCAGACGTATCCAACATCATATCTCTAATATTTCTTGTGCACGTAGAGATAAGGCCTCAGGTAAGCCTGTCACCTCTTTGGCCAACCATTTTCTTACAACTCATAACAGTTCTACCAAGCATCTACGTGTTTTGGTCATTGACAAGGTAGACACCACCATCAGGGGTGGTTGTTGCACTAACGAATTACTCAGAAGAGAATCGAGATGGATTTTCCAACTAAACAGTTTAGCGCCCAGAGGACTCAATGAGGAATTATTATTTACTGGTTATTACAAAAAATAATAAAAAATAGGATACATATATGTTCTTCATTTGGAGTGTAGCCCATGGATTCTGTTCATCTATGCCATAGTATGTAACACGAGCCATTCATGTTCTGCTACTACATATATTCTAAGGTTTTTCTAATTATATTTTTTTGATCCACAGTTTGGAGATATATACAGCCATTGGCTTTCCGTTATTTATTTCCTTTTGCCAATATAATATTCACCCTAAATTTATTCTTATAACAATTATTCTTTGTTTTACAGTTTGGAGATATATATAGCCATTGGCTTTCCGTTATTTATTTCCTTTTGCCAATATAATACTTACCGTAATTTATTTTTACAATAATTATTCTTTTTTTTTACAGTTTGGAGATATATATAGCCATTGGCTTTCCGTTATCTATTTCCTTCTGCCTATATAATACTTACCGTAATTTATTTATTTTTACAACAATTATTCTTTGTTCTACAGTTTGGAGTTATATATATCCATTGGTTTTCTGTTATTTATTTTTTTCCTTTTGCCAATTAAATACTTACCGTAATTTATTTTTACAACAATTATTTTTTGACTCACAGTTTGGAGATATATATAGCCATTGGCTTTCTGTTATTTATTTCCTTTTGCCAATATAATATTTATGCAACCATTTTTTTCATTTTTTCATTTTTTTATCTTTTCATTTTTTCAGATTTAGATATTTATGGTCATAGGTTTTCTGTTATTTGTTTCCTTTTGCCTATTGATCCACTTTGTTCATGCATTGCCCTATTGCTGTTTACATTCTAGTTTTCGTGTTTTTGGCACTCTCAAGACTATGCCATAGTACATAAACATGCGCTATTTGAGCGATTGATATGCGCTATTTGTTTGCACAATATGGTACTTATTGTCATTTTTTTCATCAAACCATGCCATGTTATATTGACGTTTGCTATTTAGCCACTGTTCTACTCATAGTTTGGGAGACTTTTTCATCGTCATAGGTCTTTTGTTATTTGTTTATCCACACTGCGCAAGCGCCGCCTTTCTGCTGTTTCCATGGAGGCGCTCGTGGTTCCGGCGTGCTGCTGACATGCAGCCGCGCATGCGCGGCTGCAGCATCCGGACGCCGCCTCACCGAGCACCAGGCAGGAGTTTAAGGTATTTTGACACTAATTTTCTTGGGTATAAAGAGACATGCCGTTACACAGGTCATCCACTTTCCCCTGAGGAAGCCACGCCCCCTAGTGGCGATACGTGTGGGGCACACTCTCCATTTTCATTTCATGCTGGCTGCAGGTCTATTCTTTATCTCCATTATTATATGAAGATTTGACTTTTTTTCACTGCGATGCATCCATTCAGGTTTACCATGCCATCTGCAGGTTTTTTCCTGCTTTGATTATTTCTTGGCATTTTTCTTCAAGCCAGTAGTTACTCTGTTATTATATGTATTCCTTTATGGAAACAATTTGATCTTAATTTCAGAGTCTTCTGCTGCTCCAGGAAGGTATCCATTAATCACCTTTTTAGTTGCGCATTCTTCAGCACTAACAGGTGTTTTTCATTGTCAGCATTTTGCTTATATCATTTGTCTAGGTACCTTGATTTGTGATTTCACAGTGATCGTATTATTCCTTATGCTTTCCTACTGTGTCACATATTACTGTGCTGCAAATGTGCAGCTATGATTGTTTATATTTTTATTTGTCTATTTTGGTTGTTTAGGTACCTTCATCTGTGAATTCTCAGTGATTGTACAACCTTCATTCCCCTTTTCTTGTGTGCCACATATTATTGTGCTGCAAATTCAGTATTGATTATATTGCACAACACATGTGTTTCTATTTCAGCCAGCATTACTTTTGGGAGTTTGTTAGTGGATCCTTATATGGATCTTCAGTGTTTCATTATGGGCCTTCTATGGTCCTTTTTAAATGTTTTTATCTGTTTTCCTGTTTTTCAGTGTGTTTCTTGTTCCAATAAAATTTGATTATATTTTTATATTTTCTCTATTCATTATTTTTCGGGTTGATCGTGACTATATATACATGCTGCCTTTTCTTCTCCTTGTGACGCTGTGCGTTGGCGCAGCGTCAAACACGCAGCGTCCAGATGTTACAGCATAGTGGAGGGGATTTCAAGAAATCCCGTCTCCACTATGCGTAAAAATACGCAGGCGGAAGACCTGCGTTTCCGGACATGCGGCGCTTCTGTTTAGACCGCAGCATGTCCTAGCGTCTTGCGGCGACGCTGCGTCGCCACAACAGAAATAACACAGGGCTATGCAGCCTGCGTTTCTCGGATGTGTTCCGGAGGTGTCACCTATTCACCTATTCTTCTATATATATCTCTACGAAATATAAATAAATATATATATATATATATATATATATATATATATATATATATATATATATGTGTGTCAATTGCATATATTAGGGTGCCAAGGAAATGCATGGTAAAATAAAGTAGCACACTTGTGAAGTTCTTACCCCTTAATTTTGTTCCTTTTTGGTCATAGATATTTTATCATTTTCTTTTTTTAACATTAGTTATTATTTACTGGTTGCTCAATGGCACATCATATTGCAGTTTTAAATGTTTGTTTAGTATTTATCATCATGCATATCCAGCGTTTTGTATGGTATGTTTTGCCGTTTACAGATCAGATTAATTGATTTTATATTTTGATAGATCGGGAGTTTCTGAACGCGTCGATACCAAATGTGTGTATTTATATATATTTTTAACCCTTTAATTTTCAATGGGGCAAAAGGGGGTGATTTGAACTTTTAGGTTTTTTTCTTTTTATCTTTCTTTAAATGTTAGTGGTTAAATTTTAGTGGTTATGTGTGCACAATATTGTGGAAAATGAGAAACATGGAATAATTCACATGCATTGAGCAAGTGGTAAATCTAAATTTAATGTCAACATATTTTACATGGTGAATCCTTATGCCAAAAGGAACAAATTTGAGGGGTAAGATTTACCAATTTGCAAAGTTCATTTTCCTTGGCACCCTAATATATATATATTTATACATATATATATATATATATATATACCTATACTATGTGTATACATGTATTCTATCTATTCTATTTTAACCTGTCAGTGTGATTTTACCTGCTTTTTTAAAGGTCACCGGTGCGCATTTCTAGCAAGTTACATGCATGATCCGTATGTAATCCATTTTTTCTCCACCCATAGACTTGTATCGGCGATTCTCAGTCAATATGCACTGAAAATCGCAGCATGCTGTGATTTCACTCGCATGTATAATACGGCCAAGAATAAAAACGGTGATGGGAGCTGACCCAAAGCTTAACATTGGTCCAAGTGCTATGCGATTTTTTTCTCGCACAGCACTCGTCCGTATTTCTCTCTAGTGTGACTCCAGCCTTAGTGAGAGTACAGTGGTGGATCATAATTTATATTTGGAATGGAGGGTTTCATAATAACTAATTATATATTAATGGTGGGTGTTTGTCTGTATTCAGCTGTGTAGTGTAATAGAAAGGGAAAAAGTGGGGAATGTGCTCTGGAAGCAAGGCTCTAGATAACTTATTTTTTGCAGATACGAGTCCTGGCTGAAGATGTGATGACGGTCTGTGCTGGATGAAGAAGAAAATAAGGATGAAGAAGAAAAGAAAGATAAAGTATTTCAACTAGAGATGTCACTAGTAAGTCAGTGTATTACCTGTAAACTTACACTATACAATGTATACTATGTACAGAGCACCTGTGCATAATATCACTGGTGATCACTCTATTATCTGTAAACTGACACTATATACACAGATCTCCTATGTTTAATGTCACCGGTGATCACTGTATAACCTGTGCACCATATATTTTATACAGAGCTCTTGTGTATAATGTCACTGGTGATCACTATTATCTGTACATTGACACTATATACAGAGCTCCTGTGCATAATGTCACTGGTGATCACTGTATTACCTGTGAACTATACACTATATACAGACCTCCTGTGTATAATGTCACTGGTGATCACTGTATTACTGTACACTGACACTATATACAGAGCTTCTGTGTATAATGTCACTGGTGATCCCTACATTACCTGTACACTGACACTATATACGGAGCTCCTGTGTATAATCTCACTGGTGATCATTATTTTGCCTGTACACTGACAATATATACAGAGCTCCTGTGTATAATGGCACTTAGCATTGAGTTTTTATTATTAATGATCATTGTTGTAGTATTTGGTCACTATATGGTGATAATATGTGGTCTACTCACGATATTGCAGTAATTGTCCCTTGTATGTGGTATTATTCGGTGACTGTGATTTTAATATGTGGTCTGGTCATGGTGTGGTGGTATTTGTTCCTTGTATCTGGCGTTATTCGATAACTATGTGGTGGTAATATGTGGTCTGGTCATGGTGTTGCTGTATTTGTTCCTTGTATGTGGTATGATTCGGTCATGACCTTGGCCATTTAGCCTTTGCCTTCTGTGTTAGTGGTCCTTTGTTTGGCTAAATATGTATATTTTCAATGAGGCATTGTTTTGTTTCTATTGACTTTTGTTATGTCACTGATGTTCGGCTAAAAAAAAAATCAAAAACTTAATAACAATCTGTTCACCCCATAATGTAATTTGTGTAATTTTTATGTTATTAATAAAGTATGGTTTCTCTCTCAAATTTATGTTTGAGTAACATATGTCTCCCCTTTGTTGTGTGTTTTTGTTGTGAGAGCCCATTTTTTACCCTGTTTCTGCAAACTTATCTGTTCCCTTTTTAAACCACAATATTTATTATTGTGTATTTTATATTGTACATTTGATCACATGGTGCAAGCTAGCCTTAAAATATTTAGCAATAGTGAGCAAACTAGCAAACCTGGAACAACATATTTTTTTGGCTGAAATCATTTTTAAATAATAGGCAGCAATCAAATTAGCACATTTTACTGTTTATGCAACATATGAAAACTAATCTTCACGACATTGGTACATGTCAAACATTTTCAAACAGATGTAGAAATAACTCTTTTTTTATGACAAATTTACAAATTCATCCTGACTAGACAACGACTCTTGTGTGGTGTTTTTCTGGGGCTACACCTTCAGGGATAGAGTACTCTGTGGGCATTTGAGAGTGTGGGATTTGTTGCTGGAGTTGTGGATTTTCGACAGATATTTCCACATACATTTGTTGGAATCCAGAGGTAGCTTTATGATAAGTTTGTGTTTCCAAGGAGGGACCATAAAAGGATTTTTGTGGGTGTAGTGGTTTTTGTTGGTAGTTTGAACTGATAAAGTATATGTTTGGCCAGCAGTTGTGTGCTGTGTTGGTGGCAGAGGGTTTGGATTCAGATATCTATTTAGGCCAGGTGTCTGTTGTCTTGCTGGCAGAGTGTACTGCTGTTGCTGGTGAAATGTACGAGCAGAATCACCCACAGACAAGAGTGGCCTATGTTGGAACTGTTGGCTGGATGCAGGGGGTGGTTCCAGTACATAAGAGGGTGCTGTAATTTGTGCGTATTGTTGGCTAATTGTTGCTTGTTCCGGCCCATAAGAGGGTGCATGCATCTATTTCTTCTGATGTGTTGATGCTATAGTTGACATCTGGGTCTGATGTTGAGCAGTTCACCATTGTTCTATGGGTGCAAGCACCTGGTTCGGCTCATGCTCTCCTTGGCTGGCAGCGATGAGGGTCAGAATCGCTGCCCGGACACATTCCTGACATTGTGTCAAGCAAAAAGACCTCAACAACTGTTTCTGGCATCACTGAGTTTATTATATGCAGGACTATAGCAGTAATGACCTCAGGCAACATTCTAATGACATCATGTCGCCTGGTCCATCTTCGTCTCCCACTAGGTGCTATGTACCGTGGTTGAATGGGTGGGGATGCTTGTGATGACTGGGGTGCTGGGACATTTGCTGCCTGTGATGATGGTTGTGTTGTTGTTTGATGTTTACATTACCACCCTCAGTGGATGCTTCACCAGCGTCAGATGGCTGTTGTGGCTGTGTTGTTGGAGTGGGCTCAGTTGTGTGATCTGTCTCCGAGGCAGAGGTACACGGCACAGAGGCTGCTGTTGGTGATTCTTTGGAATCTTCCAAGTTGTCATCAGTCCTAGGAACAAAGAAATTGTCATTTTTAAACATGGTTGCACATATACATGTTTTGAACATTATGGCAAAAAACATAAAATGTGGACAAATTATAGCAAGCAATAGGGAATGTGACATCAGACACTTCTATTTCAACTGTGATGCTTGGAAACAATGAGATGTTCAGTATCTGAACTTGGTAATGCTGTTTGTGTTGTTTGTGTAGAATTAATATTCAAGATTTAAAAAAAAAAACTAAAAAATTATGCGTGTGTTACACGACATTTTCTATGTGTATGTAGACCAGGGGTCTCAAACAGCATTCCTCGAGGGCCTCAAACCGTGTGTGTTTTCAAGTTTTCCTTAAGGTACTGCCACACTAAACGTTCCCGCTAACGATCACGATAACGACGCTATCGTTGGCGTGATCGTTTTAAGGTCACTAGTAGCTGCCATACTTGACGATCTCATTAACGGCGCATCAGCGGTTAGCGATCTTTTTACCGACTTTGGCGGTCGTTGGGATGTGCCACACTGCATGTACTGTGAAAGATCACGACCTCGATAGGCGTGACTGAGCGCAACCTTTTGCACGCCCCTCATCACAGATTGGTGGTCACTATGTATGTCATAGATATTTATCACAGCTCTCCCGCTTTGTGATTGGTTGACCGCGTCATAAAAGACGACGTATCAGCACTCCTCTCCATTGCTCTCGAGCAGAAGCGGTTCTTTCAAATCACCAGCATCGTTCCAGTGTGTCCTGCTAGCCTTGGTAGCTACTGCGATCCAGTTTACGCCACTATTTCGGTTGCTACGTTCTACGTTGGGGTTTTTTGTGATCTAGTCTGTGGCGTATCCTCTGCGATCCAGTTTGTGACGCTAGTTTCCCTATTTTTATTTTAACAATCACACAGGTTTTCTAAGGTAGGTATTTTTTTTGTCACATTTATTTTTTATTTTGTCTTTAATTTTACAGATCCATTTTAGATCACTGCTGTTGTTAACCATTGTCGTCCATCATGTTTTTTCATTGTTTTGTTCAGGCACGCCCACCATTTTATGATCCCAGCTCTGTCTATGTTTACTCATGCTGCGCCCACCACCACCATTTTGTAATCCCTGATGTTTTTTGCGTAATTGTTCATCTGTTTTTTTTCCCATTGTTTTGTTCAGCCCCCGCCCACGACCACCATTTTATGATACCTGCTCTGTCTATGTTT
>JARQOD010000005.1:148932602-149019922 GCA_033576555.1 Oophaga sylvatica | reverse complement strand
GGAGGAGGACGGGGTGAGAACGGAGGACGGGGGAAGCATGGAGGAGGACGGGGGAGAACGGAGGATGGGGAAGCATGGAGCAGGACGGGGGGAGAACGGTGGACGAGGGAAGCATGGAGGAGGACGGGGGAGAACGGAGGACGGGGGAAGCATGGAGGAGGACAATGAGCACGGAGCAGGACGGGGGGAGGATGGAGGGCACAGAGGAGCACGGAGCAGGACGGGGGAGAGGATGGAGCGCACAGAGGAGCATGGAGCAGGGCGGGGGGTCACAGGAGGATGGAGAAGGAATGGGGGGCACAGCGGAGGATGGAGCAGGAGGGGGGAGTACAGAGGAGAATGGGGGAGCACAGAGCTGGATGGGGGAGCAAGGAGCAGGACGGGGGCAGCACAAAGCAGGAGGGCAGTTTATACACCCGGCTTATACACGAGTCAATAAGTTTTCCTAGTTTTTTGTGGCAAAATTAGGGGGGTCGGCTTATACACGGGTCGGCTTATACACGAGTATATACGGTAATTGCATCCCATTGGAAAAGAAAAGATCCTCCAAAAATAGAGAACATCATAGAAAGAATAGCTACACATAATGTGAACGAATTTAATCACGCCATAAGACAAAATAGATTTCCCAAATATTCAAAAAATTGGGCCCCCTTGAAAAAAGACTTCACAACACCATCCACCTAGTCCCCTCTAATCACAGGAGAGAAGGAAAGAGAAAGGGAAAAAGGAAAAAAAAAAGAAAATCAGTGTGAGAAGTCCTCAGGTGACTGATAAGGATCCCTCCTTTGCAATCAGAGATTAACAATTGCAAAAGAAATGTAGGCTTGGAATACAAGAATTTGTTTTATTAAAAAGTAGAATTACTAGAAACGTAATTAGAAGTTAATATATCGTGTATTATTGGTGGAAATAAGTTGGCACATTTGTATTTTCTTTAATAATAGGTAATAGTATGCTTACAACTGTTTAAACAGATAAATATTTGTATTTTTTTTCAGAAAATGGACCATACAGCATCTACTCCTGTTTTTATCCTAAATTTGAATATACCCATTTATTTACCCTTCTAATCCCCCCTCATTAATAAAATTTGCTGTTGTCCATCTTGCCCTTCCCCTGCCTATTGCTCTCATCACAATAAATAATGTCTTAAGTAGTGTTGAGCATTCCGATACCGCAAGTATCGGGTATCGGCCGATATTCGCGTTATCGGAATTCCGATACTTAATTCCGATACTTTTTCAATATCGTATACCGGAATCGGAAGTTCCCATAATTCTTTGAGAGGCAATGTGATTTTAGTCAGCCAATGAGGAATCCTACGAAGTGTGGGCACATCCTGTAATGATGCGGTCATCTTAACTAATGGCATGGCTGTGATTGGCTGCTGAAATGATGTCAGAATGCACTATAAAAGGCGCCGCAGCCATTTTAGCGTCACTGTGCTGTGAACTCAGTTAGGGACAGAACGCTGCTGTGCTGACTCTGAGGGACAGTTAGATATTGCGATTTTGTGTACTACTGTGCTTGAGGCAGGCTAGTTTACCAACCGCTGTGTAAAGCTTCATTTTGCCAGTGTTGTTTTAACAGCTCTGTGCAAGGTGTGTGTGTGACAGTGCAGGTGACGCTGCAGTTTGCTCTGCATCCACCGCTGTTTGTAGGCATCTGCACCACTCTTTTTTTTTTTTTTCATTTTTATTTATTCAATTGGTTCTGCTACATTATTTAAAAAAATCTAATCTATTAGTGTGACGGCTTCCATCCGTATACAATACATTGGTTGTAAACACTATAGAAGTACACAAAGGTAGCTTTCACAGATGTGAAGTTGTGTTTCAGTGTTCACTTCAGTCTGTGTTTTTATTTTTTGAGTGCAGATCACGCTCCAGTTATTTTCAAGCACTGCTGCTTGTACTCTGCTGAGCGTGTCTCAGTGGCTCATCCTTTTCATTTATCTCCAATTGGTTCTGCTACATTCCATTTAAAATAAATCTAATCTATTAGTGTGACGCGCTTCCATCCGTATACAATACATTGGTTGCAAACACTATAGAAGTACACAAAGGAGTAGCCTTTCACAGATTGTGGACAGTTGTGTTTCAGTGTTCACTTCAGTCTGTGTTTTTTACTTTTTTGAGTGCACATCACGCTCCAGTTACTTGTTCAAGCACTGCTGCTTGTACTCTGCTGAGCGTGTCTCAGTGGCTCATCCTTTTCATTTATCTCCAATTGGTTCTGCTACATTCCATTTAAAATAAATCTAATCTATTAGTGTGACGCGCTTCCATCCGTATACAATACATTGGTTGCAAACACTATAGAAGTACACAAAGGAGTAGCCTTTCACAGATTGTGGACAGTTGTGTTTCAGTGTTCACTTCAGTCTGTGTTTTTTACTTTTTTGAGTGCACATCACGCTCCAGTTACTTGTTCAAGCACTGCTGCTTGTACTCTGCTGAGCGTGTCTCAGTGGCTCATCCTTTTCATTTATCTCCAATTGGTTCTGCTACATTCCATTTAAAATAAATCTAATCTATTAGTGTGACGCGCTTCCATCCGTATACAATACATTGGTTGCAAACACTATAGAAGTACACAAAGGAGTAGCCTTTCACAGATTGTGGACAGTTGTGTTTCAGTGTTCACTTCAGTCGTGTTTTTTACTTTTTTGAGTGCACATCACGCTCCAGTTACTTGTTCAAGCACTGCTGCTTGTACTCTGCTGAGCGTGTCTCAGTGGCTCATCCTTTTCATTTATCTCCAATTGGTTCTGCTACATTCCATTTAAAATAAATCTAATCTATTAGTGTGACGCGCTTCCATCCGTATACAATACATTGGTTGCAAACACTATAGAAGTACACAAAGGAGTAGCCTTTCACAGATTGTGGACAGTTGTGTTTCAGTGTTCACTTCAGTCTGTGTTTTTTACTTTTTTGAGTGCACATCACGCTCCAGTTACTTGTTCAAGCACTGCTGCTTGTACTCTGCTGAGCGTGTCTCAGTGGCTCATCCTTTTCATTTATCTCCAATTGGTTCTGCTACATTCCATTTAAAATAAATCTAATCTATTAGTGTGACGCGCTTCCATCCGTATACAATACATTGGTTGCAAACAATATAGAAGTACACAAACGGGCCTTTCACAGCTACTGAACATGGGTTTTTAATTTTTAACTAAAATATGTATTTTTTCAAATGACACAAATATAAGTAATGTTGAAGAGGAATAGTCCTACATCCATTGTTTGCACAATATTACAGGTGTACATCATGTCCCTTAATCAACAATGTATTATTATATTTACTTGTATGCTTTTATTTAAAAGCCAAGAACACAGAAGGATAACCTTCGCACTGCAGCTGTTGTCAAAGTTCAACCCACATTATGCACTTCCAACATTGCAGCATTTGAGGCATGATGTGAGTTGGATTGGTCAAAGTTATGGAGTGAGAAGGTTCACCATCAGTACCCTATAGCATAAGTATGCTTTTGTGTTAGCATTTGTGTTAGACATGTGGATATCTGCCATAATATGTCACAATTATTTAGTTACAGATTTGTTACCAACACTAATCATTGAATGGTTTTAAATTTGACGTTTCACTTGTTTACAGCTTAGAAATAAGGGTGTAGCCTGATATCTATGTGTAGCACTAGCCACTTTAACATGTCATGTTTTTTTAAACATGTGTAGCTAGGTAGCAGTAATTTTTGCCGGACACACAGCAGGGGAACAGCAGGCGTTACTGAACCCCACTATCACTATAGCTTGTGTATTGGTCTGTGGACACGACACTTCTGAGCAGCAACTGGCAGTGTTGTAGCCCAGGGAGTATAGCTCAGGTGGTAGAAAGATGAACATAACAGGAGACATGGAAAACGTTGCCAACCAGTTAGTTAATCTGAAACCGGACAGGCAAATTCAGGCGAGATCCATGCCTAGTTCATTTTCAGAAAAGTAAGCCGTTCTACATTATCGTAGGATAGTCGCATGCAACGGTCTGTTAGTACACCACCTGCAGCAGTAAAGACGCGCTCCGATAATACACTGCCAGCAGATCAAGCCAGCACCTCCAATGCATACTGGCTAAGCTCTGGCCATGTATCCAGCTTAGAGACACAAAACTTGAATGGGGAAGAGCCATCTGAGAGTACACTGAGAGGGCAAGACATGTAGTCTGTAACCATCTTACGGAAATGTTGCCTCCTGCTGACTGGAGCCGTCTCGGATGGTGTAGACATTGGTGGCGCTGCCACAAAACTTCGACACATTTGGAACATACTGTTCTTGCCCTGTGCAGAGGCGCTGCTTGTGCTCCCTCTTGTTGCAGAGCTGTCTCCACTGCCTCGACGCACAGAGCTGCTTTGTAAATCAGTAGCAGCAGCAGTGCTCTCGGCTGGAATGGAGAACATTATGGATTGCACCAGTGTGTCTTGGTACTTCCGCATTTTACGCTCCCGGTTCAACGGTGTGATGAGGCTTTGTAAGTTGTCCCGGTAGCGAGGGTCTAGGAGGGTGTACACCCAATAATCAGACGTGGTGTGAATGTGTTCGATGCGGCGGTCGTTTCTCAGCCACTGCAGCATGAAATCAACCATGTGCTGCAGACTCCCAACTGGCCAAGAAACGTTGTCCCCTGCAAGAGGCGTCATCTCCGCCTGCTGTGCATCACCCCACCCTTGGTCTACATACTGACTAGAGCATTGTCTACCTCCCTCTGGAGCGATGTCTTCCTCCTCCATTGACTCCTCCTCATCCTCCTCACAAAGTCCTTCAAATACATATAAATTTACAAAATTTAAAACTCAAAATTTAAAAACTTTGTATCATAATTCTGTAACATCAGTTTATGGAAACACAATAGCATTACAAAAGGATAGACAAAAAATGTACATTATGTGCTTTGTAAATACATTAAAAGTTTGTAATGGTTATGAAAATATAGACAGCGACTCTGGAGGTTCAATTGTTGATACAGCATGGTACTTTGAAAGTCCTCCAGCCCTTTGTGAGGAACCACGTTGCGCTGACTGTCCAGAAGGTGATGGAATTTGTGACTCCTCATCCTCCACCTCTTCCAAAACCTCATGCCTTAGTGCTTGCAGTGTTTTTTGAAGCAGGCAGATAAGGGGGACAGTCAGGCTGACTAGTGCATCATCTGCACTCGCCATCCGCGTTGACTCATCAAACGCACGCAAAACGTGGCAGATATCCTTCATAGAGTTATTCGCCACTCATTACACTGGCAGTGGCTGCCCATTCATTATAGGATCCAATTCTAATTACTGGTTCTCACCAACAAAGCTCTCCACAGCGCAGCACCCCCCTACATCTCCTCCCTTATTTATATTTATCGGCCTAACCGACTGCTGCACTCTGCAAACGACCTTCGACTAACCTCTGCACTAATCCGTACCTCCCACTCCCAACTCCAAGACTTCACCCGCGCTGCGCCAATCCTCTGGAATGCTCTACCCCAAGAAATTAGGACTATCCGCAATTTGGATGGTTTCAGGCGCTCCCTCAAAACACATTTGTTCACAGTGGCCTATCACATTCACTAATCAAAGTCATTCTATGTGTAATTCTGTGTGTGTAGCCCATTCACTATCTCCATGCATCCCTCACTTCCTTAAAATGGCTGGACCATCATTGTAAAAACACCATTGTATATAAACACCTGTACTTTGTATCTCCCACACCTCATTGTAGATTGTAAGCTTTCACCAGCAGGGGCGGCTGATTTTGCTTTAATTATTGTATTGTTAACGTTGTTACTTATGACTCGTGTTTTGAAACTGTTAAACTGTAAAGCACTGCGGAATATTATGGCGCTATATAAATAAATAATATTATTATTCTTATTATAGAGGCCCACTCAGTAGTGGTGAAGTGTGAACGGCGCAAATTGCGAGTTGACTGCGCCTGATGCAGCTGATACTCCATTACTGTTGGCTGCTGCTCACACAACCGCTCCAACATATGTAACGAGGAATTCCACCTGGTGGGTACGTCACATATGATGCGATGTTCATGAAGGTGAAATCTGCGTTGCAGAGCTGCAATCAGCGATCTGGCCATGCTGGAACGTCGCAAGTGAGCGCACTCTAGGCGGACCTTGTGCAGCAGTGCATCAAGATCCGGATAGTCCCTCAAAAAACTCTGCACGACCAAGTTGAGCACATATGACAGACATGGTATGTGAGTGAGGTTGCCAAGGCCCAGAGCTGACACCAGATTTCGGCCATTGTCACACACTACCAAGCCTGCCTGTAGATTCTCTTCCAAAAACCACACGTCGCTCTCCTGCTTTATGGCATTACAGAGCTCCTGCGCTGTGTGGCTAAGATTCCCCATGGAAATTAATTTCAGGATGGCCTGTTGACATTTGGACACGGCTGTGCTCATATCGGTCGCAACAGGTAAACGTTCACGGGTCCATGTGGAGGTAGACCGTGACGGCTCCTGCAGCGATGATTCTGAGGAACTGGAATAGGAGGAGGAATCAATGTGTACAGACTTGATTCCTGCAATCCTTGGAGTTGGCAGAACACGTACAGCGCCACTCGCAAGATCAGTACCCGGCTGCACAACATTGACCCAATGGGCAGTGAGGGAAAGGTATTGTCCCTGGCCATGGGTGTTAGAACCCTCTTGTTAGGTTTTGTTTCAGTTTGCTGGTCACATGACCTTTTTTCCCTATTTAGTCTGGCTCCGCCCTTCTGGCTTTGCTTGACTTCATTGTATTATCTACTGTTAAGCTAGCCGGGTGCTTAGGTGCCTTAATCTGTCAGTTTTGCTTGATGTTAGGATCACAAAGTATTTTTTTTCTGTTTAATTATCCATGCTACAATTTATGTTAGGAGGTGTCCACCTTTTCTCACAGTCCCTAGATCTTGTAGGGATTACTCCCTCGCAACTATAGGTCTTCGTTCACACTAGATGAGGACTTTAGCGGTCTGGTCGCAGGATCAGGTTCCCCGTTACATCGTAGGGATTCAGCTTAGTTGTATTGTAGGGACAGAATTCCCTTCTTTCCTTACTGGTTGTAGCAGATCATAACAATGGGTACTGGTCCACGCATCGGTGGTCAGGTGGACCTTGCTACTGAGGGCTTTTAGTAGCGCATGTTTAATTTTTCCCTCAACATGCTTTTGCAGACCAGGGACGGCTTGCCTGCTGAAATGAAATCGGCTTGGCACATTGTATTGTGGGATTGACAATGATATTCAGTTACGGAAACTGTCTGTCTCCACCAGCCTGAATCACAGCATTTCAAGGGACAGGAGTTTTGCAATGCCAGCATTCAGAGCCTGTGCTCGTGCATGGTTTGCGGAGTATGGCCGTACTTTTATCCCATGCCTGTGCTACCGATGGCTGTTTTGTGGCCTGGGAGTGTGAGGATGACAGGGAACTTGCTGCTGTGTGTGGAATAACAGTTTGTCTCTGGACAACAGTGGCCGAGGTTCTTCCATGGCGATCCTGTGAGGAAGCATAACCAGCTGTGTGTGAGCTCGATGAAGAGGCTTCAACACAACCTGAAGATGTAGGTGCTGCTGTAGGTTGGCCTACATCTCTAGTGTGTCTTTGTAACTCAACTACGTGCTTTGTCCGCACATGTTTCCACATATTTGTGGTATTGAGGTGACTGACACTTTTAGCTATTTTTAATTTTTGATTACACAGCTTGCATTTCACATAGCAAATATCATGTGCAAGTGTGTGAAAAAAGGACCACGCAGTGCAAGTCCTGGGAGCGCACGTTTTGACTTTTGGAAGACAACTGCTCCGAACAGGTGCCAAACTGGAGGCTACAGGCAACCGAGTCTGCAGCCTAACTCTCCCTCCTGTTTGTACCGTTGGGGCAATGTCTTCCTCTATCTTCCTTCTATCACTAACCATTTCTCTAGGCCTCTCCCAGCTTTCAACCAAAGTACTGGTTCTCACCCACAAAGCTCTCCACAGTGCAGCACCCCTCCTACATCTCCTCCCTCATTTCTATCTATCGGCCTAACCGACTGCTGCGCTCTGCAAACGACTTTCGACTAACCTCTGCACTAATACGTACCTCCCACTCCCGACTCCAAGACTTCTCCTGCTCTATGCCAATCCTCTGGAATGCTGTACCCCAAGAAATTAGGACTATCCACAATTTGCATGGTTTCAGGCGCTCCCTCAAAACACATTTGTTCAGAGCGGCCTATCACATTCACTAATCAAAGTCATTCTATGTATTCTGTGTAAGTGTGTGTGTGTCTCTAGCCCATTCACTATCTCCATCCCTCAGTCCCTTAAGATGGCTGGAACATCATTGTAAATGCACCATTGTATATAAACACCTATACTTTGTATCTCCCCCATCTCATTGTACATTGTAAGCTGTCACGAGCAGGGGCGACTTATTTAGCTTAAATTATTGTATTGTTAACGTTGTTACTTATGACTTGTGTTCTGAAACGGCTAAACTGTAAAGCGCTGCGGAATATGATGGCGCTATATAAATAAATATTATTATTATTCCTCTGAGCTGCTCCCACCACCTTCCTGTTCCTCATGCCATGTTGGGTCTTGGACCTCATCATCTCCACTACCCTCTTCCAACACCTGCTGTTGGGTGGTCTGGCCAGCACCATGCTCAACAGAAACTGGCACCTGGGTCTCATCATCATCAGATGCGTTCTGCGGTGTGCTGACCATCGGCACTGTCTCACCCGCCTCTTCAGATTCAGAGAGACACAGCTGTTGCGCATCACTGCATACTCCCTCTTCACATTACAGAATGCTGCTTGGCTGGGCCCCTGTTTGCAAGCCAATAGATTCTGAGAACAGAAGCAGACACTCAGCTGGCTCCTGTACAGAACTCTCTGACTGCCTGGGCAATTTGCCAGGCGGTGAAGAGACAGATGGTTGCCCAACAGTGCTGTGGTCCTGAGAGGAGTGGAAGCAATTGAAGTCGATGCATTGGCTGACATCCAAACAACAACGGCTTCAATTTGTTCTTCCCGCAGCAGGGGGTACTCCGAGCTCCTACAAAAGTGCGCATAAAGGAACGCTCACGGGGAAAACTGGTGGATGCTGTGTCACTGGGGCCGCAGCAGCCACAGAATCCCCACGTCCTCTCCCTGAAGAAACTCCACGACCACGTGCCTTACTCCCTGCCTTCTTCATCTTGGTAGATTGATAAAGAAAGTCTGAAAAGTTATAAGGTCTAAGTGTGGTTATTCCGCAGAGACTGCAGTGAACACTGCACACAACTGTTCACTACCCAATGCGTCTCAGCAGGAAGGCAGTCTGTGCGTCAAAACAAAGGCACAAGCATACATCCATGTACCCTGTTTATAAAGCTATATAAAAAAAATTATGTAGTAGTGACGCACACTTTATTGAGGTACAGTATTACATCGCAATTCACCATCTGTGGCTATGCAGTCTCATCTATATATACCTTATCTATCTGTTGTCATGCTTCCAAGTCGACAGTCACAGTCAGCCATAAATAGCAATTTTCACTATGCACTATGCACTTTTTAAAGGTTATGTTTGTTAATAAAAATGATTATTGCCACATATTATGAGTATTACATGATGGAAATTGTATAATTTTGTATAAAATATTTAGTGACATTATTCAGCAAATGGAACATTTTAGTAATATCACAGATAACTTGTAATGCTGATGATGTTTTGAAGTCAGACATTCATTGTCTATACAATAAAAATGGTGTACATACTGTTACTTATCCATCATTAATGGATTCAGATATGTACTTGTATGCTTTTATGTACAACCGTATAGCAGATTCCTTAACTAATTTATTTTGTGGTTTGCATTGCTGTTCAACATGTTAATGTATGTGTTTATGTTTGTCAATTCTTTATTTATCTAGATATTAGTTTAAATGAAATCATCATCTTATGGTAGTAAAGGTTATCTTTCTCTTGTTTGAAGTATAGACATTTAAAATTGACAGGTAACAAGGAAATTACTTGATCTAGTATTTAAACATCCTCCTTGACCCTGGGCTCCAACACCGCCAGTTGTTGCTCGGAAGTGCTGTTAGCACAGTCAACACTTGCTCCTGTGTTACTGGGGTTCAGTAACGTCAGCTGGTCCTCGGTTGTGCCATTGGCTCTTTTCCTTCTGCTGCCCCTCTGGGTTCCAGCACAGTCAGCTGGTCCTCGTTACTTGCATTGGCTCTTGTACCTTCTGCTGCCCCTCCGGGCTCCAGTACCGTCAGCTGGTTCTCCGCAGTGCCTTTGGCCTAGGTGCCTCCATCTCGGTATCCGAGTTCCAGCAACGTCTGCTGGTCCTTGGTAGTGCTTTGGAGCACAGGTACCTCCTGCTTAGTAACCGTGTCCCAGTAACATCAGCTGGTACAAGATTGTGCTACAAATACAAGATACGGAACAAGAGACACAAGAACAATAAGCAGAAGATCTAAAAGCAGAAGAACATGAAGTATAAGACCAAAATGAAGAGCAAAATATATGCTCTAAATTCTAAGCAGAAGAAGACTAAGCAGTGTATGGGGGTGAGTCCGTTCCTCCTCGTGTTGCCCCTGGAAAATGCCTGCTGCTGCAGGCTAAACTGAACACGGACAAATACTGTTGTAATTTAAATCTTTTGTGACAGCAAGAACGGAAGGATGAAAAATTCATACTTTGACAGATTACAAGTACAGGATTCTCTGTCACAAATAAGAATATGATGAAGAAGATGAAGCAGAATATGAATAAGAATAATAGTTTAATAAGAAGAATATGAGTAATGTTAACAAAGATGAATAGCAAGAAGTTTAAGAAGAAGATAAAGAAGGTGAAGATGAAGAATAATTTGATGAAAAAGATGATGCTGCAGAAGATTATGAAGGAGAAAGTGTGTGAAAAGTTAAAAAGGTGAAGATGAAGAGCATGGAAGTTGTGTAATATACATATTTGCCAAAATATAAAAAACGTTAACATTGTCAATTTCTTCGTCAATCCGAACATCTTTAAAAAAAAAAATATTTATGCTATTCCATTTGATTGGGTTAAACATCTATGCCTTTAATGTCTCCTCAACCTTCCCCAATACATTCTACATTACTCTTTCTTGTTTTCCTTCATGTACAATTAACCAACAAGGCAAGAATGGGTTTTTTTTAATTTCGATATTTTGTTCCCATAGACTTACATGGGACTTCCGGTATCGGTATCGGGTATCGCCGATATTTTAGTGATATCGGCGATACCATTCCGATTCCGATACTTTAGGATATCGGAAAGTATCGCTCAACTCTAGTCTTAAGTATAGCAAACTATTGAGCGAAGATATACTTAAAAGATAGTGATATGCCACATGCACAATTTGTTATTGTTGTTAAAACATTTTGTTTTTTTTCATTTTGTAAAAATAAGTAACAATCTGTTGAAATAGAAAAACTGCACTTCTGTTATGGCATAAATGATTGTGAATTTTTTGGGTTGCAGAAGGCAATGTCCCTGTCTGCTAAGCTCAGCCAACTTTTCAAAAAGTTTTGGACCTGGCGTAAAACAAAAAAAGCCCAATTCAAAGTTGCATTTGCACCTTCTATATGGTCTAGTTTTAGTGTGTTTTAATTTCTGCATTATTATTCTTTTAATTTGCACCTTTTTAAAGTCTATTTTATAAATGCATATTGCATATTTATTATTTTTTATGTTCATTATTGTGACTAAATTTGGTGTTTCCAGATGTATTGGGCTGAATCATTAATCATGATTTTTCCAAAAATCCCAAAATGTGGGCATACCTGTACTTCAATTCCTCCTGTAGTTATTTTTTGTACATCTGATTTTTTGCACAATATTTTAGCAGAATATGCAACTTTTTGCAAAAGGTCACAAAAAAAGGTTAAAGTAAAGACAAAAATAAAACATCGTTTTTTATTTTCCACAAAATTCTTGAACCATGTGCTGCTTCATTTTGAGGATTTTGGCATAACAAATATCAACTAACACCACAAAACAAAACAAAAGTAAAGTGGCTTAAATTGTGATGGAAATATATATGTATTTCATGTATTTCAGGTAGATCTCAGTTGCATGTATACTCCTGTACTTACCCATATATATATATATATATATATATATATATATATATTCAGAGCTAATGCAGACAATGATCAGTTGTTTAAGACATGACCCCTGACCCAGATAAATTAGACTAGTGCAAAACATAGACAGCTCAGTTGGTGCTTTCCCAGACATAAGCGGAACCTGCAGCAGATGTCCAAACTTGATGTCTACATTTCTGCTGAATAGCAGGAAAGCTAGGACAGAAAGTCATAAATCGCCAATTCAGCCTTTTGTTATGCCTTAGTCAGAAACCTTCATATATTCAAACAACCAATAACCTAGAAGCTTGATTGTATGTTAATTAACTAACCACCCCTCTTTGTATGATACTATAAAACCATGTATAAACAATAAAGCCATGAGCATTGCATTGATGGAATGTTATTCTGTCACTTCAGTGTGAACAGTCTTTTCATTTCTTTGAGCGCTCAAACTAATTAGCCTGATTTGGGAACAGCGGCAGCAAACACAAGGATAGATTTATCCTAACCAAATTTCCATAACAAAATAAATTAAAAATGATGATTGCTCATCAAGTCAGAACATTAGTGTGCAGCTATATGACCCATTAAATTGTCTAGTCTAAATTTATTCCACCTCTTAATTGAGTTACTTTATGCCAGAAATGTGGCACACAATGTTGCATGTTATGCCATACCCCTTCTGTTGATCTATTCCCCCTTGTTGGGCAAGGTGCAGGAGATGTCTAAAACACACAATAAAAATTGTGCAAGCTATGAAAAATCTTAGTTACTTACCGGTAATAGGATTTTACAGAGCCCATGACAGCACCTAATGAGAGAGGGTATCCGCCCATCAAGGACAGGAAGCCTACTGAATAAAAGGGCGGTACCTCTCCTCCGCATCAGTTTGGTTTCAGAGCATGAGAGGACCTCCAGACAGTTATTAACACAACGATCACCAAATAACATTTTTTCTTAAACGCACCTATGTAGTGCACACCAACGAGTGATAAAAAGGAGGGAATGTAAGGGTGCTGTCATGAGCTCTGTAAAATCCCATTACCGGTAAGTAACAAAGATTTTTTTTGCTTCTCCCATGACAGGCAAAATGCACTTTATGGAGGAATGTCCCAAAGGACAGATCATCAGGAGAAGACAGATTATGTTGATAATGTTTATAGAAGGTAGAAAGAGAAGACCATGTTGCTGCCTTACATATCCTGTTGATCGACACTTCCGCCTTGGCAGCCAAGGAAGTTGCCATGGCCCTGGTGGACTGAGCCTTCAAGTTCTCTGGAACTGGTATATTACTATTGTAGTAGGCTAAGCTAATGGCATCCCTAATCCATCTAGTTATGGTACCCCTTATTACTTTGAGGCCTTTCCTTCCTCCTTGGAAGTAAACAAATAACAAATTCACTCTTCCTTCATTGCTTTGATATGGCTAAATTCAGTACCAGGACCCTTTAACATCTAGCGTGTGAATTCTCTGCTACTCTGCATTCTTAGAATTGCTAAAAAAGATTGGAGAACAATTTCTTGGCTCCTATGAAATTTAGATGCCACTTTCAAAAGATATGCTGGGTCTGATCTTAATATGACTATGTTCCGTGATCTGTGTAAACGGATGGTTAAATGATAAAGCCTGAAGATCACTGACCATGCGGGCTGATGTTAGGGCCACCAATATTACTGACTTTAGGGTGAATATCTTGACTGGTAATTCATCTGAGGGCTCAAAGGGAGATCTTGTTAATGCTATGAAGACCAATTTGGATTACAAGATAGCATTCTTGAGGCCGGTATCGGTCTATATCTATTACTTGTCTTAATAAACCTAATTATCCACCTATCTGCCACTAGGTTACAATTATATAAGGCTCCTAGAGCCGACACCTGCATATTAAGAGTGATCGTGGCCAAGACCATCTCCATACCTTTCTGAGGGAACTTTAATATGGGTTTTACCAGAATTTGTCCTTCCAAGGATTGTCCAGAACTAGACAAGATTTTTGCCCAAGTCCTACCATATATTCTAGTCATTATTGGTTTGCTACTCTGAAGTGGGGAAGAGACTAAGGCAAGGAAGAAACCCTTTAGGATTAATGGTGACCTCTCAAACTCCAGGCTGTCAAATGCAGGCCTGACCTCTGAGGATGACAAACTGGGCCCTGAATGAGGAGATCCGGGAAATCCCTTGAATTCGGAGAGCAAAAGTTTTCTGTTTTCTTGCTTCACTTATTTGCAAACAGGTCTATTTCTGGCTGTCCCCAGTGTTCTACAATTTTTTGGAAAATTACTGGATTCAGCTCCCATTCCCCCTGACTTAGTGTATTCCGACTGATTAAGTTTGCTCTCGTTTTACTTCCCTCTTGTATACAGGGCGGTCAGTACTAATTTATATTGTTCTGCGAACCAAATGATCTATTCTGTCACCAACATAATAGGAAGAGATTTTGTAAGGACTCCTGAGTAGTGTTGAGCATTCCGATACCGCAAGTATCGGGTATCGCCGATATTCGCGTTATCGGAATTCCGATACTTAATTCCGATACTTTTTCAATATCGTATACCGGAATCGGAAGTTCCCATAATTCTTTGAGAGGCAATGTGATGTTAGTCAGCCAATGATGAATCTTATGAAGTGTGGGCACATCCTGTAATGCTGCGGTCATCTTAACTAATGGCATGGCTGTGATTGGCTGCTGAAATGATGTCAGAATGCACTATAAAAGGCGCCGCAGCCATTTTAGCGTCACTGTGCTGTGAACTCAGTTAGGGAAAGAACGCTGCTCTGCTGACTCTGAGGGACAGTTAGAGATTGCGATTTAGTGTACTGTGCTTTAGGCAGGCTAGTTTACCACCGGCTGTGTAAAGCTTCCTTTTGCCTGCAGTGTTGTTTTAACAGCTCTGCAAGGTGTGTGTGAGTGCAGGTGACGCTGCAGTTTGCTCTGCATGCAACGCTGTCTGTAGGCATCTGCACGTGTCACTCACAGACTCTTTTTTTTTTTTCTTCAGTGTATAAAAGGCGCCGCCGCCATTTTAGCGTCACTGTGCTGTGAATTCAGTAAGGGACAGAACGCTGCTGTGCTGACTCTGAGGGACAGTTAGAGATTGCGATTTAGTGTACTGTGCTGTAGGCAGGCTAGCACCAACCGCTGTGTAAAGCTTCCTTTTGCCTGCAGTGTTGTTTTAACAGCTCAGCAAGGTGTGTGTGAGTGCAGGTGACGCTGCAGTTTGCTCTGTATGCAACGCTGTCTGTAGGCATCTGCACGTGTCACTCACAGACTCTTTTTTTTTTCTTCAGTGTAATTCTTGCTGCTCCATGTAATTGAAATAATAGTGTGACGCGCTTCCATCCGTATACAATACCTTGGTTGCAAACACTATAGAAGTCCACAATGGAGCCTTTCACAGCAAGTGAACAGTTGTGTTTCAGTGTTCACTGCAGTCTGTAATTTTTTTTTTTTTTTTGAGTGCAGATCACGCTCCAGTTACTTCAACTAATGCTGCGTGTACTCTGCTGAGTGTCTGTCACTGGCTCATCCTTGTAATTTTTCAAAAATTTGCTGCTGCTTTATTCTATTTTAAATTTACAAAAATATATTAGTGTGACGCTCTTCCATCAAAATACAATACATTGCTTGCAAACTTAATAGAAGTCCACAAAAAGGCCTTTCACAGCAAGTGAACAGTTGTGTTTCAGTGTTCACTGTAGTCTGAGGTTTCATTTTTTTGTAGGAGTGTAGATCCCGCTCCACTTCAACCACCGCAGCGTGTACTCTGCTGAGTGTCTGTCACTGGCTCATCCTTGTAATTTTTCAAAAATTGCTGCTGCTTTATTCTATTTTAAATTTACAAAAATATATTAGTGTGACGCTCTTCCATCAAATACAATACATTGCTTGCAAACTTAATAAAGTCCACAAAAAGGCCTTTCACAGCAAGTGAACAGTTGTGTTTCAGTGTTCACTGTAGTCTGAGGTTTCATTTTTTTGTAGGAGTGTAGATCCCGCTCCACTTCAACCACCGCAGCGTGTACTCTGCTGAGTGTCTGTCACTGGCTCATCCTTGTAATTTTTCAAAAATTGCTGCTGCTTTATTCTATTTTAAATTTACAAAAATATATTAGTGTGACGCTCTTCCATCAAAATACAATACATTGCTTGCAAACTTAATAGAAGTCCACAAAAAGGCCTTTCACAGCAAGTGAACAGTTGTGTTTCAGTGTTCACTGTAGTCTGAGGTTTCATTTTTTTGTAGGAGTGTAGATCCCGCTCCACTTCAACCACCGCAGCGTGTACTCTGCTGAGTGTCTGTCACTGGCTCATCCTTGTAATTTTTCAAAAATTGCTGCTGCTTTATTCTATTTTAAATTTACAAAAATATATTAGTGTGACGCTCTTCCATCAAAATACAATACATTGCTTGCAAACTTAATAGAAGTCCACAAAAAGGCCTTTCACAGCAAGTGAACAGTTGTGTTTCAGTGTTCACTGTAGTCTGAGGTTTCATTTTTTTGTAGGAGTGTAGATCCCGCTCCACTTCAACCACCGCAGCGTGTACTCTGCTGAGTGTCTGTCACTGGCTCATCCTTGTAATTTTTCAAAAATTGCTGCTGCTTTATTCTATTTTAAATTTACAAAAATATATTAGTGTGACGCTCTTCCAGAGGACAGCGTTTGTTGGCCATTTGTGAGTCTGCAGCACATGGTTGATTTCATGCTGCACTGCCTGAGAAACGACCGCTGCATCGGCCACATTCTCACCACGTCAGATTATTGGGTGTACACCCTCCTAGACCCTCGCTACTGGGACAACTTACAAAGCCTCATCACACCATTGAACCGGGACCGTAAAATGTTGGAGGACCAAGACACACTGTTGAAATCCATAATGTTCTCCATTCCAGCCGAGAGCGCTGCTGCTGCTACTGCTTTACAAAGCAGCTCTGTGCGTCGAGGCATTGTAGACACCTCTGCAACAAGAGAGAGCACAAGCAGCGCCTCTGCACAGGGCAAGAGCTGTATGTTACAAATGTGGCAAAGTTTTGTGACAGCGCCACCAAGGTGTACACCATAGTGATGGGAAATCTAGTTAATTTTGGTGATTAGTTCCCTGAACTGTCACTAAAGATTAGTTCAAAAGATTAGTTCATTTAGTTCAGTTTTTCTCCACCCTATCCTGTGAGGAGCTGATAGGAAATGCATCATGTGACCTCTGAACTAAATGAACTAGATGAACTGCTGAACAAAATGTTCTATTGAGAATGATTCAGGACAGCCTAGTTCAATCTGATGCCTCTGACTGAGCCCAGCAGTGCCACATAATGATTGTGTATGAGGGGGCTGAGAAGCAGTTCAGCATCCACCATTTTAAGAACAGAACAGGGGTCAGTGTTAAAGATTTTAGCAAGACTGATCTTCTAGGCTAGAGGCATGAACTACACACAGAAACACTCTCTCATACACACATATGAGCTGTGTCTGTGTACTGTGTGTGCAATTTCATTTTTTATTGATAATATTATTATTACTGTTATATTTGTATTTGATGTGTGGTATGCTTTGGAGGTGCTGGCTTGCCCTGCTGCCAGTGTATTATCTGAGCGCGTCTTTAGTGCTGCAGGTGGTGTACTAACAGACCGTCGCATGCGACTATCCTCAGACAATGTAGACCGGCTTATTTTTCTGAAAATGAACAAGGCATGGATCTCACCTGAATTTGCCTGTCCGTTTTCAGATTAAATAACTGTTTGCCAACGTTTTCCAAGTCTCCTGTTATGTTCATCTTTCTACCACCTGAACTCTACTCCCTGGGCTACAACACTGCCAGTCACAGGGGAATGATCATTTACAAAACAAAATGTTATCCCCAACAAATAGTAGCGCAACGACTCCAGTGCCCACTTTATCGCCAGGCACTCTCTCTCTACAATGCTGTCTCTGTTTTTTGATGGAGTAAGTTTTCGACTCAGGAAACTAATGGGATGCTCCTCCCCGTTAAGCTCCAGTCCTGAGACAACACGGCACCCAGACCTACCTCTGACGCATCAGTCTGGACAATGAATTCTCTTTTGAACTCGGGTGTGCTCAAAACTGGTGACCCACACAGTGCCCCTTTTATTGCCCCTGTTGATGACCCCTTGCTGATTTATTAACCGGCTCCACCAGATCCATGGGTATTCTCTCAAACTGGACCTCTAAAATTTTTAATGGCACCAAGGGACTTACAAAATGAGGCTGAGGACTGTGTATCTGGCGCATGCGACAAGAGTTACAATACCGTTTAACTTCTTGATAGACCCCCAGCCAGTAAAACCGTTGTATAATTCTGTGTAGGGTTTTCTTTTGGCACAATGTCACCCTAGTACATGCGCATGCGCTAAGTCCATTACCAACCTCCGATATGACTGCGGTAGCAGCAATTGCTAAAAAATTTCAACATGTATTTTATAAACCTGATACAGCAAATCTTGGTTCAGCTCTAATTGTTTAAATACTGTAGCTGCCCCGGGGTGTTGGGGTTCCCCATTGACAACCAGTAAATTTTCACGGGCTAGACTCAACGTAGGGGCCGCGTAGTTGCGCCTTAACAAATTTGTCACCTGTCACATTTAAGTATTACAATTCAGGTCCCGGTGTCAAATCTTCCATCTCCCCAACTAACACTTCGATAGGAGAGGGGTTTTCCTACTCCACCGAAGGCAAAGGTAATACTGCCCACTGCACACATGTGTTATGCATAGTGAGACTGATAGTAGCCAACAAAGTAGCTAACAAAGGCCACTTGTGATCGCCCTATCAGCGTAGGAACAATGCTACTCAAAAGATCTTCCATGATCCTGGACAAAATCTTGATATAATGGTCAATGAGTGAGAATGTACGATAGGATCCAGGCAGATGTGAAGGTTTGTTTGGTTTTAGTAGCAACTTCATGTGTGACATGTTTGAATGGCTGGGCAACCCTCCTGTCTCCAATATATGATTGAAGGTGCGTACCAATGTGGACGGGATATCCTCACTCAATAATTTTAATAATTTGGCTGTAAACCCTCAGATCCTGGAGCTTTCCCGTATTTAAAGTAACTTATCGCCGCTGTCACTTCCGTCACCTCAATTTGTTTTTTTAAAAGGAGAAGCTGATAGTTTGTGATGGATGGTAACCGTATTCCATCTACAAAGGTGTTACCCTCCTCACTATCCGTATGTTCCACCTTATATAAGTCTGAGTAGTATTCTTGTAGAATGGTGTTTATGGTTCGAGGGTCTGTGTTCATGATCCCATGTTTATTCGTTAACGCTGTAATATGTTGATGACGAATGTGATTTCCTTTCGCTAGTCGTGCTAATAGTCTCCCTCATTTGCTACCATAACGATATACATCGGCTCTATAATTGTTATTACTGCTTCTCTCTCGTCGATATACCCATACGTGTAAGTCAACCTTAGCCTGCTTACATCTATTTTTAACCTGTGTTGATGAACTTGTCTTGTTTGCCGTGTACCTATCGCGTAATATCCTCCTAGCCTGCGAGTAGTTTGTCGCCATCTTCTTTTTTAGCGTTGTCTGATAACCTATTAGTTTCCCGCGCATTACTCCCTTCCCTGCTGCCCATAAAAGTTCCGGCCTATCCCTAGTATCTCCATTATCCCTTACATATTAAAAACACCATTGCTTCACATGATGTCGAAACTTCTCATCCATTAACAAATAGGTCGGGAAGCGCCAAGTTTGGTTTGGCCCCATCTGCACCATATCTGGCAGGGTCACTGATACGGGCGCGTGGTCATATATAGCTACGCTGTGCACATCTGCCTCTTCCACTCCCCTTAATAGCTCCTGTGCTAGCAATATATAATCTATTCTGGACCAAGAGTCATGTGGCGCCGAATAGAATGAATATTCACTGCCATCTGGGTTCAGGTGTGTCCAAATGTCTACAAAGTTACTCGTGTCTAGCAAGGGTTATTATAAACGTGTGTCATGTGATCGCACATTCATTCGCATCGACCTACAGTTCTTCACTGGTTCGATTCACCATATTTAAGTCACCACCGTGGGTGGTTTTAATGCTCTCCTATCGGCCTGATATGCTTGGATACCTGGGATAAATTCAGGAACGTCTCCAAACTCCCTACTCACATGTCAGCGCAGGAACCGTAAGAGGGAACGTGCTTGTTTTGTTGCGCATAGGTGGAGTTTTATACAGTAAATGATTACTGCTGTCTTATTTTTGCGTCCCAAGGGCAGAATAAGTCTGCGTAACGTTACATTTTACAGACACTCATATAATAGACACACGCTACCCTAACCGTGACACAAGGAAGGTATTGTTGTGGGATAAAGCCGCCATTTTAGCGTCACTGTGCTGTTAATTCAGTTTGGGACAGAACGCTGCTCTGCTGACTCTGAGGGACAGTTAGAGATTGCGATTTTGTGTACTGTGCTTTAGGCAGGCTACTTTACCAACCGCTGTGTACATCTTCCTTTTGCCTTGCAGTGTTTTTTTCACAGCTCTGCAAGGTGTGTGTGTGAGTGCAGGTGACGCGCTGCAGTTTGCTCGGCATACAACGCTGTATGTAGGCATCTGCACATGTCACTCTCACTCTTTTTTTTTTTTTTTCTTTAGTGTAATTCTTGCTGCTCCATTCAATTGAAATTATAGTGTGACGTGCTTCCATCCGTATCCAATACATTGGTTGAAAACACTGTAGAAGGACACAAAAAGCCCTTTCACAGCTAAGAGTTGTGTTCACTGTAGTCTGAGATTTTAATTTATTCAATTTTGATCACGCTCAAGTTACTTCTTCAAGCAATGCTGCTTGTACTCTGCTGAGCGTGTCTTACTGCCTCATCCTTGTCATTTTTCTCGAATTGGTGTACATGTACATCAAAGTAGTCTTCATTTTGATCGAAATCCAAGCAGGTACCCGGACACTCTATGGCTGCTTTTGTACGGTGGACTGGCTCCAACATTCAATAAGACTTAAGATGCAATCGGGCACCTTGTCAAGGCCCAATCCTCTTCTCCCTCTGATATAATAATAATAATAATCTTTATTTATATAGCGCCAACATATTCCGCAGCGCTTTACACTTTAACAGTTTCAAAACACAAGTCATAGGTAACAACGTTAACAATACAATAATTAAAGCAAAATAAGCCGACCCTGCTCGTGAGAGCTTACAATCTACAATGAGGTGGGGGAGATACAAAGTACAGGTGTGTATATATAATGGTGCATTTCCAATGATGGTCCAGCCATCTTGAGGGAGTGAGGCATGGATGGAGGTAGTGAATGGGCTCCACATACACACTTAAACATAGAACGACTTTGCTTATTGAATGTGATAGGCCACTCTGAACAAATGTGTTTTGAGGGAGCGCCTGAAACCAGGCAAATTGTGGATAGTCCTAATTTCTTGTGGTAGAGCATTCCAGAGGATTTGCGCAGCGCGGGAGAAGTCTTGGAGTCGGGAGTGGGAGGTACGGATTACTGCAGAGGTTAGTCGAAAGTCATTTGCAGAGCGCAGCAGTCGGTTAGGCCGATAGATAGAAATGAGGGAGGAGATGTAGGGGGGTGCTGCACTGTGGAGAGCTTTGTGGGTGAGAACCAGTACTTTGAATTGGATCCTATAATGAATGGGCAGCCAGTGTAAGGACTGGCGAAGAGCGGACGCGTCCGAGTACCGATTAGCCAGATGGATGACCCTGGCTGCTGCATTAAGGATGGACTGGAGAGGGGATAGTCGAGTAATGGGGAGGCCAAGTAATAGAGCATTGCAGTAGTCCAGGCGGGAGTGGATCAATGCTACAGTGAGGGTTTTTGTTGTTTCCATGGTGAGAAAAGGGCGGATTCTAGAGATGTTCTTTAGGTGTAGACGGCAAATATCTAACAAACAGGTCATGCTGGAGAGACTTGCACCTACTGCCACTCAGGGTCTTCAGCTCCTTTGTGAGAAACTAATGTTTGGCCAGCCAGTATATCAAATAAAGTTCATGAGAAATGGGAACTGTGGTTGGCTTCACTTTTGGTACTGGGTGCTAATACCAAACCATGGTGTGCCATTCAATGAATATTCCTGGCTGGTTGGAGACAAGCTCATTCCCACAGAAAAGTACCAGAAAGCTAAGGAGATGGTGGCCTCTCTCAACATGAAGGAGTTTGCTCGTTGTCTAGGAGACCGACCACCCCTGCTGTGCACCTTGTCAACGTTGTGTTGAAGCTTGCAAGGATTAAGAGGTTACAGTGGTAAGTCTGGTTTTTACTAAAGATCCTGCTGTGTATTATAGTTTTTATGTTTAAAAAAAATTTTTATCTTAGGAATGTTAAATAAATTTTTTTTTTTTTTTTTTTAAATACAATGTATCTTATGAATGTTAGTTTTTTAATTTTTTTTTGATAAAATAAAATGTATCTTATGAATGTTAAATAACCATTTTTTTTTTTTTTTTTTTCAGGTATTTGATCTACCGTAGCTAGTTGCTGATCGTTGACTCTACACCCCTCTCCCCAGAATGTTACTCGGGTTATGGGGAGAAAATCACCGCTATTCCAGACTGATTTCATGTTAATGTGTCTGGCTCTTACACAGCACACAGCACTTGATGTTAGTTTATCTTTTTCCTAAATTATTTGTTACACTGCCCTTCTCACATTTAATTTGCACTTTTTTTTTAAGCACAAGTTTTTTTACACTTCCTTGTTCTGTAAGTAGGCTTAATGGTTAAATGTTTTATACTAGATGTAAATATGTAACATGTAAATTTTATATTAAGATTTTGAAAATTATTAGGTACACACCATCAGGCTCTTTCGTCCCCTCTCCCTTAGAGTAGCGGTAATATATCGGACCCCAGGCTCGCCCACACAGTTCCTTGACCACTTCTCTGCCTGGCTGCCGCACTTTCATGTCCTCAGAAGTACCAACCCTTATCCTTGGAGACTTCAACATCCCCATTAACAGCCCTACTTCCACACTCAAAACACATTTGTTCAGAGCGGCCTATCACATTCACTAATCAAAGTCATTCTACGTGTAACTGTGTGTGTGTGTAGCCCATTCACTATCTCCATCCATCCCTCACTCCCTGAAAATGGCTGGACCATCATTGTAAATAAACCATTGTATATAAACAACTGTACTTTGTAGCTCCCCCTCCTCATTGTAGATTGTAAGGTCTCACGAGCAGGGGCGACTTATATTGCTTTAATTATTGTATTGTTAACGTTGTCACTTATGACTTGTGTTATGAAACTGTTAAACTGTACAGCGCTGCGGAATCTGTTGGCGCTATATAAATAAAGATTATTATTATAGAGGCCCACTCAGTAGTGGTGAAGTGAACGGCGCAAATTGCGAGTTGATTGCAACTGATGCAGCTGATACTCCATTACTGCTGGCTGCTGCTCACACAACCGCTCCAACATATGTAACGTGGAATTCCACCTGGTGGGTACGTCACATATGATGCGATGTTCAGGAAGGCAAAATCTGCGTTGCAGAGCTGCAATGCGCGATCTGGCCATGGTGGAACGTCGCAAGTTAGCGCACTGTAGGCGGACCTTGTGCAGCAGTGCATCAAGATCCGGATAGTCCCTCAAAAAACTCTGGACGACCAAGTTTAGCACATGTGCCAGACATGGTATGTGAGTGACGTTGCCTAGGCCCAGACCTGCCACCAGATTTCGGCCATTGTCACACACTACCAAGCCTGGCTGGAGATTCGCTGGCAAAATACACATGTCGCTCTCTTGCTTTATGGCATTCCAGAGCTCCAGCGCTGTGTGTCTTTGATTCCCCATGGAAATTAATTTCAGGACGGCCTGTTGACGTTTGGCCACGTCTGTGCTCATATCGGTCAACAGGCTCGCTGTCTGGGTGTTATGTTTGACACCAATCTCTCCTTCACCTCCCATATACAATCTGTTGCCCGCTATTGCCACCTACACCTAAAGAACATCTCTCCCGAATCCAAGACTTCTCCCGTGCTGCGCCAATACTGTGGAATGCTGTACCCCAAGAAATTAGAACTATCCACAATTTGCATGTTTTGGGGCGCTCACTCTAAACACATTTCTTCATAGCGGCCTATCACATTCACTAATCAAAGTCATTCTATGTGTAAGTGTGTGTGTGTAGCCCATTCACTATCTCCATCCATCCCTCACTCCCTCAAAATGGCTGGGCCATCATTCTAAATACACCATTTATATAAACACCTGTACTTTGTATCTCCCCCACATATTTGTAAATTGTAAGCTCTCACGAGCATGTGCGGATTATATTGCTTTCATTATTGTATTGGTAACGTTGTTAGTTATGACTTGTGTTCTGAAACTGTTAAACTGTAAAGCGCTGCGTAATCTGTTGGCGCTATATAACTAAAGATTCTTATTAAGCGTTCACGGGTCCATGTGGAGGTAGACCGTGACGGCTCCTGCAACGATGTTTTGAGGAAATGGAGAAGGAGGAGTCAATGTGTACAGACTTGATTCCCGCAATCCTTGTAGTTGCCTGAACACGTACAGCGCCACTCGCAAGATCTGTACCCGGCTCCACAAAATTGACCCAATGGGCAGTAAGGGAAAGGTATCGTCCCTGGCCATGGATACTGGTCCACGCAGCGGTGGTCAGGTGGACATTGCTACTGACGGAGTTTAGTAGCGCATGTTTAATTTTAACCTCAACAACATGCTTTTACAGACCAGGGACGGCTTGCCTGCTGAAATAAAATCAGCTTGGCACATTGTATTGTGGGACTGCCAATGCCATTAAGTTCCGTAAACTGTCAGTCTCCACCAGCCTGAATGACAGCATTTCAAGGGACAGGAGTTTTGCAATGCCAGCATTCAGAGCCTGTGCTCGTGGATGGTTTGCCGAGATTGGGCCTACACCGATACGCCACAACCTGACACCCACAGATAAACAAGCCATAAAATCTCTGAAAGATAACCCCAACATTATTATTAAACCAGCAGATAAGGGGGGTGCTATCGTTATTATGAATAAGACCCAATCTATTGCCGAAATTCATAGACAACTGTCAGTTAACCTAACCTACAGACAACTCAATTGTGACCCTACATTTTACATCTGTCAAAAAATTGATCGTATCCTGACAAAACATCTTTAATTGATCACCATAGACTGTAAGACTATGACATTCCTTAATATTCAATACCCCATCACCCCTGTTTTCTACACACTCCCAAAAATCAACAAAAAACTACATTATCCAACCGCATACCCTAGAGGGATAATTCTCCGTGTTCTACAGTATCACCCAAATGTTTAACATGTTGCCTAATTCCTATGTATATATATTCTTCACCCTATGTATTTATTGTATATATTGTATATATTATACATTGTCATTGACTGTAAATTTTTCTATCTCTTCCAGCGACTATTTGATAAAGGCCACTGCGTTGCCCAAAACGTCAGTCAGTAGTCTCATAGCTATTTTCTTTTTTCACATCAAGTGTGCAATAAAAATTTCAAATTTAACCATGACATATGCAGTTAAACTTGTGCAGTGATTCTCTATAGACTGTACATCTTCAGTATGTCTTTGTAACTCAAGTACGTGTTTTCTCCGCACATGTTTACACATATTTGTGGTATTGAGGTTACTGACACTTTACCACTTTTTACTTTTTGATTACACAGCTTGCATTTGACATAGCAAATATCATCTGCAAGTGTGTGAAAAAAGGACCACGCAGTGCAAGTCCTGGGAGCGTCCGTTTAGACTTTTGGAAGAGAAATCCGAACAGGTGCCAAAATGGAGGCTACAGGCAACAGAGTATGCAGCCTAACTCTCCCTCCTGTTTGTACCGTTGGGGCAATCGCTTCCTCAGAGCTGCTACCACCACCTTCCTGTTCCTCACGCCATGTTGGGTCTTGGACCTCATCATCTCCACTAACCTCTTCCAACACCTGCTGCTGTTGGGTGGTCTGGCCACCACCATGCTCAACAGAAACTGGCACCTGAGTCTCATCATCATCAGATGCGTTCTGCGGTGTGCTGACCATCGGCACTGTCTCACCCGCCTCTTCAGATTCAGAGAGACACAGCTGTTGCGCATCACTGCATACTCCCTCTTCTTCACATTCCAGAATGCTGCTTGGCTGTGCCCCTGTTTGCAAACCAACAGATTCTGAGAACAGAAGCAGAGACTCAGCTGGCTCCTGTACAGAACTCTCTGACTGACTGGGCAATTTGGCAGGCGGTGAAGAGACAGATGGTTGATCAACAGTGCTGTGTTCCTGAGAGGAGGTGGAAACAATTGAAGTCGATGCATTGGACCCTGGGCTCCAACACCGCCAGTTGTTGCCTGTAAGTGCTGTTAGCACAGTCAACACTTGCTCCTGTGTTACTGGGGTTGAGTAATGGCAGCTGTTCCCCTGCTGTGTGTACGACAAAAAGTCATGCTGCCTCCACCCTGTCCTCCTCTCATCCCTGGGCTCCAACACCGCCAGTTGTTGCTCGGAAGTAATTGGCACGGGTACTGACTCATGCCCACCCTGGTTACAGCACCACAGCTGTTTCCTGGCAGTGTCAACGTAAATTAGCCTCAAATAAGTTGTCCTGTCATGTTGCATTCCGGTTATCCGACTCTATGGTGCCTGCAGTTTAGGTGATTCCTATGTGTGCTGTGGGATATGTAAATAAAGGCTCTTTCCGTTGTGAAAATAGGACAAGCACCCACTGTAGGACTGTGTGATTTGGTAACTGCAGACGGCTTGCGGCCTGTCAACTTACATTTTCATGGGTGCCTTATGGTACCCGTCCGAGTTCCAGTACCGTCAGCTGGTTCTCCACAGTGCCTTTGGCCTAGGTGCCTCCATCTCGGTATCCGAGTTCCTGCAATGTCTGCTTGTCCTTGGTAGTGCTTTGGAGCACAGGTACCTCCTGCTTAGTAACCGTGTCCCAGTAACGTCAGCTGGTCCTCGGTTGTGCCATTGGCTCTTTTCCTTCTGCTGCCCCTCCGGGTTCCAGCACAGTCAGCTGGTCCTCGTTACTTGCATTGGCTCTTGTACCTTCTGCTACCCGTCCGGGTTCCAGTACCGTCAACTGGTTCTCCGCAGTGCCTTTGGCCTAGGTGCCTCCATCTCGGTATCCGAGTTCCAGCAACGTCTGCTGGTCCTTGGTAGTGCTTTGGAGCACAGGTACCTCCTGCTTAGTAACCGTGTCCCAGTAACGTCAGCTGGTCCTCGGTTGTGCCATTGGCTCTTTTCCTTCTGCTGCCCCTCCGGGTTCCAGCACAGTCAGCTGGTCCTCGTTACTTGCATTGGCTCTTGTACCTTCTGCTACCCGTCCGGGTTCCAGTACCGTCAACTGGTTCTCCGCAGTGCCTTTGGCCTAGGTGCCTCCATCTCGGTATCCGAGTTCCAGCAACGTCTGCTGGTCCTTGGTAGTGCTTTGGAGCACAGGTACCTCCTGCTTAGTAACCGTGTCCCAGTAACATCAGCTGGTACAAGGTTGTGCTACAAATACAAGATACAGAACAAGAGACACAAGAACAATAAGCAGAATATCTAAAGGCAGAAGAACATGAAGTATAAGACCAAAATGAAGAGCAAAATATATGCTCTAAATTATAAGCAGAAGAAGACTAAGCAGTGTATGGGGGTGAGTCCGTTCCTCCTCGTGGTGCCCCTGGTAAATGCCTGATGCTGCAGGCTAAACTGAACACGGACAAATACTGTTGTAATTTAAATCTTTTGTGGCAGCAAGAACGGAACGATGAAAAAATCATACTTTTACAGATTACAAGTACAGGAATCTATGTCACAAATAAGAATATGATGAAGAAGATGAAGGACTATAATATGAAGAAGAATAATAGTTTAAAAAGAACAATATGAGTAATGTTAACAAAAACATGAAAAGCAAGAAGTTTTAGAAGAAGATAAAGAAGGTGAAAATGAAGAATAATTTGATGACAAAGATGATGCTGCTGAAGATTATGAAGGAGAAAGTGTGTCAAAAGTTAAAAAGGTGAAGAGCATGGAAGTTGTGAAACATACATATTTGCCAAAATAGAAAAAAGGTTAACAACATTGTCAATTTCTTCGTCAATCCGAACGTATTTCCTAAAAAAAAAAAATTAATGCTATTCCATTGGATTGGGTTAAACATCTATGCCTTTAATGTCTCCTCAACCTCCCCCAATACATTCTACATTACTCTTTGTTGTTTTCCTTCATGTACAATTAACCTACAAGGCTAGAATGGTTTTTTTTTAATTCCGATATTTTGTTCCCATAGACTTACATTGTATTTCCGGTATCGGTATCGGGTATCGCCGATATTTTTTGTGTATCGGCGATACCATTCCGATTCCGATACTTTTGGATATCGGAAAGTATCGCTCAACTCTACTCCTGAGTCCAAGATAAGCCTTAAGAAAGACTGAATTTTTAGTGGTTCCAGTTTCGACTTCTACAGATTTAATGTCCATCTTCGCTGGATCAGGCTGGTTCTGACTTGCATCAGTTGGTGATTGCAGTCTTCTATTGATGTTCCAAATATGAAATTATTAAAGCATTCTATTTCCAAAGATGTTCTGTAACTTCTAGAATAACCTTCGTAAATACCCTCGGGGCCATGGATAGCCCAAAGGGTAGAGCCCTGTACTGAAAATGCCTGACTTGCTTGTTTATGTACAAGGCTACTCTAAAGTACTGTTGATCTTCCACTTGGATTGGGATGTGGAAGTAAGCATCCTTTAAGTCCAGGACACTCATATAACAGTCTGGAAACAGCATTTTGATAGTTGATCTTAAGGACTCCATCTTGAAGGGCATGTAGACCAGAAACTTGTTTAGTCCTTTCAGGTTGACTATAGTCCTGAAGGTGTCGTCTGGCTTTTTTTTTTATCAGGAATAGGGGAGAATAAAATCTTTTTCCCTGCTGCTGTACCGGCATCTCTGTCAGAACTCATTTTTGTACTAAGCTTAGTACTTCCGCCTCCCAGTCTTCTTGAGCCCCAGGATTTCTGGAGATGATATCCTGAAGGTGTCCTGGGGAGCAGACCTGAATTCTAGCTTTAGACCTGACTGTATTATTTTAGAAACAAGATGTTGAATGAAATCTTCCCAGCTGTCCTCCTACCTGGGGAACCCCATCACTTAAAAGGCTTTCTGGTCTCAGATACAGGAAAGATATATATCTTTGTACCTCGTTAGCCAGTAGATAGAAAAATATTTAGAATTGAGAGTCCTCAGTGGTTGATACCTTTTAATGGCTAACTGAAAAGATGGTAACAAATTGCAAGCTTTCGAGACTACTCAGCTCTCTTCATCAGACATAGACAAATACAAAAATTTCAGATTTTGTATTAGTCTATGCCTGATGAAGAGACCTGAGTAGTCTCAAAAGCTTGCAATTTGTTACCTTCTTTATAGTTAGCCATTAAAAGGTATCAACCACTGAGGACTCTCAATTCTAAATATTTTTCTGTTCTCAGAGGGCTCCCAAACATGAAGCCTCCACTCTTTGACTTCCTATTCTTCCACTTCCCCTGTTCTCTCAGAGACTTGGTCCTCTTATATCTTCTCTTGTGAAAGGAACTTTTATATTATGGAATGGGCACAATGGGGAAACCCTTCTTTCTGTCTGCTGTCTTATCTTGAATATTATCATGTGCTTGCCCAAAGAGATATTTTCCCTCACAAGGGATTGAGTATAATTTTGGATTAGATTGGACATCCACCGGCCAGCTTTTGAGCCCCAATTCTCTACAGGCAGCATATAAATTCAATGATCTCGCTGCTAACCTGACTGAGTCTGCCAAAGCGTCAGTGAGGAAAGCAGCAGCCACTTGAATTAGCTGGAGATTTGACATGATCTTTTCTCTAAGAGTGTTGTTCCTGATTTGATCCTCTAGTTGCTGTAACTAGACCATCATAGATCTGGCCTTGCAGGTTGCTGCTATTGCTGGCTTAAATGCCCCTGCTGAAGATTCCCATGTTTGTTTTAAATAAATTTTGGCTTTCTTGTCCAGGGGTCCCTAAAAGTTTCCATCTCTTCAAAAGGCAAGGTAGACCTTTTGGAGGATTTAGCCACTGCTACATTAATCTTAGTAGTCTTTTCCCATAAGCCCACTTCCTCCTTGTCAAATGGTTACCTTCTCTTTGATAAAGCCTGTAGCAGGCCCTTTTTCTCAGGTCTTTTCCATTCTTTGTCAATGAGCATTTTAATTTTGACATTGACTGGGAATGAGCTCCATCTTTTCTGTTCTAAACCCCCGAACATAATGTCCTAAACTGTTCTATGGGTTTTAGAATCTGCGATGCCCATGGTTGTCCTGATGGCTCGTACCAATTTGTCAGTGTCTTCCACCGGAAAACATGGCCTACACCCTGTGTCACTAATGGAAGAGGAAGGGGAGTAGCCAGAAGAGGATACTCAATAATCCCTATCCTCCAATATTACCAACCCAACCAAATCAGATAGCTGCTTCGGTCTCTTTTTCCCCGTTTCTTGCTTCATCAGATGTTTCAATAAATCCTTGATTTCAGATTTTATTATAGATTTTAAATCCATCGCAAAACTGGGGATCTCTTCAGAGATAGTCTTCTGAATATAATTGGGGCATACTCTTTTGTATATATGCTGCGTAAGTTTTTCCTGCACAGCGCACATTCTTTGTTATTCTGCTTGGTGCTACACTTCATGAGCCTTCCCAGAGATGACAGTTGGATCTGTTTACATGAATTGTCATGTATAGTGTACAGTTCCTATAGCGTCTTGTGCTTGGGTGCGAGGAAAACACAGGAGACATAGGTTGAAATGAAATGACTTGTATTACTTCATACAAGCATGCTGAAAAGTTCACACAGTTTGCAGGAACAGCGACAGGAGACACAGCAGGCCAGAGTAACTTCAAGCACTACAATAAATCTCCAAAGCAGGTTCAGGATCTCTTCTCTGTACCGTAATTCCTCTGCAAACATGGATTCACCAAACAGCAGGTTTCCAGAGTCCAAAAGTGTTCCAAGGTTCCTCAGTAGGGAATAGCTGGAGTACAAGTCCAAGGCTTCCAGGAGTCAGGTCACAGACTGACTGAGGCTTGATTCAGGAGCACTGATTGTTCAGCTGAGGCTGCTTAAGAAGCAAGAGGAAAGAATCAGGGCGGGAACATGAAAACTGGAAACTCCATATTAACTGAGGGCAAGAGCTGCAGAAAGACAGAAAGCAAACTGGCCGACGGAAAACTGAGTTTCAAGGAACATGTCAACAGAGACAAAGAACCTTACATTACTCCCCCCTTAGGGACAACCTCCGGATGACCTCAGACCAGGCTTGTCAGGGTACCTCTGATGAAACTGGCGGAGCAGGTGAGGAGCATTTACATTATTGACTGGTTCCCATGAGTTGTCCTCCACTGGGTAGCCCTGCCATTTAATCAAATATTGCAACTGATTTCTGTACAACCTGGAATCTAGAATCCTTTCCACCATAAATTCTTCCTGACCATCGACCAGCACTGGGTCAGGGCAAGGAGAAGAACGTCCAGGAAACGTATTGGGTGTTGCAGCCTTTATTAGGGATACATGAAAGACAGGGTGGATTCTCATAGTTCTGGGCAGTTGAAGACGACAAGCAACAGCACTTATAATCTTATTGATCTTATAAGGTCCAATGTACTTATGTCCCAATTTAGACGATGGAATCTTTAATTTAAGATTTCTGGTTGACAGCCAGACCAAATCTCCTACCTTGAAAGCTGGTGCAGGTTTACGAAATTTATCTGCTGCTTTCTTGTACCTTTCCTGAGCCAATTCTAGATTTTCCTTTAGAAGATCCATATTCTTTTGTAAAGAAGTGATTCTTTCAGCCACTGCCGGCAAGGGCGTATCTATGGGAAATCAAGGAAGAATGTTAGGATGATAACCTAGATTGGAGTAAAAAGGAGACTGCTTAGTGGAGGCGCTCTGAGAGTTGTTATAAGAGAACTCAGCCAGTGGAAGTAGATCAACCCAATCATCCTGTAGGTGGCAGATAAAACAGCGGAGATACTGCTCCAGGGTCTGATTGGTTTGTTCTGTCTGTCCATTAGTCTGGGGATGAAAAGCAGAAGAAAGGTTTACTTTAATGTCCAATGCTGCACAGAAATTTTGCCAAAACCTTGAAGTGAATTGCACCCCTCGATCCGAAATGACCTCATCCGGTACTCCATGTGAGCGAAACACATTCTTAATCATCAAGTCTGATGTCTGTTTTGCAGTGGGTAAGCCGACACAAGGGATAAAATGAGCTGCCTTTGTTAGACGGTCAACCACCACTAGAATGGTGTTCTTCCCTTGAGAGGTTGGTAACTCCACAATGAAGTCCATAGAAATGGATCCCCACGGGCGGGACGGGGTGGGAAGAGGTTGCAACAGACCAGTTGGTGAGGAGCGAGTTGTTTTGCATCTTGCACAGACTTCACATGAAGTGACATAGTTTAAGACATCTTTCCTGTAAGTGGGCCACCAAAAGAAATGAGAAAGAAATTCTTGTGTCTTTAGAATTCCCCTATGCCCGGCTATTTTGGAATCGTGGATGAGTTGCAATACTCTCAATCTGACTGTTTCAGGTATATACAGACGTTGTCCCTGAATCCACACACCATTCTTAAAGACAAGACTTACGTCCCTTGGGGGTTGAGCCAACAAAGAATCCGCATGGTATGCTTCCTTGATGTCCTTAAGTAGGTCTTGATTATGAATCACTCCCAGGAATCTAGAGTCAGGAAGAATAGTCTTAGGAGGAGTAAGTGGACGTGTCTCTGCTGAATGAATCCTAGAGAGTGCATCAGCCTTTCCATTGCGCGATCCTGGTCTATAAGAAATGACAAAATTAAATTGGTTTAGGAAAAGATTCCAGCGAGCCTGGCGAGGAGTCAGGCACTTAGTCGACCTGATAAATTCAAGGTTACGATGGTCTGTCAGGACGACTATTTGCTGTGCAGCTCCCTGAAGAAGGTGTCTCCATTCCTTGAAGGCGGCAATAATGGCCAACAATTCTCTATTGCCCACATCGTAGTTCCTCTCAGCCGAAGACAACTGCTGGGAAAAGAAGGCACAGGGATGCAAGACATTCTTCTCACCTGTTCTCTGAGAGAGTATAGCTCCAACGGCACAGTCTGAAGCATCCACCTCTATTATGAAGGCAAGCTCGGGGTTGGGATGTACTAAGATAGGTGCGGTGGTAAATTTATCCTTTAAACAGGAAAATGCTTCCTGAGCTTGCGGGGTCCAGGAGAACCTAGACTGTTTCCGGGTAAGTTGGGTGATAGGTGACACTACCTCAGAAAAATTCTTAATGAAACGTCTATAGAAGTTGGCAAACCCGATGAAACGCTGCACCTCCTTCACATTTCTAGGAATTGGCCAATCCTTGATGGCTTGGGTCTTGCTTCCATCCATACTAATCCCTTGCGTAGATAGTACATACCCCAGAAATTGAATTTCGGTCCTATGGAATTCACATTTTTCAAGTTTGATGTAGAGATGGTTTTGTCTTAGGCGTTCTAAGACCATTCTCACATGTCCATGATGTTCCTCTGTGGAGTTAGAAAAAATTAGAATATCATCCAGATAAATCACCACAAATGTATCTAGGAGATCCCCGAAGATATCATTCACGAAGTGTTGGAAAGTGGCTGTGGCGGTACTCAGACCAAAAGGCATAACTAGATATTCAAAGTGTCCATAGCGTGACCTGAAAGCAGTCTTCCATTCATCCCCAGGTCTAATACGGACCAAGTTATAGGCCCCACGGAGATCCAGTTTAGAGAAAATTTTGGCATGCCGCACTCTCTCCAACAATTCAGGGATTAAAGGCAATGGATAACGGTTTCTAATAGTAACCTTATTGAGTTCCCTATAGTCTATGCAGGGTCTCAGAGATCCATCTTTCTTCTTCACAAAGAAGATGGGTGCACCTGCGGGAGATGAAGAGGGGCGTATGAAGCCCTTGGCTAAATTTTTGTCTATATAATCCTTCAAAGCTTTTAGCTCGGGCCCCGCTAGGGGGTAGATCTTACCAAAAGGTATCTCGGCTCCAGGCAATAATTCAATTGGACAATCATATGGACGGTGAGGAGGAAGCTGATCAGCGTTCTTCTTGTCACATAAATCCACATAGTCCTGGTATACAGCTGGTAGTTCAGGGACTGACATGGTTCCTTTAGGAACAGAGCAAGCTGAAACTCCTTGACTCATCTGTTTCTCCGGAAAGTGTAATTCCTTGGTCTCCCAGTTAATCGTAGGATTCTGCGCCTGCAGCCATGGTAGCCCTAGAATAATGGGAAAGTGGGGAGAAGAGATAAGCATAAAAGACATTTTCTCCTGATGATCTTTACCCATAAGGACCCTCAAAGGCTCTGTTTCTTGATCCACTGGTCCAGAAGTCAGTAGAGAGCCATCCACAGTCTCCATCTGTACTGGAGTAGCCTTCTTCACTGAACGTATCCCCTGTTTCAGAGCAAAGGAGATATCCATAAAATTTCCACTTGCTCCTGAGTCGATCATAGCAGAGCTAGACACCCAGACTGAGTCAACCCAGAGTTTGATGGAAAGGAAGCAATGAGAATTGTTTCTTTTACAACTCAGCTGGGACACCGCTGAGGAAACTTGAAAAATTGCAGCGTTTATACCGTCATCGTCCCCAGAACTAACAGAGTTTAAGTCCGAGAAATCAAGTCTCTTGCAGCAGATCTCTCTGGAGCCTGAGGCTCGGACATGACAGAGCTCCTCTCGCAACACTCACAGTGAATGACTGCTGCAGTAGTCTTACGAGAACGGCTGGGGCAGTTTATAATGAAGTGCCCTGACTTACCACAGTAGAAACATAGATTTTCCTTTATACGATGTTCTTTGCGTGCATCACTAACCCGTCTTTGTAAAGAGTCCACCTGCATGGGTTCAGGTTCTGGTTCCCTTGTGATCCTACTCAAAGGTTCCTTAGCTGAGGAGGGAGGTAGTAAAAGGTTAGTGCGATTATTTTCGAACCATCTCTCTTGTCTGCGTTCAGTCAGACGAGCATCAATACGGATACAATAGTTAATAAAGTCACCTAACGCAGTGGGAGGGTCGGCACGAGCAAGTTCATCCTTAATCAGTGGAGACAACCCTTTCCGAAAAATAGATTTTTTAGCGGAAGTGTCCCAAGTGGTATCAAGAGCCCATCTCCTGAAATCCAGGGCATATTCGGCTACTGAACGCTTACCTTGGCGCAAAGTTAACATGGCTGCTTCAGTTGTTGCACCTCGATTGGGGTCATCAAACACCTTCCCCATGGCTGAAATAAAAGCATCAAGGTGATTCAAACAATCATCCTCAGTCTCAATCAGAGGGTTTGCCCACATCAAAGCCTTATTGGTAAGCAACATGATTATAGTAAGCACTTTGGATCGTTCAGTGGGAAATTGTGAAGCATGTGCAGAGAAAAATAAATTGCATTGATTAATAAATCCCCTGAATTTCTCACGTTCACCGCCAAAACGAAAAGGAGGTAATTTGGGGATCCCCGAACTTGGGGTTATGGAAGGAGCCTGGGCTCGTTCCTCTAGAGCCTCAATCCTGGTTCGCAATTCCTGGGTAGTCTGTCAAAACACTTGCAAATAGTGTTGAGCGATACTGCTCGATATCTAAAAATATCGGATCGGAATGGTATCGCCGATATCACTAAATATCGTCGATATCCGATTCCGATACCGGAAGTCCAATGTAAGTCTATGGGAACAAAATATCGCAACTAAAAAAAACCTTTATTTCCTTGTAAACACTAAATATACACACATAGAATACATATATATATATATATATATATATATATATATATATACATGTCATTGTGACATATATATATACATATATGTATAGTTTATACACTTCTACATAGTAAAATATCCTCTGATTCAATTGCCGGGTAAAGCCGGCTTCTGTGAAAAGACAGAAGCACCCGACATGAAATGACACTTGGTGTACATAGGGTTAACCATGTCTTTTCATGTCCTTTGCTATCTGATTTGCACAAACAATTACATCAGTCTATGTGTGCAAAATTTCACACCTGTAGGGGTTAATTAAAGGTGTAAATTCGTTGTAAAAAAACCGGACTTTTTTGCTACGAATTTACACCTTTAATTAACCCCTACAGGTGTGAAATTTTGCACACATAGACTGATGTAATTGTTTGTGCAAATCAGATAGCAAAGGCCATGAAAAGACATGGTTAACCCTATGTACACCAAGTGTCATTTCATGTCGGGTTCTGCATTTTCACAAAAGCCTGCAATTGAATTAGCGGCTATTATACTATGTAGAAGTGTATGAACTATAAATATAAATATATATATATATGTGTCACAAATTCAATGACATGTTATATATATATATATATATATGGCGTAAAATTGTTTAAAAAAAATGCGTGGGCTCCCGCCCTATTTTCGCAACCAGACAGACAAAGCCAGCGAATGGGGGCAGATAATAATAGCCCAGAGAGGGACCATTATTTTTGGCCCCTCCTGGCTACTAACATCTGCCCCCAGACACCCCAGAAAAGACAAATCTATAATTAGATTCGCCCTTTCTTGCACTTTGCCCGTCTATTCCCATTGCCCTGTAGCGGTGGCGAATGGGTTAATATGGGGTTAAAGCCACATTGCAATTGAAAGGTGACCTTAAGCCAGGTTAATAATTGAGAGCTGTCAATTAGACAACTATCAATTATTAATCCTATTGCATGAAATAAAAATAAAACACACACACTTTAATTAAAAATCATTTTAATGAAATAAAGACACATGTTTTTGACCATCTTTTATTTGACTGCAAAAACCATTTCCTGTAATAAAAATAAAATAAAAAAGCAAAATTATTCTTACCTATCCCATGCACAGTCAGGTCCCACGGTGTAATCCTTCAGAAAGGGTTAATGTTTACTGCAGGGACTGTAGCTAATGCTGCAGCCTCACAGTAAACCCCCAAATGAATGAGTTCCTCTCCTGGCTGACAGGAGAGGAAGTGGAAAGCTTAATTGATTGCTTTCCACTTTCACTTCAGGTCAGCCAGGGACACAATCAGTGACGTCAGAGGGAACTGATTAACAAAAATAGGGGTTCCCTTCGAATAAAAAATGGCGTCGGGTCCCCCCTATTTTTGTTAACCAGCCAGATGAAGCAGACCGCTGAGGCCTGGATTTTCAGGCTGTTAAGGAGCCAAGATCCATGGACCTTGCCAGCCTGATAATACCAGGCCACAGCAGTCTGCATATCTTGGCTGATTAACAAAAATAGGGGATCCCCTCGAAAAAAATTGGCGTGGGGTCCCCCCTATTTTTGTTAACCAGCCAGATGAAGCAGACCTCTGAGGCCTGGATTTTCAGGCTGTTAAGGAGCCAAGATCCATGGACCTTGCCAGCCTGATAATACCAGGCCACAGCAGTCTGCATATCTTGGCTGATTAACAAAAGTAGGGGATCCCCTCGAAAAAAATTGGCGTGGGGTCCCCCCTATTTTTGTTAACCAGCCAGATGAAGCAGACCGCTGATGCCTGGTTTTTCAGGCTGGTAAGGATCCAATATCCATGGACCTTGCAAGCCTGATAATACCAGGCCACAGCAGTCTGCTTAGCTTGGCTGGTTAACAAAAATAGGGGATCCCCTCGAAAAAAAAACGGCGTAGGGGTCCCCCTATTTTTGTTAACCAGCCAAGTAAAATGCAGACTGCTGCGGCCTGGTATTAAAAGACTGTCAAGGCCCATGGATTTTGGCCCTCAACAGCCTGATAATACCAGGCTACAGCAGCCCCACATTTGGCGCATCAAAAGATGTGCCAATTGTGGCACTTTACCCGGCTCTTCCCACTGCCCTGTAGCGTGGCAAGTGGGGTAATAAGGGGTTAATGTCACCGTTGATTGCACGGTGACAATAAGCCCGGTTAATAATGGAGAGGTCTCAATAAGACACCGATCCATTATTAATCCCAAAGTTATTAAATGCATAAAAAAAAGACAAAGCAAGAAAAAAGTATTTTAATGAAATAAAAGAGACAACACAGTTTTCATTTCTTTTATTGTACTCTCATTCCTGCGACGCCATCGATCTCCTGTAAATAAAGAAAAAAAAAAACCAACAGTATACCACCTGTCCGACGCAGTCCATAGTAACGACTGTCCCACGACGATTCAGCTCTGCTACATCGCAATGACAGGCAGAGCCTGTCATCGCGAGCAGCACAGCTGATTACCTGCTTCCCCGACGGTGACGTCATCGGACTGACTGCTTTACGGCCAGGATTACCCAGCAGTCACTGCAGTTATCGCGAGAAACTGCATGTGACCGCCGCGAAAGATGATGGCAGCCATGAAGCAGTCCAGCCCGTGACCGCCGGCGATCTTCTGCCAGGTAAGTGCCGCTGACTCCTGACAGACCAGACCGACGGACACTGACAGTGACAGACCCGACCGACGGACACTGACAGTGACAGTGACAATCCCGATTCCGGTATCCGATATGACGAAAATATCGGTACTCGGAATCGAAAGCCCGATACAGCTAATATCGGCCGATACCCGATATTTGCAGTATCGTATCGCTCAACACTACTTGCAAATTATGATTAGTGAGGTCCTGTAGGCTTGCAAAACGGGTTTTTAAAGTCTGTACATCTGAAAGGATTGTATCAGTCACTCCGCAAAGTTCCTTTATGCGGGCCTCCATCTTCCAGATCTTTTAAGGCAGAAGTGCTGGAAGGAGAAGAGGAAAAAAAAAAAAAACAATAGTGTTTACCTGTGGTAACACTCCAGAGTAAAATTTTAAGGGAATGCGCTCACCTGGAATGGTTGTGAGAAGTCACAACCACTGTCATCACATAAGGTATTAAACGGACATCTGATATCCACAGTCACAGCAGACACGGCTTTCCCAGACCCAGCAGACACTAAACATTGGCTCCTGAATCTTGTCATGTATAGTGTACAGTTCCTATAGCGTCTTGTGCTTGGGTGCGAGGAAAACACAGGAGACATAGGTTGAAATGAAATGACTTGTATTACTTCATACAAGCATGCTGAAAAGTTCACACAGTTTGCAGGAACAGCGACAGGAGACACAGCAGGCCAGAGTAACTTCAAGCACTACAATAAATCTCCAAAGCAGGTTCAGGATCTCTTCTCTGTACCGTAATTCCTCTGCAAACATGGATTCACCAAACAGCAGGTTTCCAGATTCCAAAAGTGTTCCAAGGTTCCTCAGTAGGGAATAGCTGGAGTACAAGTCCAAGGCTTCCAGGAGTCAGGTCACAGACTGACTGAGGCTTGATTCAGGCGCACTGATTGTTCAGCTGAGGCTGCTTAAGAAGCAAGAGGGAAGAATCAGGGCGGGAACATGAAAACTGGAAACTCCATATTAACTGAGGGCAAGAGCTGCAGAAAGACAGAAAGCAAAATGGCCGACAGAAAACTGAGTTTCAAGGAACATGTCAACAGAGACAAAGAACCTTACATGAATGTTCTTACCTGGAGGTGGTGGACTCCGGACCCACCCTGTTCCTCTGGCCAGTCTTGCTGCCACTTGCCCGACTGACGCTACTGTGTCCCTGGTGGTGACGCTGCTGGCACTGCTGCTGATGCTGCTGCTGTGGCGGTCGTGTCTGCTGCTGCGGTGCCCGCTGCTATGGCTTCTGAAGCACATCCTTGCTTCAGGTTGCTGCAAGGCACCACCATCTTGTGAGCATCCCATTATATATCGAGATTGTCTTGCCACACCTCTGTCTGGTCCCTCCTCGGTTTACGGGACATCAATACAATTTGAATCTGGCTCACTGTGCACAGGGAGCCTCAGCAATCCTGCGCATGTGCATACCCCGATGGCCACATTATTAACATCTGGCATGCTGCATCATCAGGACGTGTCAGATATGACATCCTGCGTCCTGCACATATGCAGACCAGGATAGCCATGCTTTCCGGTGTACTCAGCATTGGTGTGCACTAAATCTTTCACCAGTGCACCCCGCATGTGTGCAGATCCAAAAGCATATCCCAGAGCATGCAGAACATGGTGCTCATACAGCCACAGCATGCGCAGACCTGGGACCTTGTGTTGGCAGGAGACTTTTACTAAGAGATCTCAGCCTGCACAGTATTGCCACGAACTCCTGGCCAGTGGCGTATCCCCAGTCCAGTAGGCATCCTGTCCCTGGACACTGTCCAGACCTGGATAAGTCTTTAATGTACCGCTTTTCCTTAGGTTCCCTCAAGGACAGGAAACCAACTGATATGGAGGAAAGGTACCGCCCTTTTATTCAGTAAGTTTCCTGTCTTTTATGGGCAGATGCCCTCTCTCAAGTGGTGCTGTCATGGGATAAGGGGAATATACAGTTTTTTGCACAAATTGTGCTTTAATTCTGGTATATTTATCTCTCTGTGTGCTTTATTCAGACAATATGACCAGTTTTGTAAAAAAGGACTTGTCACCTGTCCTGTCATGTCTGGCAAATCTAGGCATCTGGTCTTAGAACTCTGGCATTTTTTTCTTCTGTTATTCTGCCTAAAAATGCACAAATAATGAGAATACCAAGTATTATATACAGTGCAAAAACAGATCTGATTCAGTATGAATAAAATTCAGTTTGAATCTAATATGCCCCAAAATACATTTATTTTACTCTAAGGTCTCTACAGACCTCAAAGCATGATAAATGAAGTGTAAGAAAGGAGTTAAAAATAATAAAAGATCTTAATCAACTGTCCTAGGCCTGCATCTGAACTCCTGCAGAAGCTTCATTGCCGATTCTCCACTTCCTTATTATTAGTATTCAAATTGGTCTTTGGTCTTTAGTGTTTAGATCAATCCAAAGCAAGTGATGTATTAGACAAGGATCTGCGTAGGGTGGCAGATCAGATATTTTATTGTTTTTCAACTCCCTCCAAGACATATTTGGATTCCTGAAAATTCACAGTTGGCGGCGATTTTGTCTGGCTTCATGCAATTTCGAATTCTGAAAAATTATGATTCTGGCAAATCCAAATTTTGCGGGAAATTTATTGTGATTTGACTTACTCATCTCTAGTATTAGCATTCATCTCTTCAATTGATCAAGACCCACATTTCCCTTTCAGTACTGACAGTACCAAGGGAGGAAATTAATCATTCTGTTCCATTTTTCTTGTGTCAAAAAGTCAATTGTATTTATAAAAAATGTGGTAACTATTTGCTTTTCTAAAAGAAGATGGGACTCATAAAATGGAGCATGGTTTTCCACTGCTTAATAAATATATCAATGTAGCTTATTCCAATTTATGAGCTGGTGCAGATTTTAATTTCTGGTGCAAAAACAGTCTAAAGATGCTCCTAATATATTAGGAGACACGGTGTACAAGCGAAAGTAATGGAAAACTAGGCACTATATGTTAAATAGGGTGTGGAGAGTAATGCTAACCATCAAAGCTGCCACAAAACCAAAAAAACAGCAGTGGTGCTTAGCTAGTATGTGTTACCTGTAGAAACAAATGCAACGGACATGACTTACCTGTATGTTTTAATGGAATCAAATTAAGACTTACATTTTAATTCCAGATAGAGACTGCCATTACATCTTTTTCACAATGGATATTAAGGGACATGTGCCTAATAATAAATTTGCTGCAACTTACTCTGACTTACTATAGTCAAGACTATTTCATATGCTATAGACTACAAGAGCAGTAATGCTAAGTTACGAATTTACTTATATATTTCCAGTATCAAAAACACTCTATTACTGTTATTTCATAGTGAGTAGAAGTTTTACTAAATCAAATATGCCAGAAAAGCTGTCAGGTCCTCTTAAACATAGTCTGACACACCAGAATTGTGCAAGCCATTGGCAAAAACTGTACATCTATACAACCATAGCAGGTGATATATTGCCTCTTTCTGCCAAGGATAAAAGGTAACACTTAGAAAAGCAACTGACTTCACATTGATTCTGACACAGAACCTGTTAGCTGATGAAGATAGGGAGAAAGTAATGTAATTGAGATACTTCAAAGTTTTTCATCCCACACATTTTAAATCAGTGTGGCCTTGAATCCAAGATGGTGTGGACATTTTAATATTGATATTTGTGCTAATAGATAATACATTTTTCTATAACTGTGTCCAACCATGCATATTTGGCTTTATATTTGCTCACAATAGTATTGATTTCTAATACAGCAAAGCAAATTATACCAAACATCTAAGAATGAAAAGGACTCTGCAATGTGATCAACACTTCAATATCTACCTCCAGGAGATAGAAACAGAATTGATGTTAGTAATCGTGTACTGTCTCCCATCGTGGTAAATTCATTAAGGTCTTCAGAGCTTTAACACCTCTAGTATGACATTAGCTATTATTGACTCACTGATCACCCCCATGTGTTATGACCTATATTGTCCATAACATTGAATTTTCCCTGTGGCCTTCTTTTAACATTGTGATGTAATTGCTGTGTCTTATTGACACCTATAATTACCACATAAATTTCAGTCCTAGGGAGAGCATAATCAGATTTTTTACAGTAAAAAATGAAAGACTATAAAAAAAAGTCACATTCCAAGAAATGCCGAAATAAAAAACAAGTAGGTGTTTAGCAAGCATCACTCCACACTCTGCATGAGGCCACATCTCAAATGACATTAATTCTAGCTCAGAGTTTCTGGACAGCAAACAGTGATTCCAGATAAAAGTACAGCTGGAGATTTTATTTTCGTGTTGAGCTATTTCGATAAGAAATAAAAACAAGTGAAAATGTAAACATCAGAGTAAATAATGACATTTTTGTGAAATACAATTTTAGCCTTGTGATTTATTTTAATTAGATTAAATTGCTGTCATATGTAGATATTGTAGAAATTTGATATGAAAAGTCTTAGACAGAAATGTTAACCTCTTTGCGACCTGTAACGTACCCATATATAACTTCATATTAGGGAGGGCAAGGGAAGGCAGGTACTAATCTGGCAGGTCATATTTCTGGATTGCAGACGTAGATCAAAGTTAAGATTTCTTTATATCAACGTTTAACTGAGGTGTAGCTAAGAGTTCAGCTCGGGGCAAAGGGGATGAAACATTTGAATGGGCTCCTAACCGGTAACCCTGAATACAACTATTGTGACACACTGATATTACCGCCATAAAGTGACATATAGTGGTAGATACCAGTCTTAAAGATCATATGAGTGATTACAGTACAGTTATATATAGTGTCTTACAGCTGACTTTCTTCCTGTTGTAAATATTAAAGAGAATGATGTGCACTCTGTATACAGCGGGAGGTGCTGGCTGAACAACAGCAGTCCAAAAATTTTTGAGAAAACAGCCACACTCAATTAATGCAAAAAACGAGAGTTGCTTTATTTATGCGTACAGATATCACCAGGTGCATAAAGGTATGAAATATATTTCAGTTGCAGGCGAAGAGGGTTAACGTTTCAACCAGTTTCAACCAGTAATGGTCTTTCTCAAAACCTCACTGAAAAAAAAACATAAAATATAAGTATGCTGTACATATATATATATATATACATGTGCAAGACCACAATAAAATAAAATGATGACCCCAAGTGTAATAAATTACAAATAGATTATATACAACCTTATATACAAGGCATTGATATATACCGTATATACTCGAAAATAAGCCGACCCGAGTATAAGCCAACCCCCTAATTTTGCCACAAAAAACTGGGAAAACTTATCGACTCGAGTATAAGCCTAGGGTGGAAAATGAGGCAGCTACTGGTAAATTTCAAAAATAAAAATAGATACCAATAAAAGTAAAATTAAAGTAGGTTAAATGTTTTTGAATAGCCATATTAATCAGGAGCCCCATATGCTGCTCCACAGATTATACCCCATATGCTGCCCCATATATTATTCCCCATATTCTGCACCATAGATTATGCCCCATATGCTGCCCCATAGATTATGCCCCATATGCTGCCCCATATATTATGCCCCATATACTGCCCCATAGATTATGCCCCATATACTGCCCTATGTATTATGCCTCACAAGATGCTCCATAGATTATGCCCCATATGCTGCCCATGTATTATGCCCCACAAGATGCTCCATAGATTGTGCCCCATATGCTGCCCATGTATTATGACCCATATGATGCTCCATAGATTATGCCCCATATACTGCCCATGTATTATGCCCCATATGCTGCCCCATGTATTATGCCCCCATATGATGCTCCATAGATTGTGCCCCATATGCTGCCCCATGTATTATGCCCCACAAGATGCTCCATAGATTGTGCCCCATATGATGCCCCATGTATAATGCCCCATATGCTGCCCCATGTATTATGCCCCACAAGATGCTCCATAGATTGTGCCCCATATATTATGCCCCACAAGATGCTCCATAGATTGTGCCTCATATGCTGCCCATGTATTGTGCCCCATATGCTGCCCATGAATTGTGCCCCATATGCTGCCCATAGATTGTGCCCCAAATGCTGCCCATAGATTGTGCCCCATATGCTGCCCATGTATTATTCCCCATATGATGCTCCATAGATTATGTCCATATGCTGCTTATGTATTATGCCCCCATATGATGCTCCATAGATTGTGCCCCATATGCTGCCCCATGTATTATGCCCCACAAGATGCTCCATAGATTGTGCCCCATGTATTATGCCCCACAAGATGCTCCATAGATTGTGCCCCATACGCTGCCCATGTATTATGCCCCATATGATGCTCCATAGATTATGCCACCATATGATAGTATAGGTCCCTTATGCTGCAGCTGCAAATGAAAAAAAAAAAAAGACATACTCACTTTCGTCGCTGGGGACTAGGTGCCGGTGTCCTGAGCAGGCGGGGACACAGGCACGCTATTGGGACAGGTGCCGGTGTCACCACTGGCTCAGGCCCTCCTGACACCTGCAATATTCACCTGTTCCCGTTCCACCGCTGCATGCCGCTGTCTTCCGGGTCTTGTCAGTGAGCGCTCAGGCAGAGGGAGCGGCGCGCACTAAACACGTCATCGTGCCCTCTGACCTGAATATTCACAGCTAGAGGACACGAGGACACAAAGGAGCGCAGCGGTGGACCGGGGACAGGTGATTATTGCTTATACTCAACCCTCCTGGCGCAGTCTCCCTGCTCTTCTCCCACGGTCTTCGGCAGCTATGCCTAACTTCAGCGGTCACGTGGTACCGCTCATTAAAGTCATAAATATGTGCATATTCATGACTTTAATGAGCGGTACCACAGGACCGCTGAATACAGGCGCCCAACACCGACCCCCTGGTATATGACTCGAGTATAAGCCGAGAGGGGAACTTTCAGCCCTTAAAAATGGGCTGAATATCTCGGCTTATACTCGAGTATATACGGTATACATCAAACGGCATAAAATACGCATCCAAATATGAGGAATACCTCATGTGGCAATATAAACATAGAAATACATTTTCTCAAAAATTTTTGTTCTTCCTGATGTAGTCGTTCACTTTTCCAGACCGACATGACAATTTTTTCCAGGCATGACTCATCTTCAGATATTACAGTCATGGACAAAAGTTTTGAGAATGACACAAATATTAATTTTTTACAAAGTCTACTGCTTCACTTTTTCTAATGGCAATTTGCATATACTCCAGAATGTTATAAAGAGTGATCAGCTTAACAGCAATTACTTGCAAAGTCAATATTTGGCTAGAAAATGAACTTTATTCCCCAAAACACATTTCAACATCATTGCAGCCCTGCCTTAAAAGGACCAGCTAACCTCTTTCCAGTGATTGCTCCATTAACACAGGTGTGGGTGTTGATGAGGACATGGCTGGAGATCAATCTGTCTTGATTAAGTAAGAATGACACCACTGGACACTTTAAAAGGAGGCTGGTGCTTGGCATCATTGTTTCTCTTATGTTAACCATGGTTATCTCTAAAGAAACACGTGCAGTCATCATTGCAATGCACAAAAATGGCCTAACAGGGAAGAGTATCGCAGCTAGAAAGATTGCACCTCAGTCAACAATCTATCGCATCATCAAGAACTTCAAGGAGAGAGCTTCCATTGTTGCCAAAAAGGCTCCAGGGCGCCCAAGAAAGACCAGCAAGCGCCAGGACCTCTCTTAAAAGTGTTTCAGCTGCGGGATCGGGCTACCAGCAGTGCGGAGCTTGCTCAGGAATGGCAGCAGGCAGGTGTGAGTGCATCTGCACGCACTGTGAGGCGGAGACTCTTGGAGCAAGGCCTGGTCTCAAGGAGGGCAGCAAAGAAGCCACTTCTCTCCAGAAAAAACATCATGGACAGACTGATATTCTGCAAAAGGTACAGGCATTGGACTGCTGAGGACTGGGGTAAAGTTATTTTCTCTGATGAATCCCCTTTTCGATTGTTTGGGACATCAGGAAAACGCCTCATTCGGAGAAGACAAGGTGAGCGCTACCACCAGTCTTGTCTCATGCCAACTGTTAAGCATCCTGAAACCATTCATGTGTGGGGTTGCTTCTCAGCCAAGGGAATCGGCTCTCTCACAGTCTTGCATAAAAACACAGCCATGAATAAAGAATGGTACCAGAATGTCCTCCAAGAGCAACTTCTCCCAACCCTCCAAGAGCAGTTTGGCGATCAACAATGCCTTTTCCAGCATGATGGAGCACCTTGCCATAAAGCAAAGGTGATAACTAAATGGCTCAGGGAACAAAACATAGAGATTTTGGGTCCATGGCCTGGAAACTCCCCAGATCTTAATCCATTGAGAACTTGTGGTCAATCATCAAGAGACGGGTGGACAAACAAAAACCTAAAAATTCTGACAAAATGAAAGCATTGATTGTGCAAGAATGGACTGCTATCAGTCAGGTTTTGGTCCAGAGGTTGATTGAGAGCATGCCAGGGAGAATAGCAGAGGTCCTGAAGAAGAAGTGTCAAGACTGCAAATATTAACTTGCTGCATTAACTCATTCTAACTGTCAATATAAGCTTTTGTTACTCATATGTTTGCAACTATTATATTTCTGTCTGTGATAAAAACATCTGTCAAACACATAAAAACCAGAGGGCAGCAGATCATGTGAAAATATAATATTTGTGTCATTCTCAAAACTTTTGGCCATAACTGTACAAAACACACACATTTAGCTTCTATCCATTCACAACCTGCACAAACCCGCTCAATCTTACTGATATCCCAATACTGAGTCATTGCGGCCATATGTGTTCCTGTTACAGCATCTGCTGTTTGGCACAATACCAGTGCTCCTCTTAGCGCCGTATAAAATAATGCCTACCACTATGTATTTTACACAGTAATAATGCCTCCTTTGCTCCCTCTAGATGGTATAACTGCCTCCCAGAAAATATTAATGCATTGTGCAAATGCCCTAGAAAATAGTGTTCACATTTTGTCCCTTTTAATACCGCAATACTCTGAGTGCCCGTATAAAAATAATGCTTTTTGAGTGCCCACTTAATTTTAATAATATCCACTGAGTCCCCTTATGTACAGCTCCTCTATACACAGCATAGTGGGCCCACAGCTCTTTTACACAGTGTATGATGTCCCCACAGCTTCTTATACTCACTATGAAACCCCCACGGTAAGCTCAAAATTGTATGAAGGCCCAATATTAGCCCACAAACTGTATAATTGCCACTGCATTAGTTTCTATGCTGTATAAATGCCTCCGCATTATCCCCAAACTGTATGATTGTCCCCGCATTGACCACAAAACTGTATAAAGACCATTGCATTAGTCCAAAACTGAATAATTGCCCCCACATCATCTTTCATGCTGTTTAACAGCCTCCATATTAGCCCTTATGCTGTATAATGGCCCCTGCATTAGCCCCCAAACTGTATAATGGCCCCTGCATTAGCCCCAAAACTGTATAATTGCCCCCAAGTTAGCATCCAAACAGTATACACCATGTTCCAAATTATTATGCAAATGATATTTTTCTCTGATTTTCTTAAGTGGTCGTTGCAAATGACAGTCAGTCTAATAAAAGTCATCACTCATTAGAGTATATATTGAATTATATTGAAGAAACCTCTCAATGATAACAGTATAATCTCCAAAATGGATAAAAACTCAAAATGCACTGTTCCAAATTATTAGGCACAGTAGAATTTCTAAACATTTGATATGTTTTAAAGAACTGAAAATGCTCATTTGTGGAATTTGCAGCATTAGGAGGTCACATTCACTGAACAAAAAAGCTATTTAACTCCAAAATATCCTAACAGACCAAGTTACATGTTAACATAGGACCCTTCCTTGATGTCACCTTCACAATTCTTGCATACATTGAACTTGTGAGTTTTTGGAGAGTTTCTGCTTGTATTTCTTTGCATGAATTCAGAATAGCCTCCTGGAGCTGCTGTTTTGATGTGAGCTGCCTCCCACCCTCATAGATCTTTTGCTTGATGATACTCCAAAGGTTCTCTATAGGGTTGAGGTCAGGAGAAGATGGTGGCCATACCATGAGTTTATCTCCTTTTATGCACATAGCAGCCAATGACTCAGAGGTATTCTTTGCAGCATGAGATGGTGCATTGTCATGCATGAAGATGATTTTGCTCCTGAAGGCAAGTTTCTGCTTTTTATACCATGGAAGAAAGTTGTCAGTCAGAAACTCTATATACTTTGCAGAGGTCATTTTCACACCTTCAGGAACCTTAAAGGTCCCTACCAGCTGTTTCCCCATGATTCCGGCCCAAAACATGACTCCTCCACCTCCTTGCTGACGTTGCAGCCTTGTTGGGACATGGTGGCCATCCACCAACCATCCACTACTACATCCATCTGGACCATCCAGGGTTGCTTGACACTCGTCATCAGTAAACAAGACTGTTTGAAAATTAGTCTTCATGTATGTCTGGGCCCACTGCAACTGTTTCTGCTTGTGAGCACTTTTAGGGGTGGCCAAATAGTAGGTTTATGCACCACAGCAAGCCTTTGAAGGATCCTACACCTTGAGGTTCAAGGGACTCCAGAGGCACCAGCAGCTTCAAATATCTGCTGGTTTGTAATGGCTTTTTAGCAGCTGCTCTCAATCTGATGAACTTGCCTGGCAGAAACCTTTCTCATTCTGCCTTTATCAGCACGAACACGTCTGTGCTCAGAATCAGCCACAAATCTCATAACAGTACGATGATCGTGCTTAAGTTTTCGGGAAATATCTAATGTTTTCATCCCTTGACCAAGGCATTGCACTATTTGATGCTTTTCAGCAGCAGAGAGATCCTTTTTCTTTCCCATGTTACTTGAAAACTCTGGCCTGCTTAATAGCGTGGAACATCCAGTTTTCCTTTTATTGGGCTCACATGGCAAACTAATTATCACAGGAATCTGAGATTGATTTTTGTGATCCAAAGAACCCTGAGACACAATACCATCAATGGTTTTCATTTGCAAAAAAAACCCCAAAACGCTATGACACTTAAAACCAATTTGCATAATAATTTGGAACATGGTGTAATGGCCACTGAATTAGCCCAGAAATTATTTAATTTCCCTAAACTTTAGTAGGGTCCCCATAGTAGACCCTGTAATGTATTAAGCCCCTGCCTGTATCAGCGTCTTCTATTGTTTATGATGCCCCCAAAAGTTTTCATCAAAATAGAAGTCATCACATGCTCACCTAATCCAGGATTCTGAAGAGTTGGGATAAACAAGTTGCTGTTATTGTGAAGGCACATGCATAGGACTTCAGAGTCCCAGCTCAATGCGATGATGTCACTGCACCGGGACTCTGACGTACTGCACATGCGTCAACACCTCAGCCGTTCTGTAGAACGCAGGCTTAAAGCGACCTTCGGTCTACCTATTCTACTGCAGGGATTTGATGTATAGGCAAGCAGCATACGCCAATACAGCTTGCAACGAATGAAAGCGGAGGCACAAGTGGTGAAGTTCACATTCGTTCTTTATTGTATTTGTGGAACTTCGGAACCATGGTCTGGGGGGCTCCGAAGGGGGTGTGACTAAGTGAGCCCCAGACACCCTAGTAAGTCCCCTTGAACAGTGTCAGAATGGAATGTCTGGTGGACAAAAGTGCTACCTCCAGTTAGACCCCAGACACGTGGGAGCTGTCCCAGCGGGACAAACAGATAAACAGGTTTAACAGTTATAATGGAGCTGACCGGCGAGTTCTGGGTACACGGGTATAAGCTGATACTGGCGTTGTCCTGAGTTTCGGATGGCTGAGTGGCGAAACGGAACAGAACTGGCGTTGACTGTACAGACGTTGTCCTGGATAGCTGGGTAACAGGTAACTGATAGCCTGCGGAGACAAACAGTGTAAGAGGAACAGAAGGCAGAACATTGCAGAAACACAGGCAAAATCACAGCAGAACCAGAAGCTAGCAACAGTAGATACTTGTTGCTCAGGCACCCTCCCTATGGCGGAGGGGCCAGAAATAGTAATCAGTACCACGTTATTGGTGAAAGACTTTTTTGAAAAATGCGCGCTGGGTCTTTAAGAGACTGGGAGCGTGCGCGCGCGACCTAAGCACTCTCCATGGGGACCTGCTGACAGCGATCCATTAAGCAGAGGGAAGGGTAGGAACAAAAGCTGTGGCAGGACAGTATGAGGCCAAAACAGAGCAGGAGTCCCGACGCAGTCCCCGCAGAGGTCTGGGACCGGGACCAGGGCCAGGTGTAACACAGCTAATGGTAGCGCAGCTCTTGGTGGGCTCTCTTGGAAGCTATACTACTGCTGTAAACTCTAGAAGTTCAGTAACACAATTCTGCACCTGAAGTAGGGCATAAGCTTGAGCGTTAAGCAAAGTGCAATATTGATAGAGTAGAAGTTCTCATGAGATAAGAATATAGGCTTTGGTGGTATTGTGGGACAGTTACTTTTCTGATGTTGAATGACTGTCCTGGGTTATTGATTCCAGCTGAATTTTTCACTCTGTCAGCCATTTATGTGATCCAAAAAACTGTGTTCTGACTGACTTTACTGGCAGACAACTTAAGCTGTATTAACATACACTAATGACCATTTACTCTGATTGATTTCAAGCCAGAAACGTGCAACAATCAGCTATATTCAAGTCATTCTGTGCTCGTTTACTGGCCTGTCTGCAAAGGCCAACAAATTGTAAAGGAGTCAGAATCATTACTTTTATGATGAATGTTATTGACAATATGATAATTTTAATGCCAGCATGAATGTAGAGGCATATATCTGAGACAAAGCATTAATAGGAATGGACATTCGCCAAATATTAGATTGACTTAATGGGTCTTAAAAGTTCTATAAGATAGCTCACTATTTGGACTCCTCCCTGCTCCAACTAACTGGTTTGTGAAAGATTAGTCACATGACACATGTCCTTTTATAATATTGCACAGTCTAATAAGAGATATACGTGGGGTGGGAATTGCATGAATTTCCATGTGACCTCTTAGCCGCAAGAAGGAGAAAGGAACCAAAAAAGAAACAGTTGGAGGATTATGCGAAAAGCGTTGGTGTCAGCAAGACAAGTATGAGGAAGGCCATTGAGAAGAAAATTTAAGAGTTTACTTGTTTGTAACTCCTTCCAAGCAGATTTCATTCACACTGAATTTATTTAATTAGGATCGAATTTTCCAAACCTTACAAAATCAAAATTAATCAAAAATGGAGTCTAGAATCAGCGATGTCTTCTGTTGCCACGATTGAATCAAGAATGGTGTCTTTTTGATTGCTGCCCAGGTCTTAGGAGAAAATATTAGCTTCTGAGACATGGACAACAATCAAAAAGAGACCGTGCAATGATCACTTAAAAAACACAGATTTGAAGTCTAATGTATTAATTACCTAACTGATTGATATGTGAATAAGATGATAATCCAGCATACTCTAACTCAGGGTTCCCCAACTCCAGTCCTCAAGGCCCACCAACAGATCATGTTTTCAGGATTTCCTTTGTACTACACAGGTGATGCAATTATCACCTGTGCAACACTAAGGAAATTCTGAAAACATGACCTGTTGGTGGGCCTTGAGGACTGGAGTTGGGGAACCCTGCTCTAACTGATAAATAGATGGCTTGGCTAGAAGTAATTGACTGAAAATTGTGAACTGATGAGATGATTTTTTTTCTATAACAGTTTTCTTATAGATTCAATTGGTTTCTATTTTTTTCTATTATCATCATCTCAACAGTATACATGTAAGGCGGCCAGGGTGGTAGTCGTTCCAAGGGCTGTACTGTTCCCACACCCTGGTGCCTCACAGATAAAACACAATGTCCTTGTTGCTGCACGTGCAGCGAGCGTAGCAGAACACTCACAGTCACTGTCAGGTTTCCCTCGACAGCTGTCACGCTGACTCCGCATCCATGAAATAGACCTGATGACTCTATATGACCAGCCAATTGCTGTAATGCTACAACCAACATGGCTGCAGCATTACTGTGCGTGGCAGAAAATCCCAGTGCCAAACATGCAGGACAGGGACCTGAACTCCTGATGAACAATCCCAGAAATGCTTGGAGCTCGCCGAGCACTGCGAGTACAGCGAAGCTCTGGCGAGTACCGAGCATTACCGAGTATGCTCGCTCATCACTAGTATCGAGCGCATCAGAACACTCACAGTCACTGTCAGGAGTCCGACAGCGGCTGTCACGCCGGCTCTGCATCCATGAGCCCCATAAATCACTTTGGAGTCGAGGTCTTTTTCCAACAGATTAACTTTACTGGACAGCAGTGTATTCATCACATAAGCAGCTCAGGTTAGACACAGAGACATCTTCTTATCTTTCCCTGCTGTCCGGGCAGCTCCTATCATCTCCAACAGCTCTGTCTTCCTTTTACTGGCAATCCTTGCTGTATCTCTGGACAATCCGTATCCCATCAGTTTCTTCAGCGTCACAAGCTCCCTGTCAGCCAGTCGTCTGGTTCCATTAGGGAAAGGTGCCGGCAACGCCAACTCAACTGCTGCCTCCCTGGTCTTAGACCCAGAATCCTCCTTGGGGATGGTCCTGTTGAGCTGGTGCCCAACTGCACTAGTCCTTGCTTGGGACCCCTTACTGCCATAGCAGACTTATCCCCACAGCCCAGTGATGTCAAACGTTTCAGTCCTGTAGGACCTTCATCAGTAACTGTTCAAGAACAAATGATAAAAAAAAAATCCAAATAAAGCGGTGCGTTCATATGCAAATAAAGTATATACATGTGGTACATAGATTAATTGTGGAATATATCGATATAGGAAGAAGCAAAAATGGTTCAGTCGTTTTAACACATCGTATACCCGGTAAAGAATATGCACATACCGTATATCACAGAAAATTCTGAGTGTGTTTCAGAGCAGATTTATTGCCTATGGTGACCTGAAAATATTGGTGATATCACAGATGTGAATATGAGTATCCACTGTGCAAGTGATTATTAGATTTCTGCTATGCTTACCCAGAGAATGAGATAAACGCGGTTTCCACCGCTAGTTTAATGTGCTGCAGAGTAATATATAACAGTTACTATGAGAGAGATGTCTATTCTGTCCGTATTGAACACAAGGTGTATGCACATACCGTGAATCACAGTTACAGGCGTCCGCCGTGTACTCAAACCAGTGGATGCTAGCCTATAGTGACTAAAAACATATACATCCATGTGATTATTAATTTCTACGTAGTGTGGGCGTGAAACAAATATGGAGAAAGGGTTACCGATAATAGGAGACTGATAGATCTATGCTTGGGCATATGCTGCAGCCTAAAATAAAAATATGCATATGCAAAGTTGATGTTTAAGCAGTGAACGCTAATGGTGAATAGCTATATAAAGGTCCGTTTGTCTTACCCTGTGGTAGTAGATACCGCGGTGTCCACCGCTGGATGAGTGCAATGTGGGCTACCTGTGACCGTTTCTTATAGACGCTAGTCTCCTATGTCCACGTGTGAGACTTCCTGGATCCGGAGCGTGAGTTCCACCGGCTATCGGCGGAAGTGACGTGACCGGCAGTGAGGTGTGCGTTCCATATGCATTCCAATGCTGCATGAAGTGAAGGTGTGATTTAGGGCGGCGCATGCTCAGTAACGATTATGCAGTGAGATCGCTTATACAGTCTCTTAAGTGCAGATAGAGAGCGGAAAGTTAGTTGGTGAAGATATAAGTGCTCAAAACATTTCCTTGTGGTCAATATAGGTGCCTCTGAGGGAAAAGAAATTACATAGTTAGAGAAAATCTTGTTTTACAAATAAATGACAGTACGTCATAGTCCCTATTAAGACCCTTGGGACTGAGTGTTTCTAAAGTGTGGATCCAATATGATTCACGTTTTTTTAGTAGTGAGATCCGATCGCCACCGCGTCTTAATGGAGGTATATGGTCGATCACCTGAAATTTTAGTTGAGAAATGGTGTGTCCCTGTGAGTGGAAGTGATGTGGAACAGGAAGAAGTAAATTTGCACAACGTATGGTAGACTTGTGTTTTGAAATCCTCTCTCTCACCGGGAGGGTAGTTTCCCCAATGTACAATAAGCCACATGGGCACTTGATAAGGTATATTACAAAGGACGTATCACAAGTGAAGAATTGTTTGATATGGAACGTTTTGCCTGTATGGGGGTGATAAAATCGATCACCCTTAAGGACATTGCTGCACTGAGCACAGTGCAAGCACGGATATGTCCCCATTTTGGGACGAGTTATGAACCTTTGTTTCTCAACTGATGAAGGACCAATATCTGCACGAATAAGATTATCTTTAAGGTTGGGTGGTCTTTTGAAGCATGGCATAAACGGTTCTTGGAATTCTGGAATATTTGGGTGAGCTGTAGACAGTAGATGCCAATGACGTTTGATCGTTTTGTGAAGTAAGTAAGCAAAGGGTGATATGAATGGATGAAGGGGATACGTTTATTAGTTGTACCAAGACGTACATTTGGTACATAATTTTTAGATTCTTCCAAGAGGGGATGTGGGTAACCTCTCTTTGAGAATTTCAAAGTCATGTCCTGAAGACGGGTTTCACAAAGAGTGTCACTCGTGACAATTCGTTTGACACGTTGGTATTGGGAGATCGGGATGGATCTCTTGACTGAGGGAGGGTGAAAACTAGAGAAGTGTAGAATGCTGTTCTTATCTGTAGGTTTGACAAATAGGTCAGTTGTGATTTGACCATTTTCACCTTTCAATACCATTGTATCAAGAAAATTGATTTTGCATGAGTCGTGCGTCATGGTGAATGTTATACCTGGCCAAGATACGTTGAGGAATGATAAGAACTCTTGCAGGGACTCCAACGTGCCACCCCATAGGCAAAAAATATCGTCAATAAATCGTTTCCATAGGAGGACATTCTGTATGAAAAGCGGATGTTTATAGATGTGAGTAGATTCAAAGTCCGCCATGTACGTGTTAGCGTATGGGGGTGCCACGTTGGAGCCCATAGCAGTGCCACGTATTTGTAAATAAAATGAATTCTGAAATAGAAAAAAGTTGTTAAATAAAATAATAGAAAGTAACTCGATAATCAGATTTATCTGATTCTCTTCCCAGCCTTCCGTTGTTAGGTGATGTACAGAGTTGATTCCGTTAATATGAGGGATCGAGGTGTATAGGTCCTTTACATCCATTGTCACCAGTATGGTGTTGGATGGAATGTTCCGGAATATTTAGAAATAATAGTTTCTATTTTGGACTGGATCTCACTGGTCGGGTCTAGAGGGAGTTTATGGTAAATAGAGGTATCTGATAATTGTCTGTTGGTCTCTGCTATATATAGTGATTTGTCCATAACAACCAGGGCCCCGCCTTTATCTGCAGGTTTAAATATCAGAGTTTTGTTGTCCTGGAGAGATTTTAAAGCTTGTATTTCTACCTGAGACATATTTGGGGGATAGAATAATTTCCCCTGTTCAATGTCCTTCTGTAATTTCAGGAATGACGACTGAACAAAATCTATGAATGTCTCGACCGCATGTGAACCATGTGGAGGGCGGAATGAGCTTTTGTTGCGGAGGCCTAGGTTGAGTATGGATAGTGCGTGATGAGGTACCGGCGGGGTAGGGTTAACCGTATCCACTGAAGAAAAATACACTTTTAATCGTAGTGACCGGAAAAAACGTTGTAAGTCCATGTCCAGGTCAAAGGTCTTGTACTTATATGCTGGACAGAAGGATAACCTCTTTTGTAACACTTGGTATTCAGCAATACCCAGAGATCTAGAGGAAATGTTAATCACCAACAACTCTGTACCTGTGAGTGGGTGACTCGCATTTGGTCCATGTTGTTTCTTCCTTCCTGAGCCCCGTCTGGTCTTCTTCTGGGAAACCGACGTCGTTGTCCTAAAAAAGGAGCTTGAGGAGGTGCAAACGAGCTTCGTTCCTGTTCGGATCCGGAGGTGGAGTAGTCCGTGGATGATCGCTGACTGCGTGATGGTGGTCGTCTGAAGGAGGAGTTGTCCGAACGTGTGCACTGTTACTTTTTGGAAAAAGGGTGCCAGAGTAAGTTCCCAAACCATACAATATATCTAAAAAACTCGGCACTCAACTTTGAGATAATTTTAACGTTTTTTTATTGTGGTCAGTTCAGTGATGTAAAACGTTTCGGTCCTGTAGGACCTTCATCAGTAACTGTTCAAGAACAAATGATAAAACAAAAATCCAAATAAAGCGGTGTATTCATATGCAAATAAAGTATATACATGTGGTACATAGATTAATTGTGGAATATATTGATATAGGTGTCATGGGTGCATCGCCACGAAGATCGTCGCGATTGCACATTCTGACTTCTCACAGCTGAGCTGCTGTTTCTTTGTGTTTGGTAATGAGAGAGTTAATTTTACCTAGCTCTTTGCTAAGACTAGGTCCAGCCTCGCCCGGCTGCTTTTGATTTTGTTCTAATTAGTTTCCTTTATATACCTGCCAGTCTGCTTGTTAGATGTCGGTGAAAGCATTCATGTAGTCTAGCAGACTGGAGCGGTTCTGAGAATACTTAAGCTAAGAGCTCCTTAGTTGTTTTTTCTCTTATAGCTTATAGTTTATCTCTGTGACCTTAGGTGTTCCTACTGTGTGTGAGTGTTGTATGTAAGACTTTATTTACTTTATTTCTTGTCTTTCTTGTATGTCTTTCTGTTCATTAACCGTTACCTGTTCATTCCCTTTGGTGGTAATCAGGGTCCTTCTTAGGACTAGATTACAGTTGGCAGGGATTGATAGGAGACAGGGTTTACGCTGGTGGCCTGGACCTCTGTACCTTTAACAGTACCTCCAGGTAGAGGGATTAGTCAGGACCCCAGTTTAGGGTCAGCATAGACCCCGGTCACCCTCTAGCCGGAGACAGCGCATAACGGATTCAGTATTGACCCACTGGACATTCTGTCAGGTAATTCTATGTTATCATATATCTATGCACATGTTATATTGTATGTTGCCCTTTTGATATAGATTACTGACATCACATATATATATCTGCTATACAGCGTGACATTTTCACCGGCCCTACTAAAGATTCTCCCCAGCTGTCATGGATCCAGTAGCCCAGCTGGCCCGGCAGTTGCAGGGGTTGTCCATGGAGTTTGCAGACATTAAGTCCAAGGTTTTGTCCCCCCCGGAGCAAACCAGATCTGAACCTAAGGTTGCTCTCCCGGACAGGTTCACTGGTGGGCGGGACAAATTTTTTACCTTCCGGGAGGCATGTAAATTGTACTTTCGGCTGCGGCCTCGGTCATCTGGGAGTGAAGAGCAGAGGGTGGGAATTGTTATCTCGCTCTTACAAGGGGACCTCTCAATCTTGGGCGTTCTCTATTCCTCCAGGCTCCCCAGATCTCCAGTCAGTGGATCGATTTTTTACTGCCCTGGGTCTGGTATATGATGATCCGGATCGAGTCTCCCTTGCTGAAACAAAGTTACGTAAAATACGGCAAGGAAATCGTCCAGCGGAGGAATATTCTTCTGAGTTCCGTAGATGGGCAACAGATACTCAGTGGAATGACCCAGCTCTTAGGAGCCAGTTTTGTCAAGGGTTGTCTGACAAATTAAAAGATGTGTTGGCTCAGTATGATTCTCCTCCATCACTGGAGGCTGCTATGGCCCTTGCTATTCGCATGGATAGACGAATTCGGGGAAGACGCGAGGTAACTCCGCCTCCCGTGATGACTCCACCTACTACTAAAGTCCCTTATACTGAGGTTCCCCTGGTCTGTTCTGAGGAGCCCATGCAGTTGGGAGGGACATCATTTTGTAGGAGGGAATCGGCGGTGCACCGCAAGACTAGAAGGTGTTTCTTTTGCGGGAGAGAGGGACATTTTGTTGGGGGTGTCCATCCCGGACCTCTTTGAGCAAAGGAGTTAACCTGGGAGTGTGTATTTCGTCCCCAAATCCCTCTCAGTTTCTCGTGCCTGCGGAGGTGGTGATTGGTACTAGAACTGAGAGGATTTCTGTTTTTCTTGATAGTGGGTCCGGGGCTAATCTGGTGGACGCTCGGTTTGCCCAGGTGCATGGTATGCAACTGAGTGTATTGGCCAAACCAGTCCCTATAGTCTCTATTGATTCTAGACCTCTCGGTCAAGGTAGCTTGGTACAAGCTGTTCATAACATAGATCTTCGAGTAGGGGCAATACATAAAGAGCAATTGTCTTGTTATGTGTTGGAGGGTCTACCTACTCCTATTGTGTTGGGACTTCCTTGGTTGGCTAAACATAACCCAGTGATTGATTGGCAATCCAGAAAGATAAGCCAGTGGGGTGAATTTTGCAGGAATAACTGCATGAGCACAGTCATCGGTGCGGTTGTGCCTAGGACTTTGCCTCCTTTTCTGGAGGACTTTGGGGAGATGTTCTCAGAGGAGGGGTGTAAAGAGTTTCCTCCTCATCGCGCATATGACTGCTCAATAAAGTTGCTTCCTGATGCCTTATCTCGTACTTTCCCAAGGGCCGGGAAGACGGATGATCCGGTTCCTATTCCTCAGGAGGGAGTTGTAGTGTCAGCTGTATGCTCTGAGCTTGAGGGGGAGGTATTGGGGGCTCAGGGGGATGCCCCTGTGGGAATTCCAGGGAGACTGATAGTTCCAGATCGCTTAAGACTGAAGGTTACGGGGAACCGTTACAAACGGATGGCTGATAGGAGGAGAGTTTCTGGTCTAGATCTGAAGGTGAACGATCTGGTTTGGTTGTCTACCAGGAATATAAAACTTAAAGTTTCCTCCTGGAGGTTGGGTCCCAGATTCATCGGGCCGTACAGGATCAGTTCCATAATTAATCCTGTGGCATTTCGTCTGGACCTCCCTCCTACGTTTAAAATTCATAATGTGTTTCACAAGTCATTACTTAAAAAGTATGTGGCACCAGTCATACCGTCACCTCTACCTCCTCCTTCAGTGGTAGTCAATGATAACGTGGAATTTCATGGGTCGAAAATCATTGACTCACGTCTCAGTCACCGATCCCCTCAGTACTTAGTTCATTGGAGGGGGTATGGTCCTGAGGAGAGGACGTGGGTCCCTGCGTCTGATGCTAACGCAGATCGATTGGTTCGGACCTTTCACACAACTTACCCGGACAGACCTGGTCATGAGGGTCCGGAGGCCCCTCGTAGAAGGGGGGGTACTGTCATGGGTGCATCGCCACGAAGATCGTCGCGATTGCACATTCTGACTTCTCACAGCTGAGCTGCTGTTTCTTTGTGTTTGGTAATGAGAGAGTTAATTTTACCTAGCTCTTTGCTAAGACTAGGTCCAGCCTCGCCGGCTGCTTTTGATTTTGTTCTAATTAGTTTCCTTTATATACCTGCCAGTCTGCTTGTTAGATGCCGGTGAAAGCATTCATGTAGTCTAGCAGACTGGAGCGGTTCTGAGAATACTTAAGCTAAGAGCTCCTTAGTTGTTTTTTTCTTATAGCTTATAGTTTATCTCTGTGACCTTAGGTGTTCCTACTGTGTGTGAGTGTTGTATGTAAGACTTTATTTACTTTATTTCTTGTCTTTCTTGTATGTCTTTCTGTTCATTAACCGTTACCTGTTCATTCCCTTTGGTGGTAATCAGGGTCCTTCTTAGGACTAGATTACAGTTGGCAGGGATTGATAGGAGACAGGGTTTACGCTTGTGGCCTGGACCTCTGTACCTTTAACAGTACCTCCAGGTAGAGGGATTAGTCAGGACCCCAGTTTAGGGTCAGCATAGACCCCGGTCACCCTCTAGCCGGAGACAGCGCATAACGGATTCAGTATTGACCCACTGGACATTCTGTCAGGTAATTCTATGTTATCATATATCTATGCACATGTTATATTGTATGTTGCCCTTTTGATATAGATTACTGACATCACATATATATATATCTGCTATACAGCGTGACAATAGGAAGAAGCAAAAATGGTTCAGTCGTTTTAACACATCGTATACCCGGTAAAGAATATGCACATACCGTATATCACAGAAAATTCTGAGTGTGTTTCAGAGCAGATTTATTGCCTATGGTGACCTGAAAATATTGGTGATATCACAGATGTGAATATGAGTATCCACTGTGCAAGTGATTATTAGATTTCTGCTATGCTTACCCAGAGAATGAGATAAACGCGGTTTCCACCGCTAGTTTAATGTGATCTGAGAACTAAATGAAAAACTGGGTCTGAATTGAAAAAGTAAGTTGATGTGTATGCAAAATGTAAATGCATATCAAACACATGACCATTAAACAGAGAAAACAAAAAACAAGAAGCAAATATCCTTCTTGTTTTTAGTTTAATGTGCTGCAGAGTAATATATAACAGTTACTATGAGAGAGATGTCTATTCTGTCCATATTGAACACAAGGTGTATGCACATACCGTGAGTGCCGAGTTTTTTTAGATATATTGTATGGTTTGGGAACTTACTCTGGCACCCTTTTTCCAAAAAGTAACAGTGCACACGTTCTATTGTACACATTATCCCCACAGCCGCCTATCGTCCAAGTCACTATTCCTCACATCTCGCTGTGCCTGTGCTTCTGCCTCTAATCAGAAATTCCTTCTCATATATCCCTGTGGCTCTGCCCTGCTCTAACTCCTCCCAGCTGCTTAACCCCTGTGCTGCCTATACCTTATTATACTTATTTCTATTCTATGCTATCCTATCTCTATGATTCCCCCATCAACTCTATTCCCAGAAGGTCCTATACTATTGTGAAGGAAATTTGGTTAGGAATTCTATCCCTGGGTGTGCTGTGACCGCTCCAAATTATGCTAAGTATTTTGAGCGCTCAACACTGACGCTGTATACCGTGGTGACAGAATAACATTCCATCAAATACTAAGTACTTTACTTTAGTACATACATGTTTTATAGTTGCGTATAAAAGGGGTGGTTAGTTAATTAACATATTCTTGATCTTCAATGTTATTGGTTTTCTAAATATATATGGAATATTGTGTGCAACCAGTACAAAAATTGAGACATCTACTCAGCACTCAGCACATCTGGTGTTGTTCCGCTTTTTTGCCTGGAAAGTACCAAACAGTCTGGTTTGTGGCAGCCATTTTAAGAAATTGATTATAGTGTATATATTAGCTATGAGTATATATGCAAGTGAGATCTATTTGAAATATATAAATTTCCATCACACTATGACCTAATCTTTCCCTAAGCTTAAGCACAATACATAACAAGTGCACCACATTAAAGTACATGACAGTAACATTAGGGAACCACACATTACATTAATAAATGCTGAGGTGCCACACGTCATCGTGTGAACAGCTTCCAGAAGAGAGAAGGCACGTGAGGTCCCTGCCAGCTCCTTACATACATGCAGTATAATCTTCACTTCTATGCTTTCTCAGCATTTCTTGAATTTACTAAGCTGAAAAATGGCACATTAACAAGAAAATGAAATTGCATTTATGAAGGTTATTTGTCATTCATTGTCCACAGACTGTTCACAATATGCTAGACGTATAATTATTGGCATGAGTTTATTTTTTACCTCTTTCCCTAAAAGTACAGCAAAATTCAGCATATTATCGTGATATGGAACTTATCCTAAAGCAGGATCTGATCTACACCACACCTCTACTTTTGCTGCCCCGTCCATAGATGATCTCCTTCCTTCCCTCTTTTGCTGGGATGAGTGTGTGCCATTACTGCAAATCCCCAGATGTAGCGATGACCAATGCGTTACTACTTCGGCACGTAGTTGGCTGTAGAGGTCTCCTGTCCCTACATCAGGAACATGATGGACAGAGATTGTCTCAGTACATTCTATTGTGAGCATGCAGTCAACACCAGTTTCTCTACTTATTGTATTATTGTAACTAGGTCAAGTTGTATCAGTAGCAGTCACTAGAGACTATTCAGTCACTTTATACACAGAAGTGATGGTTATAAAATGTACAGTACAGAATTGAGAGCTACTAGCTATAACACTGTGCTCTTGAGTAGAGATGAGTGAACTTGTTCGTAAAAAGTTCGCCAGTCTCAAATTCGACACCAACATAACTCATTTGGATTCGTGTTTAGATTTTAGAGCATTTTTCTTAAAAAGTCATCTAAATTCAGGAGCAGTTCTGTAAATGATTCTTTTATTAGTATTGTGCAAGCACACAATCTCAGCAAATAAAAACTGACTGTTAATATGGTAACAGGTGACTGACAGATCTTTAGATCCTACAAAGACACACGGAATAAATGTCCAAAACAAGTTATATCATAAAGATGTAACAAAATTTATTGAAAAATTAAAATACACAAAAATCACACACAAAATCCATTATAAAAACATCTTCTCAAAGACAAGGCACATGTGGGGCTTCTGTGTGAAGGACACAAAAATACACTGAAGAAAAAGCAGGCTGGACAAACTACAGAAGGCTTATAGACTCCACCTTAGTAAACTTTAGTGCAGTAGCAAAAAAGTGCATAGTGCAAAATAAGATGCAGGCAGTATATCAAGTATCCAAAAGGTAGGAGGCTTATTGTAAGAGAGCATATATCACTCAAATCGAGCCCATTAGCCAAATATCACCACCCAGGGAACAGAATTGTTAATAAAAAAGCATCCTGCTTATCCATGTTGCCTGTCAGCGTGTGTCCAAGACAGACCCAATGCGCAAATCACATGGGCTTCCTCAGCGGGCTGTATCTCTGTGTGTCACCACTGGTTTCTTATATGTGTGCGTTCAAGGTGTCAGGCATAAAGATCCACCATTAGCGGTGCATGTGCACTGAGTCCCGGGCCATATATGGACGCCACTCCCCCAGCCTCTCACGTGACGATGGCGGTCAGAGGGAAATCCCTCATGACTGCAGAGACCGGCCGCGTCACATACAGGAAGCTTGAAGAGTTGCGTCCTGGACCCGGCCACAGTGGGCATGCGCACACACTAAAGATGCCATGATGGAGAATGGCAAATGAATGGGAAAGTGTATCCTAGTAATAGATATCCATAACCATCATATAAAATGATTAGAGAAACAATATATTTCGTGCACCCTGGCTGATAGCATATATCTATCATCTATCATGAAAATGATTATATTAAATAAAGAAAAAATATGTAGAAAGAAATATAGAAAAAAAAGGGTATAGAAAAAAAAAAAAATGAAATATATTATTATCTAAATAATGGTTACTCTTAACCCTTTGGGGCCTCTTACGCATAGTGGAAGGCCAAATATCCTGATCCCAAAGAGATGGTAATAGCCATGCACATAAATATCCATTGGTAACCACCATATTATCACCAAAAAAACAAAAAAAGAAACAAGAGCAATGTCAGCCGAGAATATAAAAAATAAACAAAAATAGCATAAAAATATTGAAGCACATAAACATATATACTCAGACACTTTAAAGTGAAAACGATGTTAAATTGCAGGTTAACAGATCCCAGTCCACAAAATGGTCAATCAATCATCCAATTAGTGGTCGCTTATGTGAAGCGAGACCAATATAAAATGTATTGCACGTACACCTAGCCTTATGAATGATGTATGTAGCACTGCACGAGATATATTCAGTGATCTTGAATTCCCTTTGGCCTTTGACAAAGGTAAATGACGTTGCATGCACATGATTATGGCATGCTAAACAATCGCCACATCGGTAAAATCTCAATTTTCTTTTACCAGCTCCAAATACATTTGGTACCTTAGCTACATAGTGGCTCCTCACCAATATGTCCCTCAAGTTTTAAGAGTGGTTCAGTTTTAAGAATCAGCCAATGTCGACTCATAATTTTTCGTATGGTTTCCCATTGATTATTATAGGTAGTAATAAACCTTATTTTAGAATCTTCCGGCTGTTCAAGTTTATTCACTGTCAGCAGGTCACATCTCATAGAGTTCCTAGCATGGGCATAGCCTCGCTTAATACTTCTCTTACTATAACCACGTGCTAGGAACCTCTCCTCAAGGTCCACAGGCTGACTTTCAACAGATTCTTCAAAAGTGCATATCCTCCTCATATGCAGAAATTGCCCAATCGGAATTGCACCGATTGTGGAACTAGTGTGAGAGGAGGAAGCATGAAGAAGTACATTGACCGACGTTTCTTTACGGAATATGCAGGTGTGAATAGCTCCATCTTCCTGAACCAGCAAATTGATGTCAAGAAATGGGATAGTTTGAGAGTGGAAATTATATGTGAGCCTGATGTTGAGGGTGTTGTGATTCAGATCCTGCATAAAAGTATGAAGTTCATTGACAGATCACTGCCAAATAAACAAAATATCATCAATATACCGATACCATTCCAGAATCTGGGGGGCGGGGTGTGCGCCCCCCTGAAATTTGCTCCTCTCCCAGTACCCCAACAAGAGATTAACATAAGAGGGTGCACATGCACCATGGCAGTGCCACGACTCTGGAGATAGTATCGATCCCTAAACATAAAAAAAATTGTGTGTAACGATGAAACGCAAGAGCCTCAAAACCAGGCTCTAGTCTTGACATCATTATTGCTAGATTAAAAAAAAAAGGCAGTAGCCTGCAGCCCATCATCATGGCAGATGGAGGTGTAGAGTGCCTCAACATCCACCATGACAAGGAGCATATCAGGATCAAAAGTCAGTTCATCCAAACGTTTACAGACATCTGTAGTATCCCTGACATAGAAGGGCAGTCTCCACCTGTGATCTAAGATAATAATAAATATATTTACAAATCGGATCACACAGCCCCCCTATGCCAGAGACAATAGGATGCCCAGGAGGGTTACTTGCATCATTATGGACCTTGGGGAGTAGGTAAAATGTAGGAAGGACAGGAAACTTAACACAGAGGCCGTTAAAGGTCTTCTTACTAATTACTCCTTTTGAAAAAGCCTCCTCAAGAATTTGGGACAACTCCACCGAAAAAACTGATAGAGGGTTCTGAGACAGCACAATATATAAGTTTCTTTATTGCGTAACTATTTTAAAGCTTCTTCCTCATATTTATCCACCGGCCTGATGACCATGTTCCCTCCCTTATCAGCAGGTTTCCTCTGACACCAGGTCAAGTTGTCTCTTTTACCTCTATTGCTGATAGTTTTCAAATCAGCAGAGATCAATTTAGTGAAAATTTCGACCTGGAGCAGAGGGAAAAGGGGGGGAACGTGGTACATCTGGCTGAAATGGGTGGAGGAGGAATACCTGTAGATGTGCTGATGGATTCATTTTCCAATTCCTCCAGAATAGAGAGGGCTTCCTGTTCAATGACAGTCAAAGAACTCTCCCCAGTTATAGGCCGAGAATGAAGTTTTTTCACGACAAGCTTTCTTGAAATCAAATGTAAATCCTTCAATGCTGTGAAATAATCAAAAGCATTACACAGGGAAAACAAAAGACCAAGGCTCAGGATCTCACATTTGGCTTCAGTTAAATCATGTTGAGAAAGATTAATTACCTCAAGGGTATTGGTCCTGGGTCTTTTGTCTTTCTGTGGAGATATTGGATTTTTCTTTTTATTGCAAAATCTGGTTGATCTATGCCATCTCTCCTTACTTGAGTCAAATTTCTCAGAGCTCGTTTTACCCTTTTCAGATGTAGATGGTCTTTTGTCAATGGAAGACACAGATGAAAAGTAAACAGAGCATTCTCTTGACATTTTACCTTGCATTTGTTTGATTCTTTCATTATTTATATACTCTATCATTCTGCAGATCCAGAAGATCTCGTTGGTATTTTTTAGTTTTAACCGAAGCAATTTATTTTTCCCATTTCTGGATGTAAAGTTCAATATCATTTTTGAAAGTTGCCATAATCTCAGGAGTAAGGAGTTTATTAATCTCTTCCTGGATGGAATTAAGCTCTTTATCAATCTCTTTTAGGGTTGTCTCACTGTTTTTAATCAACAAACCCATTAATCCCTTTGAGCAGACTGAGGCAATCTCTTCCCATTGATTTTTAAACGATTTATCATCAACACTAAAAGATGGAAAAACTTGTATGCGTAAACCCATTGGGATAAGTCCGCATAAATTATATCATTCAAGAAAGGCCTTATTCCACCACAAACAGGTTCTTTTGTTGAGCAAGTCCTTATATTCAGAGGTTAAATCCCTAGAATTAGAATCTAAAATCACACTTGGGCCCCCATTGAAAACCTTGTCAAGCTGTGCAAGCCACTCTTTCTCACATGCTCTAAAGTCCATCTGGTCAGTAGTATTAGCTGTGAAAACACAAAGAAATGCCGAGAACAAAAAACACTGATACATGCTAGTTACCAAGTCTACAGTCATGGCCAAAAGTTTTGAGAATGACACAAATATTATATTTTCACATGATCTGCTGCCCTCTGGTGATTATGTGTGTGTTTGACAGATTTTTTTTATCACAGACAGAAATATAATTGCAAACATATAAGTAACAAAAGCTTATATTGAAAGTTAGAATGAGTTAATGCAGCAAGTCAATATTTGCAGTAATGACCCTTCTTCTTCAGGACCTCTGCAATTCTCCCTGGCATGCTCTCAATCAACCTCTGGACCAAATCCTGACTGATAGCAGTCCATTCTTGCACAATCAATACTTTCATTTTGTCAGAATTTTTAGGTTTTTGTTTGTCCACCCGTCTCTTGATGATTGACCACAAGTTCTCAATGGGATTAAGATCTGGGGAGTTTCCAGGCCATGGACCCAAAATCTCTATGTTTTGTTCCCTGAGCCATTTAGTTATCACCTTTGCTTTATGGCAAGGTGCTCCATCATGCTGGAAAAGGCATTGTTGATCGCCAAACTGCTCTTGGAGAGTTGGGAGAAGTTGCTCTTGGAGGACATTCTGGTACCATTCTTTATTCATGGCTGTGTTTTTATGCAAGACTGTGAGAGAGCCGATTCCCTTGGCTGAGAAGCAACCCCACACATGAATGGTTTCAGGATGCTTAACAGTTGGCATGAGACAAGACTGGTGGTAGCGCTCACCTTGTCTTCTCCAAATTAGGCGTTTTCCTGATGTCCCAAACAATCGAAAAGGGGATTCATCAGAGAAAATAACTTTACCCCAGTCCTCAGCAGTCCACGCCTGTACCTTTTGCAGAATATCAGTCTGTCCATGATGTTTTTTCTGGAGAGAAGTGGCTTCTTTGCTGCCCTCTTTGAGACCAGGCCTTGCTCCAAGAGTCTCCGCTTCACAGTGCGTGCAGATGCACTCACACCTGCCTGCTGCCATTCCTGAGCAAGCTCTACACTGCTGGTAGCCCGATCCTGCAGCTGAAACATTTTTAAGAGACGGTCCTGGCGCTTGCTGCTCTTTCTTGGGCGCCCTGGAGCCTATTTGGCAACAATGGAACCTCTCTCCTTGAAGTTCTTGATGATGCGATAGATTGTTGACTGAGGTGCAATCTTTCTAGCTGCGATACTCTTCCCTGTTTGGCCATTTTTGTGCATTGCAATGATGACTGCACGTGTTTCTTTAGAGATAACCATGGTTAACAGAAGAGAAACAATGATGCCAAGCACCAGCCTCCTTTTAAAGTGTCCAGTGGTGTCATTCTTACTTAATCATGACAGATTGATCTCCAGCCATGTCCTCATCAACACCCACACCTGTGTTAATGGAGCAATCACTGAAAAGAGGTTAGCTGGTCCTTTTAAGGCAGGGCTGCAATGATGTTGAAATGTGTTTTGGGGGATAACGTCCATTTTCTAGCCAAATATTGACTTTGCAAGTAATTGCTGTTAAGCTGATCACTCTTTATAACATTCTGGAGTATATGTAAATTGCCATTAGAAAAAGTGAAGCAGTAGACTTTGTAAAAATTAATATTTGTGTCATTCTCAAAACTTTTGGACATGACTGTACCTTTATCAAGGACTAGATCAATAAGATCGAAGACACTCCAAAATATACAGTACAGACCAAAAGTTTGGACACACCTTCTCATTTAAAGATTTTTCTGTATTTTCATGACTGAAAATTGAAAAATGAAAATTGTACATTCACACTTAAGGCATCAAAACTATGAATTTACACATGTGGAATTATATACTTAATAAAAAAGTGTATAACAACTGAAATTATGTCTTATATTTTAGGTTCTTCAAAGTAGCCACCTTTTGCTTTGATGACTGCTTTGCACACTCTTGGCATTCTATTGATGAGCTTCAAGAGGTAGTCACCGGGAATGGTTTTCACTTCACAATTGTGCCTGTCAGGTTTAATAAGTGGGATTTCTGGCCTTATAAATGGGGTTGGGACCATCAGTTGTGTTGTGCAGAAGTCTGGTGGATACACAGCTAATAGTCCTATTGAATAGACTGCTAGAATTTGTATTATGGCAAGAAAAAGGCAGCAAAGTAAAGAAAAACAAGTGGCCATCATTACTTTAAGAAATGAAGGTCAGTCAGTCTGAAAAATTGGGAAAACTTTGAAAGTGTCCCCAAGTGCAGTTGCAAAAACCATCAAGCGCTACTAAGAAACTGGCTCACACGAGAACCGCCCCAGGAAAGGAAGACCAAGAGTCACTGCTGGTTCTGAGGATAAGTTTATCCGAGTCACCAGCCTCAGAAATCGCAGGTTTACAGCAGCTCAGATTAGAGACCAGGTCAATGCTGCACAGAGTTCTAGCAGCAGACACATCTCTACAACAACTAGAGACTTTGTGCAGCAGGCCTTCATGGTAAAATAGCTGCTAGGAAACCACTGCTAAGGACAGGCAACAAGCAGAAGAGACTTGTTTGGGGTAAAGAACACAAGGAATGGACATTAGACCAGTGGAAATCTGTGCTTTGGTCTGATGAGTCCAAATTTGAGATCTTTGGTTACAACCACCGTGTCTTTGTGCGACGCAGAAAAGGTGAACGGATGGACTCTACATGCCTGGCTCCCACCGTGAAGCATGGAGGAGGAGGTGTGATGGTGTGGGGGTGCTTTGCTGGTGACACTGTTGGGATTTATTCAAAATTGAAGGAATACTGAAGCAGCATGGCTACCACAGCATCTTGCAGCGGCATGCTATTCTATCTGGTTTGCGTTTATTTGGACCATCATTTATTTTTCAACAGGACAATGACCCCAAACACACCTCCAGGCTGTGTAAGGGCTATTTGACCAAGAAGGAGAGTGATGAGGTGCTACGCCAGATGACCTACCCTCCACAGTCACCAGACCTGAACCCAATCGAGATGGTTTGGGGTGAGCTGAACCGCACAGTGAAGGCAAAAGGGCCGACAAGTGCTAAGCATCTTTAGGAACTCCTTCAAGATTGTTGGAAGACCATTTCTGTTAACTACCTCTTGAAGCTCATCAAGATAATGCCAAGAGTGTGCAAAGCAGTCATCAAAGCAAAAGGTGGCTGCTTTGAAGAACCTAGAATATAAGAGATATTTTCAGTTGTTTCACACTTTTTTGTTAAGTATATAATTCCACATGTGTTAATTCATAGTTTTGATGCCTTCAGTGTGAATGTACAATTTTCATAGTCATGAAAATGCAGAAAAATCTTTAAATGAGAAGATGTGTCCAAACTTTTGGTCTGTACTGTAGATCCTACAAAGACACACGGAGTAAATGTCCAAAACAAGTTACCGTATATACTCGTGTATAAGCCGACCCGTGTATAAGCCGACCCCCCTAATTTTGCCACAAAAAACTGGGAAAAATTATTGACTCGTGTATAAGCTGGGTGTATAAACTGCCGTCCTGCTCTGTGCTGCCCCCGTCCTGCTCTGTGCTGCCCCCATCCAGCTCTGTGCTCCCCCATTCTCCTCTGTACTCCCCCCTCCTGCTCCGTCCTCTGCTGTGCTCCCACATTCCTTCTCCGTCCTCCTGTGCCCCCTGTCCTGCTCCGTGCTCCTCTGTGCCCTCCATCCTCCCCTGTCCTCCTCCACGCTTCCCCGTCCACCGATCTCCCCCCATCCTCCACGCTTCCCCCGTCCACCGATCTCCCCCCCGTACTGCTCCATGCTTCCCCCGTCCTGCTCCAGCTTCCCCGTCCTCCTCTATGCTTCCCCCGTCCACCATTCTCCCCCCCTCCTGCTCGTGCTCCTTGTCCTCTCCTGCATCATACCACCCCTCCTCATGCCATCGCTGAGCGTCCCTGCAATCCTGCGTTCTCCCCATCTTCTTGCAGCTCTCCAGCACTGAGCGGTGATGTAATACCGCTCATTAAGGCCATGAATATGGAGGCCACGCCCATGGGAGTGGCGTCGCATCCATATTACTTTACCTTAATAGCGGTATTACATCACCGCTCAGTGCTGGAGAGCTGCAAGAAGACGGGGAGAACTCAGGATTGCAGGGACACTCAGCGATGGCACGGGGAGGGGTGAGTATGATCCCAGCCACCGGCTCCTGCCGCGGCATCCCCTCCCCCGCTGGTTTCTGCCCTATGACTCGTGTATAAGCCGAGGGGGCATTTTCACCACGAAAAAAGGTGCTGAAAATCTCGGCTTATACACAAGTATATACGGTATATCATAAAGATGTAACAAAATTTATTGAAAAATTACAATACACAAAAATCACACACAAAATCCATTATAAAAACAGCTTATCAAAGAAAAGGCACATGTGGAGCTGCTGTGTGAAGGACACAAAAATACACTGAAGAAAAAGCAGGCTGGACAAACTACAGAAGGCGTATAGACTTCAACTTAGTAAACTTTAGTGCAGTAGCAAAAAAGTGCATAGGGCAAAATAAGGTGCAGGCAGTATATCAAATATCCAAAAGGTAGGAGGCTTATTGTAGGAGAGCATATATCACTCAAATTGAGCCCATTAGCCAAATATCACCACCCAGAGAACAGAATTGTTAATAGAAAAGCATCCTGCTTACCCATGTTGTCTGTGAGCATGTGTAAAGGGCAGCCCAGAAGCGCGTTTCGCGTGTGCTTCCTCGGGGGACTGTAGCTCTGTGTGTCACCCATAGTTTCTCATATGTGTGCGTCCCAGGTGTCAGGCATGAAGAGCGTGGCCACCAGGAAGAAGGCTAGCACACAGAACGTTTTCTTGGTAAAAATGCCCTCCTGATATCTTTCTACTAACTCTTCTATGCATTTGATCTTTTTTAACACCTTGGATTGCTTGGATTGCTTATCATGGTTTCAGCACTTGTCTTATATTAGCACTTTACATATTATTCAGTATTACTAGCACTCTGTGCTTTCAATGAAAGTTAATTATATTACTGCTGCTTTTGCACTTCAGCACTTTCACATATATTTATTAATTAATCATTGGTGCTGTTATCTTGATTTATTGTATCACTTCATTTGTTATTAAGTTTGTGTTTTATGATACAGAGACTGGGAGTTCTCTGGAAACTGTTTGGGTAAGAATACAAGGACAGAACAATGGAAAGGACACCATTGTAGGCATTTACTACAGGCCACCTATGCAAGCTGAAGATATGGATGAACTCTTTATGCATCCAATGGCCAAGTTCTCCAAAAAATATGACATAGTGGTCATGGGAGATTTCAACTATCCAGACATTTGTTGGGAATCTCTCTCAGGCAAAACTAAAGGGTATGCCACACTAAACAGCGTCGCTAACGAGATCGCTAAAATACGTCACTATTTAGCGATCTCGTTAGTGACGCAGTTGTGTGTGGCATGTAGCAACGACGTGGCCCCTGCTGTGATCTCGCTGATCGTTCACTAGAGTTCTGGACCATATTTTTATCGTTGGCGTCCCGCTGGTGACGCTATATCGCTGTGTCTGGCACCTTTTGTGAACGATGTGCGCTGTTTTTTACATCACAATGACCGCCAAAGTCGTTAAGGAGATCTCTAACCGCTTATGCGTCGTTAATGAGATCGCTAAGTGTAGCAGCTACTAGCGACATTAAAACGATCACAAAAACGATCGCATTAGTATGCGTCGTTATTGTGATCGTTAGCGGGAGCGTTTAGTGTGGCAGTACCTTAACAGGTCAAGGAAATTCTTATCCTCTCTTGCTGACAACTTTATCTTCCAAAAGATAGAGGAGAAAACAAGGGGATCTGCTACCTTGGGTCTAATCCTAGGAAGTAGTGACCATGCTATTTTAGAATTTTGGATAACAAGAGGAGGAAGACCTGTGAAGACTCAGACATCAAGGTTAGATTTCAGAAAGGCAGATTTTAAGGGACTCAGAAAGAGAATTGGAGGGATCCAATGGCTGGATATCCTTAAGGACAAAAATGTCCAGGAAGGATGGGAAATCTTGAAAAATGAGATTCTCAAAACACAGTCGTTAACAATTCTGAAAAGAGGGAAGAATGGGAAGCATTTAAGGAAACCAGAATGGATGAACACAGAACTTAAACACATGCTAAAAAGGAAGAAAGAAATGTTTATCAAATGGAAAGAAGGAGGCATATCTAAAGAAGAATATAATGCCGTCTGCAGAACCTGCAGGGCACAAATCAGATTATCTAAAGCTGACAATGAATTAAGGCTAATCTTATATACAAGACCAAAAATACCACCAATAAAATGGTAAATTAAGGATATAAACAGAGTATAACATGCAGAATATGAAAATCAAATAAAGGAAATGCACTACTCATAAATAGAAAAATACAAATTTTATTAGAATACACAAGTATTAAAATTGTACCAAGGATGGCAGTGATAAACCGACAAAGCAGGGAGGCTGGTAACAAACAGATACAGCAATAGTAAGGATACCATGTATCAAAAAGAAGATATAGGGACCTAGTGCAAAATGCATATAGTGACTAGTCTCAAAGCATGACCATGTAAAGAGAGTGATACACACACATCCAAGTCAGGACTAGAGTATATAAATGCCACAATGAAGTCCAAAAAAATCAATTAGAACATAAGTAAATGGCCCAGCTATATATACCTGAATGAAACCGCGTCCCTGCCACCCCAACGCGCTTTTCGGCGCAGTGCCTTCTTCCGGGGGTATGGCATCACATATAACAGAGCGGTATATATATCCATGGTGGCCAATCAGAAAAAGAAGTGTCAGAATTCCCAGCTCCCATAGTGGCGTATGAGTGACCCCGTCACCCGGAAGTGACTACCACCGAGTGCGTCATCAGCTGGGCAGGGACGCCGCACCCAGCAACGCCCACAAGCCACGTGGGTTAGCTGGGAGCGCGTCACCGGCAACAGCCGATTAGAGACGCCGTCGGGATAGCAACCATCGGGCAGGGAGCACGCATGCGCACGGGAGCAAATAAAGGGATATCATCATAAACAAAGAGTGAGCAAGGGAACGAAAAAGAACCAGCACATAAAAGAAGGTACAGATGCAAATACAGAAAAATGCTAACAAAACTAGACACTGATTACAAAAATGGGCATGTGCAATATAAAAAATAAAAGTGCAGGTACTGACATGAACAAATAATAAATAAATATAAATATACATTGTGTCATATACAATAATAATACATAAATCATAATTATATAATATAATATAAGTACAGTGAGTAACCAACAGTGAATATAACCAAAAATGCAACTGAGAAGAATATATATAAGACGACTTGTAGATCCGTTCCGTCTGAATAGAATGCCAAGAATATATATATAAGTCGATTTGATCAAAGAATCTAAAACAAAAAAATGATAAGTTAAAACATAATAAAAGATGCCATTAAAAACATGCAACAAGTGATCAGAGAAAGGACGCAAAACTCAGACTCTCGTTTAAACCTTGGGGATGGAGAGTAGGTAGCCTCCAGATCCATCTAGCCTCTCTCTGTGCTAGCAAGCGCCCATAATTACCACCACGTAGATTTGGAACCAACCTATCAATACCCCTAACCAAAAAGCCAGAAGGGTCACAAGAATGGTGAATTTTGAAGTGGCGGGGTATAGTTTTTAGAGACCCAACGTCACTCTCTTTAGCAGCCGCCTGAATGTCACAAACGTGTTCACGTACGCGTAGTTTAAGGGCACGGGTTGTAAGACCCACGTAAATCAACTTACACGGACATGTACCATAGTACACAACCATGCTCGTAGAGCAGGTAATAGATTGGGTGATAGCAAATTCATTCCCATCAGATGAAAAGAAGTTTGTAGCATGAATGATATTGGGGCAAGCAATGCATTTGCCGCAGGGTCTAGATCCCCAAGTCTGTACACGGGAAGTAGAGATGGAGGGAAATAAAGGGGGAGGAGTGGGTGGTTTGAGATAACTCCTCAATAAATGATCACCCAAATTGTCAGATCTCCTAGCAACCACCGAAGGTCTATCCGATAGATAATTTTTCAAAACAGGGTCCACAAGCAATATGGGCCAAAATTTTTCAATAGCATTGTACATTTCCCTCCATCTAGAATGAAATTGGGTGACCAAACTCACCTGATTCCTAGATTGACGTTGAGCAGATGAATATAACAGGTGTTGTCTATCAGTATTTCTAGCTCGATTATATGCCCTCTTAATCGATCTTTTACTGTAACCCCGGTCTAGGAAACGTTGCTTCATATCCTCCGCTTGTGCCTCAAAGGTCTCATCAGAAGAACAAATCCTTCTAATCCGTAGGAATTGACCTGTAGGAACTGAATTGATCACATGGGGAGGGTGGGATGATGACGCATGTAAAACGGAATTAACCGATGTATCTTTACGGAAAACATTGGCAACCAAAGACCCATTAGAGTCTCTCTTCACCAGGACATCCAAAAAATCAATGTTATGAGAATTAAATTTGTAAGTTAAATGAATATTGAGATGATTCTCATTCAAATTATTGAAAAATAACTGTAAATCAGAAGATGTACCTCGCCAGATGAGGAAAATGTCATCAATGTAGCGGGTCCAAAAAATGACCCGCTCCATTGATGAACCCCCATCTGACGAGAAAAGATCCCTCTCCCACAGCCCCAGGAACAGATTGGCATACGAAGGCGCACACGCCGCGCCCATTGCGGTTCCCTGGAGCTGTAGGTAGAAGGATCCATTGAAAACAAAAAAATTGTGAGTCAAAAGAAAACGTAAAATATCAATCAAAAAGTTGATGTCACTGGTGTTGAGACTAGTCATTGAAAGAAATTGTGAAACAGCCCTCAGACCATCCTCGTGACGAATATTAGTGTATAATGACTCTACGTCACATGTGACAAGGAGCATGTCCTCATCAACATGTACGGAGTCAATTTTCTTCAAAAATTCCGAAGTATCCTTAAGATACGATGGAATTGTCTCCACGAGGGGCCTGAGGAATGAGTCAATGTACTTACCAATGTTCTCCGTAAGCCCACCCACCCCAGAGACGATAGGCCTACCTGGAGGATTTTGGAGGCATTTGTGCACCTTAGGCAAGAGGTAAAGGGTCGGCACACAAGGGTCATTAACCCCTTCACCCCCAAGGGTGGTTTGCACGTTAATGACCGGGCCAATTTTTACAATTCTGACCACTGTCTCTTTATGAGGTTATAACTCTGGAACGCTTCAACGGATCTTCGCGATTCTGAGATTGTTTTCTCGTGACATATTGTACTTCACGTTAGAAGTATAATTTCTTCGATATAACTTGCGTTTATTTTTGAAAAAAACACAAATATGGCGAAAATTTTGAAAATTTTGCAATTTTCAAACTTTGAATTTTTTTTCCCTTAAAACAGAGAAATATGTCACACAAAATAGTTAAGAAATAACATTTCCCACATGTCTACTTTACATCAGCACAATTTTGGAACCAACATTTTTTTTTGTTAGGAAATTATAAGGGTTTAAATTTGACCAGTGATTTCTCATTTTTACAACAAAATTTACAAAGCCATTTTTTCTAGGGACCACCCATATTTGAAGTCACTTTGAGGGGTCTATATAGCAGAAAATACCCAAAAGTGACACCATTCTAAAAACTGCACCCCTCAAGGTACTCAAAACCACATTCAAGAAGTTTATTAACCCTTCAGGTGCTTCACAGGAGCTGAAGCAACGTGGAAGGAAAAAATGAATATTTAACTTTTTAGCCACAAAAATGATCTTTTACAAACTTTTTTTTATTTTGACAAGGGTAAAAGGAGAAAATGGGCAGATAAAGTTGTTGTGTAATTTCTCCTGAGTACGCCAATACCCTATATGTGGGGGAAAACCACTGTTTGGGCACACGGCAGAGCTCGTAAGGGAAGGAGCACCGTTTGACTTTTTCAAACTAAAATTGGCTGGAGTTGAGATTGGACGCCATGTTGTGTTTGGAGAGCCCCTGATGCGCCTAAACAGTGGAAACCCCCCACAAGTGACACCATTTTGGAAACTAGACCCCCTAAGGAACTTATCTAGATCTGTTGTGAGCACTTTGAACCCCAAAGTGTTTCACAAAAGTTTATAATGCCTGGGTGTGAAAAAAAAAAAACAATTTTCCACAAAAATGATTTTTTAGTCCCAAATTTTTGATTTTTCCCAAGGAAATTGGACCCCAAAAGTTGTTGTCCAATTTGTCCTGAGTACGCTGATACCCCATATGTGGGGGGGAGGGAACTGTTTGGGCGCACGGCAGGGCTTGGAAAGGAAGCAGTAACGTTTTGGAATGCAAACATTGATGGGGGTCATGTTCCGTTTGTAGTGCCCCAGATGAGCCTAAATAGTGGAAACCCCCCACAAGTGACCCCATTTTGGAAGCTAGACCCCCTAAGAAACTTATCTAGATCTTTGGTGAGCACTTTTAACCCCCAAGTGCTTCACACAAGTTTATAATGCCCGGGCATGAAAATAAAAAATCCTATTTTTTTCCCACAAAAATTATGTCTTAGTCACTAATTTTTTATTTTCCCATAGGTAACAGGAGAAATTGGACCTCAAAAGTTGTTGTCCAATTTGTCCTGAGTACGCTGATACCCCATATGTGGGGGGGAACCACTGTTTGGGCACATGGCAGAGCTCGGAATGGAAGGAGCACCATTTGACTTTTTCCAACCAAAATTGGCTGGAATTGAGATTGGACGCCTTGTTGCATTTGGAGAGTCCCTGATGTGCCTAAACAGTGGAAACCCCCACAAGTGACCGCATTTGGGAAACTAGACCCCCTATGGAACTTATCTAGATCTTTGGTGAGCAATTTGAACCCCCAAGTGCTTCACACAAGTTTATAACGTAGAGCCGTAAAATTAAAAAATCATATTTTTTCCACAAAATTGATCTTTTCACCCCAATTTTTATTTTCCCAAGGGTAATAAGACTCCAAAAGTTATTGTGCAATTTGTCCTGAGTACGCTGATACCCCATATGTGGGGGTAAACCACTGTTTGGGTGCATGGCAGAGTTTGGAAGGGAAGGAGCGCCGTTTGACTTTTTCAACGCAGAATTGGCTGGATGCCATGTCGTGTTTGGAGAGCTCCTGATCTGCCTAAACAGTGGAAACCCCCACAAATGACACCATTTTGGAAACTAGACCCCTCAAGGAACTTATCTAGATGTGTGGTGGGCACTTTGAACCCCAAAGTGCTTCACAGAAGTTTATAACGTACAGCCGTAAAATAAAAAATCTTTTTTTTTTTTTACAAAAATGATTTTTTCGCCCCAATATTTATTTTCACAAGGGTAACAGGAGAAATTGGACCCCAAAAGTTGTTGTCCAATTTGTCCTGAGTACGCTGATACCCAATATGTGGGAGTAAACTACTGTATGGGTGCACGTCTGGGCTCGGAAGGGAAGTAGTGACGTTTTGGATTGCAGACTTTGATGGAATGGTCTAGGGGCGTCATGTCGCATTTGGAGAGCCCCTGATGCGCCTTAACAGTGGAAACCCCCCACAAGTGACCCCATTTTGGAAAATAAACCCCACAAGGAACTTATCTAGAAGTATGTTGAGCACTTTGAACCCCGAAGTGCTTCACAGAAGTTTATAACGTACAGCTGTAAAAATAAAAAATCTTTTTTTTTACAAAAATGATTTTTTCGCCCCCAATATTTTATTTTCACAAGGGTAACAGGAGAAATTGGACCCCAAAAGTTTTTGTCTAATTTGTCCTGAGTACGCTGATACCCAACATGTGTGAGAAAACGACTGTATGGGTGCACGTCTGGGTTCAGAAGGGAAGTAGTGACGTTTTGGATATGCAGACTTTGATGGAATGGTCTGGGGGCGTCATGTCGCATTTGGAGAGCCCCTGATGCGCCTAAACAGTGGAGACCCCCCACAAGTGACCCCATTTTGGAAAATAGACCCCACAAGGAACTTATCTAGAAGTGTGGTGAGCGCTATGAAGCCCCATGTCATGTATAGTGTACAGTTCCTATAGCGTCTTGTGCTTGGGTGCGAGGAAAACACAGGAGACATAGGTTGAAATGAAATGACTTGTATTACTTCATACAAGCATGCTGAAAAGTTCACACAGTTTGCAGGAACAGCGACAGGAGACACAGCAGGCCAGAGTAACTTCAAGCACTACAATAACTCTCCAAAGCAGGTTCAGGATCTCTTCTCTGTACCGTAATTCCTCTGCAAACATGGATTCACCAAACAGCAGGTTTCCAGAGTCCAAAAGTGTTCCAAGGTTCCTCAGTAGGGAATAGCTGGAGTACAAGTCCAAGGCTTCCAGGAGTCAGGTCACAGACTGACTGAGGCTTGATTCAGGAGCACTGATTGTTCAGCTGAGGCTGCTTAAGAAGCAAGAGGGAAGAATCAGGGCGGGAACATGAAAACTGGAAACTCCATATTAACTGAGGGCAAGAGCTGCAGAAAGACAGAAAGCAAAATGGCCGACGAAAAACTGAGTTTCAAGGAACATGTCAACAGAGACAAAGAACCTTACATTACTCCCCCTTAGGGACAACCTCCGGATGACCTCAGACCAGGCTTGTCAGGGTACCTCTGATGAAACTGGCAGAGCAGGCGAGGAGCATTTACATTATTGACTGGTTCCCATGAGTTGTCCTCCACTGGGTAGCCCTGCCATTTAATCAAATATTGCAACTGATTTCTGTACAACCTGGAATCTAGAATCCTTTCCACCATAAATTCTTCCTGACCATCGACCAGCACTGGGTCAGGGCAAGGAGAAGAACGTCCAGGAAACGTATTGGGTGTTGCAGCCTTTATTAGGGATACATGAAAGACAGGGTGGATTCTCATAGTTCTGGGCAGTTGAAGACGACAAGCAACAGCACTTATAATCTTATTGATCTTATAAGGTCCAATGTACTTATGTCCCAATTTAGACGATGGAATCTTTAATTTAAGATTTCTGGTTGACAGCCAGACCAAATCTCCTACCTTGAAAGCTGGTGCAGGTTTACGAAATTTATCTGCTGCTTTCTTGTACCTTTCCTGAGCCAATTCTAGATTTTCCTTTAGAAGATCCATATTCTTTTGTAAAGAAGTGATTCTTTCAGCCACTGCCGGCAAGGGCGTATCTATGGGAAATCGAGGAAGAATGTTAGGATGATAACCTAGATTGGAGTAAAAAGGAGACTGCTTAGTGGAGGCGCTCTGAGAGTTGTTATAAGAGAACTCAGCCAGTGGAAGTAGATCCACCCAATCATCCTGTAGGTGGCAGATAAAACAGCGGAGATACTGCTCCAGGGTCTGATTGGTTCGTTCTGTCTGTCCATTAGTCTGGGGATGAAAAGCAGAAGAAAGGTTTACTTTAATGTCCAATGCTGCACAGAAATTTTGCCAAAACCTTGAAGTGAATTGCACCCCTCGATCCGAAATGACCTCATCCGGTACTCCATGTAAGCGAAACACATTCTTAATCATCAAGTCTGATGTCTGTTTTGCAGTGGGTAAGCCGACACAAGGGATAAAATGAGCTGCCTTTGTTAGACGATCAACCACCACTAGAATGGTGTTCTTCCCTTGATAGGTTGGTAACTCCACAATGAAGTCCATAGAAATGGATCCCCACGGGCGGGACGGGGTGGGAAGAGGTTGCAACAGACCAGTTGGTGAGGAGCGAGGTGTTTTGCATCTTGCACAGACTTCACATGAAGTGACATAGTTTAAGACATCTTTCCTGTAAGTGGGCCACCAAAAGAAACGAGAAAGAAATTCTTGTGTCTTTAGAATTCCCCTATGCCCGGCTATCTTGGAATCGTGGATGAGTTTCAATACTCTCAATCTGACTGTTTCAGGTATATACAGACGTTGTCCCTGAATCCACACACCATTCTTAAAGACAAGACTTACGTCCCTTGGGGGTTGAGCCAACAAAGAATCCGCATGGTATGCTTCCTTGATGTCCTTAAGTAGGTCTTGATTATGAATCACTCCCAGGAATCTAGAGTCAGGAAGAATAGTCTTAGGAGGAGTAAGTGGACGTGTCTCTGCTGAATGAATCCTAGAGAGTGCATCAGCCTTTCCATTGCGCGATCCTGGTCTATAAGAAATTACAAAATTAAATTGGTTTAGGAAAAGATTCCAGCGAGCCTGGCGAGGAGTCAGGCACTTAGCCGACCTGATAAATTCAAGGTTACGATGGTCTGTCAGGACGACTATTTGCTGTGCAGCTCCCTGAAGAAGGTGTCTCCATTCCTTGAAGGCGGCAATAATGGCCAACAATTCTCTATTGCCCACATCGTAGTTCCTCTCAGCCGAAGACAACTGCTGGGAAAAGAAGGCACAGGGATGCAAGACATTCTTCTCACCTGTTCTCTGAGAGAGTATAGCTCCAACGGCACAGTCTGAAGCATCCACCTCTATTATGAAGGCAAGCTCGGGGTTGGGATGTACTAAGATAGGTGTGGTGGTAAATTTATCCTTTAAACAGGAAAATGCTTCCTGAGCTTGCGGGGTCCAGGAGAACCTAGACTGTTTCCGGGTAAGTTGGGTGATAGGTGACACTACCTCAGAAAAATTCTTAATGAAACGTCTATAGAAGTTGGCAAACCCGATGAAACGCTGCACCTCCTTCACATTTCTAGGAATTGGCCAATCCTTGATGGCTTGGGTCTTGCTTCCATCCATACTAATCCCTTGCGTAGATAGTACATACCCCAGAAATTGAATTTCGGTCCTATGGAATTCACATTTTTCAAGCTTGATGTAGAGATGGTTTTGTCTTAGGCGTTCTAAGACCATTCTCACATGTCCATGATGTTCCTCTGTGGAGTTAGAAAAAATTAGAATATCATCCAGATAAATCACCACAAATGTATCTAGGAGATCCCTGAAGATATCATTCACGAAGTGTTGGAAAGTGGCTGGGGCGGTACTCAGACCAAAAGGCATAACTAGATATTCAAAGTGTCCATAGCGTGACCTGAAAGCAGTCTTCCATTCATCCCCAGGTCTAATACGGACCAAGTTATAGGCCCCACGGAGATCCAGTTTAGAGAAAATTTTGGCATGCCGCACTCTCTCCAACAACTCAGGGAATAAAGGCAATGGATAACGGTTTCTAATAGTAACCTTATTGAGTTCCCTATAGTCTATGCAGGGTCTCAGAGATCCATCTTTCTTCTTCACAAAGAAGATGGGTGCACCTGCGGGAGATGAAGAGGGGCGTATGAAGCCCTTGGACTAAATTTTCGTCTATATAATCCTTCAAAGCTTTTAGCTCGGGCCCCGCTAGGGGGTAGATCTTACCAAAAGGTATCTCGGCTCCGGGCAATAATTCAATTGGACAATCATATGGACGGTGAGGAGGAAGCTGATCAGCGTTCTTCTTGTCACATAAATCCACATAGTCCTGGTATACAGCTGGTAGTTCAGGGACTGACATGGTTCCTTTAGGAACAGAGCAAGCTGAAACTCCTTGACTCATCTGTTTCTCCGGAAAGTGTAATTCCTTGGTCTCCCAGTTAATCGTAGGATTCTGCGCCTGCAGCCATGGTAGCCCTAGAATGATGGGAAAGTGGGGAGAAGAGATAAGCAAAAAATACATTTTCTCCTGATGATCTTTACCCATAAGGACCCTCAAAGGCTCTGTTTCTTGATCCACTGGTCCAGAAGTCAGTAGAGAGCCATCCACAGTCTCCATCTGTACTGGAGTAGCCTTCTTCACTGAACGTATCCCCTGTTTCAGAGCAAAGGAGATATCCATAAAATTTCCATTTGCTCCTGAGTCGATCATAGCAGAGCTAGACACCCAGACTGAGTCAACCCAGAGTTTGATGGAAAGGAAGCAATGAGAATTGTTTCTTTTACAACTCAGCTGGGACACCGCTGAGGAAACTTGAAAAATTGCAGCGTTTATACCGTCATCGTCCCCAGAACTAACAGAGTTTAAGTCCGAGAAATCAAGTCTCTTGCAGCAGATCTCTCTGGAGCCTGAGGCTCGGACATGACAGAGCTCCTCTCGCAACACTCACAGTGAATGACTGCTGCAGTAGTCTTACGAGAACGGCTGGGGCAGTTTATAATGAAGTGCCCTGACTTACCACAGTAGAAACATAGATTTTCCTTTATACATGTTCTTTGCGTGCATCACTAACCCGTCTTTGTAAAGAGTCCACCTGCATGGGTTCAGGTTCTGGTTCCCTTGTGATCCTACTCAAAGGTTCCTTAGCTGAGGAGGGAGGTAGTAAAAGGTTAGTGCGATTATTTTCGAACCATCTCTCTTGTCTGCGTTCAGTCAGACGAGCATCAATACGGATACAATAGTTAATAAAGTCACCTAACGCAGTGGGAGGGTCGGCACGAGCAAGTTCATCCTTAATCAGTGGAGACAACCCTTTCCGAAAAATAGATTTTTTAGCGGAAGTGTCCCAAGTGGTATCAAGAGCCCATCTCCTGAAATCCAGGGCATATTCGGCTACTGAACGCTTACCTTGGCGCAAAGTTAACATGGCTGCTTCAGCTGTTGCACCTCGATTGGGGTCATCAAACACCTGCCCCATGGCTGAAATAAAAGCATCAAGGTGATTCAAACAATCATCCTCAGTCTCAATCAGAGGGTTTGCCCACATCAAAGCCTTATTGGTAAGCAACATGATTATAGTAAGCACTTTGGATCGTTCAGTGGGAAATTGTGAAGCATGTGCAGAGAAAAATAAATTGCATTGATTAATAAATCCCTGAATTTCTCACGTTCACCGCCAAAACGAAAAGGAGGTAATTTGGGGATCCCAGAACTTGGGGTTATGGCAGGAGCCTGGGCTCGTTCCTCTAGAGCCTCAATCCTGGCTCGCAATTCCTGAGTAGTCTGTCCAAACACTTGCAAATTATGATTAGTGAGGTCCTGTAGGCTTGCAAAACGGGTTTTTAAAGTCTGTACATCTGAAAGGATTGTATCAGTCACTCCGCAAAGTTCCTTTATGCGGGCCTCCATCTTCCAGATCTTTTAAGGCAGAGGTGCTGGAAGGAGAAGAGGAAAGGAAAAAAAAAAAAAAACAATAGTGTTTACCTGTGGTAACACTCCAGAGTAAAATTTTAAGGGAATGCGCTCACCTGGAATGGTTGTGAGAAGTCACAACCACTGTCATCACATAAGGTATTAAACGGACATCTGATATCCACAGTCACAACAGACACGGCTTTCCCAGACCCAGCAGACACTAAACATTGGCTCCTGAATCTTGTCATGTATAGTGTACAGTTCCTATAGCGTCTTGTGCTTGGGTGCGAGGAAAACACAGGAGACATAGGTTGAAATGAAATGACTTGTATTACTTCATACAAGCATGCTGAAAAGTTCACACAGTTTGCAGGAACAGCGACAGGAGACACAGCAGGCCAGAGTAACTTCAAGCACTACAATAACTCTCCAAAGCAGGTTCAGGATCTCTTCTCTGTACCGTAATTCCTCTGCAAACATGGATTCACCAAACAGCAGGTTTCCAGAGTCCAAAAGTGTTCCAAGGTTCCTCAGTAGGGAATAGCTGGAGTACAAGTCCAAGGCTTCCAGGAGTCAGGTCACAGACTGACTGAGGCTTGATTCAGGAGCACTGATTGTTCAGCTGAGGCTGCTTAAGAAGCAAGAGGGAAGAATCAGGGCGGGAACATGAAAACTGGAAACTCCATATTAACTGAGGGCAAGAGCTGCAGAAAGACAGAAAGCAAAATGGCCGACGGAAAACTGAGTTTCAAGGAACATGTCAACAGAGACAAAGAACCTTACACCCAAGTGCTTCACAGAAAATTTATAACATACAGCCGTAAAAACAAAAAAAATCATTTTTTTTTTTACAAAAATGATTTTGTCGCCCCCAGTTTTTTATTTTCCCAAAGGTAACAGAAGAAATAGGACAAATTGCACAATAACTCTTGTGGTCCAGAGTACGCTGATACCCCATATGCGGGGGTAAACTACTTTTTGGGCGCATGGCAGAGCTCAGAAGTGAAGGAGCACCGTTTGACTTTTTCAGCGCAGAATTGGCTGGAATTAAGATCAGACGCCATGTCACATTTGGAGAGCCCCTGATGTGCCTAAACAGCAGAAACCCCCAAATTCTAACTCCAACCCTAACCCCAACACACCCCTAACCCTAGTCCCAACCCTAACCACAAACCTAACCCTAACACACCCCTAACCCTAATCCCAACCCTAACCCTAATCCTAACGTTAGCGCCAACCCTAACCCTAACTTTAGCCGCAACCCTAACCCTAATGGGAAAATGGAAATAAATACTTTTTTTTAATTTTATTATTTTTCCCTAACTAAGGGGGTGATAAAGGGGGGTTTGATTTACTATTTATAGCGGGTTTTTGTGATTGGCAGCTGTCACGCTAAAAAACGCTTTTTATTGCAAAAAGTAGTTTTTTGCATCACCACATTTTGAGAGCTATAATTTTTGCATATTTTGATCCACAGAGTCATGTGAGGTCTTATTTTTTGCGGGACGTTTTTATTGGTACCATTTTTGAGCACGTGACATTTTTTGATCGCTTTTTATTTCGATTTTTGGGAGGTTAAAATGAACAAAAATCAGCAATTCATGAATTTCTTTTGGGGGGGCGTTTATACCGTTCCGCGTGTGGTAAAATTGATAATGCAGTTTTATTCTTCGGGTCAGTACGATTATGGCGATACCTCATTTATATCATTTTTTTATGTTTTGGCGCTTTTATAGAATAAAAACAATTTTATATAAAAAATCATTATTTTTGCATCGCTTTATTCTGCGAGCTATAACTTTTTTATTTTTTCGCTGATGATGCTGTTTGATGGCTCGTTTTTTGCGGGACAAGTTGACGTTTTCAGCGATACCATGTTTATTTATATCGGTCTTTTTGATCGCGTGTTATTCCACTTTTTGTTCGGCGGTATGATGATAAAGCATTGATTTTTTGCTTAGTTTTTTTTTTTTTTTAAGGGGTTCACTAAAGGGGTTAACTAGTGGGACAGTTTTATAGGGGGGGTCGTTACGGACGCGGCGATACCAAATATGTGTACTTTTATTGTTTTGTTTATTTTATTTACAGGAAGAAATGAATTTATTGGGGAATATTTTTTTTTTTTTTTTATGATTTTTTTTTTACCACTTTTTATTTTTATTTTTTTTACTTTTTTACTTTGTCCCGGGTGGGACATCACTGTATTTTAGCAGATCGCTGGTGTGACAGTGTGCACATCACTCTGTCACACCAGCGATCGCTCTGGCATCGCTGCAGGCTTCCTCAGCGCCTGCTCTCAGGTAAGGTGCCTCCCTCCATTTATCCAAAATCCAGAAAGTTTCCTCCCTTGTCACTGTGCCCCAGTGTTGATTTCTTCGTTAAACTTGTCTCCAATGAGTTTGAGAAAATTCCTACGAATATATCTCATGGTAATCTCTCTCGTACAGAACTCTCTGGGCTCAAGAGACTTAAGAAACTTAACGATGTGATCTTCAAGCCAGCTGACAACGGGGGAAACGTGGTTGTCTGGCCAATTAAGTTATATGTTTCTGAAGCTCAGCGGCAACTGAGGGATACACGTTGCTATAAGAAAATTACCTTTAACCCTTTGATTTCATTTAGGGAAGAATTGGGTAAAATTCTACATAAGGCATTAATAGCTAAGTGATAAATCCGCAAGTTCTGGATACTTTGTTGGTTAAAGACAGTTGTGTGCCGACCTTTACCCCTTGCCTAAGGTGCACAAATGCCTCCAAAATCCTCCAGGTAGGCCTATCATCTGGGGTGGGTGGGCTTACGGAGAACATTGGTAAAATACATTGACTCATTCCCCAGGCCCCTCGTGGAAACAATTCCTCGTAAACTTAAGGATTTCTTCGAAAATTTTTGAAGAAAATTGACTCCGTACATGTTGTGAGGACATCTCCTTGTCACATGTGACGTAGATCATTATTTCACTAATATTCGTCACGAGGATGGTCTGAGGGTGTTTCACAATTTTCTTTCAATGACTAGTCTCAACACCAGTGACTCAAATTTTTGACTGATTTTTACGTTTCTTTTGACTCACAATTTTTTTGTTTTCAATGATCCTTCTACCTACAGCTCCAGGGAACCCAATGGGCGCAGCGTGTGCGCCTTCGTACGCCAATCTGTTCTGGGGCTGTGGGAGAGGGATCTTTTCTGTCGATGGGGGTTTATCAATGGGGCGGGTCATTTTTTGGACCCGCTACTTGATGACAATTTCCTCATCTGGCGAGGTACATCTTCTGATTTACAGTTATTTTTCAATTTTGAATGAGAATCATCTCAATATTCAATTTAACTACAAATTTAATTCTCATAGCATTGATTTTTTGGATGTCCTGGGGGAGAGAGACTCTAATGGGTCTTTGGTTGCCAATGTTTTCCCTAAAAATACATCGGTTAATTCCGTTTTACATGCGTCATCATCCCACCCTCCCATGTGATCAATTCAGTTCCTACAGGTTTAATTCTACGGATTAGAAGGATTTGTTCTTCTGATGAGACCTTTGAGGCACAAGCGGGGATATGAAGCAACGTTTCCTAGAACGGGGTTACAGTAAAAGATCGATTAAGAGGGCATATAATCGAGCTAGAATTTCTGATAGACAACACCTGTTTATTCATCTGCTCAACGTCAAACTAGGAATCAGGTGATTTGGTCACCAATTTTCAT